>JASDDO010000014.1:114283045-114944535 GCA_030015575.1 Agapanthus africanus
ACAGAACAAAGCGGAAAGCTCGTAGACAGCGAAAAAATACGACAGATGAGCATAAAAGAGTCGCCGGCAATTGCCACAGGGACGAGCCCGGGGGATCACGAGTTCTCACCTTTGGGAACGACCTTGATGAAGAAACAGCCTTCAACCCTCTCTTCAAGGAATCCATCTCTGAAAAATTGAAGAATTATGAGAACATTCATCTGTGCAAGGGCATACTACCCGGAAAGAATCTCGGACCCGCAAACGACGGAGCGAACAAAAAGGATAAAGGAAAGGGAAAAATGACTTTCGTCGCCAACACTCAACAACAGCCGAGCAACTCAAAATCGATTGTTCGCCAAAACAACATGCGACCACGCCCATCACTCGAGGAAAGACTGGGACGTCCTTACCCATTTCCCCAGGATAAAACGAGGAAACTGTTTGAGCTGGCAGTGCGCAACGGATTCGTCAATCTGCCGAGTCCGAAACGCCCGCTACAGCCAGAAGATGTCAACGATCCTAATTACTGCCCCTATCATCGAGCAGTAAGTCATCCGATCGAGGATTGCTTCGTCTTCAAAAACTGGGTTGAAGACCAATACCAACCTAGTCAAACTCGCGCTGTCCGAAAACTGGAAAGTGAGCCCGCCACAACCACATGCTCCAAAAAAGATGGATATGCCGGGGGCATCATGCTCATTCATGGAGAAAGCCCAACGGACCACTACATCCTAAAACTGGATAATAGACCGAAACGTCGTTAAACTAACAACGGACTACTACGTCCTAAAACTGGATAATAGACCGAAACGTCGTTAAACTAACAACGGACACTGGATAATAGACCGAAACGTCGTTAAACTAACAACGGACCACTACGTCCTAAAACTGGATAATAGACCGAAACGTCGTTAAACTAACAACGGACCACTATGTCCTAAAACTGGATAATAGACCGAAAAGTCAGTAAACTAGAGATTCGCCTCGAATACGGCAATGGCGGACCGAAACGTCCTTAAACTAATGACGGACCACTACGTCCTAAAACTAGCTGAGGACCGAAACGTTCTTAAACTACTACCGCAGCATCCTCAGGCTGACGAGATAAAAAAAGAGAGAATAAAGAATAAAAAATAAAAAATATAAAAAAATATAAAAAAAATAAATAAAAAAATGGTATGTCCATAAGCAAAATGGGCACGGATGAAAACCCGAAAGGGCTCCGTGAGTAAAAACAGCAGGGCTACCGGCGAGTGTTCGTGAAAACCCGAAAGGGCGCGACCTCGTAAAAAAAAAAGAATAAAAAAAATATAAATAATAAACGGTATGTCCATAAGCAAAATGGGCACGGATGAAAACCCGAAAGGGCTCCGTGAGTAAAAGCAGCAGGGCTACCGGCGAGTGTTTGTGAAAACCCGAAATGGCGCAACCTCGTGAAAAGACACTTGCCGGGTTCTCTCGACCTTGTAAGGAGAAATCACCCGCGTGAGATCCTTACGACTCACAAGGGAGCAACACACTTAGGGATCCTCACGATTTCTAAGGAGAAATCACACTTGCGAGATCCTCACGACTCGTAAGGAGAACTCTCTTATGGGACCCTCACGGCTTATAAGATTTGAAAGTCGTTACAGAAACTTAAACCTGTGCTTAAGCAACCCCCCATAACTTTCGATATTGCCCTACAGGTGGCTCAGTACTGACCCTTGTATACAATCCACGGGCGCGAATGAACATTTCCCTAACCAAGTCCCATCCGTGACTGGGGATATGTTCGTATGATGGACAACCCTTGTCAGTCCTCTCGATTTGCAAGGAGAAAACCCTTTTGTAGGATCCTTACGACTTACAGAGGAACACGCACTTAGGAATCCTCACGATTTCTAAGGAGAAAACACACCTACGAGATCCTCACGACTTGTAGGGAGAAATACCTTTATGAGACCCTTACGGCTCATGAAGTCAAAAGCCTTAGTCGACAGGACCTTAACCCTGTTCGCTAAGCCACCTTTGTTCGACATCGACAGAGGCAAATGATGATTTGCTTCTGGCAATATCCCAGTTGTAGCGATACTGATGCTTAAACCGGTATCAAATTCCAAGTCCTTTCATGGCAAATGATGATTCGCTCCTGGCAATATTCCAGTTGTAGCGATGCTGATGCTGAGATTGGCATCAGATTCTAAATTCCACACTCGCGATAAAAGAAAATCAGCGCGCAATACATGCATACGAAATAGCCGAAATGATGGGGCAACTTGCAATAAAAAGCAGCAAGTAAAAATGTATGCATGCAAAATATCCGAAATGATTGGGCAACCCGCAATAAAAAGCAGCGAGTAAAAATAAAATAAACAGCCGAAATAATTGGGCACCGCGAAAAATAGCCGAAATGATTGGGCAATCGCGACCTTCGCGATATAAAAGCTGAAATGATAGAGCATCGCGGAAATAAAACAATAAAAAAAATATATGAAACCTTTTGCCCTACAGTTGAGATCACATCGATCCCTGTATACAATCCAAGGGCACAAACAAAGAGAGAACCATACCTTCCCAACAGGCTCCGCCAGAAAGCAAAGCCAAATCTCGACGGTTCACCAACAGCCTAGAGACAACCGCGACATTCGTCTTGATGCAGCAGACGCAGTGTGATTGATACGAATTCTTGTTGTGTATGTTGGAAAATTGTATAGAAATCACAACCAAAAATATTTGACCGCAATCAATAACGGTGTCGAATTGTAGCGCGTTAGTAAGTGCGGATCGTCCACAGGAAAAGTGTAATCGTTCGTGTTTCGAATTTAGATGAGTTGAAACTTTAAGGAAAAGAAAAGAAACAATTCATGATTTATAAAATTGAATTTCAAGAATTAGAAAAATCTAGATCTAAGAAAACATTAAAATCAAGAATTGAGATGTGATGATTTCCAAACCAACAATCAAGATTCGAAGTGTGGCTCGTAGGAGTAGATCGGATCTATAGATGTGATGAGATCTAATGATTACATACTCTTATCCATTAACGAATTGATACTAGATCGATGAAGATTTATCGAGGTTAAGGATCTTGCGAAGAAACTACGGTTTCCTCATCTTATCCTTTGTCCTTTCGATGAATCTCATTCGCAAACTAGCTTCTAGAAAATCATATGATCGATCGTTGATCTCTAGTTTCGAGCGAACACAATCAAAAAAGCATCGCATCGAAACTAGGTCATCGATCACTTGATTTACAAGAATTTACAAACGTTATAGGATTTAAGAATTGTAAAAGAATCTAAATCATCATCATTCTATCGATCGTCTCGACTCCTTTACGAGCGGAGTTTTACTCAAGCATTATCGCAAAACAAACATTCAAGAATCTAGATTGAATCATAATGCTCGAATTCAAAAGATAAGCAAGATAAAAGAATTGTCACCTTTATTATATCAACAATTAGTTACAACTCTCAAGAACTACAAGAGGAAGGAACATTGATCGTTGAATTTGGCATCGTTCGGCTCCTTGAGTCGCGGATCGGCTTGGATCACTTGCTCGCATGAAGATCGGCTTCGCTCTCTAAAGGATCTAGGCTTCTTGCTTTGATTGAACTCGGAATTCTTGATCTTGGATTGGAATTGGAATTAGGGTTAGGGTTTACAAGTTGTGTCACTCAACTTGTATTGAATTTGGGGGAGATGAAGATTGGAGAAGAAGAAGAACCATTAACCCTAGATCTAGGTTTCCTTTTATAAGCCTCGTAACTTTAGATCTAGAATTCAAATTTCAAATTTCCCTCCAAAATGAACAACTTTTCCCTCCAAAATGAACCACCTCATTTGAATTTTCCCTCCAAAATGAACCACCTCATTTGAATTTTCCCTCTAAAATGAGGTTGTTAGAAAGAATCTTCTAGAAGAAGTTTGTTGGAGGGAATATTCTAGAATGAGGTTGTTACAAGGAGGTTTCTAGAAGAAGGTTGTTATAAGGAGGCTTCTAGAAGAAGTTAGTTGGAGGGAGGCTTCTAGAACTAGGCTGTTAGGCCGAGCCTTCTAGATGAACCCACGTGGAGTTTCTGGAGAGTTCTGGAAGCTTTGCCGTTAGAAATAAGCACATGGGGAAAATCTGCTTCTCTGCTGACGTCATCATGCCGCTGATCCGCGGCGGGAAGCACCCATTGGCCTTGAATAAATTTCTGGAATAGTTTTACACCTTATTGTTTACTGCCAGATCACCAGACTTAGACTTGGTGTAATTTTGATCAGCACTTTTGACAGTTTGGCTCGGTTTCTGGAATTTCCTGCACAAACTTCGAAACAATTGTTGCGCTACAAGAATGATGCGATGCCATGATAAACAGTCAATTTCCCTAAAAATGTCGGTTTTAGAGTACAACACAGGTAATTCAGTATTTTACTATTGTTTTGCTAATATGTGTAATATGCAAATCGAACACCTCTAGATGAATGCAAAAGATAGGGAAATTGACGTGTTAAAAATACATTATTTTCGACTGATCACAGTGCCAGCAAACGAAATGAAGATCAAATTCCTAGATTCACGGTTTTGACGGTAACTTATAAAACCTGAAAAACCACCACAGATCAGTTCAACCCCGAAGAAACCAGTGTCTTTGGCAAAATCCTTCGACTCAGGGAAACCAGTGTCCTTGACGAGAACATCCTGATTCGTGTCGACCCGCAGGGAAACTAGCGTCTTTGCAGGAATACATCGATTCGTTTCAACCCCAGGGAAACCAGTGTCCTTGGCAAATACCTCAATTCAGGGAAACTAGCATCCTTGATGAGAGCCTCCTGATTCGCGTCGGCCCATAGAAAAACCAGTGTCTCCGCAGGAATACTCCGATTCATTTCAACCCCGAAGAAACCAGTGTCTTCGGCAAAATACCTCGACTCAGGGAAACCGGTGTCCTTGAAGAGAACATCTTAATTTGTGTCAACCCGCAGAGAAACTAGCGTCTTTGCAGGAATACATCGATTCGTTTCAACCCCAGGGAAACCAGTGTCCTTGGCAAATACCTCAATTCAGGGAAACTAGCGTCCTTGACGAGAGCCTCCTGATTCGCGTCGGCCCCACAGAGAAACCAGTGTCTCCGCAGGAATACTCCGATTCGTTTCAACCCCGAAGAAACCAGTGTCTTCGGCAAAATCCTTCGACTCAGGAAAACCAGTGTCCTTGACGAGAACATCCTGATTCGTGTCGACCCGCAAGGAAACTAGCGTCTTTGCAGGAATACATCGATTCGTTTCAACCCCAGGGAAACCAGTGTCCTTGGCAAATACCTCAATTCAGGGAAACTAGCATCCTTGATGAGAGCCTCCTGATTCGCGTCGGCCCGCAGAAAAACCAGTGTCTCCGCTGGAATATTCCGATTCGTTTCAACCCCGAAAAAACCAGTGTCTTCGGCAAAATACCTCGACTCAGGGAAACCAGTGTCCTTGACGAGAACATCTTAATTTGCGTCGACCCGCAGAGAAACTAGCGTCTTTGCAAGAATACATCGATTCGTTTCAACCCCAGGGAAACCAGTGTCCTTGGCAAATACCTCAATTCAGGGAAACTAGCGTCCTTGATTAGAGCCTCCTGATTCGCGTCGGCCCGCAGAGAAACCAGTGTCTCCGCAGGAATACTCCGATTCGTTTCAACCCCGAAGAAACCAGTGTCTTCGGCAAAATACCTCGACTCAAGGGAACCAGTGTCCTTGACGAGAACATCCTGATTCGCGTCGACCCGCAGAGAAACTAGCGTCTTTGCAGGAACACCTCGACTCGTTTCAACCCCAGGGAAACCAGTGTCCTTGACAAATACCTCAATTCAGGGAAACAAGCGTACTTGATGAGAGCCTCCTGATTCGCGTCGGCCCGCAGAGAAACCAGTGTCTCCGCAGGAATACTCCGATTCGTTTCAACCCCGAAGAAACCAGTGTCTTTGGCAAAATACCTCGACTCAGGGAAACCAGTGTCCTTGACGAGAACATCTTAATTCGCGTCGACCCGCAAAGAAACTAGCGTCTTTGCAGGAATACATCGATTCGTTTCAACCCCAGGGAAACCAGTGTCCCTGGCAAATACCTCAATTCAGGAAAACTAGCGTCCTTGATGAGAGCCTCCTGATTCGCGTCGGCCCGCAGAGAAACCAGTGTCTCCGCAGGAATACTCCGATTCGTTTCAACCCCGAAGAAACCAGTGTCTTCGGCAAAATCCTTCGACTCAGGGAAACCAGTGTCCTTGACGAGAACATCCTGATTTGCGTCGACCCGCAGAGAAACTAGCGTCTTTGCAGGAACACCTTGACTCGTTTCAACCCCAGGGAAACCAGTGTCCTTGGCAAATACCTCAATTCAGGGAAACTAGCATCCTTGATGAGAGCCTCCTGATTCGCGTCGGCCTGCAGAAAAACCAGTGTCTCTGCAGGAATACTCCGATTCGTTTCAACCCCGAGGAAACCAGTGTCCTCGGCAAAATACTTCAACTCAGGGAAATTAGTGTCCTTGACGAGAACTGCTCGATTCGTCTCGACCCGTGAGAAAATTAGTGTCTTCGTGAGGACTTCCCGATTCGTCTCAACTTGCAAGATAAGGCCTTAGGCAGCAGGGATTAAAAAACTTGTTTCCTAAACACTGGGACCCTGCAAGTTGGTCCAAAACGGACTCTTGCATACTATCCACGGGTCTCACTCTCCAAAGTTGAATCTCGACAAGAAGGGAAACAACCGCTTACGAGTCCTCTCGACTCGCAAGAGAGAAAATTCTCTTATAAGATCCTTACGACCTGTAAGAGAAAGCACATTTAGGAATCCTCACGATTCCTAAGGAGATAATACACCTACGAGATCCTCTCGATCCGTAGGGAGAAAAGTCTCTATGAGACCCTCACGGCTCATAGGGTTGAAAAGTCTTAGGCAGCAGATCTGAACCTGTGGCCTAAGCCATTGCTACCTCTTGAAGAAACCAAGACAGAATGCTCGCTCTATCATCTATTGACCATGTTTACTAAGGCAACATGCTGAGAATAAAAGAAAGAAGAAAGCGACAGAAAGAACATCCGATGTGCATTTGATCAAGCATTCGAGACACATTCATTCATGCATGTGCAAAAGACTCAGAATGAGAAATAAGACAAGCTGAAATAGAAATTTTCCATTCATATTGCAAAGGGTCCTTACAATCATAAAGAAATAAACAAAGACATTGTCCAAAAGATTACAATGGCAAGAACTCAGATCCTGGACAGGGATTGAGGAACTCGAAAGTGACCTTGTCCAAGACTTTCCAAGCTTGGCGAACCATCCTGGTGTGCTTCCTTTCGCGAGCACGGGCGTTGGGATCCCCACTGATGTCCTCCACCCTCCGGTAGGCAGCAAGAATGGCGGACTGTTGAAAGGCCTGGTGCAAGAGATCGACAGGATTGTCTCGCCGTCTTTTCGAGATTAAGTTCATCAGGTACACCGAGTGCACCTTATCCTCGGCGGCATCCAACGCCCTAAGCGGCACACCGGAACAGAACAGGGGAAGCGCTTCCCAGATGGCTTCCACGATAAGCTTTAGGAGGGAGGAACGTCGAGGAAGCAGTTGACCGTTATATGCGTCGAAGCGGCTCATGATTTCAGCACACTCCGCGTTTGTGAACTCTCGATTTTGAGAACGGCCAAGTCGGCGGATGTCCCCGTAAGAGATGATCTCGTCAAGATCGTACATGTGGGCGTCCATTGTTTTTGTGAAAGAGAATTAACAAAATTATCAGAAAGACTGATTAAGCAAAACGATATAATGCATCGAGGAATAAAATGCCATCTTTAAACTCCAAGATCCATGAAAAACTCCTAAGAGTTCTTTTGTATGATTTGGAAGGAGCAAAGCTCCATTAATGAAATGAGAAAATACAAGGAAAATCTTTTAGAGAGCAGAGCTCTATTAATGGAACCCTAATAGGGTTCTCCTTAGACCCCTTTAGAGCAAAGCTCTGCTAAGTGAAACTCTAAATGGGTCTTCTTTAGATCATGGATCTATTGAGAGCAAGGCTCTTAAAATTGATTTAATTTAATCCAAATTAATTTTTACCTAAAGTTCTCTAGAGTTCGAAGTTTTAAAAGTGCTTAAACAAAAGAGCAGGGCTCTGAACAAAATTCCTATGAAGAGATGAAAATCATCTAAGGGACCAAAGGTCCTATTTATAGGCATTGAAGAGCTGTTTCAACTTCCAAGGGATGGCGCGACGGTTTGAATTCTGCCACCGCTGCGCTCACGTTTGGGGCCACGTAAGCGCAACGGTGGGGGGGGCATTTGTTTACCCCAATCAGAGCAAAGCTCTGTTCAAATTTCAAGGTGGGAGACGAAGCAACGCTTCTGTTTTCCCCAATCAGAGCAAAGCACTGTTTTAAAATTGAAGTGAAAATTAAAATTAAAATAAATGAAGCAACGCTTCAGATGATCTGCGCTCTGCGCTGCGCGACACGTGGCAGCGCAGTTGCGCTAGCGCTTTGCGCTGCGCGACACGTGGCAGCGCAGTTGCGCTGCGCGACACGTGTCAAGCGCTGGTGCGCTTGCGCCAAACAGAATTAAAATTCCAATAAGATCTTTCTGTTCTTGTTAAAAACAAGAAGATTGTCTTCTGTAAAATAGAAGTCCTTAGATCAAAGATCCAACGGTGGGGAAAATTCCCCAAATCACTCAGAGAAGGATCTCTTTAACAAATTTAACAAATTAATGGGCACTATATAAAGGCCCCTAGACCCCAATTCAATCATCATCAACATCAAGATCGAAAACAACAGCACAGAGAATAGAGAGAACTCTGAAGAATTTTTCAAGAAGAGAAAAAAGGTGAAAACCTTTATAAAAAAAAGAAGAATTTCTTCTGAATAGATCATTGATCTAAGAACAAGATCAATGATCTTCAATAAAAAATAAATAATAACAGTGCCTTGCACTTTTTTATGAACCATTGGTTCTGGAATCTTAAAGATTCTTCTCTTAAATCTAAAATTGGATTAAGTTATTAAAACAGTGCCTTCCACTTGAAAATCTGCACCGTTGCGCTCCTGGGTTGGCGCAAGCCACCAGAGAGCGCCACGTGTCAGCACCAGAACCACTTCCGCTATGCGCTTTTAAGATAGAGCGTTGCTCTCTGAAATTGGCGCAACCAACCAGAGCGCGCCACGTGTCAGCAGCGCAATAGCGCAGCGCACTGGCGCAGCGCACTGCGCTCACTGCGCTTGCGCTCACCAGAGCGTGACACGTGTCACCTCCATATGCGCTTGAGCTCAATAATTGGTGCAAAGCGCCTGACAGGCCACATGGCCACTGTCAGTTTGATTAATGCACTGCATTATTTACAGAAAGGCCAAGCCCAATTAAAAAGGGCCTGACAGGCCTAATAAAATGCCATGCATTATTTTACAAAGGGCAGAGCCCAAACAAAAACATATGCTGTGCATCATTTAAAATAGACAGAGCCCAAATCAAAAAGGCTTAGCAGGCCGAAAGAAAATGCAGTGCATTATTAAACAGGGGCAAAGCCCTAGCACAAGCCTAATAGGCCAAAAATAAAAACGTTGAATATTCTCAACTGGACTTAGCCCAATCATGGCCGTAAGTCCTCAAATTAAATTGACTGAGCAAGATTGCTCTCTTAAATCAATTTACATCCGGTTCAAGGGTACATCTCTGAACTCCTCTGACACCTATCGTTGTAATCCTTCAACGACGTCAGAGAGGTGACGGGTCCCGACAACCACACATCGATACGGACTGCGGAGTCCTTAAACTCGTGAACCGAAATGTCCTATTCGTCCCAAAATGGGAACGTTGGACCGAAATTTCCTTAAACTAATGTTCGTCCCCAAATGGGAATGATGGACCACCATGTCCCTAAACTGGAAATCGACCGCAATGTCATTAAACTAAACAATAGAGCCAATTGCTCTCTTGTCGGATCCAAACGATCCCGTTAAGTTGATCTTAGTCTGGAGATTAGGCTAACGTATCCTTAACAAAAGTTTAAGTTGATCTTAGCCTTAAATAGGGCTAACGTAACCTTAAACCAAAATCCCAAACCCAAATCTAAGAAAATACGGATTTGGACTAATCCACGTCCTACGGACGACGACATAAATTTGTCTCCGTATACAATCCACGGGCAACCACAAACAAAACAAACACCCACGACACGAAGTGAAATTCTGGAGAAGGAGAAAGTTGTTACCGCGATACGGTAGCGTAATTAACTGCAGGGGCTTGCTCCTGCAGGGAAGAGCGTCCCCACAATCAAAACCCCCTCAGACGAGGGGGAATCTGATGAAGTCTGCTACATCGGTCACATCCGTCTAAACCTCCGATACACGGTACCATAAATCAACTTGGCATCTTCGGAGAGGTGGACGGATAGCACCAAATAGCATCTGCCCCGAATATAAGGCAAGACGTCCCTGCGTCGGCCGCCATTCGGAGGGGAACACCAATCATGCAAATCCCTCTCCCCTTTAGTCTGAAAGACATCTTTTAGAGAGGGTGACTCCATCACCTGCAGGTACACCACCATGCCAGGAGTCAACCATTCTAAAACATCTTTAGAATAATGTCAAAGTACCCAAATTGGGACACTTCCCAAATCTAGATCTAAAACCATAGATCTAGTAACCGGAATCCTGATATTTTATCCAGATCCTATGTGAAGAAACATCTTGTGACAACCACAGTATATAACCGATCGTAGTATAGGAATTTTACTTCCTATCAAGTGCATGTCATCCAAATACCAGGACATCACTCCCCACTACCTTCTTACCAGATCCATCTCTTATTCTGATGAAATCAAACACTATGACTGTCACATCAAAAATAAATGATCTATTTCCGCTATACTTGCTATAGTCTATAAATAGACATAAGCTACTTGCCCACAATACTTCCGCTGCTCCCACTGACTACAACAACCTTTTGGCGGAGTCATATACACGTGCACTAAAACTAGTTTAGAACGACATTATACTCATCCTTATGCCGGATCTCATAATCTAGAACAACAGTAGTGGCAAGTTTGGGTAAACAAGAACCTCACTGTCACCGTCTCTGAGAAGACCGAAGTACTTCTCGGGTGCCTGAGGTTACCCACCAAATCTGTGGAATGGCTAATGGAATGCCGAATCCAATTGAATCTTTAGGTCCTACTAAATTTTCAATAATCGTTTGTGGTTCTGGAATCACTTCTAGTTCTATCATACTTCCACTAATGTTTTCTGAAAAGAATCCATTTTACTTAAACTGGTGGCGAGTCAAGAACAATATAACTATTGATCTTCCAAATGAAAGAAAGTTAACCCTCGTAAAAGCCCGGGATAACCCACAAACCGCCATTACTGAAACGTGCCTTGAGTTTATCTGGATTATGGTTTTAAGCATAAGCCGGACAACTCTATATACCTTAACATAGTTAAGGTATGATCCATTCTATATCTACTATAGAAACATAGGCACTAATTTAATTGGAACCAGATTCAAAATCATGCAGATGTCTCCAGTGCATATCAATCAAATGGAAGGAGGCCATTCATCATTTCTCATCTAGGAGTGCATCCACATATGAGTAACCTGAAAGAGAAGTAAGTTCTCAAAATCATTACTATCAACGGAATATCTAGCATAAGTATCTACATCTTCGATCTCCTTGAAGAATCCTGATACTTTGCACATATGGTTCTCAACTTTATTCTTGTACCTATAACTTCTCAATATCTGGACCCTATACTTCTACGAAATACTTGTCTAAAACTAGAGAAGTAACAAGTAATCAGAATATAGTATGAGTACCATCCTCTTTGTCCTAATGGACACTGGACAACATACAATACTTTGTATAAGTCCTCTGAGTTCAATAACTCAAACCCTATGCGTTGTAGGTTGAAAACTGTATTATGGTTAAGAAGAATTACACCGTTGTTGAATGCTCCTTACCTAATCATCAACTGATATAGGTAAATGTCACAGACATAATTTCAAAATGTTATATCTCACTTTATAAAATAAACGTACGGATATATCAGTTTGAAATTGGTGCATAACATCGGATATTCAAAACCAAATATTTGCCGTCAGGCAAAACCTAGGCGATTTCCTTAAACATCACCAATTACAAAGAATTTCGATATAATGAGGATATGATCACCTAATTCCCAATATTCTACTCCCACTCATCATCTGCAACACCATACAGATGTGAGAATCGAAATTAGTAAATACATACCCTCGAGTCAGAATCTAAATGGGAAATCAATTTTCAATTAACACTGCACAGTGAAACTGAAACTGTTTCGGAGGGGTATCCGGGTATTCCTAGCAATGCCTCTTCCACTATCCTGATTCATGACTGTAACCGTATATTTCCTTGCCCTCACTCCAATCCCTTTATATGTCTTTACTTATTACTTTATGTACACCACCTTTAGGCTAAATGGTTTTCTTCCTTCCATATCGTTCGGCACCAGCCTATGGTTTAGAAAAAGACTATCCAATAAGCGTAATAGGTGTACTCTCATAATCCTAGGAGCTCATTCAATCTCAGAGAAGGTAAAGGGGAAAAGACAACATGAATAATCCTATTCGATTTTTCCTGAACCGGAAACCATCCTCGAATTGGAACAAGTTCCTTCAAGTTCGTATGTTACTATATGATGGCGTATCCAATAAATGTGGATCTTCGTAGTGATACAGAATGTTCCGGAGAAATGCAAAGGTGAAGTAGGAGTGGCGACGATATACGCGGTTTCGTCGTGAATGATAGCAGTCGCAATATCCTTTTGCCCTCTTTCTAATCCCTTTATATGTCTTTACTTATTATTTTCTGTACACCACACTTAGGCTAATTGGTTTTCTTCCTTCCCTACCTTTCGGTACCTGCCTATGGTTTGGAAGAAGATTATCCAATAAGCGCAATAGGTGTACTCTCCTAGATACCAGGAACCCTCGCAACCTGAGAGAAGGTAAAGGGAAAAGACAACTGAATAGTCCTATTTTATTTCTCCAGAACCGGAAACCATCCTCGAATATGAAACAAGTTTCTTCGAGTTCGTATATAACTATACGATGGCATATCCAATAAATGTGGATCTTCATAGTGATACGGAATGTTCCGGAGAAATGCAAAGTGTAATATAGGAGCGGCAACGATATATGCGACTCTGGCAATCCAAAAGCCAATTTGTTTTAAAAAGGTTCGGTTAACTTGGTTAATGAGTTTTAGTTCAGGTCGAGTCAAGGTAGCTGCCAAAGAAAGAGAGAAAAGAAACACTCAGTGTGCACTCTAACCTAGATTAGATTGGTTATTTATTTATCTAATCAGGATGTCTTCCACCGTTTCCTCAAATTCTCCTCCAAACCTAAAAGGAGAATTAGTCGGGATCATTTAAAATCACCCGAGGAGTAAACTTACTCATCAATGGGAATCGGGATCCAACTATCATCGCATGATAACTTGATGGAATCCACTCAAGTCACCACACTCCAGAAGGTATGCGCATGCCTGGGAAGTTTCCTGTATGTTTGAAACTCTCGATGTAGTTTTTACTTTAAGCGGCTTATGACCTTGACAGAGGTCAACATATCATAAGTCGCAAGTCAAGTTCAACCCGTCATTGTCCTAGATTAATTTAGACCCACCCGTATAAGCCCTTGACAGAGGTCAACAAAACCGTGCGACTGTCCTAAATGGTCGCATATCTATGCAACAAACAAGCATTATCCAGCTACCAACCACTGTGCCTTGACAGAGGTCAACATACACAGCATGAATACTAAATAATACCTGTAAGAAATGACGGAAGGCTACGACTGGTTTTTGGTGAAAAAACTTTTAACGTAATGAACTTGATATCGTTGAAGGAATCCAAGTGGTTTTACAAATATCTAGTGGCGAAAGCTTTTGCCAAAGAGGTCACTCCTGGTGAAGGTATCTCGGCTCTTTCCTCATCGAATGAGGTGCAGGATATCCTAAACTGAATACCACTGTGCAAAGTAAAAGAATCGACTATAGAAAAGTTATTACGTTGACGCAAACTTCTGTTCAAGTGGTCACTCCCGATGAAGGGATCTCGGCTCTTGCCTCGTGGAATAAGGTGCATGATATTCCCAATCGAATACCACTGTGCAAAGTAAAAGAAAACTTCTGTAATGTCTGTTTTCAAAAAACTTGGTTCCAACAACATCATATAGGTTTGTTTTATCCTTGCATTGATCAGAATCAACGCAGTCCCATCAATTAAACATATCATACCAGATAAAGGAACGAAAATAAAATGTACGTATATGCCATCCGCATTCACCTCTGGGTCCCGTCATCACCCGTTAGGTTACTTAACTAACAACAGAGCGGGGACTGGACTAGCGTGGGTGCAAAACATATACAACATCTACTAGTATATATATAAATATATATAACAAACGTCCCAGGCATGATATAAAGTAACATCACAGAATCTCAGCCAAGCAACACAGAGTGGTGGATAATCCTGGAGCCCCGGGTTTCACTTGAGCCGCAAATGAGACCTGACGTTCCCGATTGTGTGGACAGCCTGTGCAATGAAAACCTAAAACCCTACGAACGCGGCAAGTTACCCGCCAATCCCAGAAGTAAGGCAACCCCAATCAATAAAGTGAATGGGCCACCCAGCATTTCGCGGAATCCGATAACTTGAGCACCCCATCTTGGGTCAACCTATACCCCCTACGAGTGCGGCGAATAGCCCGCCAATTCTAGAGTGAGGCCCCCTCCGTCTCAAACCCATGAGATGCGGGCCCGTTGCCCTCTAGAACCTGGCTATTCGTGTACCCCACCGCGGAGTAATCCTAGTACAGAAAAAAATAAGTACAAGGGTGACATCGACCTTTACCCGGTCGTGCCACAAACAAATAATATACAAACTGGAAGTGACGGCAGTCCACAAGTCAGACGCTCGCCCCGCAATATCAAATGTACAAATGAAACTAAACTGTATTATCATTGCACCACCTGGCTATCCCCACGACAATCCAACCACAACCACAGCACAACACAGAACATCAATGTGAATGTCATGTTCGCAAACCCGTCTAAAAGACATATAGCAATTAGACGAGTCGTACCTCTTTAATGACATTCACGGTCGCAGATAGTAATGTATGCACTGTAAACTTACGCATTTAAAATTTCGATCGACAAAAACTTTTTGTATTGGCCCCAATGCAATCTAGTACTCAAACAAATCTGGGCCAGAAAACAAAACATTCCAGAAATCACATTTTCAAACAATAGAACAACAGAGAAACTTTTGTGCACAAAGGCTTCATTATGGCTGTGCAACCGTCTGCCGCGGTTCCGCGGCTTTATGATGAGATTGTGTGCCAAATTTTCTTCTGCTTCTCTAAAAAAGCCTGTACTAATTTTTAAGCCCTTGGAAATAATTTTTTGACAACTTTGAAAAATCGGCAGAAACTAGAAAAATTGAAATCGTGATTTCGGGAATTTTGCTTGATCGATCTTTTAACCACATAAGAACAAGCTAGATCAGGATTTAAGAGTTGTCTCTGATACCATGTTGGGTTACGGCAGCGCCCTGGCTATTGAACCATGGCCGGATGCGGAACAAAATTTTTACGAAAAACCGGCGCTACAGCAACCCCCGAATACGGATCGACCATTAACCATAAACCTAGCATGCAATAAAAGGGGTTTGGAATATTATACCGAATGATCCGTGTCCTTCGGTCTTTAACATGCTTCCCAAGCTCTTAGTGGCCACCACGATCAGGTTTGGTCGCCGGTCTCCTTCTATCGAAGATGATCCGCCCGAGAGTCTATGAATCGAGCTCCTACTTCATAACCGAAGTAACTGGGGTATCTAGTTTGCTAAACTTGATAGCCTAGAAGATGTAGAGTCTAATGAAGGATTAATTTGTTTCTAAACACCCTAAGTTTCTCAACACATGAAAGGGTTAGGGTGGAGGAAGAAGAAGAAGCCATTAGAGATGAGAGTGTGAAGCTTAGAGCTCAACCCAAGAAAGAGAAAAAATGCCTTGTTTTGTGAGCATGTGAGAGTGGGATATTATCAACTCAAGAAAATATCTCAAGTCAACTAAAATATCTCAAGTTAATAAAAAAATCTCACAATATAAACAAATATATCAAGCATGATTCAATAGTGTTTCAATTGGTCACACCCATGAGTCGCCCCATGAGCCACTACCATGAGTCACTTAATTAAAGCATGCTTGAATTAAGCTAAGTACACTCATCTCTCACCTCAATTAACCATTTAACCTAAAATGGTTAATAAACAATAATGAGGTGTTATTCTTTTAGAAACAATCTTGTAATAAATTACAAGAATGCCTTTCATCCGTATATAAATACCCGTATCCGTATTCCGAAAAATACTAATACAATGAGACGAAAATAATCTGACAATATAATACTAGGATCCGGCTTAAACCAAAGCCCACTAGTATTATCCGTTCGAATCATAATACGTGCACAAGTGCACGCATATGATCGAACCCTGCCGTAAAACCATACGACCTCTACTTCGTTTCGTCCGAAGCAGGGAAAACCTCTGTGTGGGACTCTAAAGACTCTTCAATACGCTGACAGTGGGTTCAACCACAAGCACGTCAGCGGTACTAACTGTACGTAACGGCTACACAGCTATTGAGCGAAAGGAAGGCCGATGAGCAAACTTATCTTGACCCCTACTGAGCCTGTCCGTGACAATATCCGTACAGTATGGTTTGTTCATCTAAGAGTATCGCATATCGAGTCTAGGGGGTGGATACAGTCAGACCCTTAAAATCGCGACATTTCATGTCGGTATGAAGTCCATCACAAACTGAGAAACTACTGATCCAAATCAGTAATTCTCGACTACATTGATCAAGGATTTCTGGTGATGGCCACCCGTACACTGCGCGACATCAACCCCCAATACCGGGAGAGATGAATCCCCGACTATCCGCTCACTGCCTCCATGTGGCTCGGGACTGTACCTAATTAAAACCTGTTTGCACGACTCCTTCGAGCCGTGGTAGGGTAGTAATCAAACCACAGTGGGAACTCACATGAGATAAATGACGATCTCAGGTCGAAAAACTAATCTGTACACATGTCACCTGGGAACTGCTATCTGACAATAGGTATAATACCAACTAGCAAGTTCCCGGTGAGTCCTTCTAGTGTACTCATAACCCAATGAGCACCTGCATACTGTCTTAGGTGAACAAACTAACACCTATGGCTTGTGAGACCGGCCACCGCCCCTCTTCGGGGTCTCGATCAGTATACACTAGTCTACTCTGGAGTATCGATGCTGTAAGTCGATGTACAACACCCCAATACTTGTGGGGAGGCGGAATTTTCAAAAACAAACTTGTTTAGTGAACGAACATCGACTAACCGCTTGAATCGAAGCTAAACTATAAATAACCAAACACAAAGTGTTTCTAAACTACTGTGTTTAGGGATTATACCTAATGAACCAACTCCTTCGTCTTTACGATCTTCTTGTCCTCCTTGGCCTTCTCGATGTAGTAGATGATCCACCCGAGAGCAAAACTCCAAGCTTAGCCTCTAAACTTGAGGCAACTAACCTTCTTGGATTGCTAATCAAAGAAGATAGACGAGATAGAGTGAGGGTTATGGATTGTTTAGTCTAACTAATCCTTGTACTCAACACATGAGAGGGGAGGATTAGGGTTTGAAGAGGGAGAGCTTGAGGAGAGAGAAGGTGAATGATATTATGAGTGAGAATAGTAAGTTATCATAATATATATGAAGCATTATCTTTTAAAAGAGAAAAGAAAATAAGTGATGAATAATCATGCTTCATAAAATATCTAATGGTGATTCATTGTCATGAGTCATTAAGCATTTATGATGCATTAATGACCATGATGAATCACTCTCATGACTCACTAATCTCATTCAATGTATGTGCCACCTAAACCTCCTTAGTCACCATCTTCTAGAAGCTTCTCGCGTAATTACGAGAACGCCCTTCCGATCCGTAAAAATACGGAAAAACTTTAGACTGTATAAATCCAATAACCGGATACCAGTAACTGGCTTAAACCAAAGCCGACTGGTAAAAACTGTCCAAACGACGTAAGTGTGTAAACACACATATGCGTCCGAACCCTTTGTCGTAAAACCATACGACCTCTATATCGTTTCGCCTGGAGTAAGAAACTCTCTGTGTGGGACTCTAGAGACTCGACTACTACGCTGGCAGTGGGTTTAACCACAGACCGCAAGCGGCACTAGCTGTACGTAACGGTCCCCAGGTAGTTGTCGATAAGAAGGCCGATGAGGAAACCCATCCGAACTCCTACTGAGCCTGCTGTGACAATCTCCATACAGTCCGGTCCGTTCGTCCAAGACTATCGCATATCGGGCCTAGGGGGGCGGCAAGCGTCAGTCCCCTAATAGCGGTATAAGTCGTGTCGGAGTGAAGCCCATTACACCCTGAGAAACTACTGGAACCTACCAGCAAATCTCGCTTGCCCTGGCCAGGGACTTTGCGTAATGGCTCTCTGACACAGCGCGATATCTACTCCCAATACCGGGAGGGACGAATCCTGTCTAACCGCCACTGCCTCCAAGTGCTCGGGACTGCACCCAACTGCTACCTGTTTGCACGGCTCTTTTGAGCCGTGGTAGGGTAGCAATCTAAGAACAGTGGGACACACTCGAGGCGAAGTAGCAGTGTCAAGTCTGCGGACTATGCTGTACTCATGTCACCTGGGAACTGTTCACTGACGACTGGTATAAAAACAACCAACAGTTCCCTGTGAGTCCTGTCCGGTGTACCCGTAACCTAACGAGCACCTGCATACTATCTCTAGTACGACGTACTGACGGCTGTGGGACAGACCATCTCCCCAACTGGGATGAGAAGCGTACACACTAGTCTACTCCGGAGTATCGATGCTCTGTCTCGATAATCCAACGACCAGGGACCTGAATAAGGATGTGCTTGTGGACTACCCAGCCCCCACTAGTGTGACTGCCATCACAACGCTGGTAGACAAGCAAGATCCTAAGAGCTCTATCAATACGTACACTCACATATTAAGATAGAAAAACCAAGTAGCATACTACCATGTTTAGCAAGACTGTTATATACATGTGAATATCCCAAGCTTCCATTAAGAAATATACAAACTAGTATGATACAGTAATGGCCTTCTAGGGCATAAACACTAACAATCTCCCACTTGCACTGGGCCATGTACTGGCATATCGTAGACCGATGATCTCCAGTAGCCTCTCGAACTGAATCTGAGGTAGGGCCTTCGTGAATGGATCAGCAATGTTCTCTTCAGAAGCAACTCTCCGAACCTCGATCTACTGACGATCAATGATCTCCCTGATCAGGTGATACCGCCTTAAGATGTGTCTGGACTTCTGATGGGACCTTGGTTCCTTCGCTAAAGTTATAGCTCCGTTGTTGTCGCAATACAGAGGTATTGGATCAACTATGGTAGGAACCACCTGAAGTTCTGTTAGGAACTTCTTCATCCAGACTGCTTCTTTTGCGGCATCGCAAGCAGCTATATACTCCGCTTCCATCGTCGAGTCAGCAACGGTGTCCTGCTTGGAGCTCTTCCAGCACACCGCCCCTCCATTGAGGGTAAAGACATAACCCGACATGGACTTGGAATCGTCCTTATCACTCTGGAAGCCGGAATCAGCAAAGGCCTCCAACCTGAGGTCTTTTCTGCCGTAAACCAAGAACATCTTCTTAGTCCTTCTCAGGTACTTGAGAATGTTCTTTACTGCTATCCAGTGCTTCTCCCCTGGGTCTGACTGATACCGGCTTACCACGCTCAGTGCGTAAGCTACATCTGGTCTGGTGCACAACATCGCATACATTATAGAGCCTACCGCAGAAGCGTAGGGTATAATAGACATGCGTTCCCTTTCCAAATCAGTCTTGGGAGACATCTCTTTGGAGAGGGTGATTCCGTGACAAGCCGGTAGATTACCGCGCTTAGAATCTTCCATACTGAACCTTTTCAGTACAGTGTCGATATACCTGGACTGCGAAAGTCCCAACATCCTCTTGGATTTATCACGATAGATCCGGATCCCCAGAATGTAAGAGGCATTACCCAGGTCTTTCATGGAGAACCTGTGTGACAAGAATCCTTTGACAGATTGTAGCATAGGAATGTCATTTCATATCAATAGAATGTCATCCACGTACAATACGAGGAATACGACACTTCTGGCTACAACTTTACTATATATACACGGTTCATCTGGATTTTTGATAAAGTCATATTCTTTGACTGTCTCATCAAAACAGATGTTCCAACTCCGCGATGCCTGCTTTAGTCCATAAATGGACTTAAGCAGCTTGCATACTTTCCCGCTGCTCCCACTCTGATTGAAACCCTCTGGCTGCTCCCAAGTCTAGCCTTATAGGTTTCCACCTGTCCATCTACACCAATCTTTTTCTTGAAGATCCATTTGCATCCTATGGGTTTTACCCCATCTGGAGCAAAGTCCAAAGTCCATACTTTGTTGGTGTACATGGACTCCATTTCGGTCCGCATTGCATCTATCCATCGTACCGAGTCGCCGCTCTGGATGGCCTGCTGGAAGTCAGTAGGTTCATCATCATCTATGATGCAATCCTCTCTATCCCCATCTATGAGAAAACCGTAGTATCTCTCAGGCGGATGAGACGGCCTACTACTCCTGCGGAGGGGTGCGGGAATGTCCTGTTCTTCTTGAACTACTGGTTCTACCAAACTTTCAGTAGTAGTTTGTGGTTCTGGAATTTCTTCCAGTTCTACTACGCTCCCACTCTTCTGATTTTCCAAAAATTCAGTTTCTAAGAAGCGGGCATGACGAGAAACAAAAACCTTTTGTTCCTCTGCGTAATAGAAACAATACGCTGTAGAGTTCTTTGGATATCCCACAAACTTACACTCTACTGAGCGTGCCTCGAGCTTGTCCGGATGCTGCTTTTTTACAAAAGCTGGACATCCCCATGTCTTCAGGTACTGAAGATAGGGTTTCTTCCTACTCCACATATGATATGGTGTGGTAGGCACAGTTTTGGTTGGAACTCTGTTCAAAAGATGTGTCGCTGATTCTAGCGCATAACCCCAGAAAGATCGCGGTAACTCAGCATTACTCATCATGGATCGTACCATATCCAATAGGGTTCGATTCCGTCTCTCCGATACACCGTTGTGCTGTGGAGTGTATGGAGGAGTAAGCTGAGAGAGAATTCCTTTCTCTTTTAGGTAACCTAGGAACTCGGCACTTAAGTATTCTCCACCTCGATCAGATCTCAGTGTCTTAATACTTTTGCCTGTTTGGTTTTCCGCTTCACTCTTGTATTCCAGGAATTTCTCAAAGGCCTCGGATTTATGCTTCATTAAGAAAACATGTCCAAACCTAGAGAAATCATCTGTAAAAGTAATGAAGTAGGAATAACCACCTCTCGCATGTGTAGACATTGGACCACATATATCGCTGTGTATGAGTCCTAAGAGCTCGCTCGCTCTTACTCCTTGTCCAGTAAATGGAGTCTTTGTCATCTTTCCTTTGAGACAGGATTGACAAGTGTCATAAGTTTGATATTCGAACGAGTCCAAATATCCTTCTCTATACAATTTAGTCAACCTTCTCTCATTGATGTGACCCAGTCTACAATGCCATAAGAAAGCTTTATTTAAATCTGGAGACTTTCTTTTTAGTGTGTTCTGGACATTGAAAATTTGGAGTTGGTTTAAAACATATATACCGTTATTTAGAGTACCGTACCCAATCAAACCATGATTAAGGTGGATGTTAACAACATCTCTTACAAACGTGAAATCATAACCTTTATTTGATAACAAGGAAACTGATATGATATTACACGTTAAGCTTGGTACAAAATAACAGTTATGTAAAACCAAAATGTGTCCACTCGTCAATCCTAGGTGATAATCCCCGACGGACGCAGCTCCCACGCTAGCTCCGTTAGCAACCTTTAGGGTCATATCACCTTCCTTCAGCACTCTACGGTTTCTCAGTGCCTGCAATGAATTGCAAATATGAGATCCTGATCCGGTATCCAATACCCAGGAAGTAGAGTTGATCGACAGACAATTCTCAATTACAAACACACCTGAAGTCGAAGCCACAGCTTGCTTCGGTTCCTGGTTCTTGGCGTTCCATGCCTTGCAATCCTTCTTCCAGTGCCCTTTCCTGTGACAATGGAAGCACTCATCCTGGCCAACTACCGGTACCGCAAACTTTTTCTTTCCCTTCTTTCCCACCTTACTAACACCTCCTCTAGGTTTGGGTGCGGCCTTCTTCTTCCTTCCTTTGGCCCTAGCCTTGGACCCGGAAGAAGATGCACCGCCAACAAACATAGCGGGTGTTTCCCTTGCCTTCTGCAAGGTGCCCTCTGCACTCCTTAACATGTTCAGGAGTTCCGCAAGTTCAACTTCTTTTCCTTTAAGGTTGAAGTTGAGGATAAACTGGGCGTAGGTGGGAGGAAGGGACTGGAGAATAAGGTCTGTATAGAGCTCATTATCCAAAGTCGTCCCAAGGTCTGCGAGCTCTTCAATATAGCCGATCATCTTTAGGACATGTTCACCTACCGATGACCCGACAGCCAACCTTGCTCGAAACAAGTTCTTAGAGGTCTCGTATCTTGCTATACGAGATTGCTCTCCATAAAGTTCCTTTGTATGGAGAAATATGCCATCTAGGGACATATCCTCGTGCCTCCTCTGATGTTCATTGTTCATTGAGGCAAGCACGATGCACTTGGCTCTCGCGCAATCTAAATCCCAGGTTTTGCGGATTTCCTTATCCGCATTGCTGGATTTGGGACCAGGGACAGCAGGTGCCGTAGCGGTGAGGATGTACCCCAATTTGTCATAGGTCAAAGCCATTTTGACATTCCGCAGCCAATCTTTATAGTTTGGCTCTGTCAGTATATTTTTCTCTAAAAGTAACTTAAGTCCAGTCATTTTCAGGGTCGCTGCAATTAGGAGAGAGAGAAGAAAACTCTTTAGCATGATGCTCTTGCAAGTTTAGAGTGGTTTTTAGTTTATCTAAACTGGATGGCTCCCACTGTTTCTCGAATCCTTCCTCAAACCATAAAAGAAGAATTAGCCAGGACTATTCTCATCGTACAATACTTGCTTAACCGTTCAGCCAGGCCAGTGTCGATACTTCGAGGGAGGTTTTCCAACGCTTTCGCGAAGTTCCTTAATTAAATAACCTCTTTTCTCTGGGGGCGTAACCCCGCTGACACTTTTCTGGACACCTACTTGGTTTATAGCATTGATCGTTAAGTGACGAATATCCTGATAAGTAGCATATACTCACAGTAGGATCGGGATCCAAATATCATCGTATGATAATGTTGAAGGAATCCTACCAACATTCATCAAACTCCAAATGGTATGCATCTCTTTGCAAATTTCAGTTTCTTTAGAAATTCCCGATATAAGTTTTTGCCCCATGCTCTTATGACCTTGACGTATGCCAACAAATCATAAGTCATATGTCAAGTTCTGCCCATCATTATCTTGTTAATTTGAACCCACCCGTATATACCCTTGACGTATGCCAACAAGGTAATGCGACTGTTCCAAACCAACACATCTATCTATGCAACAAATGAATACCCCAGCAGCTACCAAACACTATGCCTTGACGTATGCCAACAAGTATAGCTTGAATACTACTGACCATCCATAAGAAATGACGGAGGGCTACGACTGGTTTTGGCGAAACCGTGAACGTAGTGAACTTGATATAACCGAAGGAACCTGATAGCTTTTAAAAGGAGTGGTTAAAGCTCCGCATTTAAAAATATCTGTTTTTAAAATTAACCGAGTGGTTTCTTTTAAATTGTTCCAACGATTTAAACTTTGGTTTGTTTTTCTTTGCATTATAGATAATGCGTCCCATCATTAACCTATCATTGCAGAAAACAACGAAAATACAACGTCCTCTTATGCCATCCGCATTCGCCACGGGGTCCCGTCATCACCCGTTAGGTTACTTAACTAACGACAGAGCGGGGGCTGGGCTAGCGCGGGTGTAAAACATAAGTGACGTCTAAATAGCTATCATATATATAGATATTTTACATTCGTCTGACGCAATGATATACATTCCAGAACACAGATGAACTTAATTGGATTTGCAAGCAATCCGTATTTCTTTTGAGCCTGCAAGAAAAGACGGATAACACAGTTGTGATGAATAGCCATTACCCCACCCTCGACCCCTACGGGTACGGCAAACTACCCGCCCGGCAGTTTGTGTACCCCACCTTGGGTCAGTCCTAGGAGCAAAAACAGTAAAATGAAATAATACAACGGTGGCTACAACCGCAACCTGGATGTGCCCCGCAAAAATAATATTACAACAAATTACATTTACAACAAATGAATTAAATAATAACCCATTGCATAACCCCGGCTATACACCACAACAGTCCAATACAGTTCATATGCACAAACAGATAAAACCATTACAGAAATGTGCAACCCCCTGCCAACCGACATACTAGCAGTTAGGGGAGGTTTACGAACACATTAAACAATCACAGATATAATCCAATATGCAAATACTGTACAATTTCGATCGATTAAACGGATTTAACATTGCTCCAATACTGCTCTGTAAACTTGAAACCTGAGCAAAATTAAAAAATACCAGAGAATCCCAAATATCACAGAGAACCACCACAAGAAAAATGGCTCCCTGAATCGTCAACTCGGCGGTGGAAGCGCGGCGCTACATGTGCTAGCCGCCGCGGATCCGCGGCGCCGTAGGCGATTCAGGGGACCAAATTTTTTGTGTGTTCTACTGCTGTCATTTTAAGCTTTCTGAACATCCCTGAAAAATTTTTGGACTTCATTTAAAATTCGACAGAAACTTGACAGTTCTAGGGTTTTCCGGCTTCGTTTTTCCGTTCGAAATTCGTACAAATTTGCAATTAAGTTATTTATTGTTTAGCGAGGCTCTGATACCACTGTAAGTCGATGTACAACACCCCAATACTTGTGGGGAGGCGGAATTTTCAAAAACAAACTTGTTTAGTGAACGAACATCGACTAACCGCTTGAATCGAAGCTAAACTATAAATAACCAAACACAAAGTGTTTCTAAACTACTGTGTTTAGGGATTATACCTAATGAACCAACTCCTTCGTCTTTACGATCTTCTCGTCCTCCTCGGCCTTCTCGATGTAGTAGATGATCCACCCGAGAGCAAAACTCCAAGCTTAGCCTCTAAACTTGAGGCAACTAACCTTCTTGGATTGCTAATCAAAGAAGATAGATGAGATAGAGTGAGGGTTATGGATTGTTTAGTCTAACTAATCCTTGTACTCAACACATGAGAGGGGAGGATTAGGGTTTGAAGAGGGAGAGCTTAAGGAGAGAGAAGGTGAATGATATTATGAGTGAGAATAGTAAGTTATCATAATATATATGAAGCATTATCTTTTAAAAGAGAAAAGAAAATAAGTGATGAATAATCATGCTTCATAAAATATCTAATGGTGATTCATTGTCATGAGTCATTAAGCATTTATGATGCATTAATGACCATGATGAATCACTCTCATGACTCACTAATCTCATTCAATGTATGTGCCACCTAAACCTCCTTAGTCACCATCTTCTAGAAGCTTCTCGCGTAATTACGAGAACGCCCCTCCGATCCGTAAAAATACGGAAAAACTTTAGACTGTATAAATCCAATAACCGGATACCAGTAACTGGCTTAAACCAAAGCCGACTGGTAAAAACTGTCCAAACGACGTAAGTGTGTAAACACACATATGCGTCCGAACCCTTTGTCGTAAAACCATACGACCTCTATATCGTTTCGCCTGGAGTAGGAAACTCTCTGTGTGGGACTCTAGAGACTCGACTACTACGCTGGCAGTGGGTTTAACCACAGACCGCAAGCGGCACTAGCTGTACGTAACGGTCCCCAGGTAGTTGTCGATAAGAAGGCCGATGAGGAAACCCATCCGAACTCCTACTGAGCCTGCTGTGACAATCTCCATACAGTCCGGTCCGTTCGTCCAAGACTATCGCATATCGGGCCTAGGGGGCGGCAAGCGTCAGTCCCCTAATAGCGGTATAAGTCGTGTCGGAGCGAAGCCCATTACACCCTGAGAAACTACTGGAACCTACCAGCAAATCTCGCTTGCCCTGGCCAGGGACTTTGCGTAATGGCTCTCTGACACAGCGCGATATCTACTCCCAATACCGGGAGGGACGAATCCTGTCTAACCGCCACTGCCTCCAAGTGCTCGGGACTGCACCCAACTGCTACCTGTTTGCACGACTCCTTTGAGCCGTGGTAGGGTAGCAATCTAAGAACAGTGGGACACACTCGAGGCGAAGTAGCAGTGTCAAGTCTGCGGACTATGCTGTACTCATGTCACCTGGGAACTGTTCACTGACGACTGGTATAAAACCAACCAACAGTTCCCTGTGAGTCCTGTCCGGTGTACCCGTAACCTAACGAGCACCTGCATACTATCTCCAGTACGACGTACTGACGGCTGTGGGACAGACCATCTCCCCAACTGGGATGAGAAGCGTACACACTAGTCTACTCCGGAGTATCGATGCTCTGTCTCGATAATCCAACGACCAGGGACCTGAATAAGGATATGCTTGTAGACTACCCAGCCCCCACTAGTGTGACTGCCATCACAACGCTGGTAGACAAGCAAGATCCTAAGAGCTCTATCAATACGTACACTCACATATTAAGATAGAAAAACCAAGTAGCATACTACCATGTTTAGCAAGACTGTTATATACATGTGAATATCCCAAGCTTCCATTAAGTAATATACAAACTAGTATGATACAGTAATGGCCTTCTAGGGCATAAACACTAATAGATGCCCATTCTCGATACTCCCACGACTAGAGACATTTAAGGATATGCTTATAGACCACCCAGCTCCCACGTATATGATCGCCATCATAATGCTGGTAGTCAAGTAAGATTCCTATGTGCTCTATCAACATGTAATAGTGAACTGTAATGCCACCTTAAGCATGTACATGATGATAAAGACAAACCCGATAGCATACTATCGTTTTGAGTAAGACTGTTCTACCCGTATAGGTCTTCCCTCAATCATCTGACCGCGTGCCTGCGATTACAATAATTGACTTGAGGGCAGTATAGCCAACACCATGAAGGTGAACAACTCATAATTTGAGGTGTCATCGACCATCATTACCATGACCGGAAGCAGGAAATCATCTTTAGGGCATTCCTGGTTAAGGTCTCTGAAATCGACGCAGACTCGGATCTGCCCATTTTTCTTTTTCACTGGGACGATGTATGCGATCCAGTCCGCATATTTCTCTTCTCTGATGAAGCTAGCATCGATGAGTTCCTTGGTTTTCTCGATGACCTTTTCTTCCAACTCCCTTCTCATTTTTCAAGAAGTTTGTTTGACTGGCTTGGCATCAGGGGATATAACCAGCTTATGCACGACCACTTCAGGGGAGAGGCCAGGCATTTCTTTGTACGTCTACGCGAAACAGTTGACGGACTCATGCAACATGGTGATTATCTGCTCTTTCATTTCGTTTAACAAGTGTGAGCTGATATAGGTCTGCCTTGGATTATCAGGCATTCCCAAATCAATCTCAGTTAGCTCGTCGAAGGTTGCTTGTCTACCATCTTCAAGCTCTCGAGAGGATTCTTCTGGCTCGGTTAGCTCATCTTCATCATTTGACTTTTCGCTGGCTTCACCAATATGGATCATTTAGCATGCCTTGATGTCAGGTTGAAT
Source organism: Agapanthus africanus (assembly GCA_030015575.1). Taxonomy (NCBI): domain Eukaryota; kingdom Viridiplantae; phylum Streptophyta; class Magnoliopsida; order Asparagales; family Amaryllidaceae; genus Agapanthus; species Agapanthus africanus. The sequence goes on from JASDDO010000014.1 coordinate 114,310,864, forward strand.
GAAACCTATGTCCCATCTATCTGGGATTCGTCCATCGATGAGCGTTCCGACCTGAGGTGGATGCCACAACCACTCATAAAACTTCGCTTCAGAGTCTGTTTGATATAACCGACATTTGCACTTTTTAAAATATTCCCGTATCTCAAGCGCATAATATTTAGGATTGAGGACGGCTCTTATGTCTCTCTCATAGGGGAGGCACGTGACAGACAAATCGTCCGGGTGAACGACAGGATTTGACCGATAAAAAAGGATACCTTTCTGTCCACTTTTTCTTCCGGGAACGTAAAAAGTTTTCAGCTGGCCCACGGTGGAAACTGACAACGCATTGAGCTCTTTGCACATCTGCTCCGACACTCTTATGATGGCTAGGAGCCCTTCTGTAACTTTGAAGGCTTCTCTTAGCTTCGCTTTTTGCATGAGAGCCCAATTTGCATAGCTGTTGCAAGACGGGTCCTATTCCTCTGACTCTTCAGTACCGCTGTCGAAATGAGGGAAAATTTTGCTTCCGGATGGGCCTTCGAAGTCAGACTTGTCCGTATCACTACTGAAATGAGGGCAAGTTTTACGGAAGGACGGACTTCCAGAGTCGGACTCATCAGTGTTACTGCCGAAATGCAGACGCACTTGGGGGTTTTTGTTTTTAAAAGTGACAGCCGGCTCAGATTTGCTTTTGAGTTTTGGAGCCATTATGTCTTTAGTTAGTTGTGGCTTAGTATTTTGGGGGTTCACAAAGTTCCGAGAGTCTTCATATCAAACTTCATGTACACCAAACGGCTGTATGTCTCCGACAATGCGCTTTTCTTCGCTATTTTTAGTATACTTCATGCACTGATGGAGTTTTGATGGAACGATGCCATAATCATAAAGCCATGGCCATCCCAAGAGAATTTTATAAAACGTGTCGGCGTCGATCACGTATATCTTGGCTTCGGTTTGTAGGTCCCCGAACCTGATCAGCAGAGTTATAGATCTCAGAACTTGTTGGCAATTTTGATTGAAGCCTTGAATGACAATCATTTCCCCTTACAGGTGTCGGACGTCCATTGACAAACACTTCAGAGTCCGCAAGTTCATGATGTTCATTGAGGATCAATCAATATGCGATTAATCCAATCTCCGTCGTTGTACCCGGTCATGTAAAGTGGCTGGTTATGCTCAGCTGTTCCCAGTAGCAGGTCTTCATCCTTAAACGTGACCGCGGCTGCATGCAAAGTGTGCTAGGCTTCTTTTATATTACTTTCCGCGAAGGGAGCCTGGTACCGCTCGTGGTTTTGTAAAGCGTGAATGAGAACATCTCTGAGCTCCTTGGATAGGACCAGGGCATCGTAGATGTTCAAGAGAGACGGAAACTTCCGGAGATGAGCTAAGACGTTATATTCAACTGGGAAGGACTCGAGTCTTCACGAGCCAGCTCTTCGCCGTCTTCTTTATTAGCGACTTGTTTTTCCCTTCCTTTTAGGGCATTGCCTTGATTTGGCGGTAGAGCCTTTCCGCTTCTGAGTTGGATTTGGTTGGCCTTTGTGCCAAGCTTCTTTTCCTGTTTAGGAAAACAAAGCTCCTCCTCAGAGTCGCTTTTAAGATGGGTGGCGTAGCATGTCACAATAGGGACCTCACTATCAGAGTCTTCTTCTAGCTTTTCCAGAATTTTAGCTGCTTCTATGGGGAAGAACTTCTTCAATTGAATTAGGGTCCTTTCCTTTTGCTCGTAGTCTTCAAGGGAATTGATATATGATTGGCACGCTTTTGACGTGTCGTGTATTTGAAGTTCTAAAGTTAACCGCAATCAGGACGGTATCGCTTTGCAGCTAGCCGCGATGAGTACGGGTCGTCCGCAGGGAGACAGAGCGTTTCACGTTCTTGTTATCACGAATTAATGCGCGGGGCGGAAATGTTCGTATCTACCCTATGTGCTTATATGCAAAGTAAACGCTTGTTAGGATTAGATATGATAGTGTAAGTTAAGGAAATCCGTACTCAATCCTTTGAGCCGAGCTCGACCACTAAAACTAGAGCAATCGGCAACAACGTGGATTAGGGTGCTTAAGCACGGTATTTGTGAAATCCGGCTTAATGACCCTTGTCCGTCCATTCTTGTCGCTTGCTTTCGCCTCCGGCCAATCCGAACGCAACCGGTCGCGGTTAGGAAACACCGATACCTTGGTAGGGTAGGGTGCCTAACGGAGCGTTTGCGTAAGGTTTGGACGGAGTTTAATGGAAAAGATCGGGAAAAGGAAATGATAAGAAAAACCTTAACTTACAATATCGTTTTCTTTCCTAACAACATCAATATTCACAACAACAAACAAAAGAGCAAAGAAAAGATAAACAAAGAAAAGAAAAGAGCATTGCAAGAAAGTAAATGACATGGTGATAAAATGCAAGTAAGTAAAGCATGAAAATAAATTGCAAGAAAGTAAAGCAAGAAATAAAGATACTAGGAACCATAAAACACATTACAAACCATGGGTTCAATAGCCTAAACTTAAACTTGCAAGCTCAATGAAGAGATTGCAAGATCGAGAGAAGGCTAAGAACACAAGGCAAATGAAGGCAAAAAGAAAGCTTTATTGATTCCAAATAAAAATACAACTTTTGAGATCAATAACCAAAACTTAAACATGCAAGCTCAATGAAGAGGTTGCAAGATCAAGAGAAGGCAAAGAACTCAAGGGGGACTAGCTATATACAAGAACAAAAGAAAACAAAAAAGAGTTGTGAATGAAATCTTGGAAAAAACTTGGACAAAGAATGATCCCCTCTTCCTTGCGCACTAGTTTGCTTTTATAGGCACAAAAGAAAAATAAACAAGCAATAAAAATGAGATGACGTGGCAGCAAGGGAGGGACCACAGAAAACTGGGGGTTTTTGGAGCAAGGGGAGCCGGCCAGCTCGGCCAAATTGGGAATGTGGCCGGTCTTGGTCCGAGCTCCCGGGCTCGTATTTGTTGTGTGGTCTTGTGTGTTCTCCCATATCACTTTAGTGCTGCTAGATTTCCCTATAGAGGCCTGGAATGCACTCAGGGATTTGGAGGGAAACTTGTAGCTATACATCACATCACATCTTTATGTATTTATCACTCTTGTCCTCCTATATGCCCAATTCATCATATCATGTATGCCATGGGCAGCCCCCCCATGGTCCTAGTGCCAAAGAGCATGTGCACACTTGCATTGTGTTGGACCAATATTATGTGCACACATTTTATTTGCAAAAACTCTTTGGATATCGGTCAGTTTCTAGTTCCGGTTGCAGTGTCGGCTCACAAACGATATATCCATGATTTTAAGTGTATTTCCAGTATTTTATCATGGATACCTGTAATCTGTAATTACTGAGAAGACACTGGTTAATAGTACTGATATATAACAAAACAGATAATGAATGAGCGGTATTGAAATGTAGTTTTCTGAGATGATCAATATACTTTTGAATGGCCGACTTTCTTGCAGACTCCTTTTCGCGTTGAGCTGCATTTTCCCCTTTCTTCTTCTTAAGCTCTTTGGACTTTAAGTCTGATTGAGTCGAATTGGTAGCTGGAATGGTAGGTTCTTTCTTCCTCTCCCATTCAATTCTGGGCTTCTTCTGAAGCAGCTTTAACATTTCTTCGTCTTCTTAGATATATGCATGCTCCATGGAGGTTGCGGCGAGTCAGTTTCATTTCTCGGGGTAGTAGATTCAGCTATTTGTTCCCAGAAAGCTTCATCTTGTGTCTGTATAAAGTTGTTGGTCGCAACTTGATTGTTCACCAACACGCTTTTAGAAAGTTCGATCTCTCCGGTCTTGTATTGCTTTTCGACCCAATCTTTGAAAATATAGCAATCCTCGATTGCATGGCTCACTACTTGGTGGTATGGGTAATACAAAGGGTTGTCGGCCATCTTTGCTTCATGAGGCCTATTCGACTCGGGCAATTGTAGACCGTTGTTCAAAACATCTTTGAATATCTTGCGGACTTTGTCTATCCTGAAAGAGTAGACCTTGTTCTTTTTCTCCTCCAGAGAAGTCCCTTCTCCTCCTAGCACTGGATTTCGAGACCGGTTTGTTTTGGATTCACTCGCCTTTCGCTTGTCTTCATTGTCAGACGTATTGAAGACATTGGTATTGCTGGAATTCCTGCTTCTACGGTTTTCGTCTCTCTTGCTCTTCCAAGGCTTGTCACTCTGAGAGTCCGGGATAGACTCCTGTTTTGAGCGTTCCAACATTTGGACTTTCTTGGTCAGCTCCTGAAACGTTTTGAGGCCCGCAGCACATAAGAATGGGACCATCCAATTGTTGAGGATCCCGATAAGGAGGCTGACGGATTGGTCCTGCTCCAATGGCAGCTCGCACTTGACAGTGAGATTACGCCATCGGGCGATAAAGTCCATATTGCTTTCGTTCTTTCCCAGCTTGGTTCTCACAAGGTCAGTAATGGAAATTTTGTCGCTGACACTGATAAATCTTTTCCGAAATAGAGACTCCATCTGGGCGAAAGTAGTGACAGAACCGTCCATTATGCTTGCGTACTAGTCGAAAATGACACCAGTTAGGCTGTTGACGAACTGACGGAGGAGGAGCGCATTATTGGCCCCTGTATTTCTGCACGACGCTTTAAAATAAGCAATATGTTGATTCGCTTTTCCCGCCCCGTCGAATCTTCCGAACTTAAGGATGACATAACCACTGGGGAACTTGATCAGGTCGTACTGTGCGGGATACAGTTGCCTACCACTGCCAATATCCTTTTGCTCCTCGGCTTTGGCCACCAATGTTTTAACTTTGCTGGTGACCAAGTCCATTATCCGATCTTGTGTTAACGGAATGGTCCTATCTGGGCCAAGGCATCTTCAGAAGTGAAATGTAGCCGGCTTTCACGTGGCTCTCCTATACTCGGACCTAAAGGGACATGCATTGGTTGCTTCGTGTCATTATCACCTGGCTCATGAGTGGAAACTTGCGCTTGATTGGAGGGCGCCCGGGTGATTTGAGCCTTGAGCTACATCACGACATCGGTCAAGTTGTCGATTTTGGAGTAAAGCCTGGCTATCTCTTTATCTTTGTTCCTGAGCTGTTTTCGGAGCTCTTGAAGCAGCTCTTGCTCTGCGGGCTTGGGATGGAAAGTCGGCTCTTCCTCGTTGTCCGAGCTTGACTCCATATGGACGGAGGGGTCTTTTTGCCTATCGGCTTCATCAAGAAGGGTTTCATCATCATGCGAAGGCGACTGATCTTGGGAAGTAGCAAATACATTCAAGCCAGATTGGGCTTGGGATATGGCGGCCCCATCCTTGCTTTTGCTGCGCAGGTTGTCGCTGGGATGCGTGCCCGCTTTGTAGACCGTATGGATAACATATCCGGTCGTCTTTTTATCATTAGCAGCTTTTTTCGTGGACCGCTGTCATGGTCCTTCTGCTTCGGGAAAGGACCATCGACTGAAGATGGTTGGCCTGACCGGGTCATTGGGCGGCGCTGACACTTCTTTTCTGGATTTGCACCTCTGATTTCGCTCAGCACGAAGTGCTTGGTAGACTTATGAAGAGAGAGTGTCACGCCTTTTGTACTGGGGCTTGGACACCTCCCTTCGTAGCACAATTTTGAAATACGGCCTTCTTAATCTTGGCAGACATCGTATTCTTCTGGACCCACTTTAAGGGCTCAAACGAATTGCGAATTTTCACTGCTGACACGGCTGTGGCTGCGGGGAAATCCTGTTCTCGGAACCTCACAAAATTCAACTTGGCAGGAACGAACTCGAAGAAACTTTTTTCAGATTCGATGTTGGTTTCCGGTTCTGGAAAAATTGAATAGGACTACTCAGTTGTCTTTTCTTTTTCTTTCTCTCAGGTTGTGAGGGCTCCTAAGATTAGGAGAGGGTACACCTATTACGCTTATTGGATTGTCTTCTTCCAAACCATAGGCAGGTGTCGAAAGCTAGGGGAAGGAAGAAAACCAATTAGCTTAAGTGTGGTGTACAGAAGGTAATAAGTAAAGACAAATAAAGGGATTAGAAAGAGGGCAAAGTAAATTGCGACTGCTATCATTCACGACCAAACTACGTATATCACCGCCACTCCCACTTCACCTTCGAATTACTCCAGAATACCCTGTATCACTACGAAGATCGGCAATTATTGGATAATCCATCGTATAGTTACATACGAACTCGAAGGAACTTGTTCCAGTTCGAGAATGGATTCTGATTCAGGAGAAATAGAATAAGAATTATTCGTCTGTCTTTTATTTTTACCTTCTCTCAAGTTGCGAGTGCTCCTAGGATTAGGAGAGTACACCTATTACGCTTATTGGATAGTCTTCTTCCAAACCATAGGCTAGTGCCAAACATTAGGAAAGGAAGAAAACCATTTAGCCTAAGGATGGTATACAGAAGGAAATGAGTAAAGACAAATAAAAGGATTTGGAGAGATGGCAAGGAAATATACGGTTACAGTCATGAATCTGGAAAATGGAAGATGCATTACTTGGAATACCCGCTACCCCTTCGAAACATTTTCATGTTTCAGTATTACTATGCGTTGTTAATTAAAAACTGATTTGCCAATTAGATCCTTACTCCAGGGTATGTGTTTACCAGGTTTGATTCTCATATCTGTATGGTTTTACAGATGATGGGTGGGAGTAAGATATTGGGAATTAGGTGATTATATCCTCATTATATCGGAATTCGTTGTAATTGGTGATATTTAAGAAAATCGCCTGGGTTTTGCCTGATGGCAAATATTTGGTTTTGAATATCCGTTGTTATGCACCAATTTCTAACTGATATATCTGTACGTTTATTTTATAAAGTGAGATATAACTTTTTGAAATTATGTCCATGACATTTACCTATATCAGTTGATGACTGGGTAAGGAGCATTAAACAGCGGTGTAATTCTTCTTAACCATAGTACAGTTTTCAACATACGACGCACAGGGTTTGAGCTATTCAACTCAGGGGACTTATACAAAATATTGTATGTTGTCCAGTGTCCATTAGGACAGAGGGGTTGGTACTCGTACTATATTCTGTTTACTTATGACTTCTCCAGTTTTAGACAATTATTTCATAGAAATACAAGGTCCAAGTTTTGAGAAGTTATAGGTATAAGAATAAAGTAGAGAACCATGTGTTGCAAGTATCGGGATTCTTCAAGGTGATCGAAGATATAGATATTTGTGTTTGGTATTCAGTTGATAGTAATGGTTTTGAGAACTTACTTCTCTTTCAGATTACTCATATTTGGATTCACTCCTAGTTGAGTAATGCTGATCAGTCTCCTTCCATTTAGTTGACATGCACTGGAGACAGCTGCATGATTTGAATCTAGTTCCAATTAAATCAGTGCCTCTGTTTCTATATTGTATATAGAATGGTTCATATCTTAACGATGTTAAGGTATATGGAGTTGTCCGGCTTATGCTTACAACCAGACTCTGGATAACTTAAGGCACATTTCTGTAATGGTAGTTTGTGGGTTATCCCGGGCTATGACGAGAGTTAACTTTCTACCATCTGGAAAATCAACAGTGATATTGATCTTGACTCGCCACAGTTTTAGCAAAATGGATTTTTTCAGAAAACAATAGCGGGAGTATGGTAGAACTGGAAGTGATTCCAGAACCACAAATGATTACTGAAAATTTAATAGAACCTAAAGATTCAATCGGGTTTGACTTTCCATTAGCCACTATGCAGATATGGTGGGTAACCTCAGGCGCCCGAGAGGTACTTCGGTATCGTCAAAGACGGTGACAGGGAGCTTCTTGTTTATCAAGACTTGACATTACTGCTGTTCCAGACTATGAGATCCGGCATGAGGATGAGTATAGCATCATTCTAAACTAGCTTTAGAAGTGCACGTGTATATGACTCTGCCAGAGGGTTGTTGTAGTCAGTGGGAGAAGCGGAAGCATAGTGGACAAGTAGCTTGTGTCTATTTATAGACTAAAGCGAGTATAGAGGAGATAAATCATCTATTTTTGATGTGACAGTCATAGGCTTTGACTTCATCAGAATAAGAGATAGATCTGTTAAGAAGGTAGGAGGGTGTGATGTCTTGGTATTTTGATGACATACACTTTGTAGGAAGTGAAATTCCTACACTACGATCGGTTATACTGTGGTTGTCACACAGTGGTTTCTCCACATAGGATATGGATATTATATAAGGCATTCTGGTTACTAGATCTATGCTTTTAGATCTAGATTTGGGTAATTTCCCAATCTGGGTACTTTGAAACTATTCTAAAGGTGTTTTAGAATGGACGACTCCTGGCATGGTGGTGTACCTGCAGGTGATGGAGTCACCCTCTCTAAAAGTGTCTTATAGACTAATGGGGAGAGGGATGTGCATGATTGGTATATCACTTGCTTAGGCAATTTAGTTAATCATGAGATGTCAAGTACTACACCGGATGTTGTTTTTGCACTAGCTGCAATAAATTTATATATTAATCCAATCCTAGAGAAACGTTCGGAAGCAGATTATAAACATAAGTGGATGTTCTAGGGATATGGTAACAGCAGCCTCCTTCGGGAAAAAGTTATCATTCCAGCCTTCCAAGGTGACCTGGATGACAGAATGGCTGTCAGAGTTATAGTTTTCCCTCTTTTGAGCGGCAGTAGTTTGGACAGGTGTCCAAGCGGATACTGAGGGAGGCATGGCGCAGGATACTGATTAAATTCAGTGGACGATAGAGTCTAAGAAGTTTGCTTGATTTGGAGTTCATTTGTGAATTGGGTCCCATTAGATATCCAGACATATTTTAAGATAGGTATTGCTCATTTCGGGAGATGGCTTTCTCCACGAACTTGAGATAAAGAGAGATATAGAAAGAAACATTGGAGCAGATCCACTCACTGAGCCTATTTATTGAATGCAATAGTTTTACAAACAAGCCTTGTGAAACTGATTAGTAGAGAAGTTGGGTGTTCGGTATCACACGGGCTATGAGTATGCGACACCGCAATAATTAGCCTTAAGTACAAGTGGGAGATTGTTGGTTATAGTGCCCTCAAGTCAATTATTGGATCGCAGGCACGTGATTGCAATGATTAAGGGATAACATATACCGGTAGAACAGTCTTACTCGAGATGATAGTATGCTATCTGGTTTGTCTTTATCATCATGTACATGCTTCAGGTGATATTACAGATCACTATTATATGTTGATAGAGCCCATAGGATTCATGCTTGACTACCAGCAGTATGATGGCAATCATATACGTGGGAGCTGGGTGGTTTATAATCACATCCTTAAAATGTCCCTAGTCGTGGGAGTTTCGAGACCGGGCATCGATACTCCAAGTGTAGACAAGTGTATACTGGTTGAAACCCCAATGAGGGGCGGTGGCCGGCTCACAAGCCATTGGTGTTAGTTGGTTCACCTAAAATATATACGGGTGCTCATTGGGTTATGAGTACACCGGACGGACTCGCCTGGAACCTGCTAGTTAGTATTATACCTTTTGTCAGATAGAAGTTCCCTGATGACATGTGTACATGTTAGTCTATCGACCTGAGATCGTCATTTGTCTCGTGTGAGTTCCCACTGTGCTTTGATTACTACCCTACCACGGCTCAAAGGAGTCGTGCAATCGAGACACATTGAGGCAATGAGCAGATACCCGAGTTGCTTCGGTGTTTTTAGACAAAGTATTCACACACACTCTCTACTTCATCTTGGCTATCTAGGTTAGAAAACTAGATACCCGAGTTGCTTCGGTTTTGAGGCGAGAGCCCGTATTACTAACCCTCGACGTGGATCTTCTTCGATGTGGAAAAACCGGAGATCAAACATGATCAAGAAAGCCGCGAGAAGCTTGAGACAGAGGTTGAAGACCAAAGGACACGGATCGATCGATATAACCTCTCTAAACTCTTTTCATAGAACTAGTATAGGGTTAATGGTACGATCCGTCGATTAGGGTTCCGTTAGAGCTGGTTTTTTAAAGTTTTTGTTCCGCGTTTCTCCACGGATTGACGGTCGGGGCACTGCCGTAACCCAACATTGTATCAGAGTCAACCCATTAACCACATACTAGTTGTTTTAGATGATGTTAAAGTATCGAAACCGAAACAACTCCGAAATATCACTCGATGTATTCCATTCTCTATCGAATTTTAATTGGTCTTCTAAAAATATTTAAGCAACTGCAGAAGACTGCACTGATGACCACTAGAACATACCTCAAATACGAACCCCTTTCACCTGAAATTACCCGGCCAATTTGATGAAAATTCTGGCCTGGGCGGTTATTGAAGGGTATTGGGACTTGTAATTTGTAGTGTGCTCTAGTATCTGGAATATTGATTAAGTGGTATTGCTTGTTTAGCCCAGTTTGGATATAATTTTATCTAGCTGTTTGGGGGCTGTTTGGGGTGTTTCGAACTCGATATTTCTAACACTGTTTAAAGTTTTACAGTACTTATATTACTATCTGCGACCGTGAATGTCATTAGAGCGGTACAAATTGTCTAATTTCTATAATTCTTTTAGACGGGTTTACGAACGTGACATTCATGTTGATGTTCTGTGTTGTGCTGTGGTTGTTGCGGAATCGTCATGGTGAATAACTTGGGTGCAATGTTGGTACATTTTAGTTTCATTTGTACATTTGATATCGCGGGGCGAGCATCCGACATGTGGACTGCCGTCACTTCCTGCTTGTATATTATTTGTTTGGGGCACGACCGGGTTGATGTCGATATCACCGTTGTACATATTTTCTTTTCTGTACTAGGATTACCCCGCTATGGAGTGCACAGATAGCCGGGTTCTGGAGGGTAACAGGTCTGCATCTCATGGCATTAAGAAGAATGGGGTCTTACTCTAGAATTGGCGGGCTATTCGCCGCACTCGTAAGGGGTACAGGTTGACCCAAGATGGGGTGCTCAAGTTACCTGATTCTGTGAAGTGCCGGGTGGCCCATTCATGTTGTTGATTAGGGTTGCCTCACTTCTGGGATTGGTGGGTAACTTGCCATGCTCGTAGGGGTCTAGGTTCTCATTGCATAAGATATCCACACGACCAGAGGAACGTCGGGTTTCACTTGCGGATCAAAGGAAACCCGGGGCTCCCAGATTATCTGTATTGTTTTGTAATGCTTATCGTTTATTCTGTGATGTTGCATTTATCACGCCTGGAGTGATTATTATATATTGTTATATATATACTAGTAGATGTTCTATATGTTTTGCATCCGCGCTAGTCCAGCCCCCGCTCTGTCGTTAGTTAAGTAACCTAACGGGTGATGACGGGGCCCAGTGGCGAATGCGGATGACATATATGTACATCATATTTTTATTCTTTTGTGGTGTGATTAATTGATAGGAATCCGTTGATTCTGATCAATGAAAGGAAAACAGACCTATACGATGTTGTTGGAACAATTTTCAAAAGCTGTTATTACAAGGACGTTTTCTTTTATTTTGCACAGCGGTATTCGGTTATGAATATCCAGCACCCCATTCCACGAGGCAAGAGCTGAGATCCCCTCACCGGGAGTGACCTCTTAGGCAGAAGTTTGCGTCAGGGTAATAACTTCACTATAGTCGATTACTTTTTGCCTTGCATCGTGGTATTCAGTGGGAATATCCTGCACCTCATTCGACGAGGAAAGAGCCGAGATCCCTTCACCGGGAATGACCTCTTTAGCAAAGGTTTTCGCCACTATATATTTGTAAAAAGCTATCTGGTTCATTTAACGATATCAAGTTTATTACGTTAAAGGTTTTTCGCCAAAAACTATTCGTAGCCCTCCATCATTTCAGACGGATAGCATTTAGTATTCATGCTATGTTTGTTGGCCTTCGTCATGGCATAGTGTATGGTAGCTGCTTGTTACTTTTCTTTTGCATAGATAGATGCGTTAGTTTGGGACAGTCGTACTATTATGTTGGCCTTCATCAAGGGTATGTATGGGTGGGTTCAAATTAACCTGGACAATGACGGGTAGAACTTGACATGTGACTTATGATATGTTGACCTTCGTTAAGGTCATAAGAGCATGGGGTAGAAATCACATCGGGAGTTTCAAAAATACAGGAAACTAGCCAGGTATGCGCATACCTTCTGGAGTGTGATAACTTGAGTGGATTCCATCAGGTTATCAAGCGATGATAGTTGGATCCCGATTTCCGCTGATGAGTTGGTTTACTTCTCGGGTCATTTTAGATGATTCCGGCTAATTCTTCTTTCAGGTTTGGAGAAGAATTTGAGAATATATTGGGAGATATCTTGATTAGATAAAGTGATTAACCATTATGACCTAGATTAGAGTGCACGCTGAGTGTTTCTTTTCTCTCTCTCTCTTTGGCAGCGACCGTGGCCCGACCCTAGACTATAACTCAGTAACCAAGTTAATCGAACCTTCTTAAAACACACTGGCTTCTGGATTGTCAGAGTTGCATACTTTATTGCCACTCCTACTTTTACCCTTTGCTTTTCTCCGGAACATTCCGTATCACAACGAAGATCTACATTTATTGGATATGACCATCGTATAGTTACATACGAACTCGAAGAAACTTGTTTCAGATTCGAGGTTGGTTTCCGGTTCTGGAGAAATTGATTAGGACTATTTAGTTGTCTTTTCCTTTTTCCTTCTCTCAGGTTGTGAGGGCTCCTAGGATTAGGAGAGGGTACACCTATTACGCTTATTAGATTGTCTTCTTCTAAACCATAAGCTGGTGCCGAAAAGTAGGGGAAAGAAGAAAACCAATTAGCCTAAGTGTGGTGTACAGAAGATAATAAGTAAAGACAAATAAAGGGATTAGAAAGAGGGAAAAGTAAATTGCGACTGCTATCATTCACGACCAAATCGCGTATATCATCGCCACTCCCACTTCACCTTTGAATTTCTCCAGAACACCCTATATCACTACGAAGATCCGCATTTATTGGATAATCCATCGTATAGTTACATACGAACTCAAAGGAACTTGTTCCAGTTCGAGAATGAATTCTGATTTAGGAGAAATAGAATAAGGATTATTCGGTTGTCTTTTATTTTTACCTTCTCTTTGGTTGCGAGTGCTCCTAGGATTAGGAGAGTACACCTATTACGCTTATTGGATAGTCTTCTTCTAAACCATAGGCTGGTGCCTAACGGCAGGGAAGGAAGAAAACCAATTAGCCTAAGTGTGGTATACAGAAGGTAATAAGTAAAGACAAATAAAGGGATTAGAAAGAGGGCAAAGTAAATTGCGATTGCTGTCATTCATGACCAAACCGCGTATATCATCGCCACTCTTTCTTCACCTTTGAATTTTTACAGAACACCCCGTATCACTACGAAAATCCGCATTTATTGTATAATCCATCGTATAGTTACATACGAACTTGAAGGAACTTGTTCCAGTTCGAGAATGGATTCTTGTTCAGGAGAAATATAATAAGGATTATTCGGTTGTCTTTTATCTTTACCTTCTCTCAGGCTGTGAGTGCTCCTAGGATTAGGAGAGTACACCTATTATACTTATTGGATAGTCTTCTTCCAAACCACAAGCTGGTGCCGAACGGTAGGGAAGGAAGAAAACCAATTAGCCTAAGTGTGGTGTACAGAAGGTAATAAGTAAAGACAAATAAATGGATTAGAAAGAGGGCAAAGTAAATTGCGAATGCTATTATTCACGACCAAACCGCGTATATCATCGCCACTCCTACTTCACCTTTGAATTTCTCCAGAACACCCCGTATCACTACGAAGATCCGCATTTATTGGATAATCCATTGTATAGTTACATACGAACTCGAAGGAACTTGTTACAGTTCGAGAATGGATTCTGGTTCAGGAGAAATAGAATAAGGATTATTCAGTTGTCTTTTATCTTTACCTTCTCTCAGGTTGCGAGTGCTCCTAGTATTAGGAGAGTACACCTATTACGCTTATTGGATAGTTTTCTTCCAAACCATAGGGTGGTACCGAACGGTAGGGAAGGAAGAAAACCATTTAGCCTAAGGATGGTGTACAGAAAGAAATGAGTAAAGACAAATAAAAGGATTTGGAGAGATGGCAAGGAAATATACGGTTACAGTCATGAATCTGGAAAATGGAAGAGGCATTACTAGGAATACCCGCTACCCCTTCGAAACATTTTCATGTTTCAGTTTCACTATGCGTATTTAATTAAAAACTGATTTTCCAATTAGATCCTTACTCCAGGGTATGTGTTTACTAGGTTTGATTCTTACATCTGTATGGTTTTACAGATGAAGAGTGGGAGTAAGATATTGGGAATTAGGTGATTATATCCTCATTATATCGGAATTCGTTGTAATTGGTGATATTTGAGGAAATCGCCTGAGTTTTACCTGACGGAAAATATTTGGCTTTGAATATCCGTTGTTATGCACCAATTTCAAACTGATATATCTGTACGTTTATTTTATAAAGTGAGATATAACCTTTTGAAATTATGTCCATGACATTTACCTATATCAGTTGATGATTGGGTAAGGAGTATTAAACAGCGGTGTAATTCTTCTTAACTATAGCACAGTTTTCAACCTACGACGCACAGGGTTTGAGCTATTCAACTCAAAGGACTTATACAAAGTATTGTATATTGTCCAGTGTCCATTAGGATAGAGGGGTTGGTACTCGTACTATATTCTGTTTACTTATGACTTCTCCAGTTTTAGACAAGTATTTCGTAGAAATACAAGGTCCAAGTTTTGAGAAGTTATAGGTATAAGAATAAAGTGGAGAACCATGTGTTGCAAGTATCGGGATTCTTCAAGGTGATCGAAGATATAGATACTTGTGTTTGGTATTCAGTTGATAGTAATGATTTTGAGAACTTGCTTCTCTTTTAGATTACTCATATTTGGATTCACTCCTAGTTGAGTAATGCTGATCAGCCTCCTTCCATTTAGTTGACATGCACTGGAGACAGCTGTATGATTTGAATCTGATTCCAATTAAATTAGTGCCTCTGTTTCTATATTGTATATAGAATGGTTCATATCTTAACGATGTTAAGGTATATGGAGTTGTCCGGCTTATGCTTAAAACCAGACTCTGGATAACTCAAGACACGTTTCTGTAATGGCAGTTTGTAGGTTATCCCGGGCTATGACGCGGGTTAACTTTCTACCATCTGAAAGATCAATAGTGATATTGATCTTGACTCGCCACAGTTTTAGCAAAATGGAATTTTTCAGAAAACAGTAGTGAGAGTATGGTAGAACCTGAAGTGATTCCATAACCACAAACGATTACTAAAAATTTAATAGAACCTAAAGAGTCAATCGGGTTTGACATTCCATTAGCCACTCCACAGATATGGTGGTTAACCTCAGGCGCCCGAGAGGTACTTCGGTATCGTCAAAGACGGTGACAGGGAGGTTCTTGTTTACCCAGACTTGTCTTTACTGCTGTTCCAGACTATGAGACCCAGCATGAGGATGAGTATAGCGTCGTTCTAAACTAGCTTTAGAAGTGCACGTGTATATGACTCTACCAGAGGGTTGTTTTAGTTAGTGGGAGCAGCGGAAGCATAGTGGATAAGTAACTTGTGTCTATTTATAGACTAAAGCGAGTATAGCGGAGATAGATCATCTATTTTTGATGTGACGGTCATAGGCTTTGAATTTATCAGAATAAGAGATAGATCTGTTAAGAAGGTAGTAGGGTGAGATGTCCTGGTATTTTGATGACATACACTTTGTAGGAAGTAAAATTCTTACACTACGATCGGTTATACTGTGGTTATCACACAGTGGTTTCTCCATATAGGATATGGATATTATATAAGGTATTCTGGTTACTAGATCTATGGTTTTAGATCTAGATTTGGGTAATTTCCCAATCTGGATACTTTGACACTATTCTAAAGGTGTTTTAGAATGGACGACTCCTGACATGGTGGTGTACCTGCAGGTGATGGAGTCACCCTCTCTAAAGGTGTCTTATAGACTAAAGGGAAGAGGGATGTGCATGATTGGCATATCACTTGCTTATGCAATTGAGTTAATCATGAGATTTCAAATACCACACCAGATGTTGTTTTTGCATTAGTTGCAATAAGTTTATATATTAATCCAATCCTGGAGAAACGTTCGGAAGCTGTTTATAATCATAAGTGGATGTTCTAGGGATATGGTGACGGCAGCCTCTTTCGGGAAACGGTTATCATTCCAGGCTTCCAAGGTGACCTGGTTGACAGAATGACTGTCAGAGTTATAGTTTTTTCCTCTTTTGAGGGGCAGTAGTTTGGAAAGATGAGCCAAGCGGATACTGAGGGAAGCATGGCGCGGGATACTGATTAAATTCAGTGGACGATACAATCTAAGAAGTTTGCTGGATTTGGATTTCATTTGTGAACTGGGTCCCATCAGATATCCAGACATATTCTAAGAGAGGTATTGCTCATTTCAGGAGATGGCTTTCTCCGCGAACTTGAGATAAAGAGAGACATAGAAAGAAATATTGGAGCAGATCCACTCACCGAGGCTATTTCTCTAACGCAATAGTTTTACAAACAAGCTTTGTGAAACTGATTAGTAGAAAAGTTGGGTGTTCGGTATCACACGGGCTATGAGTATGCAACACCGCAATAATTAGCCTTAAGTGCAAGTGGGAGATTGTTGGTTACAGTGCCCTCAAGTCAATTATTGGATCGCAGGCACGTGATTGCAATGATTAAGGGATAACATATACCGGTAGAACAGTCTTACTCGAGATGATAGTATGCTATCTGGTTTGTCTTTATCATCATGTACATGCTTCAGGTGACATTACAGATCACTATTACATGTTGATAGAGCACATAGAATTCATGCTTGACTACCAGCAGTATGATGGCAATCATATACGTGGGAGCTGGGTGGTCTATAAGCACATCCTTAAAATGTCCCTAGTCGTGGGAGTTTCGAGACTGGGCATCGATACTCTAAGAGTAGACTAGTTTATACTGATCGAGACCCCGACGAGGGGCGGTGGCCGGTCTCACAAGCCATTGGTGTTAGTTGGTTCACCTAAGATGTATACAGGTGCTCATTGGGTTATGAGTACACCGGACGGACGTGCCGGGAACCTGCTAGTTGGTATTATACCTATTGTCAGATAGCAGTTCCCTGGTGATAAGTGTACAGGTTAGTCTGTCGAGCTGAGATCGCCATTTGTCTCGTGTGAATTCCCACTGTGCTTTGATTACTACCCTACCACGGCTCAAAGGAGTCGTGTTAACAGGTTTTAGTTAGGTACAGTCCCGAGCCACATGGAGGCAGTGAGCAGATCCTCAGGGGATTCGTCTCTCCCGGTATTGGGGGTTGATGTCACTTTGTGCACGGGTGGCCATCACCAGAAATCCTCGACCGGGGTAGATGAGAATTACCGATCTAGGATCGGTAGTTTCTCAAGTGGTGATGGGCTTCATACCGACACTAAATATCGCGTTATTAAAGGTCTGACTTTATCCACCCCCTAGACTCGATATGCGATACTCATAGACGAATCGACCAGACTGTACGGATATTGTCATTGTCAGGCTCAGTAGGGTTTCAGGATGAGTTTGCTCGTTGGCCTCCCTTTCGCTCAATACCTGGGTAGCCGTTACGTACAGTTGTGCTACTGATGTGCTTGTGGTTAAACCCACTGTCAGAGTAATGACGAGTCTTTAGAGTCTCACACAGAGGGTTTCACTGCTTCAGGCGAAACGTTGTAGAGGCCGTATGGTTTTATGGTAGGGTTTGATCATATACGTGCACTTGTGCACGAATCATGATCGGACGGATAATACTAGTGGGCTTTAGTTTAAGACGGATCCTAGTATTATATTGTTGGATTATTTTTGTCTCGTTGTATTCGTATTCGATTGGAATACGGATGCGGGTATGTATATACGGATGAGGGGTATTCTTGTAATTCATTACAAGTTTACTTTAGAAGTTGCATTTTCTTTTTGGATTAAACATTTAGTTTAAATGTTTATTGTGAGGTGTGAAGTTTGAGTGCAAGTTTTGGCAATGGTTCTGGCATGCTCACTTGGTATGTCATGGGTGTGACTCATGGTGTGTCATGGGTGTGACTCATGGTGGGTCATGGTGACTCATGCTTGATATTTGTGTGTGTATTGTGAGATATTTAGAGTGTGAGCAAGATATTTTTTGGGCAAGGGTTTTCTTTAGTTGCTCACTCTCAAATAGCTCACAAGGCAACACAAGAAAAGAGCAGAGACATTTCTTTAGTTGCTTTTTCCTTTGAGCTCACACTTCTTCACCTCTTGGCAACTTCTTCAACCACCACCCAAACCCTCTCATGAGTTGAGAATACTTGGGTGTTTTGAGATAAAGTATTCACACACTCTCTTTACTTCATCTTGGCTATTTAAGTTAGCAAACTAGATACCCGAGTTGCTTCAGTTTTGAGGTGGGAGCCCGTATTACTAACTCTCGACATGGATCTTCTTCGATATGGAAAGACCGGAGATCAAACATGATCAAGGAATCCGCGAGGAGCTTGGGACAGAGATTGAAGACCGAAGGACACAGATCGATCGGTATGACCTCTCTAAACCCTTTTCATAGAACTAGTATAGGGTTAATGGTACGATCCGTCGATTAGGGTTCCGTTAGCGCCGGTTTTTAAAAGTTTTTGTTCCGCGTTTGACCACGGATTGATGGTCGAGCGCTGCCGTAACCCAACATGGAAGAGGTATTACTAGGAATACCCTCTTACCCCTTCAAATCATTTTCATGTTTCATTTTTACTGTGTGTTGTTAAATGAAAACTGTTTTTTCAGTTAGATTCTAACTTCAGGGTATGTATTTACCAGATTTGATTCTCACATCTATATGGCGTTACTGATAGTGAGTGGGAGTAAGATATTGGGAATTGGGTGAATATATGCTCAATATATCGGAATTCTTTGTAATTGGTGATATTTGAGAAAATTACTTGGGTTTTTGCCTGACGGCAAATATTTGGTTTTGAATATCCGTCGTTATGCACCAATTTCAAACTGATATATCTGTATGTTTATTTTATAAAGTGAGATATAACTTTTTGACATTATGTTTATCACATTTACCTATATCAGTTATTGGTTAGGTATGGTACATTCAACAACAGTGTAATTCTTCTTAACCATTGTATAGTTTTCAACCTACAACGCATAGGATTTGAGTTATTAAAACTCAGTGGACTTATACAAAATATTTTATGTTGTCCGATGTCCGTAAGGACAAAGGGATTGGTACTCGTACTATATTCTATTTACTCATGACTTCTCTAGTTTTAGACAAGTATTTCGATGAAATACTAGGTACAAGTTTTGAGAAGATATAAGTATAAGAATAAAGTAGAGAACCATATATTGCAAGTATCAAGATTTTTCAAGATGATCGAAGATGTAGATACTTTTGTTTGGTATTCCATTGTAAGTAATAATTTTGAGAACTTGCTTCTCTTTCTGGTTACTCATACGTGGATATATTCCTGGATGAGTAATGACGTATGGCCTTCTTCCATTTGGTTGATATGCACTGGAAACAGCTGCATGATTTTTGAATCGGGTTCCAATTAAATTAACGCATTTGTTCTATATTGGATATATAGAATGCATTCATATCTTAACGATGTTAAGGTATATGGAGTTGTCCGGCTGATGCTTAAAATCAGAATCTGGACAAACTCAAGGCATGTTTCAGTAATGGCAGTTTGTGGGTTATCCCGGGCTTTGACGAGAGTTAACATTCTACCATCTAGAAGATCAATAGTTATATTTTTCTTTACTCGCTACCAGTTTTAGTAAAATGGATTCTTTTCAGAAAATATTAGTGGGAGTATGGTAGAACTGGAAGTGATTTCAGAACCACAAACGATTACTGAAAATTTATAAGAACCTAAAGATTCAAATGGTTTTGAAAATCCATTAGCCACTCCGCAGATTTTGTAGGTAACCTTAGGCACCCGAAAGGTACTTCGGTCTTCTCAAAGACGCTGAAAGGGAGGTTTTTGATGACCCAAACTTGATACTACTGTTGTTCTAGATTATGAGATCTGGCAGGAGAATGAATAAACGTCGTTCTAAACTAGCTTTAGAAGTGCACGTGTATATGACTCTGCCAGAGGGTTGTTGTAGTCAGTGGGAGCAGTGGAAGCATAGTGGGCAAGTAACTTATGTCTATTTATAGACTAAAGCAGGTATAGTGGAGATATATCATCTAGTTTTGATGTGACAGTCATAGAGTTTGACTTCATCAGAACAACAGATGGACCTGGTAAGAAAGTAGTAGGAAGTGATGTCCTGGTATTTGGATGACATGCACTTAATAGGAAGAGATCTTCCTATACTACGATCGGTTTTTCTGTGGTTGTCACAAGGTGGTTTCTCCACAAAGGATATGGATAAAATATCAGGGATTCCGGTCACTAGATCTATGGTTTTAGATCTAGATTTAGGAAGTGTCCCAATTCGGGTACTTGACACTATTCTAAAGTGTTTTAGAATGGACGACTCCTGGTGTGGTGGTGTACCCGCAGGTGATGGAGTCACCCTCTCTAAAGAGATGTCTTTTAGACTGATGAGGAGAGGGATTTTGCATGATTGGCATATCTCTTACTTAGGCAATTGAGTAAATCATAAGATGTCAAGTACCACACCAGATATTGATTTTGCATAGGCTCCAATAAGTATATATTAGTCCATTCGTGGAGAAACAATGGGAAGCAGTTATGAACATAAGTGGATGTTCTTGGTATATGGTAACGGCGGCCTCATTCGGGAGGCGATTATCATTTCAGGCTTCCAAGGTGATATGGATAACATAGTGACTGTCAGAGTTATAGTTTTCTCTCTTTTGAGGGGCAATATGTTGGACATGTGGTCCAAGTAGATACTGTGGAAGTCATGGTACCGGATACTGATTAAATTCAGTGGATGATACAGTCTAAGAATTTTGCTGGATTTGGAGTTCATTTGTGAACTGGGTCCATCAGATATCCAGACAAATTCTAAGACATGTATTGCTCTTTTCGGAAGATAATTTCTCCGCGAAGTTGAGATATAGAGAGATAAAGATAGAAATATTGGTGCAGATCCACTCATTGAGGCTATTTCTCGAACACAATAGTTTTACAAACGTGCTTTGCGAGACCGATTAGTAGGGAAGTTGGATGTTCGGTATCACATGGGCTGTGAGTATGCGACATCGCAATAATTAGCCTTAAGTGCAAGTGGAAGATTGTTGTCTATAGTGCCCTCAAGGCAATTATTGTAATCGCAGGCAGGTGATTATGATGATTGAGGGAGGACCTATACGGATAGAATAGTCTTACTCAAAATGATAGTATGCTATCTGGTTTTTCTTTTTCATCATGTACATGCATTATGGGGTATTACAGATCACTATTACATGTTGATAGAGCCCATAGGATTCTTTCTTGACTACCGGCATTATGATGGCGATCATATACATGGGAGCTGGATGGTCTATAAGCACATCCTTAAATGACTCTAGTCGAGAGAGTATCGAGACTGGGCATTGATACTCCAGAGTAGACTAGTGTGTACTTATCGAGACCCAAACGAGGGGCGGTGGCCGGTCTCACAAGCCAATGGTGTCTGCTAGTCACCTAAGATCTAAGATAGTATACTGGTGCCCATTGGGTTATGAGTACACTGGAAGGACTCGCCGGGAATATGCTAGATGGTATTATATCTACTGTCAAATAGCAGTTCCCAGGTGACATGTGTACATGTTAGTCTGTCGACCTGAGATCGTCATTTGTCTCGTGTGAGTTCCGACTGTGCTTTGATTACTACCCTACCACATCTCAAAGGAGTCGTGCAAACAGGTTTTAGTTGGGTACAGTTCCGAGCCACATGGAAGCAGTGAGCGGATCGTCGGGGATTCGTCTCTCCCGGTATTGGGGGTTGATGTCGCGTAGTGCATGGGTGGCTATCACCAGAAATCCTTGGTCAAGATAGTCGAGAATTACTGATTTGGATCAGTAGTTTCTCAGTTGGTGATGGGCTTCATACTGACACAAAATATCGCATTATTAAGGGTCTGACTTTATCCACCACTTAGACCTGATATGCGATACTCTTAGACGAACTGACCGGACTGTACGGAGATTTTCACGGATAGGCTCAGTAAAGGTTCGGATGAGTTTTCTCGTCGACCTTCCTTTCGCTCAATACCTGGGTAGCCATTACGTGCAAGTGCCGTTGACGTGCTTGTGGTTAAACACACTGTAAGTCGATGCCACGCACCCTACGTATTCGCGGGTGGGTAGAGTTTGCAAAAAACAATTTTTATAAGCTTCATAACATCGACTAAACCCTAGGATCGATACTAAACCCTAACTAACAATCTAGCTTAGAGGTTTCACTACTATGTGAGAAAGTTATACCTCAAGTTCTTGCTGTCCTTCACCTCCTCGCTGTCCTTCTCCACCTCATGAGCTCCTCAAAGTGAGAACGGATCGTGCTTCCTCGTCGGCTTCTCCAAATCGTAGAAGATCCACCCGAGGGTTCCGACTTTGAGCTTAACCTCTAACTTGAGGTAACTAGGTCACTTGGTGTGCTAAACTAAGTAGCCTAGAATGTGTAGATAGTGATTAGGTGTCTAGTAGTCTCACAAACCCTAGGATTCTCAACTCATGAGATGGTTAGGGTTTGAAATGTGATGGAGAAAGCTTGAGGAGAATGAGAGAGAGAAAGTATCTGTAGTTTTTTAATAGTGATAAGATAATATCAAAATGGCTTGTGTTTTAGTCTTTAAACCAAAAGAAAATATCTCATACAAATATCTCAAGAAATATCTCAAAATATCTAAGTCTTCTAATCTCACAAAAGTCTAAGAAAGTCAATATGAAACCCTAATCACATTTCACTAAAATACCACAAAGTTTCCTCTCTCATTTCCTCCACCTCACAAAAGACTTAATTATAAAAGAAAATCCCTAATTGATGTGTCCTACTTCAAGAAACAATCTTGATCAAATTACAAGAATGCCCCTCTCATCCGTATATATATACCCGTATCCGTATTCCGAGAAACACTAATACAATGAGACGAAACTAATCCAATAATCAAATACTAGGATCCGGCTTAAACTAAAGCCCACTGGTATTGTCCGTCCGAACATCATATGTGCACAAGTACATGTATGTGGTCGAACCCTGTCATAAAACCATATGACCTCTACACGTTTCGCCCGAAGCTGGGAAACCCTCAGTGTGAGACTCTAAAGACTTGACAGTATGCTGGCAGTGGGTTTAACCACAAGCTCTTCAGCGGTACTGGCTGCACGTAACAGCTACCTAGGTATCTGTCGATAAGAAGGCCGACGAGCAAACTCATCCGTACCCCTACTGAGCATGTCTGTGGCAATCTCCGTACAGTCTGGTCTGTTCGTCTAAGAGTGTTGCATATCGATCCAAGGGGGCGGCAAGCGTCAGACCCCTAATAGTGTAATAAGTTGTGTCGGAGTGCAGCCAAAAACACCCTGAGAAACTACTTGAATCCCTACCTGCAAATCTCGCTTGCCCTGGCCAGGGACTTTGTGTAATGGCTTTCCGAACATAGCGCGGCATTAACCCCCAATACCGGGAGAGACAAATCCTATCTAACCGCCACTGCCTCCAAGTGCTTTGGGACTGCACCCAACTACTACGTGTTTGCACGACTCAACAGAGCCGTGGTAGGGTAGTAATCTAAGAACGGTGGGAACACACTTGAGGCGAAGTAGTAGTGTCAAGTCAACGGACTATGCTGTACTGATGTCACCTGGGAACTGCTTCCTCACGATAGGTATAGTACCAACCAGCAGTACCCCATGAGTCCGTCCAGTGTAACTCATAACCCAATGAACACCTGCATACTATCTTCAGTACGACTTACTGATGGCTGTGGGACAGACCATCTCCCTGCTGGGATGAGAAGCATACACACTAGTCTATTCTGGAGCATCGATGCCCTGTCTCGATAATCCTGCGACTAGGGACCTGTGTAAGGATGTGCTTGTAGACTACCCAGCCCCCACTAGTGTGACTGCCATCACAATGCTGGTAGTCAAGCAAAGATCCTAAGGGCTCTATCAATATGTATTAGCGATACGTCAAGAGAAACATATACACATATTAAGATAGATACAAACCAAGTAGCATACTACCATATTGAGCAAGACTGTCATAAATCCGTGAATATATCCCAAGCTTCCATAATGTAATATACAAACTAGTACTATACAATAATGGCCTCTAGGGTATATTACACCAACAATCTCCCACTTGCATTAAGGCCATGTGCTGTCATATCGCAGACCTATTATCTCGAATATCCTTTTGAACTGCGTCTGAGAGATGGCCTTTGTGAATGGATCTGCGGTGTTGTCCTCAGTAGCAACTCTCCGTACCCCGATCTCTAGGATATCCACGATCTCCCTAATCAGGTGATACCGCCTCAAGATGTGTCTGGATTTCTGATGGGACTTGGGTTCCTTTGCTAAAGCTATAGCCCCGTTGTTGTCACAATACAGTGGTATTGGATCAACAAAGGACGGAACCACCTAAAGTTCTGTTAAGAACTTCCTAATCCAAACTGCTTCTTTTGCGGCATCAGAAACTGCGATATACTCCGCTTCCATTGTCGAGTCAGCAACGGTGTCTTGCTTGGAACTCTTCCAACAGACCACCCCTCCATTGAGGGTAAAGACATAACCTGACATGGACTTGGAGTCATCCTTATCACTCTGGAAGCTAGAGTCAGCAAAGGCCTCGATCTGGAGGTCTTTTCCGCCGTAAACCAAGAACATTTCTTTAGTCCTTCTCAGGTACTTGAGAATGTTTTTTTACTGCTATCGAGTGCTTCTCCCCAGGGTTTGACTGATACCGGCTTACCACGATTAGTGCATAAGCTATATCTGGTCTGGTACTTAACATCACATACATTATAGAGCCTACCGCAGAAGCGTAGGGTATAATAGACATGCGATCCCTTTCTAAATCAGTCTTGGGAGACATCTCTTTGGAGAGGGTGATTCTGTGACAAGCCGATAAATTACCGCACTTTGAATCTTCCATACTGAATCTTTTCAGTATGGTGTCGATGTACCTGGACTGTGAAAGTCCTAACATCCTCTTAGATCTATCACGATAGATCTGGATCCCCAGAATGTAAGAGGCAACACCCAGGTCTTTCATGGAGAACCTTTGTGACAAGAACCCTTTGATAGATTGTAGCATAGGAATGTCATTTCTTATCAAGAGAATGTCATCCATGTACAAGACGAGGAATACAACAGTTCGTGCTACAATCTTACTATAAATGCATGGCTCATCTGGATTTTTGATAAAGTCAAATTCTTTGACCGTCTCATCAAAACAGATGTTCCAACTCCACAATGCCTGCTTTAGTCCATAGATGGACTTAATCAACTTGCACACTTTCCCGCTGCTCCCACTCTAAATAAAACCCTCTGGTTGTTCCATATAAACGCACTCTTTCAATTTAGAAAAGCGGTCTTTACGTTCATTTGCCAAATCTCATAATCGTGGAAGGCAACAATAGCAAGAAGGATCCGAATGGATTTGAGCATAGCCACTGGAGAAAAGATTTCATCATAGTCCAAACCAGGTCTTTGACGAAATCCTTTTTCAACAAGTCTAGCCTTATAGGTTTCAACCTATCCATCTACACCAATCTTCTTTCTGAAGATCCATTTGCAGCCTACGGGTTTTACCCCTTCTGGAGCAATGTCCAAAATCCATACTTTGTTGGTGTACATGGACTCTATCTCGGTCCGCATTGCATCCAGCCATTTTACCGAGTCTGTACTCTGAATGGCTTGCTGGAAGTTAGTTGGCCCATCATTATCAATGATGCAATCCTCTCTATCCCCGTCTACTAGAAAACCGTAGTATCTCTCGGGCGGATGAGACAGCCTACTACTCCTGCGGAGTGGTGCGGGAATGTCATATTCTTTCAAAACTTCTAGCTCCACCAAGCTTTCAGTAATAGCTTATGGTTCTGGAATTTCTTCCAGTTCTATTGCGCTCCCACTAGTTTCTTTTTCTAAAAATTGATGTTCTAAAAAGTGGGCATGACGAGAAACAAAAACCTTTTGTTCCTTTGCGTAATAGAAAAGATACCCTCTGGAGTTCTTTGGGTACCCACAAACTTACACAGTACTGAGTGTGCCTCGAGCTTGTCCGCATGCTGCTTTTTCACAAAAGCTGGACATTCCCATATCTTCAGATAGTGAAGATAAGGTTTCTTCCCACTCCACATCTGATATGGGGTGGTAGGCACAGTCTTGGTAGGAACCTTGTTCAAAAGATATGCAGCTGATTCTAGTGCATAGCCCCAGAATGATCGCGGTAACTCAGCGTTACTCATCATGGAACGTACCATATCTAATAAGGTTCGGTTCCGTCTCTCCGATACACCATTGTGCTGTGGCGTGTATGGAGGAGTAAGCTGAGAGAGAATTCCATTCTCTTTTAGGTAATCCAGGAACTCGGCACTCAAGTATTCACCATCTTGATCAGATCTCAGTGTCTTGATACTTTTACCGGTTTGTTTTTCTACTTCATTCTTATATTCTCGGAATTTCTCAAAGGCCTCGGATTTGTGATTCATCAAGAAGACATGTCCATATCTAGAGAAATCATCCGTAAAAGTAATGAAATAGGAATAACCACTTCTTGCATGAGTAGACATTGGACCACACGCGTCGCTGTGTATTAGTCCCAAGAGCTCGCTCGCTCTTACTCCGCGTCCGGTGAACGGAGTCTTTGTCATCTTTCCTTTGAGACATGATTGACAAGTTGCATAAGATTGATATTGGAACGGATCCAAATATCCTTCTTTATGTAACTTGGTCAACCTTGTTTCGTTGATGTGACCCAGTCTACAATGCCATAAGAAAGCCTGATTTATTTCTGGAGTCTTTCTTTTATGTGTGTTCTGGACATTGAAAATTTGTAGCTGGTTTAATACGTATATATCGTTGTTTAGTGAACCTGACCCAATCAGACCATGATTAAGGTGAATGTTTACAACATCGCTTACAAATGTAAAATCATAACCTTCTTTAGATAACAAAGATACAGAAATGATATTATAAGTCAAACTAGGTACACAAAAACAGTTGCGCAAAACAAAAATATGTCCACTCGTCAATCCCAAGTGATATTCTCCTACGGACACAGCATCCACGCTCGCTCCATTAGCAACCCTGTGGGTCATATCACCGGTCTTCAGAAACCTACGGTTTCTCAGTACCTGCAAAGAATTACATATTTGAGATCCTGATCTGGTATCCAATACCCAGGAAGTAGAGTTGATTGACAGACAATTTTCAATTATAAACACACCTGAAGCCGAAGCTACAACTTGCTTCGGGTCCTGGTTCTTGGCCTTCCAAGCTCTTCAATTTTTCTTCCAATGGCCCTTCTTATGACAGTAGAAGCATTCTTCCTTCCCTACTGTCGGCCCCGCTACTTTTGTCTTGCCCTTCGCTTCCACCTTACTAACACCGCCTCTCGGCTTGGTGATGGCCTTCTTCTTCTTTCCTTTGACTTTCGCCTTGGATCTAGAAGAGGAAGCTCCACCAACAACCAGAGCGGGTGTTTCCCTTGCTTATTGCAAGGTGCCCTCAGCGCTCCTCAACATGTTTAGGAGTTCCGGAAGTTCAACTTCTTTACCTTGAATATTAAAATTCAAGATAAACTGGGCGTAGGTGGAAGGGAGGAACTGCAGAATTAAGTCTGTATACAGCTCATTCTCTAACGTGGTCCCGAGGTCCGTGAGCTCCTCAATGTGGCCGATCATCTTAAGGACGTATTTCCCTACAGATGATCTGATGGCCAACCTCGCCTGAAATAGCTTCTTCAAGGTCTCGTATCTTGCGATACGAGATTGCTTTCCATATAATTCCTTGGTATGGAGGAATATGGATTCAAGATCCATATTCTCACGCCGCCTCTGATGTTCATTGTCCATAGAGGCCAGCACGAGGCACTTAGCCTTCGTGCAATCAATCTCCCAGGTCTTACGGATCTCAATATCCGTGACACTGGAGTTTGTACCTGGGACGGCGGGGGCATTAGTAGTGAGGACATACCCCAATTTGTCATACGTGATTGCCATCTTGACATTCCTGAACCAATCTTTGTAGTTTGGCCCTGTCAATATATTTTTATCTAATAGTAATTTAAGGCCCGTCATCTTGGTTGCTGCAATTAGAAGAGAGAGAAGAAACACTTTAGCATGATGTTCTTGCAAGTTTAGATTGGTTTTTAGTTTATCTAAACAAGATGGCTCCCACTGTTTCTCGAATCCTTCCTCAAACCATAAAAGAAGAATTAGTCAGGATTAATCTCACCGTACAATACTTGCTTAACCGGTCAGCCAGGCCCGTGTTGGTGCTTCGAGGGAGGTTTTACGATGCTTTCGCGAAGTTCCTTAATTAAATAACCTTTTTTTCCTGGAGGCGTAGCCCCGCTGACACCGTTCTAGACGCTGTAAGTGCACAGCGGCGCCCCGGCCGTCAATCCGACGGCCAAATGCGGAAGCGGTGATAAACTTTAATTTTTCTTGAACTGGCAAACCGCCGCGCACTAATACCCGGATCGAACCACTAACTAGTCCTAGCTATCTACAAGATGGGGAAGAGAGATATACCGACAGATCCGAGTCCTCCGGTCTTCTCGTCGTCGTCCCGATCTCCTGCGGAATGTCCCGTCTCCTTCTCGTCGCCGGAAGTGCACCACATCGCCTACTTCTTTTACGGGCTCCCACCTCAATGCCGAGGCAACTCGGGCACGAAGCCGGCTACTCGACGTGCCCAAGATTCGCTGTAGAATATGTAGTCCTCAAGTCTCACTTTGGGGTTGTAGGAATTGCCTTTTGGTGGAGGAAATGATATGAGCTTGTGGAGATGAAACATGTGGGATTTTACAAAGCTAGAATGATAAAAATCCCACCCCAAGAATTTTGGACAGCCCCCTCCCCCTAGTGGCCGGCCATGTAAATGGTGGTCAAGAGAAATGAGAGAGTGGAGAGAGTGTATCAAAAATGGGAGCCATTCTCATATCAAGCAAGAGAGAGAGAGAGGAATGGTTATCATATGAACCAATGATAACAAAGCAAAACCAACACTCAACCAACAACCATCTCTCATCATCAACAACCATCATCAAAACCATGATGATAAAGAAAGTCAAGCAATCATGAGTTTATGAAGTCAAATGATGGGACAAGTATCATGACATGATAATATGCAAAGACCCCCTCCACAAATGCTTATTTGCAACAATGCAAATAAGCCCTCCTCCACCAATCTTCGGCCAATGAACGATACAAAGGAAATCGGCCGAAACGAAAAGCAAACTGGCAACTCCAGAAAACTGGTCCCGTAATAAATTACAGGAAAACCCCGATACTGTGCATACACACCCGCATCTGTATTTCGACCGAAATACAAATGCAATGAGACAAAGTCTACACTGTACTATACTAGGATCCGGCTTAAACCAAAGCCGGCTAGTAATATCCGTTCGACCCTGATCCGTGCAATACCGCACGTATCTGATCGAACCCTGCCATATATCCATACGGCCTATAGTACAAACTGTCCGATCCTGATCCGTGCAATACCGCACGTATCTGATCGGACCTTGCCATATCTCCATACGGCCTCTACAACCTTTCGCCCGAAAGCTGAGTAACTGAATGTGGGGGACTCTAAAGACTCGTCAACACCATGGTTGTGGATTTAACCACTAGCACGTCAGAGGTATAAGCCAATACGTAACGGGCTACCAGGTACTGACTAAAAGGGATGTCTGTGAGCGAACTCAGCCGACAACCCTACTGAGCCTGTCAGTGACAATATCCGTACAGTCCGGTCCGTTCGTCTATGAGTATCGCATGGCGGGCCTAGGGGGTTGGTAAAAGTCAGACCCCCAAAAGCGGTACAAGTCGTGTCGGAGTGTAGCCCAGAACACCCTGAGATACTACTGGAATACCTACCAGTAAATCTCCTTGCCTCGACCGAGGGCTTCGTGTAATGGCTCTCCTAGACACAGCACGACCTCACCCCCAATACCGGGAGAGACGAACCCCTGAAGATACGCTCACTGCCTCCATGTGGCTCGGGACTGTACCCAACTAAAACCTGTTTGCACGACTCCTTTGAGCCGTGGTAGGGTAGTAATCAAAGTACAGTGGGAACTCACACGAGACAAATGACGATCCCCAGGTCGATGAACTAACCTGCACACATGTCACCAGGGAACTGCCATCTGACGTCTGGTATATGACCAACTGGCATGTTCCCGGCGAGTCCTGTCCGGTGTACTCATAACCCAATGAGCACCTGTATACATCTTAGGTGATCCAACTGACACCAGTGGCTTGTGAGACCGGCCACCGCCCCTCGTCGGGGTCTCGACTGTATACACTAGTCTACTCTGGAGTATCGATGCCCTGTCTCGAAACTCACACGACTAGGGACCATTTAAGGATATGCTTATAGACCCCAGCTCCCACTTATATGATCGCCCTCATACTGCTGGTGGTCAAGCAAGAATCCTAGGGGCTCTATCAACGTGTAATAGCAACTTGTCAGGTCACCTAAAACAGTACACGATGATAAAGGTAAACCAGATAGCATATTATCATTTCGAGTAAGACTGTCCTACCGGGATAGGCCCTCCATCAATCATTGCAATCAAGTACCTGTGACCTAATAATTGACTCTGAGGGCACTATCTCCAACAATCTCCCACTTGCACTCAAGGCTAATTATTGCGATGTCGCATACTCACAGCCCGTGTGATACCGAACACCCAACTCCTCTACTAGTCAGTTTCACAAAGCTCGTTTGCGAAACTATTGCGTTCGAGGAATAGCCTTAGTGAGTGGATCCGCTTTGTTGTATCTTTCTATGTCTCTCTATATCTCAAGTTCGCGGAGAAAGCCATCTCCCGAAATGAGCAATACCTGTCTTAGAATGTGTCTGGATGTCTGATGGGACATAGCTCATAAATGAACTCCAAATCATAAATGAACTCCAAATCCAAACTTCTTAGACTGTATCGTCAACTGAACTTAATCAGTATCCTGCGCCATGCCACCCTCAGTATTTCCTTGGATCACCTGTCCAAAATACTGCCCTTCGTTAGAAGGAAAACTATAACTCTGACAACCTCCTTGTCGTCCATGTCACTTTGGAATCCTGGAATGATAACTGTCTCCCGCATGAGGCTATCGTTATCATATCCCTAGAACATCCACTTATGTTCTATAACTGCTTCCGACTGTTTCTCCAGGATTGGATCAATGTCAACTTATTGCATCTAGTGCAAGAACAACATCTGGTGTGGTACTTGACATTTCATGATTGACTCAATTGCCTAAGCAAGTGATCTTCCAATCATGCACATCCCTCTCCCCTTTAGTCTGTAAGACACCTTTAGAGAGGGTGACTCCATCACTTGCAGGTACACTACCGTGCCAGGAGTCGTTCATCCTAAATACTCATAGAATGCTGTCTAAGTACCCAGATTGGGAAACCACCCAAATCTAGATCTAAAACCATAGATCCAGTAACCAGTATGTCAGATATAAAATCCAAGTCCCATGTGGAGAAAACACTGTGTGACGACCAAAGTATAACCGATTGTAGTATAGGAGTTTCTTTTCCTACTCTGTGTATGTCATCCAAATACCAGGATATCACACCCTACTACCTTCTCAACAGATCCATCCCCTATTCTGATGAAGTCAAACCTATGACTGTCACGTCAGAAATAGATGATCTATCTCCGCTACATCTGCGTTAGTCTATAAATAGACATAAGCTACCTGTCCACCAATGCTTCCGCTGCTCCCACTGACTATGATAACCCTCTGGCAGAGTCATATAGACGTACACTTCTAAAACTAGTTTAGAACGACGCTATACTCATCCTCCCGCCGGGTCTCGCAGCCTGGAACAACAGCAATGGTAATTGTGGGTAAACAAGAACTTCCCTGTCACCGTCCTTGAGGCTACCGTAGTACCTCTCGAGTGCCTGAAGTTACCCACCTTATCTGCGGAGTGGCCAATGGAATGTCAATCCAGATTGAATCTTTAGGTTCCTTATCAAATCTTCAGTAATCGTTTGTGGTTCTGGAATCACTTCCAGTTCTACCATACTCCCACTACTGTTTTCTGAAAAAATCCATTTTTAATAAAACTGTGGCGAGTCTAGAACAACATCGCTATTGTTCATCCAGATGGTAGAAAGTCAACCCTCGTCATAGCCTGGGTCAACCCACAAACAGCCATTACAGAAACGTGCCTTGAGTTGTCCAGTGTCTGGTTTTAATCATAAACCGGAAAACTCCCCGTACCTTAAACATCGTTAAGATATGAACTGTTCTATATCCAATATAGAACCAGAGGCACTGATTTAATTGAACCAGATTCAAATCATACAGCTGTCTCCAGTGCATGTCAACTAAATGGAAGGAGGCCGATCAGCGTTACTCAACTTAAGAATGCTTACAATTATGAGTAACCTGAAAGAGAAGCAATTTCTCTTAATCACTACTATCAACTGAATACCATATACAAGTATCTACATCTTCGATCACTTTGAAGAATCCCGATACTTGCTACACCTGGTTCTCTACTCTATTCAAATACCTACAATTTCTCCAAATTCGGACCCTGTGTTTCCACGAAACACCTGTCTAAAAACTAGAGAAGTCATAAGTAAACCGAATATAGTACGAGGACCAACCCCTCTGTCCTGATGGACCCTGGACATCATACAATACTCTGTACAAGTCCCTTGAGTCTGATAACTCACTCACTGTGTGTCGTAGGTTGAAAACTGTACTTATGGTTAAGAAGAATTACACCGCTGTTTAATGCTCCTTACCTAACCATCCACTGATATAGGTAAATGTCGTAGACATAATTTCAAAAAGGTATATCTCACTCTATGAAAATAGACGTACAGATATATCAATTTGAAATTGGTGCATGACAGCGGATATTCAAAACCAAATATTTGCCGACCGGCAAACAGCTCAGGTGATTTCCTCAAATATCACCGATTACAAAGAATCCCGATATAATGAGGATGATCACCCAATTCCCAATAACTTACTCCCACTCATCATCTGTAAAACCATACAGATGTGAGAATCGTACCTGGTAAATACATACCCTGGAGTAAGGACTAATTGGGAAATCAGTTTTCCTTTAACAGTACACAGTGAAACTGAAACATTGAAATGTTTCGATGGGGTATCCCGGTATTCCTAGTAATGCCTCTTCCATATTCATGACTGTAACCGTATAATTCTTTGCCACCTCTCCAAATCCCTTCATATGTCTTTAGTTATTACCTTCTGCACACCCCTTTAGGCCAAATGGTTTTCTTCCTTCCCTACCGTTCGGCACCAGCCTATGGTTTGGAAGAAGACTATCAATAAGCATAATGGGTGTACTGTCCTAATCCTAGGAACACTCGCAAAGCGAGAGAAGGTGAGGATAAAAGACAACCGAATGAACTTAATTCCTAT
Organism: Agapanthus africanus; assembly: GCA_030015575.1. Taxonomy (NCBI): domain Eukaryota; kingdom Viridiplantae; phylum Streptophyta; class Magnoliopsida; order Asparagales; family Amaryllidaceae; genus Agapanthus; species Agapanthus africanus. Next base: position 114,344,387 of record JASDDO010000014.1, read on the forward strand.
TTCTCCTGAACCATAATCCATCCCCGAACTGGAACAAGTTCCTTTCGAGTTCGTATATAACCATACGATGGAGTATCCAATAAACTGTGGATCTTCGTAGTGATACGGAGTGTCCAGGAGAAATTCAAAGGTGATTTTAGGATTGGCGAAGAAATACCTGGTTTGGTCATGAATATCTGTTGCAATTTACTTTGCCCTCTTACTAATCCCTTGCTTTGTCTTAACTTAATACCTTCTGCACACCATCGTTATGCTAATTGGTTTTCTTCATTCCCTACCGGTCGGCACCAGCCTAAGGTTTGGAAGAAGACAATCCAATTTGCGTAATAGGTGTACTACCCCTAAACCAAGGAGTACTCACAACTTGAGAGACGGTAAAAAGGAAAAGACAACTGAATAACCCTATCCGTTTTCTCCAGAACCGGAAACCATCCTCGAATAAATTCTTTCGAGTTCGTATCTAACCATACGATGGTTTTGTCCAATGGAAGTGGACGTTCGTAGTAATACGGGGTGTCCTGGAGAAAAGGGTAAAAGTAGGAGTGGCAATGAGGTCTGCAACTCTGACAATCCAAAAGCCAGTGTTATAGAAGGTTCGGTCAACTTGGTCACTGAGTCATAGTCTTAGGGTCAGGTCAATGGTCGCTGCCAAAGAGAGAGAGAAAAGAAACACTCAGCGTGCACTCTAACCTAGATCAGAATGGTTACCAATTTATCTAATCAGGAAACCTCCCACTGTACCTCAAATTCTCCTCCAAATCTGAAAGAAGAATTAGTTGGGATCACCCGAGGAGTAAACTAACTCATCAGTGGGAATCGGGATCCAACTATCATCGCATGACAACGTGACGGAATCCGCTCACGGTATCACACTCCAGAAGGTATGCGCATATCTGGCAAGTTTCAGTTCTTTTGAAACTCCCGATGTGATTTCTTCCCCATGCTCTTATGACCTTGACTTTGGCCAACAAATCATAAGTCACATGTCAAGTTCTACCCGTCATTCTCCAGGTTGATTCGAATCCACCCGCACAAGCCCTTGACTTTGGCCAACAAGGCTATACGACTGTTCCAAACCAACGCATCTATCTATGCTGCATATGAATAACCAACAGCTACCAAACACTGTGCCTTGACTTTGGCCAACAAACACAGCTTGAATACTATTGACTACCCATATGAAACGACGGAGGGCTACGAATGGTTTCTGGCGAAAACCTTTAACGTAAAGAACTTGATATCGTTGAAGGAACGGATAGCTTTTTGAAAATATAGTGACGAAAACCATTGCTAAAGAGGTCACTCCCGGTGAAGGGATCTCGGCTCTTTCCCCGTAGAATGAGGTGCAGGATATTCCAACTGAATACCACGGTGCAAAGCAAAAGTAATCGGCTATAGTGAAGTTAATGCCCTGACGCAAACTTTTTGTCCAAGGGGTCACTCCCGGTGAAGGGATCTCGGCCCTTGCCTCGTCGACTGAGGAGCAGGATATTTCAACTGAATACCACGATGCAAAACAAAAGTGAACGTCCTCGCAATAACAGCTTTTTGAAAAAGTGTTCCAACAACAGATTAGGTTTGTTTTTAACTTGCGTTGATCCGAATCAACGCAGTCCCATCAATTGATCACACCAAAAAGAACGAAAATATACTGATGTACGCATATGCCATCCGCATTCGCCACTGGGTCCCGTCATTACCCGTTAGGTTAGCTAACTAACGACAGAGCGGGGACTGGACTAGCGCGGATGCAAAACATATACAACATCTACTAATATATATACCAATATATTATATTTCGCTCAAGGCGTGATAAAATGCAACATCACAGAAAATGAACAGCATCACAGAAACAATACAGATGTCTGGGATCCCCGGGTTTCACAGAGCCACTACTGAAACCCGACGTTCCCCTGGTCATGTGGATAGCCTGTGCAATGTAATCCTAGACCCCTACGGGCGCGGCAAGTTACCCGCCAAAACCTGAAGCGAGGCAGCCCCCTTCAGCTCCGTGAATGGACCACCCAGCACTTCACGGAATCCGGTAACTTGGGCACCCCTCCTGGGTCAACCTGTACCCCCTACGAGTGCGGCGAATAGCCCGCCAATCCTAGAGTGAAGCCCCCTCCATCTCAATGCCATGAGATGCGGGCTTGTTGCCCTCCAGAACCCGGCTATCCGTGCACCCCTCCGCGGGGCAATCCTAGTACAGAAAGTAAAATATACATACAACGGGTACATCGACCGCAATCTGGCCGTGCCCCAAAATAATAATACAATCAGGCAGTGACGGCAGTCCACATGTCGGACGCTCTTCCCGCAATATCAAATGTACATAATACAACAGAGCTGTACTAGCATTGCATCCAGGCTATCCCCCACGACCGATCCGCAACATCACAGCAAAAACAGAACATCAACGTGAAAGTCACGTTCGCAAATCCGTCTAACCGGGCTATAGCAGTTAGACCGGATTTACCGATCAAGTGACATTCACGGTCGCAGATATAATGTAAATACTGTGAAATAATGTGTTTAAAATATCCGATCGATCAAACTTTAACAAGTGGGCCCCCAAGTACTACTGTAGCACATCAAGAAATTCTGGGCCAAAAATTAATATTCCAAAACCCCAATTTTAACCCCAGAAAGCTATTGTAGAAATTTGGTGCAGGGAACCCAACAGTGTGCGGCGGAACCGCGGCCCAAAGGGGTGTTTGGCCGCGGTTCCGCGCTCCTACTGTGGAGTTGTTGCATCGAATTTTTACAGAACTCTTATAATCTCCAGTACATCAATTTTATACAACCTGAAAAATTTTTGGAGACCAAAAAATTTCAACAGAAAACTGATGCAAGCAAAAATGCGGATTTCGGAATTTTGGTCGATCGGAAATGCAAAACACATTAAACCAAGCTAGACTAAGTTAATGGCGAGTCTCTGATACCACTGTAAGTGCACGGCGGCGCCCCGGCCGTCAATCCGACGGCCAAATGCGGAAGCGGTGATAAACTTTAATTTTTCTTGAACTGGCAAACCGCCGCGCACTAATACCCGGATCGAACCACTAACTAGTCCTAGCTATCTACAAGATGGGGAAGAGAGATATACCGACAGATCCGAGTCCTCCGGTCTTCTCGTCGTCGTCCCGATCTCCTGCGGAATGTCCCGTCTCCTTCTCGTCGCCGAAAGTGCACCACATCGCCTACTTCTTTTACGGGCTCCCACCTCAATGCCGAGGCAACTCGGGCACGAAGCCGGCTACTCGACGTGCCCAAGATTCGTTGTAGAATATGTAGTCCTCAAGTCTCACTTTGGGGTTGTAGGAATTGCCTTTTGGTGGAGGAAATGATATGAGCTTGTGGAGATGAAACATATGGGATTTTACAAAGCTAGAATGATAAAAATCCCACCCCAAGAATTTTGGACAGCCCCCTCCCCCTAGTGGCCGGCCATGTAAATGGTGGTCAAGAGAAATGAGAGAGTGGAGAGAGTGTATCAAAAATGGGAGCCATTCTCATATCAAGCAAGAGAGAGAGAGAGGAATGGTTATCATATGAACCAATGGTAACAAAGCAAAACCAACACTCAACTAACAACCATCTCTCATCATCAACAACCATCATCAAAACCATGATGATAAAGAAAGTCAAGCAATCATGAGTTTATGAAGTCAAATGATGGGACAAGTATCATGACATGATAATATGCAAAGACCCCCTCCACAAATGCTTATTTGCAACAATGCAAATAAGCCCTCCTCCACCAATCTTCGGCCAATGAACGATACAAAGGAAATCGGCCGAAACGAAAAGCAAACTGGCAACTCCAGAAAACTGGTCCCGTAATAAATTACAGGAAAACCCCGATACTGTGCATACACACCCGCATCTGTATTTCGACCGAAATACAAATGCAATGAGACAAAGTCTACACTGTACTATACTAGGATCCGGCTTAAACCAAAGCCGGCTAGTAATATCCGCTCGACCCTGATCCGTGCAATACCGCACGTATCTGATCGAACCCTGCCATATATCCATACGGCCTATAGTACAAACTGTCCGATCCTGATCCGTGCAATACCGCACGTATCTGATCGGACCTTGCCATATCTCCATACGGCCTCTACAACCTTTCGCCCGAAAGCTGAGTAACTGAATGTGGGGGACTCTAAAGACTCGTCAACACCATGGTTGTGGATTTAACCACTAGCACGTCAGAGGTATAAGCCAATACGTAACGGGCTACCAGGTACTGACTAAAAGGGATGTCTGTGAGCGAACTCAGCCTGACAACCCTACTGAGCCTGTCAGTGACAATATCCGTACAGTCCGGTCCGTTCGTCTATGAGTATCGCATGGCGGGCCTAGGGGGTTGGTAAAAGTCAGACCCCCAAAAGCGGTACAAGTCGTGTCGGAGTGTAGCCCAGAACACCCTGAGATACTACTGGAATACCTACCAGTAAATCTCCTTGCCTCGGCCGAGGGCTTCGTGTAATGGCTCTCCTAGACACAGCACGACCTCACCCCCAATACCGGGAGAGACGAACCCCTGAAGATACGCTCACTGCCTCCATGTGGCTCGGGACTGTACCCAACTAAAACCTGTTTGCACGACTCCTTTGAGCCGTGGTAGGGTAGTAATCAAAGTACAGTGGGAACTCACACGAGACAAATGACGATCCCCAGGTCGATGAACTAACCTGCACACATGTCACCAGGGAACTGCCATCTGACGTCTGGTATATGACCAACTGGCATGTTCCCGGCGAGTCCTGTCCGGTGTACTCATAACCCAATGAGCACCTGTATACATCTTAGGTGATCCAACTGACACCAGTGGCTTGTGAGACCGGCCACCGCCCCTCGTCCGGGTCTCGACTGTATACACTAGTCTACTCTGGAGTACCGATGCCCTGTCTCGAAACTCACACGACTAGGGACCATTTAAGGATATGCTTATAGACCCCAGCTCCCACTTATATGATCGCCCTCATACTGCTGGTGGTCAAGCAAGAATCCTAGGGGCTCTATCAACGTGTAATAGCAACTTGTCAGGTCACCTAAAACAGTACGCGATGATAAAGGTAAACCAGATAGCATATTATCATCTCGAGTAAGACTGTCCTACCGGGATAGGTCCTCCATCAATCATTGCAATCACGTACCTGTGACCTAATAATTGACTCTGAGGGCACTATCTCCAACAGACGCCTACTTGGTTTATAGCATTGATCGTTAAGTGAAAAATCTCCCGCGGAGTAGCAGATACTCACAGTAGGACCGGGATCCAAATATCATCGTGTGATAAAGTCGAAGGAATCCTACCAAAATTATCACACTCCAAATGGTATGCATCACTAGCAAGTTTCAGTTTCTTTAGAAACTCCCGATGTGGATTTTTGCCCCATGCTCTTATGACCTTGACGAAGGCCAACATATCATAAGTCACATGTCAAGTTCTATCCATCATTGTCCAGATTAATTTGAACCCACCCATACATACCCTTGACGAAGGACAAAATAGCAGCACGACTGTCCCAAACCAATGCATCTATCTATGCTACAGATGAATATTCAGCAGCTACCAATCACTATGCCTTGGCGAAGGTCAAAATACATAGCTTGAATACTATTGAATGTCCAACTGAAATGACGGAGGGCTACGAAGGGTTTTGGCGAAACCGTAAACGTAGTGAACTTGATATAATCAAAGTAACCTGATAGCTTTTTAAAAGGAGTGGTTTAAGCTCCGCATTTTAAAAGTTTTACTGTTTTCAAAAATCCGAGTGGTTTAAAAATTGTTCCAACGATTCAGCTTTGGTTTGTTTTCTTTGCATTAATGTAATGCAATCCCATCAATTAACCTACCATTGCAGAAAAAGAAGAAAATACAACGTACGCTTATGTCATCCGCATTCGCCACGGGGCCCTATCTTACACCATTAGGTTAGATAACTAACGCCAGAGCTGGGGGCTGGAATAGCGCGGATGCAAAACATAAGCAACGTCTATTATATAATATAAATATATATATATATATATATATATATATACACACACACATATATATATATATACACATATATATAATATCCATTCGTCAGACACAATAATAGGCATTTCAGATCACAGATGAACAAATTGGATATACTAGGAATTCCGCGTTTCGTTTAAGCCTGTACCAAAAGACGGATTCCACGGTCGTGATGAATAGCAAACCCCACCCCAGACCCCTACGGGTGCGGCAAGCTACCCGCTAAATACCCGAAGTGAAGCAACCTCCCTCATCAACGTGAGTAGACCACTCAGCACTTCAAAGTACCCGGTAGTTTGTGCACCCCACCTTGGGTCTATCCTAGGAGCAATAAACAGTAAATGAAATAATACAACGGTGGCTACAACCTCAACCTGGATGTGCCCCACGAAAAAATATTACAACAAATTACAATTTACATTTGAATGAAAGAAACTCTCGTCTCATATCCCCGGCTATTCATTCATGACGATCCAATAAGTCCATATACACAAACTAAACATCACAAAAATGTGCAACCCTCAACTAACCGACATATAGCAATTAGCGGAAGTTTACGAACTCATATCACAACTTGAAACATTAAACGACGTTTAACCGCAACTTCGAAACACCCCGCATTGCCACAGTGAAGAATTGACAACATATTCAAAATTGGCAAAAATAAACAACTCCTGAAACACTAGATCCAAGTAACAAAACCATAGACCAAAACACGAAGCAATCCCCTTCACAAAAACCGGTGAGGCAGGATTTTTTGCTATTGTGGCCGGTCCAGTTTAGAGGGAATTGTCTCATTTTTTGTGTGTGTTCACTTTACAAGTGAAGAATTACTCTGCAGTTGCTAAAATAATTTTTATAGCCTCGTAAAAAATCAACAGAAACTAGGATCTACGTTTCGATGTTTTCGGGTCATTTCAGTTTCGTAGTTTTAGTTGTCCTTTAATCTGTTAGTTATGGTTTAGTCGGCTCTGATACCACTATAAGTCGATGCCACGCACCCCACGTGTTCGCGCGTGGGGGGGGTCGGAGTTTGCAAAAAACGATTTTTATAAGCTTCGTAACATCGACTAAACTCCAGGATCGATACTAAACCCTAACTAACAATCTAGCTTAGAGGTTTAAATACTATGTGTGAAAGTTATACCTCAAGTTCTTACTGTCCTTCACCTCCTCGTTGTCCTTCTCCACCTCGTGAGCTCTTCGAAGTGAGAACGGATCGTGCTTCCTCGCCGGCTTCTCCAAATCGTAGAAGATCCACCCGAGAGTTCTGACTTTGAGCTTAACCTCTAACTTGAGGTAACTAGGTCACTTGGTGTGCTAAACTAAGTAGCCTAGGATGTGTAGAGAGTGATTATGAGTCTAGTAGTCTTACAAACTCTAGGATTCTCAACTCATGAGATGGTTAAGGTTTGAAATGAGATGAAGAAAGTTAGAGGAGAATAATAGAGAGAAAGTATCTGTAATTTTCTAATAGTGATAAGATAATATCAAAATGGCTTGTGTTTTAATCTTTAAACTAAAAGAAAATATCTCATACAAATATCTCAAGAAATATCTCAAAATATCTAAGTCTTCTAATCTCACAAAAGTCCAAGAAAGTCAACATGAAACCCTAATCACATTTCACTAAAATACCACAAAGTTTTCTCTCTCATTTCCTCTACCTCACAAAAGAATTAATCATAAAAGAAAAACCCTAATTGAGGTGTCATACTCCAAGAAACAATCTTGATCAAATTACAAGAATGCCCCTCTCATCCGTATATATATCTGAATCCGTATTCCGAGAAACACGAATACAATAAGACAAAACTAATCCAATAATCAAATATTAGGATCCGGCTTAAACCAAAGCCCACTAGCATTGTCTGCCCGAACATCATATGCGCACAAGTACACGTATGTGATCGAACCCTGTCGAAAAACCGTACGACCTTTACACGTTTCGCCCGAAGCTGGGAAACCCTCTGTGTAGGACTCTAAAGACTCGACAGTACGCTGGCAGTGGGTTTAAACACAAGCGTGTCAGTGGTACTAGCTGCACGTAACGGCTACCCAGGTATCTGTCGATATGAAGGTCGACGAGCAAACTCATCCGTACCCTTACTGAGCCTGTCTGTGGCAATCTCCGTACAGTCCGGTCTGTTCATCTAAGAGTGTCGCATATCGGTCCTACAGGGCGGCAAGCTTCAGACCCCTAATAGCGCAATAAGTCATGTCGGAGTGCGGCCAAAAACACCCTGAGAAACTACTGGAATCCCTACCAGCAAATCTCGCTTGCCATGGCCAGGGACTTTGTGTAATGGCTTTCCGAACACAGCGCGACATCAACCCCCAATACCAGGAGAGACAAATCCTATCTAACCGCCACTGCCTCCAAGTGCTTCGGGACTGCATCCAACTACTATCTGTTTACATGACTCAACAGAGCCGTGGTAGGGTAGTAATCTAAGAACAGTAGGAACACACTTGAGGCGAAGCAGTAGTGTCAAGTCAACGGACTATGCTGTACTCATGTCACCTGGGAACTGCTTCCTAACGATAGGTATAGTACCAACCAGCATTACCCCATGAGTCCGTCCAGTGTAACTTATAACCCAATGAGCACCTGCATACTATCTCCAGTACGACGTACTGATGGCTGTGAGAAAGCCCATTTCCCCTGCTGGGATGAGAAGCATACATTCTAGTCTACTCTGGAGTATCGATGCTCTGTTTCGATAATCCTGTGACTATGGACCTGTGTAAGGATGTGCTTGTAGACTATCCAGCCCCCACTAGTGTGACTGCCATCACAACGCTGGTAGTCAAGCAAAGATCCTAAGCGCCCTATCAATATGTATTAGCGATACGTCAAGAGAAACATATACACATATTAAGATAGATACAAACCAAGTAGCATACTACCATATTGAGCAAAACTGTCATAAATCCGTGTATATATCCCAAGCTTCCAAAATGTAATATACAAACTAGTACTGTACAATAATGGCCTATATGGCATATTATACTAACATCTACTGCCAGCGTATTGACAAGTCTTTAAAGTCCTACACAGTGGGTTTCCCTGCTTTGGGAGAAACGATGTAGAGGCCGTATGGTTTTACGGTAGGGTTCGATCTTATACGTGCACTTATGCACGTATCATGATTCAGACGGATAATACTAATGGGTTTTGGTTTAATCCGGATCCTAGTATTATATTATTGGATTATTTTCATCTCTTTGTATTCGTATTTTTCGGAATACGGATATAGGTATGTATATACGGTGAGGGGTATTCTTGTAATTTATTACAAGATTGCTTCTTGAAAATGACACCTCATTATAGTTTATAACCATTTTTATTTAAATGGTTAAATGAGGTGGATGATGATGTGTTCTTTGCATTTATGGATGCATGGCTCATGGGGTGACTCATGGTTTACTATTATCGTATGCTTGATTCATTTGTTGTGTGAATGATTGCTATGCTTCAATGATTCACAACACTTATCCATTTTTCTTCAAGAAATGCTATGCTCTACACTCTCATCTATTCAAGCTCTCTTCTTCTTCCTCAAACTCTTAATGTCTCATGTGTTGAGAAACCTAAGGTATTATGAGACATATTAATCCATCATTAGACTCTACATTCTCTAGGCTATCTAGTTTAGCGAATTAGGTACCCTAGTTACCTCAGTATTGAGGTTAGAGCTCGAACTACAAATCCTCAGGTGGATAAACTTCGATGGAGGGAGACCGGAGGCCAAACTTGATCATGGAGACCACTAGGAGCTTAGGAAGATGGTAAAAGACCGAAGGACACGGATCATTTGGTATGACCATTCTAACTCCTCTTTAGTTTGCTAGCTTATATGTTTATGGTAGATCCGGGTTATTGGGTTGTTCTAGCACCAGTTTATAAAATTTTTGTTTCATAAACGGTCACGATAGATGGGCAGGGCGCTGGAATAACCCAACACGGGCTTATTATTTTCTTTCTGGGGTTGCCCCGAGTAGACTATTTCTTCGTCTTCCTCGGTATCTCTCCCAAAGATGGGGGATAGTGGCGACGGATTTCTGTTTATTCTCTGGCTTATGACACATTTCCGTATCCTCGAAATCTGGTAGGAAGTACTTTGCGTCTTCGTATTTTCGGACTTCGTTTACCGAGAACAGGTTTAGCTCTCCCGTGACGGTGTACTCTGAACCATCCTTGAAATACTTCATACATTGATGTTGTGTAGAAGGGATGACGTTGTACTCGTGTAACCAAGGCCAGCTGAGCAAAGCATTATAGTAAGTCTTGGCGTCAATGACATGAAATTTGATATTAGTGATGAGCAAACCGAAGCACGGCATCAGTATTATGGACCCAAGCGTCCGTGAAGACTGTGAGTCGAACCCGAAGATGGTAATTTTATCTCGAGCGAGGTGTTGAACGTTCATGCAAATCTCTTTCAACACTCTCACGTTGAGAAGCTTAACGGAGGATCCGTTGTCGACAAAGTTTTTCCCTATCTTGATGTCGTGGCAGTATCCGGTGACTCTCGCACGTACCGAGGAGGAGATATTCATCGCTGAATGTAATGTCAGCCGTTTGGACCTATGCCAGTTCATCTTTCATCTTCCCCTCTGCGAAGAAAGCTTGGAACTGATCGGACTCTTGCAATGCCTTGATCAGGGAATCTCGTGCCTCTTTGGACAGGAGGAGGGCATCCAATATGCTCAGTTGTGAGGAGATTTTCCTCAGATGCGCTAGGACGTTGTAATCCATCTTTTTTCTTAGGCGGGTCCCTTACTGCGAGCTCTTTGACAACTCCATCGTCGAGGGCAATTTCCTAAGAGATTTTTTCTTTACCTTTTTTATTTTTTGCTCGAACCTTTGTTCGTAGGTCCAATGTTCTTCTTATGCAGCGTGCGGTTACGCAGCTGAATATTCTCGCAACTCTTCTCCTCATCTTTTTTTTTCGGATGGGGAGTCTCTAAAGAGAGGGCTGAGAGACGTTTCGTCCTCAGAATCGCTTCCGAAGGTAAGAACTTGGGGGTTTTCCGCTTCTGAACTGGTACCAACCATATGACAGTTGCCAGTCATTTCTCCATATGTGCTAGTCTCACTATTTTGTCGTCGATGAGCACGAGCTTCGCGCTTCATTCTTTTGAAGTGTTTTTTGATGAGCCACATATCCTTGCCATCACTTCTTGAAAGGGCTGCATTCCTCGGTGGGATGGGTGACCCTCCGATGATATATGAAGTAATTTGGGAATGCATTTTCTCCATCAAGGTATATGACCCCGGGAGTGTTCTTTATGAGAGGTGGCAGCTTCATCCTTATAGACAGGGACTTGGCGAACCGCTTCTCTATTTTGATCCTGCTCTTTTTTTTTAGCAGGTAAGTTTTGGATTGGTTGGAGTACTTTACGATTCATCCCTGCTGCAGTTTCTTTGTCCTGACGTTGACGCTTAGCCTTTTTGTATATGGTTGTCTCGTGTTCTCGGTCAATTTTGCTTTTTTGAATGACTTCGTTTAATAGCATATCGATTGGGTCTTCTGGCAGTTCCGGGAATTTTAGCGCCAATTCTGCCCCAATTCCTCTGCCTTGTTTTCTAATTCTGAGGGAGCTTCTTCACCATATAATGACGAATGGGAGACTATGTGGCAACTTGCTACACGGTCTTCGGTATCTTCTGATGAGTCATTTCCTCATCGTTGTCACTATCTTCGTCCTCAAGAATATGCTTGAGGAACACTTCGAGCGTGACTGGTGTCCACGCCTTTTGGTTGAATTCTTCCAGCGAGTCAATATATTTTTGTAGGTCTATGTGCCTGTTGTCATACCCGGCAGGCTGCACAGACTTCTTGGTCTTCTTCTTTTTCTTCGAAGACTTCGAAGGCTTGACTTAGGGGGGTTCCCCTCGTCAACAATTTTCGGTGCGGGACGTGGTTTTAGCATCCTTTCAATGATTTTAGGTTCAAGTGGGCTTTTCCACCTAACTTCCGGACACGCTTGTAGATCCCTCAGCATTCTTTTGGTTTTTGCTAAAAGAACGACTTCCCATGGAGTTTCTTACACAAGTGAGTATGATGCCCTCTGCACATCCACCTTTTTGGGGGTATGCTTCTGGGGTGGGTTTACTTTCCAATTATCAGATAGCATGAATTATAAATTGTAATGGCTTGCATACATATGTGCATGTTAATGTGAGGGGTAGTAGTGCTAACCTTGTTTATGACCATGACACCTTAAGCAATCCATGCTTTAGCTTAACATTGCTTTAACCTTACCTAGATTTTGTGAGAAATATCTCTTTTGGATTGAGAGGAGGTGGCTAGTGAGTCATGAGGGTTATTAATGAGAGCATTAATGGTGGTGAGGGAGAGAGTGAGATTAAGCTTTTGTTTCACCCTACACTCACCCCTCACCATTATTTCCCTCACTCTCTCATTTTTCTCTCATTTTCAAATATTCTTCATCTCCTCACTCCCAAACTGAACCCTCACTATCCATTCATTTAAATCCTTGTAAAACATCATAAAAATCCATGGAAAACACTTCAAATGTCTTGATTAGCCACTAGGTTGCCTTGGAGCTTGGAAAGCTAGGATTTTTGAGCAAGAGTTGCTAGGTAATGATCTCTAAACTGTTAAATAGGTGTTATTATGTTGTGTAACTTGTTGGTTGCTGTTTAGAACACTTAAAATATCGTTTCGTGCAAATATCGTATTTTTAGTGTCATGTTTGAGCCTCTGTGATCTGCTGTGACCTGGGATTTTTACTGTAAATTCAAACAATGTAGTGGTGTTGTATTAGTGACCCTGAGAGTGCACCTGGAGCACGAACCCTGGGGGCTCGGTTTTGGCCGGCGACGCACCAAGGAAATCCAGCGACCTCGGCTGTTAAGGGGTGTTGGGGCTTGGGTTTTGTAGGGTAGCTGTCTGCAGTGGTTTAGGGGTGTTTGGTACTGTTTGATTTTTGAGTTTTGATAGTATGCAAAATATGGGATCACTTGTGCATAATCTAGAATTTTGAGTACACATGTTACGTTATCCGACACGGTTCGTGATCTTGTGTAGCTGTTGCACGTGGGCTGGTTTGGGTGTGTCGCCACACACGTTAGCCGTTAGACGAACACTTATGAGTTGGATTGGAGTTGGTGTGTTGGTCAAACGTAGTGTGTATGTTCATCACAGAATTTTGTATATTTGTACCGCCCATTCTTGATCACATTGCATACAGGTAGGTGCTTTTTATCCGTATTTGCTGCATGTTTACAGATTACAGGTTTCCAGTCCAAGAGAGCACAAATCCGACAAAATCTCCACAGTTACGGCAAAATCCAGAACATTTGTCACAAACAGATAAAAGCCGGGTTCTAGTATCCGTCCCGTACCAGTTCAGAAGAGGGGAAGAAAATAGTCGTCATTTGTGACTAAATTCAAGATTTGAAGTCAAAGGAGGTAAAAGTCAAAAGAAAAGAAATGAAGAAATCTTGGATTAGAAATCTGAAGATCCTCTGGAGAAATTGATGCAGTTTAAAGTTTTCAAACATCAGGAAAAAAATGACCAAGACCACAGAAATCAACCAGACAAAGTTTGGCCACCAACAAGCCGCTCATCCGTGGCCAAAGCCCCACTTTGGCCGCGGATCCGCGGCTTCCACGTGTCGTCGTTGGGTGAAATTTTGTGGTGTTTTCTGTAATAGTGTGTAGGCTTGTATTGTATTGCTAGAATCTCAGAATCAGGCCTATAAATAGCCCAGAGCAGAACCAAGAGGGGGTACTTAATTTCATGTGTAATTTTTGTATTAGATTTATTTAGTTTATAATAAAAGTCCATTTTCCTCCATCTTCCTCCATTAAAGCTTGTGAGAAGTTTTATTGAGTGTGAAGCATGCAAGAAGTGTTCTTTTTCTATATGTGTAATTTGTAATTCGGTTTCTTATGTTGCTTGTAATTTCGATTGTTAAACGTAGTTGTTGTTATTTATTAAAATTGTCATTTTAATTTTCTTCCATTTTCTGTTATCCTTACAACCATGATGCTTAGTGTGATCCTTGCCTAAGTGAGGTTCCGAATAGCTAGTTGTGATTTTCTACCTCAATTCTTATTACCCTCTTTCTTTGTTTTATTTAATCTAACTTTTCTAATGGGTGAGTAATTTCTCACTTGTTAGGGTAGGAAACGGAAAGTTTGAAAGACGGAAGCCTCCCTCACTTTTCTCTTTTACATATATCTTGATTTGAACTCTTGTTAATTAATCTACAATCCGCTCCCTACGGCACCCTATTCTTCATAATAGCGGTGATACCCCAGTGAGACCGGTTGTGGTTGAATCAACTTGAGGTTGCGGCTAAGAGCCAAGAACGGACGGACAAGGACCAAAAAGAGGAAACGAAGTGTTGGAAAGCTTAGCTTATACTCGCAAGTTTTCTCTTAGTCGTGCTAATCCCCGTTGTTGCCGATTACCGTAACATCGATATTAAGAAGTGGCAAAAGAATTAAGTGAGCGATCCTCCTGACTCAAACCAACCAAATCCTACCCTTAACAAGTTCTCTTATCATTCATTTTCAATTAGCTAAACTCAAACAAACCCAAACATATTTGGACTTAACTCGTCAAAACATTAAGAAAAAGACTCCCATCTCTCTGTGGATCGACCCATACTCATCCGGCTAGCTGCAAAGCGAAACCGTCCTGATTGCGGTAATTAAACTAGAACACACAGAAAGTCTGTCAATCAAATGGCGCCGTTGCCGGGGAGACGGTAGTTTATTTCTTTGTGTAATTTCGGGTTAATTTGTGAATATAACTATAACCAAAAACAAAAACAAAAAATATACTATACAGAATCATCTTGTTATTCCTTGTGCAAGAGTGCAGGAAAAGGAGAACTTCAAGATCAGTGCCAAAGTCGTGGGGAGTTAGACCCATATCTCGCGGCTACACCGCGGCGGATCAAGGCGAAAACCAAAAATCCTCTGTGAGTATCCCAACCATCTTCTCAACTCCTCTAAACTCTACTGAACTGTGTTTTCTGCAGCATTCTTTGCACGAATTCTTTCCCCCTTCCAATAAACTGTTCTTGTGCAGGATTCTTTGCGCCACGCTTAAAAAATAAAAAAAATTGTTTGCAGTTGATTTGTTACCGCTTTGCATTCATTAATACGGACTTTAAGGGGCTTGAAACCAATTCAGATTGGGTGGGGATTTCATCACCCTTCCCAGGACCCCAAAAATCACAAAAAGCATATGCACTGACCATTGTTAATTAAAAAAATACTAGACTCAGCCCTAAGGACTTCGCGCTCATTAGGAGAAGTTAAACCGTGTTTAGAACCTCGCTTAACGGTATATTGTTTAAGGGGTGTCTAGGAAAGTGTTAACGGCGCAACCGCCAAAAGAGAAAGGGTTACATAATTAAGGAACTTCGCGAAAGCGTTGGAAAACCTCCCCTTATCTCTGCACTTACCTGGCCTCTTGATCAGTGTATCTTGAGCCTATTTCTCTACACAGTTTTGCTTCGACAATCAAGTTTTGGAGCAGGTCTAGCAGACCTAGGTGACCCTAGATCTAGGAGTGATTGTGCATATCTTGTTTGTGATTGCTTAAAGCCGTAAATCTGTACATATCTCTGTAAGCTCTTTCTAAAAAAAAAAAAAGGGAAAAAATAAAAAACTTTTATAAAAAGTTGCCCTTTGTCGCCACGTTCCATTTTTTCACTCCACCACCCATCGCCTTTCTCCATTGACGTTTTCTTACCCTCACCTTCTTCGCTTTGACTATACTAAACTCGTTTAGTATATGTCCGCTTGGACTCGGGACACTAGCGCCCGCCTAGTCCGCGTTTCGTTAGTCGCCACCGACTGCGCGATCGACTCAGACGTCGATAATCCATCACCAACCTCTTCTTCCGCGATGTCAGGATTTAATCCGAACATCCCTTTGACTACCCCTGGATTGGCTTCACCTCCTACGGAGACCAATAACACACCACCTCCGCCTGTTGTAGCGCCGCAGCGGATTGCGCTCCAGGATCGTTTCTATCCCACCCGTTCTGCACTCCCCACCTGCCTTTCTCTTCCACCGGCCAATGGGGATAATTTTGAAATTAAGCCCCACTTCATCAACATGCTTCCACGATTTCACGGGCTTGAATCTGAAGATGCTTATATCTTCATTAATAAATTTCAAAACGTGTGTGCCATGATGAAAACCACCCAACTGTCGGACGATGCTATACGTCTACGAGTCATTCCATTCACTCTATGCGATCTTGCGGAAAAATGGCTGTATAGCACCGCTTCCCACTCTATAACCAGTTGGGACGAGTTTGTTAAGGCGTTTCTCAAAAAGTTCTATCCAAATCATAAAACCGCAAGGATTCGCAATGAAATCAATCAATTCTCCCAGCTTCCTTCTGAACCCTTCTGGAAATGCTTTGACCGATACAAAGACCTTCTTGTTCAGTGTCCTCACCACGGTATAGAGAGATGGAAACTTTGCCAAACCTTATACGAGGGCCTGAACCCAGCAACCAAACAGTTGTTGGAAACCATTTGTCAGGGCCACTTCCTATCGAAATCTGACGAGGAAGCGTGGCAGTTTTTCGACGACCTTGCGGAGCAAATGCTACAGTGGGAGAGCACCAGACCGACTTCTTCATCTTCCTCTACATCCACTTCTATCGGTCAGTCTAGGGTAGGGATTCACCAACTTGACGTCTCTATTGCGATGAAAGCTGAAATGGCTGCAATAACGAGAAAGCTTGAAGCGATAGAGAGCAAATTTTCTTCTCCTGCTCCTAGCCCTGTTCTTCCCCTTCGTACCATCTGCGCTTGTTGTTCCGATCCCTCTCATTTAACCGAAGAGTGTCCTTACAATCCACCATCTCAGGGACAGGATCAGGTTAATGCTGCATTTCAGCAAAGACCGAGGAATGATCCATACTCTTCCACGTACAATCCCGGCTGGAGGAACCATCCCAATTTCGCCTGGAATCAGAATCAGAATCAATTCCAGGGCAACAATTTCCAGAGGCCCCCTCCGCCGCAGCAACAAGCGCAACAACAAACTCAACATCAATTTCAGCAGCCCTTCCAACCCCAACCTTTCCAAAATCAGACGAACAACTTTGCACCCAACAATTCTTTTCCACCAAACAATTTTGTTCCGTCAAACAACGATAAAGTTTCCTCGCTCGAACGAAGTCTGGAGGCGTTTGTTAAACAATCGACACAATCCACCGCAAACATCCAGTCTTCCATTCAGTTCTTAGTGCAACACACTGCCGCTCACGGGCAAAGCATCAAGACTATCGAGGCCCAGATTGCACAGCTGAATGCTGCCTTAAGCGAGCGAGAGAAGGGGAAGCTCCCGTCCCAGCCACTTCCAAATCCCGGTCACCCACATAATGCACATGTTTCTCTTGAACAACAGAACTATAATGTGAGTGCCGTGACCACATTGAGATCAGGAAGGATTCTGCAAAACAACATTGGCACACAGATCAACGATGACACCCCGGCCGCTTCTTCTTCTTCTTCTCCTACTTCATCATCTTCTGAGCCTATTCTCCGTTCTTCACAAGGCTCTTCTTCCTCTTCTTCTGCTTTGAATGGACCCACTTCTCATTCCACGAAAACACCTGTTCTGGGATCCGTTCCAACTCCACAATCTCCTCCTCCAGCTTTAGACTCAACCAATTTTCAAAACGTCCCATTTCCAAACCGGTTGAGGTCTAATAAACAAAATCCTCAAATGGAGAAGATTCTGGAGTTATTTAAGCAGGTTAACATTAACATTCCTCTTTTAGATGCCGTCCGCCAAGTTCCATCCTACGCAAAAATCTTAAAGGACTTGTGCACGAAAAAGAGGAAGTCTCAGGTACCAAAGAAAGTTTTCTTGGCTAGTGCTGTGAGTGATGCCCTTACCCAATCTTTACCACAAAAACGGAAGGACCCTGGCTGTCCTACTATTTCTATTACCATTGGGGATAAGAACATCAACCGCGCACTATTAGATCTTGGTGCCAGTGTTAACCTGCTTCCGTACTCAGTATACGAGCAATTAGGCATAGGAGAGCTGAAACCTACGCACTGCACTCTCCAAATGGCCGACCGATCGATCACCCATCCAAGGGGTGAGCTAGAGGATGTGTTAATCAAAGTCGGGGACTTCATCTTCCCCGTTGACTTCATTGTATTAGACACACAACCTGTAGCTAACCCCAGGAATCAAATTCCTGTGATACTCGGTCGCCCATTCCTCGCAACCTCAAATGCTGTGATCAATTGTCGCAATGGTTCTATGAACTTATCTTTTGGAAATATGACAATTGAACTCAACATTTTTAGGTTGGGGAATCAGCCCTCTGAACCTAATGCTCATATACTGGACGTCTGCTCGATCCAGGAGATCACATCAGAAGAGTATGAATTCGAGGAGTTTCTGTTTGATAATGATAATCTTGACGCCACTAGTGCATTCCTCTTCGAATCTGCTGCTGTTTCTGCGCTCGACAACGACTACGAGTGTTTCACGTTCTCGAACGATCTTAGCCGCGCAGAACTCGAGTTTGAATCTTTCGAATTTCTGGATGAGTTACAGGAACCATCCAACTCGGTCGCTTACACTCATTTTGAACCTTTTCTGGAGTCCTTTGAGTTCGAGACCTTTTCACCGACGTTGCCTTCAATCGTTTCACCTCTAGCACTCGAACTCAAGCCTTTGCCTTCTCACCTCAAGTACGCTTACTTGGGTGACAACGAGACCCTCCCTGTCATCATCTCGGCTTCTCTAGCTCCCGAGCAAGAGAAAGCCCTTCTGGCGGTCTTGCACAGCAATAGGCAAGCTTTTGGCTGGTCCATGGCGGACATCAAGGGGATTAGTCCCCTGATCGTTGAGCATCATATTCATCTGATGGATGATGCCAAACCAGCCCGGGACCCACAAAGACGTCTTAACCCAGTCATGAAGGAGGCTGTGAAGAAGGAGATCGTCAAATGTCTGGATAGTGGTATCATTTACCCTATCTCCGATAGCCAGTGGGTTAGCCCCATTCACGTTGTCCCCAAGAAATCAGGTATCACGGTCATAACCAACGAGGCAAACGAGTTAATCCCTACTCGCACCCAAACTGGGTGGCGAGTATGCATCGATTACAGAAAACTCAACGCCGCAACACGGAAAGACCACTTTCCGCTACCTTTCATTGACCAGATGCTTGAACGATTGGCCGGACATGAGTACTACTGCTTTCTTGATGGCTACTCTGGCTATAATCAAATTCCCATAGCCGAAAAAGACCAGGACAAGACCACTTTCACTTGTCCTTTCGGCACGTTTGCATATCGTCGCATGCCCTTTGGGTTATGCAATGCGCCCGCTACCTTCCAGCGGTGTATGATGGGAATCTTTTCACACATGGTGGAAAAATTTCTGGAGATCTTCATGGACGACTTCTCCATCTTCGGCGACTCCTTTGACGAGTGTTTGCTACATCTTGACGCTGTTCTTACCCGATGTAAGGACAAGAACCTCACTTTGAATTGGGAGAAATGCCACTTCATGGTGCGAGAAGGTATTGTCTTAGGACATATCATTTCGCAAAATGGCATAGAGGTTGACAAAGCAAAGATTGAGGTCATTTCCAATCTTCCTCCTCCCAGTTGCGTCAGAGACATCCGAGCCTTCCTTGGCCACGCCGGTTTTTATAGACGGTTTATCAAGGACTTTAGCAAGATTGCTAGGCCCTTGACTCTCTTGTTGGCCAAGGACACGCCATTCGACTTCAACTCGAGCTGTATGACTGCGTTCAAGTCATTGAAAAGCTCACTCACTTCTGCTCCCGTTCTCTCTTCTCCTGACTGGACGCACCCATTCGAGATTATGTGCGATGCATCTGACTTTGCCA
This sequence comes from Agapanthus africanus, assembly GCA_030015575.1. Classification (NCBI taxonomy): domain Eukaryota; kingdom Viridiplantae; phylum Streptophyta; class Magnoliopsida; order Asparagales; family Amaryllidaceae; genus Agapanthus; species Agapanthus africanus. The sequence continues at coordinate 114,364,324 of JASDDO010000014.1, forward strand.
TCGGTGCTGTCCTTGGACAACACATCAACAAGATGCCGCACGTAATCTATTACGCCAGCCGAACCCTGAACGACGCCCAACTCAATTATACAACAACTGAGAAGGAATTCTTGGCTGTTGTATTTGCTTTAGAAAAGTTCAGGCCCTACCTCATCGGCTCTCCAGTCATTGTCTACACTGACCATTCTGCTCTGCGCCATCTTTTTGCGAAGAAAGATGCCAAATCTCGGCTTATACGTTGGATCCTCTTGCTTCAAGAGTTTGACCTTGTCATTAAGGACAAACGAGGATGTGAAAACGTCGTTGCCGACCATCTCTCACGACTTCCTTCTTCGCCGTCGCTTCAAATCCCGATCAATGACGTTTTCCCGGATGAACAGCTCTTGACGGTATCTTACGAACCCTGGTTCGCAGATATTGTGAACTATTTGGCCACAGGATTACTCCCGACTGAATGGTCGAGTCAGGACAGACTTCGCTTCTTATCCCAAGTAAAACACTTTTACTGGGACGAACCCTACTTGTTCAAGTACTGTCCCGACCAGATTATTCGTCGGTGTGTCCCTGATGAGGAATTCAAGAGTGTGCTGTCATTTTGCCACGATCAAGCGTGTGGCGGGCATTTTGGGCCCAGAAAGACAGCTGAGAAGATCTTGCAATGTGGTTTCTACTGGCCACAACTTTTCAAAGACGCTCATGACTATTGCAAGACTTGCTCCCGGTGCCAACACATGGGCCGGATATCCCGGAGGAACGAGATGCCACTCCAACCAATCTTGGTTGTGGAGATTTTCGATGTTTGGGGGATAGATTTCATGGGGCCGTTTCCCAGCTCTTTTGGGAACTTGTACATCCTTCTCGCTGTTGATTACGTCTCTAAATGGGTCGAGGCTGTGCCCAGCCGGACTAACGACAACAAGGTTGTCGTTAGGTTCCTTAAAGAAAACATTTTCTCCCGGTTTGGGCACCCCCGAGCGATCATTAGCGACAATGGAAGTCATTTCTGCAATAAAACTTTCGAAGCTTTGATGCGGAAATACTCCATTAATCATAAGTTTTCTATGCCCTACCACCCCCAAACCTGCGGGCAGGCCGAAGTTTCAAATCGGCAAATCAAGCAGATACTGGAGAAGACGGTTTCCAAGAACCGTAAGAATTGGTCTCTGAAACTCACTGATGCCCTTTGGGCATTTCGAACCGCTTATAAGACCGACCTTGGCATGTCTCCCTATCGGCTTGTGTACGGAAAAGCTTGCCACCTTCCTGTCGAAATAGAGCATCGCGTATTTTGGGCGATAAAAGAGCTAAATCTGTCTCTGGAAGATGCGGGCAGCCATCGGAAGCTGCAACTGAACGAACTGAGCGAGCTTAGGGATGAAGCTTACGATAACGCGGTTGTCGTTAAGAATCAAACGAAAGTGTTTCATGATAAACACCTTGTGCGCAAAACCTTCGTACCTGGTCAGCAGGTACTGCTTTACGACACCCGGCTACACTTCCATCCAGGAAAGCTCAGATCTCGCTGGAAAGGGCCGTATTTTGTGCGGAATGTGTATCCGCATGGCGCTGTGGATTTGGAGAATACAAAGGACGGTTCATTTTTCAAAGTGAACGGACATCAATTAAAACCGTACCTTAGCGCCGACCCAACAGAGGAGCTCCTGTTTTTACAGGAGCCGGTTTACCCTGCATAATCTTCCTCCCCCTACACCCGAACTTCGATAATCCAGCCAAAAACAGTGGAAACACTGTTTCAAATAAGTTTGGGGGTATGTAAATACAATTTTGTTTTTGTGTGCCTAGAAAATTTCAAATAATAAATAAAAAACAAAAAATAAATACAAATAAAAAATTACAAAAATAAAAATTTTTAGAAAAAAATAAATATGTAAATATATATTTATAAATAATTTTTTTCTCAATAGTCTATTTATAGGGGTTTAAGTGTAAATAACCAAAAAAAAAACCCTATAAATGCATCTCTTCCCATTCCAGACTTCCTCTCTGCACAAAAATAACCCCAACTCCAAACCCTAGCCGCCGACAGAATTTGCGCCTTCGATCAGCTTCCGTCGCCGCTGAACCGCCGCCGGAACCGCATATCCGCCGCGGAAGCGCCGCGCCCTAGCCATCTCACCCTCTGGAATTTTTTCCAGAGGAGGTTTGCAATATTCTGACCCCTTTCTCATCTGTAAAATCTGAAATTTTGTTAATGGCTTCACATTTTCAATATGAGAGAAATTTTTCACAAGTGTTTGAACATAACGTGTATGGAAGCTATTTCGGCGACGAGATCCGGAAACGCGGATGGAATTATCTTTTGTATAACCATCCGAATGCATTCGCGCTTCCGGATCTAGTCGAACGATTCTATGATAACATGGAGGAGGGTAGTTTTCAAAAATACGGATTTATTCGTTTATTTTGGGGAGATCAAGAAATACGAATAGATAGGGACTTCATTCATGAAGTCACGTTGATTCCGCGAATACCCGCCCATGACCAACCCCTCCAGTTTGAGGATTACACCCCGTTGATGGGAAACGATTGTTATAGGGAGCCACGTAAAGGGATTCAGGCGCGTACACTTTACGCGAATGTGCTGACTGTGGGCCGATGGGCACAAAATAACATCTTTGGCAGCTCACACAACACGACATTTTTCACACCCTCACTACACATCGTCCACACATTAATGATCAAAAACCCAAGTTATGACATGTGCATGGTGTTACTTCAGTCGATTGATGCTGGCAAGAGTTCAGCCAACCATCCGTGCCCTATGTTGGTGACACAACTGTGTCGCCATTTCATCCCTTCTGACGAGTTTGCAATACACATGCATGCTGGCACACCCATTCGACCAGTTCTTGAGGGTGTTTCGACATCCTACACTAGACTTCATGAAATATGGTCGCGCACCGAGCCGACCGAGCATGTAATGGCCAAAACATCCAGCTCGAGCTCCACAGCGAGCGATGAAGAGCTTACCCCCGCTGCGCAAGCGCGCCTGCTTAGACGAACACATAGGGGGGTAGAAAGAATGATGGGAATGATGACAAACTTCGATCAGAAATTGACAAACTTAGAACAAGGAATGGCCACACTATTAGCATGAGAGGACAGATCGAGGTCGAGATCCAGAGCCCCTAGGGCAGAGAATAGTGAACCGGGGACGAGTGACGCAGCGTCTAGGAGACGACGCAGGGGGCAGTGAGGACACTGCCATCAACAAGTTTGGGGGAGGGATTAGATTGTAAATAGTTATCCTTGCATTGCATCTGCATGTTTTATTTATCTTTTATGTAAATATTTGTTTTTACTTTGCATGTTTAAATTCTGCACGCTGTAAATATTTATTTATCTTTTCTGCACTGCATTTTTAATAAAAAATTAAAAAATTAAAAAATATGAAAAATACAAAAAAGGAAAAAAAAATTAAAAAAACTTGAAAATAAAAACAAAAATTTTAAAAGAAAAAAACAAAAATATTTATTGACCGTTTCTGACTCAAGTCTAATATGACAGTTGACTAGTTAGAAACTACTAGATCTTAAACTTAGTTAATTATGAACCCTAAAAATAACCTTCCTTGAAATATAACTATAGAAAATATACGCTCCAGCGGTTTGTTTTGAAATAAGCAAATGTTGAGTCTAGTTCTTAGGCGAAGTCAAAATGAGGGAAAATTATTGAAGCTCTATTCGAAGAATAATTCTGAAAAATAATTCTAAATCTTAAGTCCAAATTTTTGAAAGTATATACCCTACAAAATGCACATACACCACCTTGAAACTCGGAATAGTAGAGGATACCTAGAAATACTCTTGCCTGAAAGCCTAGTATGAAAGAAAAAACGGTATTTAAAGCTAAACACCAAAAGAGCATGTTGAAAAATATATCCGGTCTTGAAAAAGAAAAAAAAAAGGGAAGAAAAAGAAAAGAAAAATAGAATAAAGTCAAGACCTGGAAACTGCTATTTACGCTTTAAAGTTCACACATTCAGTAATCGGCTGTTAGTGCCTCAAGAAGCATTAATAGTCGCATGAAAGATGTATGAGCAAAACCATCCATCATTAATAAAAAGAAGTAGTGCTAGGTATTAAGGCAAGGGTATTATAGCTTGAACTGAATTTCCAAGTGTAGGGGTGACAATTACACACACGTAGGGGTATATAATCAGAGTTTGGAGGAAAGATAAGGAATGAAAAATAGGGCTTATTTCTTCAGTAGAGTGGATAAAAATTCCGGATTTGAGATTGCGCTTAAGAAGGAAAACTCGGGAGATGCTGAAAGCTTTATAAACTGGCTAGGCGTATAGGATCTTAAGTTAAATAAAAAGGAAGTGTGAAGAATACGGGTTAATGATTTCTAAGTTAATGATAATAGAGTTTTTGGTTAGAATGCTGAAATAGAGGATTAGAGTCGACGGCCAATTGATCGGATTTTGTGGGTGTAATCCGCTGAAAACCCTCAGGAGACAACACTCCTCCTACTAGGGACACCTAGAGGTTTAACGGCTTGTTGCACGTGCTCAGTGCAATCGCGTTCCCTGCGAAAGTGAGGTTAGGAATTTTTGTGAATAAACTGGTTTTGCTCGGGACGAGCAAAAGATAAGTTTGGGGGTATTTGTTCATCACAGAATTTTGTATATTTGTACCGCCCATTCTTGATCACATTGCATACAGGTAGGTGCTTTTTATCCGTATTTGCTGCATGTTTACAGATTACAGGTTTCCAGTCCAAGAGAGCACAAATCCGACAAAATCTCCACAGTTACGGCAAAATCCAGAACATCTGTCACAAACAGATAAAAGCCGGGTTCTAGTATCCGTCCCGTACCAGTTCAGAAGAGGGGACGAAAATAGTCGTCATTTGTGACTAAATTCAAGATTTGAAGTCAAAGGAGGTAAAAGTCAAAAGAAAAGAAATGAAGAAATCTTGGATCAGAAATCTGAAGATCCTCTGGAGAAATTGATGCAGTTTAAAGTTTTCAAACATCAGGAAAAAAATGACCAAGACCACAGAAATCAACCAGAAAAAGTTTGGCCACCAACAAGCCGCGCATCCGCGGCCAAATCCCCACTTTGGCCGCGGATCCGCGGCTTCCACGTGTCGTCGTTGGGTGAAATTTTGTGGTGTTTTCTGTAATAGTGTGTAGGCTTGTATTGTATTGCTAGAATCTCAGAATCAGGCCTATAAATAGCCCAGAGCAGAACCAAGAGGGGGTACTTAATTTCATGTGTAATTTTTGTATTAGATTTATTTAGTTTATAATAAAAGTCCATTTTCCTCCATCTTCCTCCATTAAAGCTTGTGAGAAGTTTTATTGAGTGTGAAGCATGCAAGAAGTGTTCTTTTTCTATATGTGTAATTTGTAATTCGGTTTCTTATGTTGCTTGTAATTTCGATTGTTAAACGTAGTTGTTGTTATTTATTAAAATTGTCATTTTAATTTTCTTCCATTTTCTGTTATCCTTACAACCATGATGCTTAGTGTGATCCTTGCCTAAGTGAGGTCCCGAATAGCTAGTTGTGATTTTCTACCTCAATTCTTATTACCCTCTTTCTTTGTTTTATTTAATCTAACTTTTCTAATGGGTGAGTAATTTCTCACTTGTTAGGGTAGGAAACGGAAAGTTTGAAAGACGGAAGCCTCCCTCACTTTTCTCTTTTACATATATCTTGATTTGAACTCTTGTTAATTAATCCACAATCCGCTCCCTACGGCACCCTATTCTTCATAATAGCGGTGATACCCCAGTGAGACCGGTTGTGGTTGAATCAACTTGAGGTTGCGGCTAAGAGCCAATAACGGACGGACAAGGACCAAAAAGAGGAAACGAAGTGTTGGAAAGCTTAGCTTATACTCGCAAGTTTTCTCTTAGTCGTGCTAATCCCCGTTGTTGCCGATTACCGTAACATCGATATTAAGAAGTGGCAAAAGAATTAAGTGAGCGATCCTCCTGACTCAAACCAACCAAATCCTACCCTTAACAAGTTCTCTTATCATTCATTTTCAATTAGCTAAACTCAAACAAACCCAAACATATTTGGACTTAACTCGTCAAAACATTAAGAAAAAGACTCCCATCTCTCTGTGGATCGACCCGTACTCATCCGGCTAGCTGCAAAGCGAAACTGTCCTGATTGCGGTAATTAAACTAGAACACGCAGAAAGTCTGTCAATCAGTGTACGTGATATTGATCGATTTCTGAGATTTGCACCTGTTATGTTTTATGTTAATAGGATCGCAGGCGGGGACTTCGAGCGCTGCGACGAAAGGGAAGCAGGTGATTGGATCGATCTAGCTTTTGATTGTCGGTGAGTAGATTTAACATCTACGGGGAAATCACCCGTATGGCGTTAAGCGTCAGGACTAGATATGATATGATATTTGCCGCATGTTTATATGCACATATAGAGATGGTGCATGAACTTCATTGCATATAGTTATTTGTTGTGCTTGAACCTGTATCTATTGTACACTGCACTATTATTGACAGTCCATATAGCACGAGCACCAATTGTATGCTACACACACACTGTCGGTAATTGCCATGATACGCACAACAAAAATATTCATATGAGATACCTTGCTATTGGTTAGCGACATAGAGGCATTTATTCTTGTGCGATAGCACATATGACATATATCATACCTGTACACCTACATACTTACATATATGCCTTGCTATACCTACATGCTTACACATATACCTTGCTATAGTTATATGTTCAGTTTTATATGACATATATATCGGTGGTATGGGACGCTGTTATATATGTATATTGGATTCGGATAATTGGGAACCGCGTGATATATTTAATGACTTGATGCATTTAAATAGTGGATTTTTCCCGTGATATGCTCATATTGTTGTTCTATGTTGCATATGTTATATTACATGGATTTACGCATTTGAGATATGTTTTCATGTGATTTAGGGATTTCAAGTGTCGATATTGAGCACTTATATTCCGAGAGATATATGGATATTGGAAACCGATACGTGGAATACAAGTGTCGAGGTTGGACACTTGGGTTTCGAGGAACGTATGGATAACAGAGAACCGATACGTGGATCACAAGTGTCGATATTGGGCACTTAGAATTCGAGGAACGTATGGATATGAGTATTTATGTGTCGATGCTGGGCACTAGCTTTCATGATATTTCGGGTGTCGATGTTTGACACTCAGGTTGCATGAGATATGAGGGCCGATCTGAGGGCCGATCTGAGGATTTTGGGATTTGGGGTGTTATTGATTTACACCGAGTTTTTTCCATGCTTATGATTTGTGTATGAGAATAATGTTTATCCCGCACTCAGTATTTAGTTGATATACATTTGATTCATGTAGATATAGTACCCTGGTGGTGTACCTTGATCATGATAGTTGCATATTCATATTGCCATACTTATGCTATCAGCTTACATGTGATTGTTTATTGCTATTAGTGCATACTTGCGATTACAATATGATGTTATTTACTATTCACGAGTTGGAAACTCACCTCCCGTTGTGCCGTAGGGTCTTTCAGGTTTGATCATCAGAGTGGTCGCGGCAGGGCGCCTTATTACCTCTGCTTTTGCGGATACCGCTGCGGTTGGCTGTGAGGCCGTTTACTTTTGGTGGGTTGCGGTTATCCGATGATGTACATTGTATATTTCTTGTATCTAGTACTCTCCATCTACCACCTTCATGTATTGACTTAGAGACGAGTTGTGAGAATTGATGTTGTATATTCTTATGACTCTGGTTGTCGTGCTTTTGTGAGCCGGCCTTTTATATATGTGGTTTATCTTTTCTTCGCTACGACGTCGTATATCTGTTGTGGTGGTTGTTTCCGGCGTTGGGCGAGGTTTGCTCCCGTTTTGGGGATGCTTTACTTTTATCTTATGTTTGTACCCGTTTCAGGGCTAGTTTTTACAAAGGAGGTGCTGCCGAAATTTTTATGGAAAACAAACTTAAGTTTAAAGTTTTGCATCGAGTTTTTAAATGTGTTCTATCTTTTCCTACTAGTAATGGTTTAGATTGCTGGGTTTTCGGGTTACTTGAATTGTGTTACGCCTGATGACGTTACGTAGTCTAAGTGCCGGTCATGTGCCCAAATTGGGTCGTGACAAAGTTGGTATCAGAGCGCTAGGTTTTACCTTTCGGAGTGTAGCATGACCTTGGTATGATGGAGTAGCTAGTTTAAGCAGAGTAACGTAGCGTGTGTATGTTCCACGGCATACTTATGAAACGGTACTCCGCCTAAGTGACCTTAGGATTTATTGCTTGAAATTCCTTTCGTGTTTATATATCCTTTTGATCCGATTTCTGTGTCCTTATCGAATCCTGTTTCCATTTTCAGCCTTTATGCCGCCGAAGACTACGAGGGCGCAGAGAGCGGCCGCAAGGGCCGAGATCAGAGTTGACTCGTTTAAGACGAGGACTGACCAGGGCGGTACGCCCGTTGTGCAGTAGCAGATTGTTCCACCTTCGACAGACCATGTGGCTATGCTAGGGGCTGGTATGCAGGATTTATGCCAGATGATGGGGTCGTTAGTTGAGGCCATTCAAGCGCAGGGGCAGGCGGTCGTTCCACCCGCTACGGGGACCGTGTTGGTGCCTACTATTCAGGCGGTTGTACCCGCAGCTACGGAGTTGATCACCGTATCGTTATAGGAGTTCATGAGGCTGAGGCCTCCAGTTTTCATTGGTATCGATGCAGCCGAGGATCCGCAGTCGTTTATCGACCGGATGGCCAGGATATGTCGTTCGCTTAGATGCTCTGACGCGAGATGGGTGGAGTTCGCGAGTTTTCGTCTGGAGGGTCTGGCCCAGAAGTGGTATGAGTCCTTAGAGAAGGGCAGAGCCGCAGGTCTTCCCCCTATGACCTGGGTTGAGTTCGTGACGGTGTTTCTTATGTGTTTTCTTCCACTGAGCGTAAGGGATGCTCGAGCGCGCAGATTTGAGTCGTTACGCCAGTCTCAGGGTATGACGGTGGCCGAGTATGATGTGTTGTTTACCGAGCTGTCTGTGTATACTCCGTATTTGGTATCTGCGGAGGAGATGCAGGTTAAAAGGTTTGTGCGAGGCCTGCTTACCCATTTGTTCCTCGCTATCAGCATTCAGCATTGCGACACCTATGCAGCAGCGGTAGACGCAGCCCTGTTGGTTGAGGAGCGTCTTTCTGAGACGTCGGTTGCTCCGGAACCGAAGAGGGTTCGTACTAGTGATTCAGCAGGGAAGCGGGCGTTTAGACGTCGTAACAGTTCCCGTTCAGATACTGGGGGTAATGGAGGCTCGGGACGAGGTTAGCTTTTTAGCTCTTATTCCCGGAGGAGTCAGCAGTTTGCATCTGGATGTTACTGGTGTGGGAGTTTGGGTCATCGCGTTCGAGATTGTGCTGAGCCACGTAAGAGCAAGGCAGCTGTACCGCAGGTTACCTTACCACCTTCTCCACCTCAGAGGGCGTTGCTCCTTATGCCTGTTGTGGCTCCGCGTCAGACTCATGTGCAGAGAGGTCGGGGTCGCGGTGGTTTTGTGCCGAGAGGGCGGGATGGTAAAGGCGGAGGTCAGCCAGTCGCCGGTAGAAGGCAGGCTCGGGTGTTTGCCTTGACTCATCAGGATGCGCAAACGTCCAACGCTGTGGTTACAGGTACTCTTTCTGTATGTTCTTTTGATGCACACGTCTTGTTTGATCCGGGATCTACGCATTCGTATGTTTCTACGCACTTTGTGCCGAGTTTGGGCTGAGAGTCGTGTTTGCTAGATCAGCCGCTTGTCGTGATTACACCTGTTGGCGATTCTTTCGTTGCGCGTTATGTGTTTCGGTCATGTGCCGTTCAGATTGGAGATAGAGAGTCGGTCGTCGATTTGATCCTTCTAGATATATTGGACTTCGACGTTCTTCTTGGCATGGACTGGTTGGCAGCTTGTTTTGCGTCGGTGGACTACTGCGAAAAGACTGTCAGTTTCAGTTTTCTGGGCGAGTCTGTTCAGGTTGTGCAGGGGGACCGTGGTGTCGCCCCTCACAGTTTGATTTCTGCCCTTTGCGCTAGTCGGATTTTGAGGAGGGGATATCGGGGATTCTTGGCTTTCATTTGTGATACTGGAGCCATAGTAGAGTCGTTGGACCGGGTTCCTATCGTGTGAGAGTTTTCCGACGTTTTTCCCGATGAGTTACCTGGTTTGCCGCTAGAGCGCGATATTGAGTTTTGCATTGATCTGATTCCTTGCACGGGGCCTATTTCTATACTGCCTTACCAGGTGGCTCCGGCGGAGCTTAGAGAGCTTAAAGATCAATTGCAAGAGTTGCTTGATAAGGGGCTTGTGCGTCCGAGTGTTTCGCCGTGGGGAGCTCCTGTGCTGTTCGTCAAGAAGAAGGACGATAGTTTGAGGTCGTGTATCGATTATCGTCAATTGAACCGAGTTACGGTGCGGAACGGATATCCTTTACCTTGCATTGACGATTTATTTGATCAGCTCTAGGGTGCGAAACATTTTTCTAAGATTGATTTGCGTTCGGGTTATCATTAGTTGCGGGTTCGGAATGATGACATTCCGAAGACTACTTTTCGTACACGCTACGGGCATTACGAGTTTCTGATGATGTCGTTCGGACTCACCAATGCCCAAGCAGCGTTCATAGATCTGATGAACCGGATTTTTAGGCCGTTCCTCGACCAGTTCATTATTGTCTTTATTGATGACATTCTGGTCTACTCTAGGAGTCGAGAGGAGCACGAGCAGCACTTGAGGATTGCTTTGTAGACACTGAGAGAGCACCGCCTGTATGCTAAATTCTCAAAGTGCGCATTTTGGCTTGATAAAGTTGACTTCCTGGGTCATGTGGTGACGGGAGATGGTATTCTTATGGACCCGAGGAAGATTGAGGCTGTACAGCTTTGGCCCAGACCTGTATCCGTGATTGAGGTCTGCAGCTTTTTGGGCTTAGCTGGTTATTACCGCCGTTTCGTGCAGGATTTTTCGAGTATCGCTGCACCGCTGACCGGACTGACCCGGAAGGGGGTTCCTTTCCTTTGGACTGATGCGTACGAGCAGAGTTTTCAGCAGTTGAAGACTCGGTTGACGACGGCACCAGTTCTATCTTTGCCTTCTGGATCGGGTGGTTTTGTTGTTTACTGTGATGTGTCTCGAGTGGGGTTCGGTTGTGTACTGATGCAGCATGACAGAGTGATTGCATATGCTTCTAGGCAACTGAAGAAGCACGAGCAGAATTACCCAACTCACGATCTTGAGATGGCTGCGGTGGTCTTTGCGCTGATGATTTGGAGACACTACTTGTATGGGGAGTCGTGTCAGATTTTCACGGACCACAAGAGCTTGAAGTACATCTTCCAGCAGCGGGATCTGAATCTGATACAGCGCCGATGGATGGAGCTTGTGAAGGATTATGATTGTGAGATCCTTTATCACCCGGGCAAGGCGAATGTGGTAGCTGACGCTTTGAGTCGTAGGCCTGAGGGAAGCTTGTTCCAGTTGAGTGCAGTTCAGAGGCAATCTTCTACAGATTGGCAGACCTTGTGCGATGGTAAAGTACAGTTTGAGTTCACTTCTACCGGGGGAAAGCTTGCTCATGACCGTGCCCGTCCACTTCTACTTAATCATATCCGTGAGGCGCTGTCCAGAAATGACCGTTTGGTTGAGATTCTTGAGCTTGTTCGGTAGGGTACAGATTCAGAGTTCTTGATTGATGACCAGGGTGTGCTACGTTGCGGGATTCGGTTGTGTGTACCAGATATTGGTGGGTTGAGACGCGAGATCCTAGAGCAGGCACATCAGTCAGCCTTTAGCGTTCATTCAGGTTCCACCAAGATGTACCGTGACTTGAGAGACTTTTACTGGTGGGAAGGGATGAAGCATGATGTTTCGGACTTTGTTGCGAGGTGCCTGACTTGTCAGCAAGTCAAGGCTAAGCATCAGAGACCGGTTGGAGAGTTGCAGCCTTTACCCATTCCTGAGTGGAAATGGGAGCGGATTTCCATGGACTTTGTTGTGGGTCTACTCAGGACCAGTCGGGGGTATGACTCCATTTGGTTGATTGTAGACCGGTTGACGAAAGCGGCTCACTTCTTTCCAGTGAAGACCACTTTCGGTTATGCTCAGTATACTCAGTTGTATATATATGAGATTGTGTATTTGCACGGAGTTCCCACACGCGTCGTATCCGACAGAGGCATCCGGTTTAATAGCCATCTTTGGCAGAAGCTTCAGGAAGCTTTGGGTACCCGGTTGAGTTTTAGCACCGCTTTCCACCCGCAGACCGACGGGCAGTCAGAGCGGACTATACAGACTCTGGAGGATATGCTTCGTGTGTGTGCGCTTGATTTTGGTGGCAGTTGGGATCGTCACTTGCCGTTGATTGAGTTTTCCTACAACAACAGCTTTTAGGAGACTATTCAGATGGCGCCTTTAGAGGCTTTGTATGGTAGGAAGTGTCGATCGCCAGTCTATTGGACCGAACTTAGTAAGAGTAGGGTTTTGGGACCCAGCTAGTTCAGGAGACTACGGAGAAGATCCAGTTGATCCGGGACAGGATGAGAGCAGCCCAGAGCAGACAGAAGTCATATGCCGATCGTCGTCGTCGCAGACTTGAGTTTGCAGTAGGGGCTCATGTATTCCTGCAGATTTCTCCGATGAAGGGCGTTATGAGATTTGGGAGAAAGGGGAAGCTTAGTCCCCGATTTGTAGGTCCCTTCGAGATTCTTGAGCGAGTGGGTTCTGTTGATTATCGTTTGGCTCTCCCGTCCAGTTTTCAGGATGTTCACCCTGTGTTCCATGTGTCGATGCTTCGTAGATACCTTCATGATCCTTTTCACATGATTCAATACCAGACCGTTCAGCTTGAGCACGATCTTTCGTTCACCGAGCAGCCGGTAGTTATATTGGATCGGCAGGTGAAGAAACTTCGGTCAAGGGTCTTACCATCTGTGAAGGTTCTTTGGCATAGCTCGACTAGTGAGGAGATCACTTAGGAGGCCGAGAGCGAGATGCGGAAGAAATTCCCTCATATCTTTAAAGGTACGCTTCTATGAAATTTTAATTCGGGGATGAATTTTCTTTGGGGGGGGGGGATTGTAACGCCTTAAAATGCGATTAGTGTTAATTAAGCGATAATGCGGGGTTTTAGAGAAAAGTTTACCAAATCGGTTTCCTCACATTTTATAGCAAGTAATTAATATTTTATTATAAATTGTAATGGCTTGCACATACATGTGCATGCTAATGTGAGGGGTAGTAGTGCTAACCTTGTTTATGACCATGACACCTTAAGCAATCCATGCTTTAGCTTAACCTTGCTTTAACCTTACCTAGATATTTTGTGAGAAATATCTGTCACGCCCTGCTTCCCAAAATACGGAAAACGAGAGATGACTAGGCCAGCCATGCTCCTACGGTCAAGGAATAATCCCGCCGTAGTCACACTTCGGCTTCTAGTATTACATGGTAATAAGTAAACAAAGCACAGCAGTAAAGGAATTACATCACTAAATTATTACATTAAAATCCATTGTTCACAAATTAGAAATAAACAAGAAGAGTTACTAACCAAGTTCAATTACACGATCTCTTTTATGGAAAGCAGAAAAGGAAGAAAAGCACTCCAGACTAGATCTCCGTCAGCTCGAAAGGTAAATCCGACTCCCGCGCTGGTTCTTCCACGAGATCTGAACATGGATACCCAGGTCGTCAGAGCGACGTAATAGCAATTTATATAATAATGATATGAAACAGGTAATAACGGTGATAACAGTGAAAGTACAATGCGTGTAATCACTATGTCACTGTATGATGCAAAGTATGATCTGTGTCCCTATCAGTCTCTAGATCATGTTTGAAATCGTATAGTGAAAAGAAGGATCATGTTTAACAGGAGTCTCGTACATACCCGAGACAACGGCCCACATGCCCGGGACATAACCCTGTCAGCCGGATCGCTAGATCCTACCTAATATATATATCACTGCTCGAATGATCATCCTCTAAAACACGGTTCCGCTAAATACGATTCTCTTTCCACTTCGATTTCCCCTTTTCCCCCAGGTCTACACTATTTATGATTTTGATTTAGTCGTGTACGGGTATACCAATGGTACGGTTTTATCACTGTTCACTGTATTAATCACTGTCACGAATCATTCACTTTCCATTGGTGTACTTGACACTCCTAAACCAATATCATTCACGCACGATAATGCAATGTCCACTGAACACTAACACGCACTAACACTATGTATATGGTGTTAGTTATATGTATGCCCTAGAGGCCATTACTGTACATAGGATGTATATTGTAGTGGATGCTGGGACATATATAGGGAGGACTTTCTTGTCGACATGATAGTATGCTATCTGGTTACCCTTTACCTTAACGTGTATGCTGATTGTCTCTCTGTTACATGTTGGTAAAGTCCTTAGGATCTGTACTTGACTACCTGGACTATGATGCGGATCATACTAGTGGGGACATGGTAGTCTATAAGTACATCCTTCAAAGTCCCTAGTCGTGGGTGTATCGAGACGGGGCATCGATATACCAGAGTAGACTAGCGTATACCTTCTCGACCCATATAGATGGGCGATGGATGATCCCATATCCATTGGTGTTTGACATCAGAGATGATATACGGGTGCTCAGTAGAGACTGGGTATACTGGACGGACTCGCCGAGAACTCCCAGATGGTATTATACCTCACGTCAGATGGCAGTTCTCTGGTGACACTGGTACAGAGTAGTCTGTTGACCCGAGATCGTCATAGAGTCTTGTGTGGTTCCCACTGTGCTTTGATTTCCATCTTACTACGTCCAAGAGGGCGTGCAAAACGGTGGTTTTTGGGTACAGTCCCGAGTCACATGGAGGCAATGAGCGATAGGAGGGGATTCGTCTCTCCCGGTATAGGGAGTTGATGTTGCGCTGTGTTCGATTGGCTATAACAGGAAATCCCTGGCCAGGGTTGCTGAGATTTACTGGTAAGTGTTACCAGTAGTATCTCGAATGGTTATAGACCTCATATCGACACGACTTATCGAGCTATTGGGGTCTGACGTTTACCACCCCTAGGCGAGATATGCGACATATCAGACGATCAGACCGGACTGTACGGTAGTGTTACTGGTTGGATTCACTGGAGTGTGAGCGGGCTTGCTCGTCGATCTTCAGATCGCTCAATACCCGGGTGGCCGTTACGTTTAGCAGACCGCTTGCGGCTTGTGGGTGTTTGATATGATCATCACCTGCTGCCGGCGCATTGACGAGTCTTTAGAGTCCTACACAGAGGTTTCCTGGCTCAAGCGAAACGAAATAGGAGCGCATATGAGATATGTGCGGGACCGAGAATAATGCGTGTATGTGATACCGTATTTCATTCTCGCGATGAATGTATCGAATGGTTGTATGCGATATAACCTAGTTATCGATTCAAGCGTTGATTCGATAAGCCGATACATTGTATACTAGTCGGTTGTGTGCGACATGATCGGATCATTGAATCAAGTGTTGATTTAATGATTTGATGCATATTTATATATTTGATATATTACTTTGCATCAGCTAGTATCGGTTCACTTTAAATGGATTTTCTCACTCGGGTGTGCACATTTCATATGCGATATGATTTGTGCACTTGCTTGTATCATGTTTGATGGTGCATGCCCTTTTTGTTAAGTGTATAGAATTAAATCTTGGTTAATAGAATGGTTAGGGTTTACTATTTGATTATTCATTTTATTCATTTGTTTATTTCTTTTTGGAAAAGAAAAATTTGCATGATAAAATGGTGGCATTTTTGTTTCATTCATGAAGCTTCATGAATACTTTGACCATTGCAACCATTTTTGTCATCTTGTAGAAACCTAACCATTCACTCACCATGATCAATTCTCTACATTAAACCATGGTCATGTTATGATAAGGATTGATTTATTCTTTTCTTTTTAATTAACTTATCATAACTTTTCTTCTTCTTCTTCATCTTCTTCCATGAAGAAACCTCCACTTCATCAATGGTGATTGATGAAGATGAGTGAGAAATCCAATTCTAAAGTCTACCCACTTCCTATTTCTTCATCCTCTACCTCTTGCCAAGTAGTAGAGTGTGTTTCCTTCACAAGTTTTCAAGGCTCGGTGAAGGTGGAGCTCGATCTAGTGATGCTTCGACGTAGATCATCTTCGGCACGTCGTCGATGACCTAGCCCGCTTCTTCTCCGATGAAGCCAACGTAAGAGCCCGGATTTCGGATTTGTACAGCGGAGATGACTTCTTCATGGAGCTATGGAGGTGGACAAACGGATTTACAAAGGTTGTATATCCGTATCCCTTAGTTAAGTGTTAACTAGTTTGCTTTTTCGCCTAAATATCTAGCCAACGGTCCGTGTTAGGGTTTCTCGGCACCTAGAATTTTTGGAACGGGCATGGTTGATGCCTTGTGAGACCTCCTTAGTGTGCCTAGGAACCCCACAGTGGTATCAGAGCCTAGCTAGAGCCTTAGGCGAAGTCTAGACGGAATTTGAACTCCGATCGAATCAAAACCAAAACCCCAAAATAGCTCTCTGTCCTTTTTTTCAAAAACTGGGATTTTTCCAAATTAAAAATTGCTAAAAAATTCAGCAGGGAAAAATAAGAATTACGGTGCAAAAAGTTTCTGGTGAACAGTGATTTGTGCGGCGGAACCGCGGCAGAAGCTTGGCTTCTGCGGCGGTTCCGCGGCCTTATGGTGACGTCAGCCCTTATGCTTTGCACGGTAATTCCTGATAAATTATGCTGAGTTTTCTGGGAATTTTTAAAATTGATTCATGAGTTGAATTTTTCTGCTGTGTTTTTGGGGATTCGGTGTTTCGATCGGAGTATCAAATTTTGTCTGTGTGGCTTTCCGGATAAATTTTAGAATATGTTAAAAAGTTCGACCGGATATAAATACCCAATTTTTCCCCTGTCGGGAAATTTCCAAGTGTTGGATTTTTCCGTAGTTTAACGACGTTCTAAGTAGTGCAAGTAACGCGATGGACCCTCTAGAAGACAACAAACCTTAACTCGATTATGTGACCGTCTTGAACTGCCCTTTGAACCTTCGGGTTTGGGGCAGTACGGCGTGCCACATGTGAGGCGTTGGCTTGACCCTTCTACGGCTGGACCGTCGGTACTGAGGCACGAACTGAATGTTGTTAGACTTATTTCATGTGTTGATCTGTATCGGGAAAACTTGGGTGTTCGAATGTTCAATCGGAAAGTTTAACATTTTCTAATTGTCTGGAATGTGATACAATAATTGGAATTCACAATAAGTTATGAGATGACTGAATGAATGTTATAAACATAGCAGTTTAGTCTCATTTGATCGGTTGCCACGGAGTTTTGATATGATCAAAAGTCCGTCGCAATCACGTAGCGTACGCGGATACTCGCCGGGTAAACTTAATAGACAGCCTCACCCCATAGCCCCGACCAAGTGACTGTAGGAGAACCCCGTCGCCGAAAGCATCCGTTCGGGTGCTCCCGGTAGCGGTGTTCCGCCTTGGTGCACTTCGTCGACGGCGTCGGGGGTGCGGCCGCCTACTAAAGTTTGCGACGAGCATTCGATCAGAATGTCGGGAATCCTGTTGAATTCCCCGACTTGATATTGAAAAGAGTTTTCGATTTTGAGACTAAAATGCGGAGTTTATAATTGTTAGGCATGCGATGTCTAAATAATTCATTTGGTCAGGCATGCGATGTCTGAGGTGGTTGCGGATTCCAACTGTTGTAGTTTTACATTTTCTTTTCTGTGACCGTAAGTGTAATATGTGATATCGCCGGTTTCGTTGCTATATGTCAACGACAATTGGGATGCGCATATTTACTTACGTTGATGACATGTGATGTTATGTGTTGCTGGATATGTTATATTGGATCGTCGTGTTTGAATAGCCGGGGATTTTTATGTGAGATGAATGTTTTTCATTTTCATTCATGTAAAAACTTGTATGTAATATTCTTTTATTGGGGCGCTTCCAGGTTGCGGAAGTTGTCACCCTTTGTATATTATTTACTTTTCCGCACTAGGATAGACCCAAGGAGGGGAGCACAAGTAACCGGGTTCTGGAGTCCAGTGGGAGACCAACTCGAGGAGTCGAGTCCGGGTCTCCTAACTCCAGAATTGGTAGGGTTGCTTGCCGCTCTCGTAGGGGTCTAGGGGTGTGGGTTTGGCTATTCATCACGACCGTGGAATCCGTGTTTTATACTGGCTCGTATTGAAAACACGGACGTCCCAGTATATCCAATATTTCATATTATTCTTCTGCTGCGATATCTGTGATGTGATCATGTGATGTTCTGTGATAGATATAATATATAGTATATATGATATATTATATAGACGTTACTTATGTTTTACACCCGCGCTAGCCCTGCCCCGCTCTGTCGTTAGTTACCTAACCTAACGGTGCACGAGGGGACATCGAGGTGAATGCGGATGGCATAAGTGTACGTCGTATTTATCTGTGATGTTTAGGTAATTAAATGATGGGACTTCATTAATGTGATTAATGAAATAAAAGAAACCTAAGATGTTGTAGAATCGAATTTCAAAATAAAACAGGTAGCTACAGTTCTTGCTTTGCACAGCGGTATATATGATATATCCTGCACCTTATTCGATGAGGAAAGGACCGAGATCCCTTCACCGGGAGTGACTCCTTTAGCAATAACTGGCAGATGCTACACACTCGGTTTGTCTTTTGATTGCTTTTAAGTGTTTTTGCTTTGCACAGTGATATATATGATATATCCCGCAGCTCATTCGACGAGGAAAGGACCGACAATCCCTTCACCGGGAGTGACTCCTTTAGCAAAACTAGAAAAGCCTCAAAAACACTCCATTTCAAAATTCATTCGATCCTACAACGATATCAAGTTCATTACGCAATAGGTTTTCATAAAAACCTGTCGTAGCCCTCCGTCATTTCAGATAAGTAGTAGTTAGTATTCGTGCTGCGTTTGTTGGCCTTTGTCAAGGCGCAGTGTGCGGTAGCTAACTGGTGCTTATCTGCTTATGCATATGATGCAGATTGAGTTAGGGTAGTCGTGCGACCTTGTTGGCCTTTGTCAAGGGCCGTGCGGGTGGGTTTAATTCAATCAGGAAATGACGGGTTGAACTTGACTAGCATCCTATGGTTTGTTGGCCTTTGTCAAGGTCATAGGAGGTTAGGGGCAAAATATTATCGGGAATTTCAAGTGTTGAAATTTGCAATGAGATTGCATACCTTCTATGAGATAGTTGGATCCCGATACCCGCTGCGAGTAAGAGTTACTCCTGGGAGAGTTTTATACATTACAATTAGCCGATCAAGTAGGTGTCTAGAAAGGTGTCAACGGGGTTACGCCTCTGGGAAAACGAGGTTTACATTAATTAGGTTCGTGCGAAAGCACGGGGGACCTCCCTCAAAGTACCGACACTGGCCTGGCTGAAAGATTGGCGAACTTGTAGTGTGTAATTAATCCCGGCTAGTCTTTCCTTTTAGGGTTTGAAGGAAGATTTGATAAAAAGCAGTGGGAGCCATCCTGATTAGATAAAATAATAACCAATCTATTCTTGACAGAGCGCACGCTGAGTGTTTTCTTCTCTCTCTCTCCAGGTAGCGACCATATCACGCCTTAATCAAGATAATAATACGGATATTTGACCGAACCCGCTTGTTATACTGAGCTGGGGAACGTTGGTCCCGCTCCAACTTATAATTGTTATAAGACAGAGCAGGAAATTGGGGAATACCAGAATTCCCGTGCCGCCCAAACGAAGAGAGTGCATGCTGATGCATCATCTTCGGGTGTGTTCATTATACAGAACTGTTTCTCAGTATCCTTTACGTCCTGGGTATGTGATACCAGATCAGGATCCCAGATATGTAATCTGTTACATAGGGCTACAGAAAGGTAGAGAACTGAGAACGAGTGATAAGTTTCATGAGGCAGAAAACGGGGCAAGTGTTGCAGCCAAGTCTGTTGGTCACTGTCACCCTGTATTCCAAATACATTGATTCTGAACGAATGTTATTAGATACCGAACCTGATATACAAAATCATATCTATCTCTTTATTAGTAAAGAAATGATAAAATTTTGTATAGTTGGATAATGTTTTGAACATTTCCTATATCAAAAGTTGATCGATTCAGGCATGTTATCTATAAGCATTAATGTTCTAAATCAAACTACAGTTCTTAAGTATACAGAACACACACAAGAGGAATAGTTCAGAAATGAACGAATCCTTCTTGAGGTATTGTAGACTAGGTCATATCAATGCGACCCGACTAGCTGAAGTTACATATAGATGCATATTTAAATCAGTTTGAATTTATATCTTGTGAAACTCGCCAGTCATGTCATAAAGATAAGATGACCATAGCTCCGTTTATTGGAAACAGAGAAAGAGTTAGTGAACTCTTGGGATGATACATGTTGATGTATGAAGGTCCCCTGTCTACACATACCAAAACCGGTTCTTTATACTTCATTATATTCTCTGATAATCTCTCAAGATTCAGACATATGTTCCTGTTGAAACACAAGTCCGAACCTTTTAAGATATTCACGGAATATAAGTTAGAAGTAGAGAACCAAAATAAGGGTATAAGTATTATGTCCTATGATGAGATCAGGGAGGAGAATACTTGAGCACGGAAATCCTGGACTATTCTAAAGAAGAATGAGATTCTCTCTCAGCATTACTCCTCCGAATATACCATAGCACGATGGTATGTCGGGGCGGAGCAGATACACCCTATTTGATATGGTGTGCTCTATGATGAGTAATACCGAGTTACCTTTTTTCCTTTTTGGGAGTTATGCACTTATGAAGTTGCATACCTATTGAATAGGGTTCGAATCAAATCAATGCCTACCACTTCATATGTGATATGGAAAGGGAAGAGCCCATGTCTTAAGTTAGTTAAGATTTGGGGTTGTCCGGCCTATGTCTAAAAGCAAAATCCGGACAAGCTCGAGGCAAGATCTGTTATGTAGAACTGGAAATGTTCCAGCTATACAAACAGCAGCTGATGATTTGGTAGAACCAAAGGATTCAGTAGATTCCAACGAACCTCAGCCTCTCCGCCGATCTAGTAGGGTTCCTCACCCACCTGAGAGATACTTCTGTTTCTCTATGACAGTGGGAGCGAGGACTGCATCATGAGATGATGACCCAACTAGTTTCGAGCTGGCCATCAAGAGTAAGACTCTGTAAGAATGGCTGGATGCTTAGTGATCTGAGATGGAATCCTTATACACCAACAAAGTATGGACTTTGGTTGCTATATCTGAAGGGTTAAATCCCCATCAGGAGCAAGTATATCTTGAGAAGATTACTTGGTGTAGATGAAAAAGTTGAGACTTTCAAAGCTAGACTTGTTAAAGGTTTGCATAATTGACCAGATATGGATCATAATGAAACCTTTTTCTAAGGATCTATGCTTAAGTCCATCCAGATCCTACTTGCCACGGCTACATACCATGACTACGATCTCTGGTGGTTGGGTGTCTTGACTGCTTTTCTAAATGATGATTTGGAAGAGAGCGTCTATAAGTACACAGCCAGAGGGCCTCGTAGACAGTGGGAGCAGCGGAAACGTGTGCAAGATGCTTTATAGGATAAAGCAGGCATCGCAGAGTTGGAACATCTGTTTTGATGAATTAGTCAAAGAGTTTGACATCATCAAAATGATAGATGAACCTTGTATAAACAAAAAGGTAGTAGGGAGTATGGTGACGATCCTCGTAGAGTACGTGGATGACATACTCTTGATAGGGAAGGAGTTTCCTATGCTACGCTCGATCAATCTCCGCTTATCACTATGATTCTCCATATAGGATCAAAATGATACCTACTAAATCCTGGATTTTGGATCTATGAGATAGATCTAAATGGATGTTAGGCTACTCACTAGCTGTAGTGAGATGGTATCAACCGATCCTGGGGAGAATCACTGGAAAGGTTCCAGGGTGATAAAGACGACTGAGTGTCAGTCGCAGGCATTGTCTTTCCCTCAGTAAAGGGACGGTATGTTGGAAGAGTTCCAAGCTAGATACCGTGACATACTAGAGGATAAAGGCTGGATACATCGCTACTTAAGATGCTACCAAAGAGGCTGTTTGGGTGTATATTGGTTCATGAGATGAACTATGTTCCTCCCATTGTGTGACAATGGAGTTGTGGCTTATGCCAAGGAACGCCGGTCCTATCAGTAATCCAGACATATTCTAAGGCAGTATCACTTGATCATGGAGATGGTTGATCTCCAGGGAGATCGAGGTTAGGAGAGTAGACTCAGAGAAAAACACAGCGGATCCACTCACAAAGGCATGTTCCCAGAGAGAGACTTTTAAGGGATGGTTGAGTATGAGATACTGCAACCACTGCTACAGATGGCCCTAGTGCAAGTGGGAGATTTTTAGTTATATGTATGCCCTAGAGGCCATTACTGTACATAGGATGTATATTGTAGTGGATGCTGGGACATATATAGGGAGGACTTTCTTGCTCGACATGATAGTATGCTATCTGGTTACCCTTTACCTTAACGTGTATGCTGATTGTCTCTCTGTTACATGTTGGTAAAGCCCTTAGGATCTGTACTTGACTACCTGGACTATGATGCGGATCATACTAGTGGGGACATGGTAGTCTATAAGTACATCCTTCAAAGTCCCTAGTCGTGGGTGTATCGAGACGGGGCATCGATATACCAGAGTAGACTAGCCTATACCTTCTCGACCCATATAGATGGGCGATGGATGATCCCATATCCATTGGTGTTTGACATCAGAGATGATATACGGGTGCTCAGTAGAGACTGGGTATACTGGACGGACTCGCCGAGAACTCCCAGATGGTATTATACCTCACGTCAGATGGCAGTTCTCTGGTGACACTGGTACAGAGTAGTCTGTTGACCCGAGATCGTCATAGAGTCTTGTGTGGTTCCCACTGTGCTTTGATTTCCATCTTACCACGTCCAAGAGGGCGTGCAAAACGGTGGTTTTTGGGTACAGTCCCGAGTCACATGGAGGCAATGAGCGATAGGAGGGGATTCGTCTCTCCCGGTATAGGGAGTTGATGTTGCGCTGTGTTCGATTGGCTATAACAGGAAATCTCTGGCCAGGGTTGCTGAGATTTACTGGTAAGTGTTACCAGTAGTATCTCGAATGGTTATAGACCTCATATCGACACGACTTATCGAGCTATTGGAGTCTGACGTTTACCACCCCTAGGCGAGATATGCGACATATCAGACGATCAGACCGGACTGTACGGTAGTGTTACTGGTTGGATTCACTGGAGTGTGAGCGGGCTTGCTCGTCGATCTTCAGATCGCTCAATACCCGGGTGGCCGTTACGTTTAGCAGACCGCTTGCGGCTTGTGGGTGTTTGATATGATCATCACCTGCTGCCGGCGCATTGACGAGTCTTTAGAGTCCTACACAGAGGTTTCCTGGCTCAAGCGAAACGAAATAGGAGCGCATATGAGATATGTGCGGGACCGAGAATAATGCGTGTATGTGATACCGTATTTCATTCTCGCGATGAATGTATCGAATGGTTGTATGCGATATAACCTAGTTATCGATTCAAGCGTTGATTCGATAAGCCGATACATTGTATACTAGTCGGTTGTGTGCGACATGATCGGATCATTGAATCAAGTGTTGATTTAATGATTTGATGCATATTTATATATTTGATATATTACTTTGCATCAGCTAGTATCGATTCACTTTAAATGGATTTTCTCACTCGGGTGTGCATATTTCATATGCGATATGATTTGTGCACTTTCTTGTATCATGTTTGATGGTGCATGCCCTTTTTGTTAAGTGTATAGAATTAAACCTTGGTTAATGGAATGGTTAGGGTTTACTATTTGATTATTCATTTTATTCATTTGTTTATTTCTTTTTGGAAAAGAAAAATTTGCATGATAAAATGGTGGCATTTTTGTTTCATTCATGAAGCTTCATGAATACTTTGACCATTGCAACCATTTTTGTCATCTTGTAGAAACCTAACCATTCACTGACCATGATCAATTCTCTACATTAAACCATGGTCATGTTATGATAAGGATTGATTTATTCTTTTCTTTTTAATTAACTTATCATAACTTTTCTTCTTCTTCTTCATCTTCTTCCATGAAGAAACCTCCACTTCATCAATGGTGATTGATGAAGATGAGTGAGAAATCCAATTCTAAAGTCTACCCACTTCCTATTTCTTCATCCTCTACCTCTTGCCAAGTAGTAGAGTGTGTTTCCTTCACAAGTTTTCAAGGCTCGGTGAAGGTGGAGCTCGATCTAGTGATGCTTCGACGTAGATCATCTTCGGCACGTCGTCGATGACCTAGCCCGCTTCTTCTCCGATGAAGCCGACGTAAGAGCCCGGATTTCGGATTTGTACAGCGGAGATGACTTCTTCATGGAGCTATGGAGGTGGACAAACGGATCTACAAAGGTTGTATATCCGTATCCCTTAGTTAAGTGTTAACTAGTTTGCTTTTTCGCCTAAATATCTAGCCAACGGTCCGTGTTAGGGTTTCTCGGCACCTAGAATTTTTGAAACGGGCATGGTTGATGCCTTGTGAGACCTCCTTAGTGTGCCTAGGAACCCTACATATGGCAATTGGGTAAGATCTGTGTATGTATGCCGTTAACAAGTCATGTATATTATGAATCAATATGCAAGTCATAAACTTACAAAAATTGCAGTAATTCATATGTTCAGAATTCAATGAAATGATACAAATACGATAACAAGTACATTCTGTCAACAGTTCATGAAAATTGGTTTCAGTTCAATCGGGTTTCCGGTATCCAAGTTACAACCGTTTCATTTTAAGTGCTCGCTGCAGGAAATTCAGTTTCTGAACTGAACTTCCGTTTCGCGACACGAATTTCACCCAGTTTTGATCAGAATTTAGCGATGCTACAGTTGAATAAAATCTAGGGTTTCCAATAGGGTGTTCAACGCAATAGACGGATTCTCAATCGCGTCTGTACGTCAAAAGTTATACACTGTTCAATACTAGTGTGTCAATTCTGATTCTGTTTTGGACTGTTATACGTCCTGTTCTTTTAAATCACAGATTAAATAGCAAACGACCATAAAATGGAATTAAACCACTTGTGTTATTTAGCTAACGGATTCACCTTTAATAAATTGCAGAGTTCTGCAACATATGAGTTCTGGAAACAAGGTGGTACGCATTACGGGACAGTAAACAGTAACCAGAGTCGCTCTGGACTGCAGTCCAGAGCCGCACTCCGACCCAATTATCGTCACAATTTCAGTACATAAACCATTAGAAACTTGCATAGGGTTACAGTTCGTCGATTTGGCTTTGATTTGAGCTCTCGAATGTATATTTTCAATAAGTACATGATTTATGGTGATTTTAATAATTTTCAGGTGCGGGAAATTTCCAGTTTTCACGGGTGTATTTGGGGGTGTTCGTTTCAGTCATTAATAGTCATATTTTCCAGTGGAACTTATATACAAGATTCACTGCCATACGGGCCAGACTATGCAAATGAGTTCCGTCAAATTAACTGAAGATTTTCATTGGGATCATGCATCGAACAGGTATGCCATATAGTTTATCGGGTATTGTAAATATGGAATTTATACGATTTGAGTTTGTAACACGAATAAATTAGCATGTAGCAAGTAAGGAAACTTGCCTGGAAACGTTTTGGGCGATGTACGACAGCGGCAACGTCACGAGTGCACGACGAACGGCGCGGTTTGGTTTCACGGCCTCGGCTCACGACACGGGTTCGACGTCGGAGGTGCCCGGAGATGGCTTGTGCTCGCTGGAAGCGGAGGGGAGGCTCTGTGGATCTCCCGGGGTGTGCTGGGGTCGACGACGGTCGACGGCGTCGCTCCGGCGATGGCAGCAGGGGTGTTTGGATCTAGGTGGCTAAGGTTGGCTGTTTTGGAGGGAGAGAGAGAGAGTAGGGGCTCGTTGTGGATTTTGGAGGAGGAGGAGAAGATGCGGAGGATGCAGAGGTCGACGGGTGTTTCAGGTCAGCGGGGGCTCACCGGCGTCGAGCTTAGGTGGTGGTTGAATGGGTGCATGGGAGCTTGGCAGGGGGTGCTCGGTCGATGGAGTGGAGTAGTGAAGGGCTCCGTTGGTGGAGGAGGAGGAAGGGAAGAGGTTCGTCGTCGTCGTCGTCGTCGAGGGGAGCGGGTGAGGGAACTGCAGTGGGTTGTGGAAGTTCTCGCGAGGGGAGAAGAGGAGGTTTGAGAGTGAGAGTGATGAGGGGTTGAGGAGTAAGGGGAGACGAGGGGAGGAGGTTGAGTGGATTGCGAGGGGTGCGCGCGAGTCATGGGGCAACGGCTCGGCGACGTGGCCGCGAGGAGTTGGCGCGAAATGTGGATCGGGGAAGAGAGACGTTGGGGAAGAGAAGAAGACACTGTAGCGGTCGGGTTTGTGAAGGAGGGGAAACGGGCTTGGAGTGTTGGGCCGAGAAGGATTTAATTTAATTTACTTAAGCTTGGGCTGAAGGGAGATTGGGCCGGCTGAAATTTATTTGTCTATATATTTCGTTTCGCCTTGGAGAGGGAATTATTTGTTTGAATTCAATTCACTTTGTTTTCATTTTTCTTCAGGTGGGCTAAGGGGATGTTGGGCTGGCCTTGTGGAATTTTCAGTTTAATTCATGTGGTTTCAGTTAATTACCTTAGGCTGTGGTTTAAAGGTTTGGAAAATTTAAACATAGAAACTTAAGTAGCCAATCATTACACCAGGTAATAATGCGGGAAAAATGGGATACCATTAGGGGACCTGGGAACTGTAGGGAAAATTTCATAGATGGAAACGGGGATTTACAATATCTCTTTTGGATTGAGAAGCGGTGGCTAGTGAGTCATGAGGGTTATTAATGAGAGCATTAGTGGTGGTGAGGGAGAGAGTGAGATTAAGCTTTTGTTTCACCCTACACCCACCCCTCACCATTATTTCCCTCACTCTATCATTCTTCTCTCATTCTCAAATATTCTTCATCTCATCACTCCCAAACTGAACCCTCACTATCCCTTCACTAAAATCCTTGTAAAACTTCACAAAAATCCATGAAAAACACTTCAAATGTCTTGATTAGCCACTAGGTTGCCTTGGAGCTTGGAAAGGTAGGATTTTTGAGCAAGAGTGGTTAGGTAATGATCTCTAAACCGTTAAATAGGTGTTGTTATATTGTGTAGCTTGTTGGTTGCTGTTTAGAACACTTAAAGTATCGTTTCGTGCAAATATCGTATTTTTAGTGTCATGTTTGAGCCTCTGTGATCTGCTGTGACCTGGGATTTTTACTGTAAATTCAAACAATGTAGTGGTGTTGTACTAGTGACCCTGAGAGTACACCTAGAGCACGAACCCCAGGGGCTCGGTTTTGGCCGGCGACGCACCAAGGAAATCCGGCGACCTCGGCTGTTAAGGGTTGTTGGGGCTTGGGTTTTGTAGGGTAGCTGTCTGCAGTGGTTTATGGATGTTTGGTACTGTTTGATTTTTGAGTTTTGATAGTATGCAAAATCTGGGATCACTTGTGCATAATCTAATATTTTGAGTACGCGTGTTACGTTATCCGACACGGTTCGTGATCTTGTATAGCTGTTGCACGTGGGCTGGTTTGGGTGTGTCGCCACACACGTTGGCCGTTAGAAGAATACTTATGAGTTGGATTGGAGTTGGTGCGTTGGTCAAACGTAGTATGTATGTGATATTGATCGATTTCTGAAATTTGCACCTGTTATGATTTGTGTTAATAGGGTCACAGGCGGGGAATTCGAGCGCTGTGATGAAAGAGAAGCAGGTGATTGGATCGACCTAGCTTGTGATTGTTGGTGAATAGATTTTACATCTACGGGGAAATCGCCCGTATGGCGTTAAACGTCAGGGCTAGATATGATATGATATTAGCCGCATGTTTATATGCACATATAGAGATGGTGCATGAATTTCATTGCATATAGTTATTTGTTGTGCCTGAACCTGTATCTATTCTACACTGCACTATTATTGACAGTCCATGTTGCACGAGCACCAATTGTATGCTACACAAACTGTTGGTAATTTCCATGATGCGCACAACACAAATATTCATATGAGATACCTTGCTATTGGTTAGCGACATAGAGGCATTTATTCTTGTGCGATGGCGCATATGACATATAGCATACCTGTACACCTACATGCTTACATATATACCTTGCTATACCTACATGCTCACACATATACCTTGCTATAGTTATATGTTCAGCTTTATATGGCATATATATCGGTGGTATGGGACGCTGTTATATATGTATATTGGATTCGGATAATTGGGAACCGCGTGATATATTTAATGACTTGATGCATTTAAATAGCGGATTTTTCCCGTGATATGCTCATATTGTTGTTCTATCTTGCATATGTTATATTACATGGATTTACGCATTTGAGATATGTTTTCATGCTATTTAGGGATTTCAGGTGTCGATGTTGGGCACTTATATTCCAAGAGATATATGGATATTGGAAACCGATACGTGGAACACAAGTGTCGAGGTTGGACACTTGGGTTTCGGGGAACGTATGGATATCAGAGAACCGATACGTGGATCATAAGTGTCGATATTGGGCACTTAGGATTTGAGCAACGTATGGATATGAGTATTTATGTGTCGATGCTGGGCACTAGTTTTCATGATATTTCGGGTGTCGATGTTTGACACTTAGGTTGCATGAGATATGAGGGCCGATTTGAGGGCCGATATGAGGGCCGATCTGATGATTTTGGGATTTGGGGTGTTGTTGATTTACACCGGGTTTTTCCATGCTTATGATTTGTGTATGAGAATAATGTTTATCCCGTACTCAGTATTTAGTTGATATGCATTTGATTCATGTAGATATAGTACCCTGGTGGTGTACCTTGATCATAATAGTTGCATATTCATATTGCCATACTTATGCTACTAGCTTACATGTGATTGTTTATTTCTGTTAGTGCATACTTGCGATTACAGTATGATGTTATTTACTATTCACGAGTTGGCAACTCACCCCCCATTGTGCCGCAGGGTCTTTCAGGTCTGATCATCAGAGTGGTCGCGGCAAGGCGCCTTATTACCTCTACTTTTGCGGATACTGCTACGGTTGGCTGTGAGGCCGTTTGTTTTAGGTGGGTTGTGGTTATCCGATGATGTACATTGTATATTTCTTATATCTAGTACTCTCTATCTACCACCTTCATGTATTGACTTAAAGACGAGTTGTGAGGATCGATATTTTATATTCTTATGACTCTGGTTATCATGCTTTTGTGAGCCGGCCTTTTATATATGTGGTTTATTTTTTCTTCGTTACGGCGTCGTATATCTGTTGTGGTGGTTGATTCCTCCGTTGGGCGAGATTTGCTCCCGTTTGGGGATGCTTTACTTTTATCTTATGTTTGTACCTGTTTTGTGGCTAGTTTTTACAAAGGAGGCGCTGCCGAAATTTTTATGAAAAACAAACTTAAATTTAAAGTTTTGCATCGAGTTTTTAAATGTGTTCTATCTTTTTCTACTAGTAATGGTTTAGATTGCTGGGTTTTTGGCTTACTTGAATTGCGTTACGCCTGATAACGTTACGTAGTCTAAGTGCCGGTCATGTGCCCAAATTGGGTTGTGACATGAAGCCATATAGACCATATGTATTGTTATACCCCCGGCCATAGGGCGTTTAGGTCTATCTCCTTTGGAATTTGCTGCCGGCGATAGAGTTTTTTCCAACCTCGTTCTTTTATAGGAGATTGGAGTTGAAGGAGCCATTATGACAGGAACCTGCTTAGGAGAAGTCCTCCGCTGTATGGCAGAGGAGTAGTCTTTTTCTTGTCGAGCCTTCGATTTCTTCGGTCGACAAGAGTATTTCTGGTCAATCACAGAGTCCTGAACTTTTTGCCAAACCTTATGAATTTGTGAGGAGAGCCGCTGATGAGACTGCTCCGGCTTTGTATGCACTGTAACTTCTGTAGGTGGGGTTGATTTCTTTAGCACTGCCTTTGGAGAGTTTTTTTGCACCCTCTTAAGCGGATCAAAACTGTTTCCGGTTGGAACAACAACGTCGGCTTTCACCATTGGAGTTGGTGGGGTGAGTTCAGAGGGGGAGTTGCCCAGCTTCTCTCACTCGGCGCCAGTGGCGATGTCGAGCGTGCCTTGTTGAAAGGACTGCCTCAGTTTTGGAAGCGGATTCATCACGCCCTTGGTTTTGTTGAGGAACTGCAATTGGTGTCATCCTGTTGAAGACCAACGTCCTGGTTAAAGTTTGGCAAGGGCCGGCCAATCTTTCGAAGACCGACTTTCTGATGGGGGAAGCACTTTTGACTGCTTCACCTGCAGTAGGAGTTGGGAGAGGTAGCCGTTTTGAGGTAGCCCCTTAAGGTATCACGGGCTTCTTTGCGAGCCCGTTTGTGCTTTTGCTCAGCCTGTTGAAGACGGAGACGCCAGATTTGGACGGCCCGTTGAGAGGGGCCATTGTGGTTGCCAGTCGATCGAAGACCGACCTTTTAGGAGCTCCTTCTTGCAGCACCGAGGCACTGAAACTCATAGGTGGGAGCATGGTCCCAAAAAGCAATCTAGTAGTGGCTTGTGTGACTTGCCCCTCTGGCATTAAAAAAATAGAGGCCGCGTTAGGCCCATAAGTCACTCCTCCAGTTGGGATGGAGCGAGAGTTGTTGTTGCATGCAGTGCATTAAGAAGCCATCAATTTTCTACATAGGAGCAAGACACCAAGTTTGAGTACCTCGAATTCAATGGCAACCATAGTGAACCACGATTTTGTTCGTGAAACATGACACACGAAGTGTGGAATGGAAAGATGATAAGGTCCCACCGGGTGTGCCAGAATTTGTTTACCGCCGAAAGACCGGACCAAGACGTTGGGACGTCTAGCCTAAATTTGGGGGCAGATGCTATTTGGACTTATCCATCCACCTCTACGAAGATACCAAGTTGATTTGTGGCACCATATATCGGAGGTTTAGATAGACGCGACCGTTGTAGCGTGATTTTATCAGATTCCCGCTCGTTTGTGAGGGGTTTTTGATTGTGAGGACGCTCTTCCCTGCAAGCGCAAGCCCCTGCAGTTAATTACGTTATCGCGTTGCGATAACCACTTTCTCCTTCTCTAACAGTTCACTTCATATCGTGTTGTATTTTTGTTTGTTTTGGTTGCCCTTGGATTGTATACGGAGACTAGTTTATGTCATCACCCGTAGGGCGCAAATCAGTCCAAATCCGTATATTTTAGATTTGGGTTTGTTTTATTTAAGAACCGTTAATCTAGTTTGAGATTAAGATCAACTTAAATATATGAGCATTTGGGCTCAATTTATTTTAACTAAGAATAGGTTAGTCTTATTTGAGACTAAAATCAACTAAGCAAAATTTTAAGAATCGTTTTTATTTAAGATCCAACATCAGAGCATTTGGGCTCGGCTGTAAGAAACCTATCAGAGAGACTTAGCCAATTTGGGCTTAGTCTGCTCGATCCTTTTTTTTCAAAAGTGGTAAGCACTTATTTAGGCTTTTCTTATTCACCCCTTTTGTTTTAAGCAAAAGTGTTAAGCACTTGTTTGAGACTCTGGCGCTAACATAGGTATCATGTGAAGCCTTCAGTTATGGGCGCTGCCCAAGCAGTGCTAAGCACTCAGTCATTTTGACTATATATAGTGTTAAACACTTTTTTATATGGTATCCACGTTAGGAGCACGTGCGGCGCTGGGTGCTGCCCAATCAGTGCTGAGTACTCAGTCGTTTTGGCTGCTTATGAATTGCTAAGCACTTTTGTATGGCGTCCACGTGAGGAGCACGTGAGGCGCTAGGTGCTTCACAATCAGTGCTAAGCACTCGGCCATTTTGGCTATATATGAAGTGCTAAGCACTTTTATTCAGCGCTCACGTGTATTTCACGTGAGACACTGGTCTTTTGCTTTGGGAGCTCGTGTATTTTTCATGTGAGGCACTGAGTTCTGTTGGGAGGGTGCCTACGTAGGGAACAAGTGAGGCGCTAAGTTCTTTTTTTCTTCAGAGTTTGAATCTCTATTAATGGCATTTTGGCCATTAATGGCACTAAGATCTTTGTTTTGAAGATCCGGGGATTAGTTTTTCTCCAAGAACTAAGTTTTTATGTCTTTTTCTTTTATAAGAACTAAGTTTCTTTTAGGGTTGAACCCTATTTTCAGTGAAATTAAATTCCCATAGGATAGATTCTTTTCCTTTTTTCTTTCTTTTTTGTAAGTCGATGTCGCGCTCCCCGTAGGTTCGTAGGAAAGCGGAATACGCAAAAAATAATTTTTACGAGCTTCACAACACCGACTTGAACCCAGGATCGACCATAAACACTAGCTAGCAGGGGTTTAGCTACTCGGTAAGAGTTTTATACCTCCGTGTACAAGTCCTTATGGTCTTCTTGCTGTCCTCCTCCTCTTCATAAGCTCCTCGGATTGTTTGGATCGAGCTTGCAAGGTCAGCCTCCTCAAGTCAAAGACGATCCACCCGAGAGTTTATAGATCGAGCTCCTACCTCAATACCGAGGTAACTAGGACACCTAGTTCGCTAAACTAGATGGCTTAGAGGAAGTAGCAAGTGAAGATGGATTAGTTTGTCTCTAAATACCCTAAGTTTCTCAACATATGAGACATTTAGGGTTAGAGGAAGAAGAAGAAGCATTGGAGGAGAGAGAGTGTTCAAGTGATGAATGAGTGAGGATGGCTAAGTCTTGAGAGATATTGAAGCAAATGATAATTCAATAATAATTGAATCAAGCATGCTTCAATAGTCCTTAAGTGAGTCACCCCGTGAGTCAACAAGTAGCCATGCCTTTTCTTTTGTCAAATAATACCTCATCCTCCATCTCATTATCCATTAAGCTAAAAGTAAAAACCCAACAAATGAGGTGTCTTCTTCTAGAACCAATCTTGAGTAAATTACAAGAATGTCCCTCATCCGTATATACATACCCGTATCCATATTCCGAAAAATACGAATACAAAAAGACAAAAATAATCCAACAATATAATACTAGGATCCAATTTAAAACAAAGCCTACTAGTATTATCCACCCAAATATCATACGTGCACAAGTATACGTATGTGATTGAAGCCCTGCCTTAAAACCATAAAGCTTCTACATCTTTCACCCGATACAAGGAAACCCTCTGTGTGGGACTCTAAAAACTCGACACTACGCTGGCAGTGGGTTTAACCACAAGCCCTTCAGCGGTACTAGCTGCACGTAACAGCTACCCAGGTATCTGTCGATAAGAAGGCCGATGAGCAAACTCATCCGAACTTCCACTGAGCTTATCTGTGACAATCTTCGTATAGTCTAGTCTGTTCAACTAAGAGTATCGTATATCGGGCCTAGAGGCGGTAGCCGTCAGACCCCTAATAGCGCAATAAGTCGTGCTGGAGTAGAGCCCAAAACACCCTGAGAAACTACTAGAGTACCTACCAGTAAATATCGCTTGCCCTGGCCAGGGACTTTGTGTAATGGCTTTCCGAACACAGCGCGATATTGTAACGTTTCAGAAATCGTTTTGCGAATTTTCCCGTTTTAGGGCAAAATTGTCAGTTTTTTCCGTTTTAACCCGATTTCGATCAAACGTCCGTATAAACTTGCCGGCACCTAGTTTAGCTAAAATAAAGCTTATGCGTGAACTTTAGGGGTATTTGGGAGGTTTTGGTTCAGATAGAATTTTTCCCAAATAAAATATTATTTTAAGCGGTATTTGGTGCACGTAAATCGGGAAATTTTTTCTAAATGAAAATTTTTGGAAATCATCACTACAATTATTTTAGAACCTTCTTTTTAAATATCTTGATTTTTTTGGTCAAAGGTTTAATTTTTAAAAGAAAAAGAAAAGAAAATGAATAAAAGGTGGCAATTTTGCATTAAATGTGCATTAATTGTTTTCTTTTACTAGAAAATTCCACACACTTCACCAAAAATACCCCCATTCTTCCCTTGGCCAGCCCTTCCCTTCCCCTTGCTTCCCTCCATCATTTCCACCCATTTTCAACTCATTTTTCATCAAATAAATCATGAAAAATCCAATTTAATTCATACAAATTCAAATATAATCATTTTCCTTCATTTCCTTCACTAATCCTTCATGGATCTTCAATAAAGCTTGGTTTTTGATGATAAGATATTGGATTAAGTTTCATTTTGTGTTCTTGGGGAGGTATAATTCTTACCTTAATCCTTTTATATTTGCTTTAATCCTATTCTAGCTAAATTAGTTAGCTAATTATGTGTTTAGTTTAGTTTTTAAATTATGATTAATTCATTTATTTTTGGTTTAAGAAATTCATGTTAGGGTTATATTTTGTTTATGTGTTTAGTGTTTAATTGAAGTGTTAATTTGTGAATTTGAAAAGCTTAACCTAGTAGAAAATGCTAATTTTTGTTAATTACTACTTTGTCTAATTAAGGGTTTTTGCTTACTAGGTTTGTGCTAAACCTTAATTAAGCAAGTTTAAAAATATAGAAATGGTTTAAATGGTTTAACCTTGCTATTTGAAGATGTTTGTAAATTATAGTTTTTGGTAAAACTCGTAGTTTTGTGCTATAAAGAAAGGTACTGCTTACTAGATTTCGGTAACTTTTAGGCGTGGGTTTTTTTTGTCGTTCCGACGTTATTTATTTTGAGTCCACGTTTATTATTGTGTTTTGAATGCGCGATCGGGACGATCAGAATCTAGACTAGGTGTTTCGTAGTTTGGCGACCCTAATTAAGATTTTTGGCCGATGTCGTGCGCGTTAGATGCGCTAAACGCGCAGTGTAATTTTCAGTGCGTTATTCTTACGTTTCGATATCTTTTCGTCGATGTAGAATATATGCTTATGTGATGTGTTTGTGAAATTTTAGGTTCGCAAGCGGGGACTTCGGACGCTACGACAATAGGAAAACAGGTGGTAGGCTTCACCTAGCTTGGAGCGTTGGTGAGTAGATTTAACATCTACAGGGGAATCGCCCACATGGCGTTATGCGTCAGGGCTAGAGATTTTATACTTGTCGCATATTCTACGTTATTGTTAGAATTGCGCCTTTACCCTATTACTTAGATGTAGTTATGCCTGGACTAGTAGTAGTAGGACACTGCACATATTATTGACGATTCATGTTGCACGGGCACTGATTGTATGCTACACACACCGTCAATAATTGCCATGTCACGCATAACCCATTTATAGATATAATATTGCTTGGTTAGGGACATTGAGATTTTGATTCATATTTCTTTATACATTGACTTATAGCATACCTGTATACCTACATGCTTATACATATGTTCTGACATACTTACATGCTAGTTATCTGTATACCTATAGTGTATCGTACCATTAGTGATAGGTGCATACACACTTTATGATATAACTACAGGTATACTTTGCATATATGTTACTTATACCCGGGGGGTACCCTACATATTTTACTATTCTCAGGGGGGTATTCTATATCATTTGCTTATAGGTAGACACCTATACTTAGCTGTACCATATTGATTTCGCATACATCTGGTTTCAGCTACATTTTTTCCTTTATATGCTCGCATTTCAGATATATCGCACATATTTATTCCTGGATTTGCGCATTGTTATTTGGATTTTACATGATGTTTTCTGGATTTGGGAACCGCGGGAGTTCATGAAATTATGCATTAATTGAAAAACTCGGTTTCCTTGATATGATATTTGCGCAGCCACCGTGAGATTTATCGGTTCTGATTATATACTCCATACGAGGTGTGGATACCGTATGAGGGTACATGGTGGGGCCCGGTATGGTTCCCCTCGGCAAGAAGATCGATGGACTTTGCCGATTGAACCTGGAGGCGGGCAAGTACCTACCGGTGACAGTACCAATGATTCGGCGGGGATCGTGGGGATACCGTTGGGAGTCATGTATGTATAGATACGTCGAGAGGCGAGGGTCAGAGCTAGGCACTCGAGCTTTCGGGATAGCGTATGATACGTACTTCTCAGGATGTTAGTCTAGGAGACGGCATATGATAGATCAGTATTTCTGTGTCGATGTTTGGCACATTGGTTTTATGATATTTCTAATTACTCCTTGTATATATAACAGGGAATTTATCCGCTATTATATATACCCTTACACCAATATTAGTGGAATGGGACGCTAATATATGTGTATTGACCTCATCATATTTATTTATGTCATTATATTTAGGATGTTAGAATTTTGCTGGAGATTTGACTCGGGATATAAGAGATTCATTTGAGTTTGGATACTGGATAGATATGTGAGATCTACTTGATATTGTACAATCGAGATATATGAGATCTACTTGCTGTTGTACATTCGAGACATGTGAGATATACTTGATATTGTACATACGAGATATGTGAGATCCACTTGATTTTGTACATTCGATATATACGAGATATACTTAATGATTGTACATTCGATATATGTGAGATATACTTGAGGTTGTACATTCGGGATATATGAGATATACTTGATATTATGCAATTGAGGAGATGTGATACTTAGATAATATGAGAGCCAATTTGGGGGCTGATTTGAGGAATTAGGATTTAAATTGTCTTGCTGGATTGTGATCCTACCACGATGTCAGGATTCCGTGGAAATGACATACTTCACTTCATACCTCACCTTATCTGTTTGTGCACTGCTTCATGTACTAGTAGTACCTGTTAGTGTACCCTTCATGATTGTTGCACATTTACATTCTCATATCCCTATCGCATGATTATTGCATACTGTTGTAATATCATTATTGCTTTATATATATTGGTTGTACCTGCTAGTGTACTTTCCATTATTCTGCATTCATATGACATGTTAGTACTGTTAATTGCATATCTTAGATTCACGCTTTACGTGCATGCTTGCGATTAGCTGCATATGTTATTTACTATTCACGAGTTGGCAACTCACCCCCGTTGTGCCACAGGTGTTACAGAGTGTTCCCCAGAGTAGTCGAGGCTGGCTATTCATCTATCATCTTTTGTTACAGATACCGCATCGGCTCACAGTGTGCTATTTTGTTCAGGTGGGTTTTGGTGGTTATCTGTATTTGTATTGTATATTCGTTGTATCTTGTACTCTCCATCTACTATTATGTTATTGACTTAGAGACTTGGTGAGGACGATATTGTGTAAATTGTGGATTTGTTGTCTTTTATACAGCTTTCTCTCTGTTGTCTTTATTTCTTCGCTACGGCGTCGTATATTTGTGGTGGTGATTGTTTTCCGCCTTTGGGCGTGTATTTGCTCCCGTTTGGGGATGCTTTACTTTATATTTATGTTGTACCCATTTTTGGGGCTAGCTTTTACAAAGGATGTGCTGCCAAAATTTTAAAGGAAATAAAATTGGACTTTTAAAGAATTTGGGTTGTGATTTCAACGACTTTTAAACAATGTTTCTTATCCTTTCTTGTCTTTTAATGGTTTAGATTTCTGGGTTTTGGCTTTCTTTTACTGCTTTACGCCAGTAGACTTTGCACAGTATTAGGGCCGTCACGTGCCAATTTCGGGTCGTGACAAAGTTGGTATCAGAGCGCTAGGATTTTACCTTACGGAGTGTAAGATGACCTTAGTATGATGGAGTAGGTAGCTTAAGCAGAGTAACGTAGTGTGTGTATGTCTGCAGCATACTCACGATGTAGTACTCCGTCTAAAGTGACCTAAGTACAATTACTTGAAATTCCTTCCTTGATGATTCATATCCTTGTGATTCGATTTCCGTGTTCATATCGAATCCTATTCCTATTTATAGCCTTCGCCGATGACGACTATGGGGACTCAGTGAGGTGC
This sequence comes from Agapanthus africanus, assembly GCA_030015575.1. NCBI lineage: Eukaryota > Viridiplantae > Streptophyta > Magnoliopsida > Asparagales > Amaryllidaceae > Agapanthus > Agapanthus africanus. The sequence continues at coordinate 114,402,198 of JASDDO010000014.1, forward strand.
AGCGAGGGCCGAGGTCAGTATTGACTCGGGGAGAGCAAGGACTGACCAGGATGCCACGCTCGTTGCACAGGTGCAGACGGATCCGCCTTTGACAGATAGTATCGCTAGGCTTATGGCAGAGATGCAGGACATGCGCCAGACGATGAGTTCTTTGGTGGAGACCATTCGAGCGCAGCGACAGGAGGTTGTCACCCCTGTTATCCAGTTGTTCTTTGTGATCAGCACACAGCTTTCCGTCACTTACATAGCACCAGTGGATGCAGCCCTAGTTGACGAGACACGTATACCAGAGACTTCGGGAGTTCCGGAACCGTGGAGGACTCGTACCGGGGTATCAGCTCAGAGACAGAGGCTTAGTCGTCGAGACAGCTTTCGTGACCGTTGCGGGAGTAGAAGAGGTTTGGGACGAGGGGATTCGTGTTAGCTAGATCAGCCGTTTGTTGTGTTAACTTCTGTCAGCGATTCTTTTGTTGCGCTACACGTATTTCAGTCGTATGCCAATCGGTTAGGAGATTCATCCGTCACTTGATCCTTCTAGAGATGTTGGATTTGACGTTCTCCTGGGCACGGACTGGTTAGTTACGTGCTAGGCGTCTGTGGACTACCGCGAGGAAGCAGTCAGGTTTGTTTTCCCGGCAAGTCAGTTCTTGTTGTGCAGGCGGACAGTGGTGTCGCCTCTCACAGCTCGAATTCATCCTTTTTCGCTAGTCGGCTTTTGAGGAGAGGATGTCGAGGATTCTTTACGTTCATTCGTGATACCGGAGCCATAGTGGGTTTGTTGGACCAGGTTCTTACGTGCGAGAGTTTTCCGACGTTGTTCCAGATGAGCCGGCGGAGCTTAGGGAGCTTAAGGATCAGCGGAAGAGTTGTTTGTTGGGGGGTTTGTGCGTCTGAGTGTTTCGTCTTGAGGAGCTCCTATTTCTGTTTGTCAAGGAGAAGGACGGCAGTTGAGCTTGTGTATTGATAGATCGTCAATTGAATTGGCTTACGGTGCGGATAGGTATCATTTACCTCGCATTGACGATTTCTTCGATCAGCTCCTAAGTGCGAGAATTTTTCTAAGTGGTTGGGATCAGGTCATCATTATTGCGGGTTCGGAGTGATGGCATTCCGAAGACTGCCTTGTACGTGCTACGGGCTTTGTGTGTTTTGGTGAGTCATTAGATTCACTGATGCCCTAACAGCATTCGTAGATGTGATGAACCGGATTTCTTCAGGCCGTTCCTCGACCAGTTATTGTTGTGTTATTTACGACATTCTGGTCTAATTAATGTGTCTTAAGGAACAGGAGCAACACTTGAGGATTTGTTATGCAGATACTGGGAGAGCACCAGCAGCTGCTAGATTCTTGGAGTGTTTCTTCAGGCTTGTTTGTGTTGACTCCTAGGTCTCGTAGTCACGGGAGACGGTTTCGTATGTGGTTCCGAGGAAGATCGTGGCCGTACAGCTTAGGCCCAGACTTGTGTGCAGGACGGAGATCCACAGATTTTTGGGCTTAGCAGGTTCTTACCGCCGTTTCGTGCAGGATCGCTAGAGTAGTGCTGCACCGTCGACTAAATGGACCGGAAGGGAGGTTTCTTTTCTTTGGACTGAGGCATGTGTGCGGAGTTTTTGGCAGTTGAAGATTTGGTTAACAACTGCATCAGTCCTTCTTTGCTTTTGGTTCGGGCGACCCTGTTGTTTAACTATAATGTTTCTTGAATGGGGTCGAGTGTGTACTGAGGTGACACTATAGAGTTATCGCTTTGGCTTCCCTACATCTGGAGGAAGTACGAGAAGGATATTCCACTCATGATCTGGAGATGGCCGCGGTGGTTTTGCGTTGGGGATTTGGAGACACTAATTGTTCGAGAGTCATGTCAGATTCTCACGGACCACCAGAGCTTAATACAATCTTCCTGCAGCGGATTTTGATTGTTGTGATAGTCTTCTGCAGATTTACAGTTCTTGTGCGATCATTGAGTAAAGCTTAAGTTCGTCTCTACAGAAGGGACAACTTGCTCATGTCCGCACCCAACCACTTTTCTTTAATCGCTTTCGCGAGACACTGCCCGCCGATGCTCGTTCGTCAGAGATACTTGAGCATACTCGGCTGGGTAATGATTCGGAGTCCTTGATTTGTGACAATGGTGTGCTAAGTTAGGAATGCGTTTGTGTACCTGATATTATCGGGTAGAGACGTGGAATCCTAGAGCTGGCACATCTGTCAATTCTCTGTATTCATTCAAGTTCCACCGATATTGATGTGACTTGTGAGATAGTTACGGGTGGGCAGGAATGTAAAGAGAAATTTCAGATTTCGTTTCAAGGTGTTTGTCTTGTTGTGTGTTTTGGGTTGAGCATCTGAGACTGGCTGGAGAGTTGCAATCTTTAACTGTTCCAAAGTGGGAATGGGAGCAGATCTCCATGAAATTCGTTATGGTGTCTACCCAGGTTTAGTTAGGGTGTGACTCCATTCGGATGCTTGTTGTCCTGTTTTTCTCAGTCTGCTCAGTTCTTCTTTGTTAAGTTTGTGCGTTGCACGGAGTTCCTTCGAGGGTTGTATCCAATGAAGGCACCCTGTTCGCTTGCCGTCTTGGGCAGGAGCTTCAGGAAGCCTTGCGTACTAGTTGAGCTTTAGCTCTGTTTTTCCATCCGTAGGATGATGGTTTTGTGAGAGCGGGCTACACCGACTCTGGAGGATATGCTTGTGCGTATGTATTAATTGTTTTCGGCAGTTGGGATCGTCACTTGCCATTGTTCGGATTCTCCTTCGATAGCAGTTATCAGGAGACATTCCAATTGGCAACCTTTAAGTTTTGTTTGTTAGGTGGTGTCGATCTCCAGTCTGTTTTTCTGACTCTGCGTAGTAGGATTTTTGGACCCCAGCTTGTCTAGAGACTTCGAAAATGATCCAGCTGTTTCAGGTGAGGATGATGACAGTCCTGTTCGGACAGAGGTCTTATGCCGACCATGGTGGTCGCAGGCTCGAGTTCGCAGTGGGAGATCATGTATTCATACGGATTTTTGCCGATGAAGGACGTGTTGAGTTTTGGGAAGCTTACCAGAATTGTAGGTCCTTTCGAGATCCTTAAAGTGAGTTAGTTCCGTTGCCTTTAATTTGGCACTTCCGCCCAGAATATTGAGTATTCATCCCGTATTCCTTGTGTCGATACTTTGCAATTGCCTTCATGACCTTTCTCACATGATTCAGCACCAGACCATTTAGTTTGGACGCGATCTTTCGTTCACCAGCAGCCAATTGTGTTAATGGCTAGGCGGGTGGAGAAACTTCGGTCAAGGGTCTTGCCATCTGTGAAGGGTTTTTCTTAGACGTAGCCGTATAGTGAGATGATTACTTGGTAGGCTGCGAGCGAGAATTGGGAGTTTTATACTCTTCTCTTTGAAGGTACGCTTAGTGAAAATTTTAAATTCAGGGACGAATTTTTATAAGGGGGAAGATTGTAACGTTTCAGAAATCGTTTTGCGAATTTTCCCGTTTTAGGGCAAAATTGTCAGTTTTTTCCGTTTTAACCCGATTTCGATCAAATGTCCGTATAAACTTGCCGGCACCTAGTTTAGCTAAAATAAAGCTTGTGCGCGAACTTTAGGGGTATTTGGGAGGTTTTGGTTCAGATAGAATTTTTCCCAAATAAAATATTATTTTAAGCGGTATTTGGTGCACGTAAATCGGGAAATTTTTTCTAAATGAAAATTTTTGGAAATCATCACTACAATTATTTTAGAACCTTCTTTTTAAATATCTTGATTTTTTTGGTCAAAGGTTTAATTTTTAAAAGAAAAAGAAAAGAAAATGAATAAAAGGTGGCATTTTTGCATTCAATGTGCATTAATTGTTTTCTTTTGCTAGAAAATTCCACACTTCACCAAAAATCCCCCCATTCTTCCCTTGGCCGGCCCTTCCCTTCCCCTTGCTGCCCTCCATCATTTCCACCCATTTTCAACTCATTTTTCATCAAATAAATCATTAAAATCCAATTTAATTCATATAAATTCAAATATAATCATTTTCCTTCATTTCCTTCACTAATCCTTCATGGATCTTCAATAAAGCTTGGTTTTTGATGCTAAGATGTTGGATTAAGTTTCATTTTGTGTTCTTGGGGAGGTATAATTCTTACCTTAATCCTTTTATATTTGCTTTAATCTTATTCTAGCTAAATTAGTTAGCTAATTATGTGTTTAATTTAGTTTTTAAATTATGATTAATTCATTTATTTTTGGTTTAAGAAATTCATGTTAGGGTTATATTTTGTTTATGTGTTTAGTGTTTAATTGAAGTGTTAATTTGTGAATTTGAAAAGCTTAACCTAGTAGAAAATGCTAATTTTTGTTAATTACTACTTTGTCTAATTAAGGGTTTTTGCTTACTAGGTTTGTGCTAAAGCTTAATTAAGTAAGTTTAAAAATATAGAAATGGTTTAAATGGTTTAACCTTGCTATTTGAAGATATTTGTAAATTATAGTTTTTGGTAAAACTCGTAGTTTTGAGTTATAAAGATAGGTACTGCTTACTAGATTTCGGTAACTTTTAGGCGTGGGTTTCTTTTGACGTTGCGACGTTATTTATTTTGAGTCCACGTTTATTATTGTGTTTTGAATGCGCTATCGGGACGATCGGAATCTAGACTAGGTGTTTCGTAGTTTGGCGACTCTAGTTAGGATTTTTGGCCGATGTCGTGCGCGTTAGATGCGCTAAGCGCGCAGTGTAATTTTCAGGGCGTTATTCTTACGTTTCGATATCTTTTCGTCGATGTAGAATATATGCTTATGTGATGTGTTTGTGAAATTTTAGGTTCGCAAGCGGGGACTTCGGACGCTACGACAAGAGGAAAACATGTGGTAGGCTTCACCTAGCTTGGAGTGTTGGTGAGTAGATTTAACATCTACAGGGGAATCGCCCGCATGGCCTTATGCGTCAGGGCTAGAGATTTTATTACTTGTCGCATATTCTACGTTATTGTTAGAATTGCGCCTTTACCCTATTACTTAGATGTAGTTTTGCCTGGACTAGTAGTAGTAGGACACTCCACATATTATTGACGATTCATGTTGCACGAGCACTGATTGTATGCTACACACACCGTCAATAATTGCCATGTCACGCATAACCCATTTATAGATATAATATTGCTTGGTTAGGGACATTGAGATTTTGATTTATATTTCTTTACACATTGATTTATAGCATACCTGTATACCTACATGCTTACACATATGTTCTGACATACATACATGCTAGTTATCTGTATACCTATAGTGTATCGTACCATTAGTGATAGGTGCATACACACTTTACGATATAACTACAGGTATACTTTGCATATATGTTACTTATACCCGGGGGGTACCCTACATATTTTACTATACCCAGGGGGGTATACTACATCATTTGCTTATAGGTAGACACATATACTTAGCTGTACCATATTGATTTCGCATACATCTGGTTTCAGCTACATATTTTCCTTTATATGCTCGCATTTCAGATATATCGCACATATTTATTCCTGGATTTGCGCATTGTTATTTAGATTTTACATGATGTTTTCTGGATTTGGGAACCGCGGGAGTTCATGAAATTATGCATTAATTGAAAAACCCGGTTTCCTTGATATGATATTTGCGCAGCCACCGTGAGATTTATCGGTTCTGATTATATACTCCATACGAGGTGTGGATGCCGTATGAGGGTACATGGTGGGGCCCGGTATGGTTCCCCTCGGCAAGAAGATCGATGGACTTTGCCGATTGAGCATGGAGGCGGGCAAGTACCTACCGGTGACAGTACCAATAACTCGGCGGGGATCGTGGGGATACCGTTGGGAGTCATGTACGTATAGATACGTCGAGAGGCGAGGGTCAGAGCTAGGCACTCGAGCTTTCGGGATAGCGTATGATACGTACCTATCAGGATGTTAGTCTGGGAGACGGCATATGATAGATCAGTATTTCTGTGTCGATACTTGGCACATTGGTTTCATGATATTTCTAATTACTTCTTGTATATATAACAGGGGATTTATCCGCTGTTATATATACCCTTACACCAATATTAGTGGAATGTGACGCTAATATATGTGTATTGACCTCATCATATTTATTTATGTCATTATATTTAGGATGTTAGAATTTTGCTGGAGATTTGACTCGGGATATAAGAGATTCATTTGAGTTTGGATACTGGATAGATATGTGAGATCTACTTGATATTGTACATTCGAGATATATGAGATCTACTTGCTGTTGTACATTCGAGATATGTGAGATATACTTGATATTGTACATACGAGATATGCGAGATCCACTTGATTTTGTACATTCGATATATACGAGATATACTTGATGATTGTACATTCGATATATGTAAGATATACTTGAGGTTGTACATTCGGGATATATGAGATATACTTGATATTATGCAATTGAGGAGATGTGATACTTAGATAATATGCGAGCCAATTTGGGGGCTGATTTGAGGAATTGGGATTTAAATTGTCTTGCTGGATTGTGATCCTACCACGATGTCAGGATTCCGTGGAAATGACATAGTTCACTCCATACCTCATCTTATCTGTTTGTGCACTGCTTCATGTACTAGTAGTACCTGTTAGTGTACCCTTCATGATTGTTGCACATTTATATTCTCATATCCCTATCGCATGATTATTGCATACTGTTGTCATATCATTATTGCTTTATATATATTGGTTGTACCTGCTAGTGTACTTTCCATTATTCTGCATTCATATGACATGTTATTACTGTTAATTGCATATCTTAAATTCACGCTTTACGTGCATGCTTGCGATTAGCTGCATATGTTATTTACTATTCACGAGTTGGCAACTCACCCCCGTTGTGCCACAGGTGTTACAGAGTGTTCCCCAGAGTAGTCGAGGCTGGCTATTCATCTATCATCTTTTACTACAGATACCGCATCGGCTCACAGTGTGCTGTTTTGTTCAGGTGGGTTTTGGTGGTTATCTGTATTTGTATTGTATATTCGTTGTATCTTGTACTCTCCATCTACTATTATGTTGTTGACTTAGAGAGTTGGTGAGGACGATATTGTATAAATTGTGGATTTGTTGTCCTTTATACAGCTTTCTCTCTATTGTCTTTATTTCTTCGTTACGGCGTCGTATATTTGTGGTGGTGATTGTTTTCCGCCTTTGGGCGTGTATTTGCTCCCGTTTGGGGATGCTTTACTTTATATTTATGTTGTACCCATTTTTGGGGCTAGCTTTTACAAAGGAGGTGCTGCCAAAATTTTAAAGGAAATAAAATTGGACTTTTAAAGAATTTGGGTTGTGATTTCAAAGACTTTTAAACAATGTTTCTTATCCTTTCTTGTCTTTTAATGGTTTAGATTTCTGGGTTTTGGCTTTCTTTTACTGCGTTACGCCTGTAGACGTTGCGCAGTATTAGGGCCATCACGTGCCAATTTCGGGTCGTGACAGATTTCAACCCCCATACCAACCACTACTGCCTCCCAGTGCTTCGGGACTGCACCCAGCTACTACCTGTTTGCACGACACCTTTGAGCCGTGGTAGTGTAGTAATCTAAGAACAGTGGGAATACACTCGAGGCAAAGTAGCAGTGTCAAGTCAACGGACTAAGCTGTACTCATGTCACCTGGGAACTGCTACCCGTCGATAGGTATAATACCCACCAGCGGCTCCCTATGAGTCCTGTCCAGTGTACTCATAACCCAATGAGCACCTGCATACTATCTCCAGTATGACGTACTAATGGCTGTGGGACAGACCATCTTCCCTGCTGAGATGAGAAGCGTATACACTAGTTTAGTCTGGAGTATCGATGCCCCGTCTCGATAATCCTACGACTAGGGACCTGTATAAGGATGTACTTATAGACTACCCAGCCCCCACTAGTGTGACTACCATCACAACGCTGGTAATCAAGCAAATATCCTAAGGGCTCTACCAATATGTATAAGCGATATGCTAAAAGAAACACATGCACATATTGAGGTAGAAACAAACCAGGTAGCATACTACCATTTCGAGCAAGACTGTTACTTTATCCGTGTATATCCCAAGCTTCCAATATGTAATATACAAACCAGTATGATACAATAATGGCCTCCAGGGTATATATCATTAACAATCTCCTACTTACATTAAGGACATGTATTGGCATATCGCAGACCTATCATTTCGATTAGCCTCTCGAACTGTGTCTGAGGGATGGCCTTTATGAGTAGATCTGCAGTGTTGTCCTCTTTATCTACTTTCCGCGCCTCGATCTCCTGGCGATCAACGATCTCCCTGATCAGGTAGTACCACCTCAAGATATGTCAAGACTTCTGATAGGACCTGGGTTCCTTCGCTAAAGCTATAGTGTCGTTGTTGTCATAATACAGAGGTATTGGATCTACAATGGACGGAACTGAAGTTCTGTTAGGAACTTCTTCGTCCAAAACGCTTCTTTCGCAGCATCACAAGCGGCGATATACTCCGTTTCCATCGTCGATTCAGCAACGGTGTCCTGCTTGGAGCTCTTTCAATAGACCACTCCTCCATTGAGGGTAAAGACATAACCCAACATGGACTTAGAGTCATCCTTGTCACTCTGGAAGCTGGAGTCAGCAAAGGTCTCGATCTGGAGGTCTTTTCCGCCATACACCAAGAACATCCGCTTAGTCCTTCTCAGTTACTTGAGAATGTTCTTTAGTACTATCCAGTGGTTCTCCCCTGGGTTTGAATGATACCGGCTTACCACGCTAAGTGCATAAGTAACATCTGGTCTGGTACACAACATCGCATACATTATAGAGCCTACCGCAGAAACGTAAGGTATAATCGACATGCGAGCCCTTTCCAAATCAGTCTTGGGAGACATCTCTTTGGAGAGGGTGATTCCATGACAAGACGGTAGACTATCGCGATTTGAATCTTCTATACTAAATCTCTTTAGTATGGTGTTGATGTACCTAGACTGTGAAAGTCCTAACATCCTCTTAGATCTATCACGATAGATACGGATCCTCAGAATGTATGAGGCATCACCCAGGTCTTTCATGGAGAACATCTGTGACAAGAATACTTTGATTGATTGTAGCATAGGAATGCCATTTCCTATCAAGAGAATGTCATCTACGTACAAAACGAGGAATACCACAATTCTGCTACAATCTTACTATAGATGCATGGTTTATCTGGATTTTTGATAAAGTCGAATTTTTTGACCGTCTCATCAAAACAGATGTTCCAACTCCGCGATTCCTGCTTTAGTCCATAAATGGACTTAAGCAACTTGCACACTTTCCCGCTGCTCCCACTCTGAATGAAACCCTCTGGCTGATCCATATAGACGCACTCTTTCAAATGTCCATTCAGAAAAGCGATCTTTACGTCCATCTGCCAAATTTCATAATCGTGGAAGACAGTAATGACAAGAAGGATCCGAATGGATTTGAGCATAGACACTGGAGAAAAGGTTTCATCATAGTCCAAACCAGGTCTTTGATGAAAACCTTTTGCAAAAAGTCTAGCCTTATAGGTTTCAACATGTCCATCTACATCAATCTTCTTTCTGAAGATCAATTTGTAGCTGATTGATCGTCTAAGTTGTGATAAAATGTATAGTGTTCACAATCAATGAAATTTATATCGCAATCAATAACGGTGTCGCTCTTAGCGATTGTTAGTGAGCACGGATCGTCCACAGAGATGCGAGTACTTGTTCGATCTTGCTTTAGATGAATTGAAATGAAAATATAAAAGAAAATTTAAGAAAGTTGATTCAAGATTTGTGAGATTTCATTTCAAGAAACATAAAGAAAATAGATTTAGAATCAAGAATCAAGAATCAAGAAGATGTCCAAACCAATTTAGTTATCAAGATTTGTAGAATAGCTTGTAGGATTCGATCAAATTAGTAGTAGTGATGAATCTAGAGATGACTAATCTTATCTATTGATAATTTATAGCTAGAACGATAGTGACGAATGAAGATTAGGGATCTATTGAAGAAAGTAGGGTTTCTCCTTTTCTATCCCTTGTCTTTTCATTGATCATCATTTGGATCTAGCCTTTAGCAAAAAGAATCATCAATTATTTAATCCCTAGTATGCAGCGAAATTATCAAGAATGTGATCTCGCTCCAAATTAGGTCATTGATGATTCTTTTTCCTAAATTCACAAATCTCATAAGACTTAAGATTAGTAAAAGGATCTTATCATCACTAGATCTACCGATTCTCTCGAATCCTCCACAAACGGAGATTTCACTCACACATCATGAAAATTAACGAATCACAAATGAAATATTTCATAATGCAGGAATGTAATGAAAACAAAAATTAATAATTTATCACCTTCATTAAATCTTCTTCAAATTTACACAACTCCTCAATTCGAGATACAAAATTAAGCTCTCGATCGCTCCTTTGAAGAGGTGAATTTGTCGTCGATCTTCGCGAAGCTCGATCGCCGTGAGTCGCGGATCATCGTGGATCTCTTGCTCGGATGATGATCGGCGTTGCGATGAAGGATCGTTGATTGCTTGCTTGATTTTCTTCTCAATGGATCTTGATTTGGCTTTGGATTTGGATTTGGGTTAGGGTTTAGATTGGATCACAAGCTGTGTCACTCGACTTGTGTGTGAAATTATTGAACCAATTAATGAACCCCTAATTAATGAACAACCTAATTAATGAACAACCTCCACCACTAGATGTAGATCCCCTTTTTATAATTTTCAAATGAATCTTCCCTCCAAAGTTAGGTTGTTAGGGAGAGCCTTCTAGAATGGGGTTGTTAGAGGGAATATTCTAGAGGAAGGTCGTTACAAGGAATATTCTAGAGTGAGTTTGTTATGCAGAGCCTTCAGGAGGAAGCCACGTGGTCTTTGAGGGTCTTCTAGAAGCCTGGCAGTTAAATGGAATATTCTGAAGAATTTTGAACTGCTGCCGAGTCAACCAGGCCGCGGAACCGCGGCGGATCGGCCTGGATCGGTCGCGTATCCGCGGCCATTTAGTGGCCTTGATGGCTCATTTTCTCTGAATTGCTTGGTTTTGTCTTTTAGGGAATCTTCTGATGTCTGGAATCTCATTATTCTTTCTTGTTTGCTGCCAGATCTCAATTCTTTGACTTGCTGCTTTTTATTGGCACTTTTGTGATTCCGGCTCTTTGACCTGAAGAATTTTCTGCACACAATCTTGAGAAACAGTGTTGAGATATACAAAATCATGCGTGCAGAAATAAACACACAATTTCCTATAAAGAATGCTGAATATATATACAACACGTAGTATTTAGTATTTTCCAGACAAACTGGTAATACGTGTTATATTTATATCAGCTATCCTTAAATGATCAGAATAATGAGGAAATTGATGTGTTACAAAATGCATTATTTTCGACTGAACAAATTCCCCCAAACTTAATTTTGACCGTCTCGAGCAAATATCTTTTATTTAAGAGAAGGAGAAAATTTATTAAGAAAAAGAAAAACTAACTAGCACACTTTTGTAGGCAAACACGATTGCACTGAGCACGTGCAACAAGCCTTTAAACCTCTAGGTGTCCCTAGTAGGAAGAGTGTTGTCTCCTGAGGGTTTTCAGCGGATTGCACCCATAAAATCCTATAATAAAAGAAAGACTGTGAATGTTACATGTAAAGATAAGAATTATAAATGAAGGACTTTGAAAATTAGAGTTTCCAACTATACTAGCTTTTCGGTTGTCATGAGCCCTATCTTAATAGTCATGAAATCATATCACCCCTCAATAAAACATCGTCTTTATTCTTCATTCCTACCTTTCTTCCAAACACCGATCATATACCCCTACGTGCGTGTAAAGAACATCCTTACACTCAGAGAATTCAATTCAAGCTATCATACTCTTGTCCATCTACCTCGGTACTTTTTAATTGGTGAAAATTTAGATGGATTTGCTCACACATTTTTCATGCGACCGTTAATACTTCTTGAGCTACTAACCGATTGATTACTCATGTGCTTGATTATAAGGCGTATTTAGCATTTTCCTCGTCTTGCAACACCTAAGGCTTAGCAGTGACTCCCAAACCAGTTGGTCTAAAGCATTAGGTGATGAAGCACCCTCGCTATGTTTTTTTATGCTTCCTTGTTGTTTACAAAACCAGTGTTCATTTTTCTACACCATTTTATATTTCCTTCATTTATTATTTCCTTCATACTTTGGCTTTTAGACAAGAGCATTTCAAGGTATCCTTTACTATCCCGAGTTTCAAGACGTGTGTAAGTGCATATAGTAGGGTATTAACATTCAAATGTTTGGCTTCTAGAATAGAAACTATTTTTCAGACTTATTTTTATCCTCAGATTAGTGACTTCCTTCATCTTACTAACCCTTGGGACAACGGCTCATAACTACTTATTACTAGTTTCGTTTAAGAAAACTTTTAACTTTTTTGGTTTTCTTAAATTTTTCCAATCTTTTGGATGTAATTTTTCACTTTCTAATCTTTTATTATCTTATTTACGTACACAATTTTTTTTTATTATATGTTTTGTGCTTATGCAAAGTATGATACAAAGTGATGCGTAAATAAGCACAAACCTCTCCCAAACTTATTTAGAACAGTGTCCTCACTGTTGTCATCTGTTAAATCTCAAAAACCTGTAAGCTTGGGAGGAAAATTTATTAGCGGGGTCAAAAAATATGGACGTGAAAATCTCCCCCAAACTTATTTTTGGCTCACAATTTTGAGGACAACTTTTATTTTCAAGAGCCAAAAATACACCCCCCAAACTTGAGTTAAACAATGTTAAGCCTTTTAAAATCATAAGAGGGGGGTAAAGTTATTGGTCAATGCAAAGCCATACAAAGACCGAAAGTCAACACTAACTATTCAAAGATTTTATCAGTATAATGTATAGGTCGGTGGAAGAACATGTTGTATAGAGCCAGGAAGAAGTGGGACAAAGATAAGTGGCGTGATAGAAAGGGTTTGCGTCTCAATTTGGAGAGACGACACAGTGATTGTGATGATGGATTACTCGCATACTCATGATTGTCAAGAAGAAGGGGTGGAGGTTCAATTTCTTTGTTTTGGAGAAGATTCATCTCAACACCCGTGTTTGCTAAAAACGCGAGTTCATCAGCGAAGCTTTCATTGATATCCTGAAGAATAATGTCATTGGAAAGAACGGGATGATACTCAGACTCCATGAAAGGTTCAGAATAGGCATTAGATGTTGACCCGGACAACTCAAAAGAAGGGTCCGCATGTGTATAATACATCTCTGGGTCAAACAACAACGTACAAAGGAAGTTTGGATTTGTATCATGAAGCTGTTCAAATCCGCTGCTGTCGACATCCATTAATTCGACAGAACATACATGAGCATAGGGTTCAGAGGCTTGACCTCCCAACTTGTAAATGTTAAGCTCAATTGACCTATTCCCGAAGGACAGGGTCATAGAACTGAAGGGTTCCGGCAGCGCCCCGGCCATCGAAACGCGGCCAAAATGCAGAACAAAAATTTATCATACCGGCGCTACCACTACCCGAATCCCGGATCGACCTTAAACCATAAACTAGCAAGCTAAACTAAGAGTTAGAATCATTATACCGAGTTGATCCGTGTCCTTCGGTCTTCATTCCAGGCTCCTAGCGGATTCTTGATGTGGTTTGGTCGCCGGTCTTCCTCCATCTCCGATGATCCACCCGAGGGATGTAACTCCGGCTCTAGCTTCACGATATGATACTTATGGAGCAACTAGGGTCTCTAGGATGCTATCCTAAAGAGCCTATGATGTATTGTAAATGTTTCTTAGTGTTAGCTATCTCAAAAACTTGAAGGTGGAAGAAAAATGAAAGCTAGAGGAAGGTGAAGCTCATGGTGAAGGAGGAGCTCAAGAAGGAAAAAGCAATGAACAAAAACCTTCATGCTTGCAAGAATGAACTCAACCATGAAAGAGAAAAATAGCATGCTAGGTTTTGTTAAAATGATTTTTCCAATTTTAAAATCCCACCATGCTTGAATAGTGAACACAAATGAATTAATAATTCATTTGTGTGCACTATTACAAGCATGGTTATCACAATACCTCCATCATGCAATTTCCACCTCATTTATCCATTTAATAAAAAAATGGTCAAATCAAGAAATGAGGTGGCACCTTCTAGAATGTTATCCGGTAAAAAATACGGATTATATTCTACTGTAAATATATCTGCATTCGTACCGAAATACGAATACCCAATGAGATAGAATAAAACAAAGAATATAATACTAGAATATACGTATCGAAATACATATACAAAATTATTAAATCAATACCTGATTTAATAATCCGGCTCAAGTCCGAGTCGGCTAGTACTACCAATTATCCGATCGAAAGTCCTGGTATAGAGTACACCAATCACTCGGAACCCTGAACATATCCAATACGTCTACTACATCATTTCGCCAGAACCAGGGAAACACTCTGTGTGGGACTCTAAAGACTCGTCAATACGCTGGCAGTGGGTTTAACCATAAGCACGTCAGCGGTACTAGCTGTACGTAATGGCTACCCAGGTATTGTGATAACCATGCAGAACCCCTACTGAGCCTGACAGTGACAATATCCGTACAGTCCGGTCTGTTCATCTAAGATTATCGCATATCGAATCTAGGGGGGTGGATAAAGTCAGACCCCCAACAACGCGATATTTAGTGTCGGTATGAAACCCATCACCACCTGAGAAACTATCGATCCTGGATCGATAATTCTCTTCCACCGTGGCCACGGATTTGTGGTGATGGCCATCCGTACACAACGCGACATCAACCCCCAATACCGGGAGAGACGAATCCCCGACGATCCGATCACTGCCTCCATGTGGCTCGGGACTGTACCCAACTAAAACCCGTTTGCACGACTCCTTTGAGCCGTGGTAGGGTAGTAATCAAAGCACAGTGGGAACTCACATGAGACAAATGATGATTTCAGGTCGACAGACTAACCAGTACACATGTCACCAGGAAACTGCTATCTGACAATAGGTATAATACCAACTAGCAGGTTCCCGGTGAGTCCGTCCAGTGTACTCATAACCCAATGAGCACCTGTATACTATCTTAGGTGAACAAACTAACACCAATGTCTTGTGAGACCTGGCCACCGCCCCTCGTCGGGGTCTCGATCAGTATACACTAGTCTACACTGGAGTATCGATGCCCGGTCTCAATACTCCTACGACTAGGGACATTTAAGGATGTGCTTATAGACTCCAGCTCCCACATATATGATCGCCATCATACTGCTGGCAGTCAAGAAAGAATCCTAAGGGCTCTATCAACACGTGCATGATGAAGACAAACCAGATAGCATACTATCATCTTGAGTAAGACTGTTTTATCGGTATAGGTCCTACCTCAATCATCATAATCACAAGTCCGCGACTATGATAATTGCCTTGAGGGCACTATAGCCAACAATCTCCCACTTGCACTTAAGGCCAATTATTGCGATGTCGCATACTTATAGCCCGTGTGATACCGAACACCCAACTTCTCTACTAATCCGTTTCACAAAGCCTGTTTGCGAAAATGATTGCGTTCGAGAAATAGCCTCAGTGAGTGGATCCGCTCCAATGTTTCTTTCTGTATCTTTCTTAATCTCAACTTCGCGGAGAAAACTATCTCCCGAAATGAGCAATACTTGTCTTAGAATTTGTCTGGATGTCTGATGGGACCCAGTTCATAAATGAACTCCAAATCCAGTAAACTACTTAGACTGTATCGTCCACTGAATTTAATCAGTATCCTGCACCATGCCTTTCCTCAGTATCCGCTTGGACCACCTGTCCAACATACTGTCCCTCAGAAGAGGGAAAAACTATAACTCTGACAGTCACTCTGTCATCCATGTCACCTGAGAAGCTTGAAATGATAACCGTCTCCTGAAGGAGGCTGTCGTTACCATATCCCAAGAACATTCACTTATGTTCATAAACTGCTTCCCAATGTTTCTCCAGGATTGGAATAATATATGTTTATTGCAGCTAGTGCAAAAACAATATCTGGTGTGGTATTTGATATTTCATGACTAACTCAATTGGCCTAGCCAATAATATGTTAATCATGTAGATCCCTCTCCCCTTTAGTCTGTAGGACACCTTTAGAGAGGTTTACTCCATCACCTGCAGGTACACCACCATGCCAGGAGTCGTCTATTTAATGTCAAAGTACCCAGATTAGGATACTTCCCAAATCTAGATCTAAAACCATAGATCTAGTAACCAGAAAACCTGATATTATATCTATATCCTATGTGGAGAAAAAAGTTTGTGACAACCACAGTATAACCGATCGTAGTACAGGAATATCTCTTCCTATCAAGTGCATGTCATCCTAATATCTGGACATCACTCTCTACTACATTCTTACCAGATCCATCTCCTATTCTGATGAGGTCAAGACCTATGATTGTCACATCAAAAATAGATGATCTATTTCCACTATACCTGCTTTAGTCTATAAATAGACATAAGCTACTTGCCCACTATGCTTCCGCTGCTCCCACTGACTACAAAAACCCTCCGGCAGTGTCATATACACATACATTTCCAAAGCTAGTTTAGAATGACGGTATACTCATCCTCCTGCCGGGTCTTATAGTCTAGAGCAGCAGCAATAGCAAGTCTGGGTAAACAAGAACCTCCCTGTCACCGTCTCTGAGAAGACTGAAGTACCTCTCGGGTGCCTGAGGTTACCCACCAAAATCTTCGGAGTGGCTAATGGAACGTCGAAACTAATTGAATCGTTAGGTTCTATTAAATCATCAGTGATCGTTTGATGTTCTGGAATCACTTCCAATTCTACCATACTCCCACTATTGCTTTTCTGAAAAAATCCATTTTATTAAAACTGTGGTGAGTCAAGAACAATATAAATATTGATCTTCCTGATGGTAGAAAGTTAACCCTCGTCAAAGTCTGGGATAACCCACAAACAGCCATTACTGAAATGTGCCTTGAGTTTATCCGGATTCTGGTTTTAACCATCAGCCGGACAACTCCCTATATCTTAACATCGTTAAGATATAAATTGATCCTATATATATATATATATATGATATAGAAAAAAAAAGCACTAATCTAATTTGGAACCAGATTCAAAATCATGCAGCTGCCTCCAGTGCATATCAACCAAATGGAAAGAGGACAATCAGCATTACTCATCTAGGAGTGCATCCATATATGAGTAACCTGAAAGAGAAACAAGTTCTCAAAGCCATTACTATCAATGGAATACCAAACACAAGTATCTACATCTTCGACTTCCTCGAAGAATCCTGATACTTACAATAAATGGTTCTCTACTTTATTCTTATACCTATAACTTCTCAATATCTGGATATTGCATTTCAAAGAAATACTTGTCAAGAACTGGAGAAGTCACAAGTAAACAAAATATAGTACGAGTACCAACCCCTTTGTCCTAATGGACACTGGACAACATACAATACTTTGTATAAGTCCCCTGAGTTCAACAACTCAAACCCTGTGTGTCGTAGGTTGAAAAACTGTACTATGGTTAAGAAGAATTACACCGTTGTTGAATGCACCTTACCTAATCACCATCCGATATAGGTAAATGTTATAGACACAATATCAAAAATTTATATCTCACTTTATAAAACAAATGTACAGATATATCAGTTTGAAATTGGTGCATGACAACGGATATTCAAAACCAAATATTTGCCATCTGGCAAAATCCAGAAGATTTCCTCAAATATCACCGATTACTACAAATTCCGATATAATGAGGGTCTAATCACCCAATTCCCAATATCTTACTCCCACTCACCATCCGTAATAACATGCAGATGTGAGAAACTGATCTGGTAAATACATACCCTGGAGTTAGATTCCAATTGGGAAAACAGTTTTCAATTAACATCGCACAGCGAAACTGAAACATGAAAATGATTCAAAAGGGTTAACTGGTATTCTTAGTAACGCCTCTTCCATTATCCTGAATCATGACAGTAACCATATACTTACATACCCTCACTGCAATCCCTTTATTATGTCTTTACTTATTACCTTCTGTACACCTCCTTTACGCTAATTGGTTTTCTTCATTCCCTACCCTTCGGCACCAGCCTAAGGTTTGGAAGAAGACTATCCAATAAGCGTAATAGGTGTACTCTCCTAATCCTAGGAGCCCTCGCAACCCGAGAGAAGCTAAAGAGAAAAGAATAATTCTATTCAATTTCTCCTGAACCAGAATCCATCCTCGAAAAAGTTCCTTCGAGTTTGTATGTAACTATACGATGGATTTATCCAATGGAAGTGGATATCCGTAGTGATACGGAGTGTTCTAGAGAAAAACAAAGTGGATGTAGGAGTGGCAGGGGTATACACGGTTTTTTTGTCGTGAATGATGGTGATCGCAATTTCCTTTGCCATTATTCTAATCCCTTTATATGTCTTTACTTATTACCTTCTGTACACCACAGTTAAGCTTGTTGGTTTTCTTCCTTCCCTACCGTTCGGCACCTGCCTATGGTTTGGAAGAAGACTATCCAATAAGCTCAATAGGTGTACCCTCTCCTAATCCTAGGAGCCCTCGCAACCTGAGAGAAGATAAAAGGAAAAGACAACCGAATAATCCTATTCAATCTCTCCAGAACCAGAATCCATCCTCAAAAAAGTTCCTTCGAGTTCGTATATAACCATATGATGGATTTATCCAATGGAAGTGGACGTTCGTAGTGATACGGGGTGTTCTAGAGAAATGCAAAGGTGGTATAGAAGTGGCAATGATGTATGCGACACCGTGACATTCCAAAAGCCAATGTGTTTAAAGAAGGTTCGGTCAACTTGGTTTCATGAGTTTTAGTCAAAAGTCGGGTCATAGTCGCAGCCAGAGAGAGAGAAAGAGAAGAAACACTCAGCGTGCACTCTAATCTAGATCAGAATGGTTAATCATTTTATCTAATCTGGATGGCTCCCACTGTGTCCTCGAATTCTCCTCCAAACCTAAAAGGAGAATTAGTCGGAATCACCCGAGGAGTAATCCTACTCATCAGTGGGAATCATGATCCAACTATCATCTCATGATAACTTGATGGAAGCCACTCAAGTCATCACACTCCAGAAGGTATGCGCAATCCTGGCAAGTTTCCTGTATGTTTGAAACTCCTGATGTGATTTTTACCCCTAGGACCCAAGTGACCTTGACTAAAGATCAAAATGTCAAAAGGTCCTAGTCAAGTTCTACCCGTCATTATCTGGACTGCATTAGACCCACCCGTACGAGCCTTGACTAAAGATCAAAATGATCGTACGACTGTCCTAACCAATCGCATTATCTCTGCAACAGAAAAGCACTACATAGCTACCGAACACTACGCCTCGGCTAAATGCATGACATACGTAGCACGAATACTAAGCAATACTAGTCTGAAATGACGTAGGGCTACGGTCAGTTTTTGGCAAAAAACCTTTAACGTAATGAACTTGATATCGTTGAAGGAATCCAAGTGGTTTTATAAATTTATAGTGGCGAAAACTTTTGCTAAAGAGGTCACTCCCGGTGAAGGGATCTCGGCTCTTTCCCCGTCGAATGGGGTGCAGGATATCCCAAACTGAATACCACGATGCAATGCAAAAGTAAACGACTATAGTAAAGTTATTACGTTGACGCAAACTTTTACCCAAGGGGTCACTCCAGATGAAGGGATCTCGGCCCTTGCCTCGTCGAATGAGGTGCAGGATATTCCAAATGAATACCACGATACAAAGCAAAAGAAAACGTCTGTAATATCAGTTTTAAAAAACTTGGTTCCAACAATATCATATAAATAGGTTTGTTTTATCCTTGCATTGATAAGAATCAATGCAGTCCCATCAATTAATCACACCAGAAAAGAACGAAAATAAAATGTACGTATATGCCATCCGCATTCTCCACTGGTTCCCGTCATCACCCGTTAGGTTACTTAACTAACGACAGAGCGGGGACTGGGCTAGCACGGGTGTAAAACATATACAACATCTACTAGTATATATATAAATATATAACAATCGTCCCAGGCATGATATAAAGCAACATCACAGAAACATCACAGAAGCAACACAGAATGGTGGATAATCTGGAGCCCCGGGTTTCACTTGAGCCGCAAGTGAGACCCGACGTTCCCTGTCGTGTGGATAGCCTGTGCAATGAAACCTAGACCCCTACGAGCGCGGCAAGTTACCTGCAAAGCCAGAAGCGAGGCAGCCCCCTTCAACAACGTGAATGGACCACCCAGCACTTCACGGAATCCGGTAACTTGAGCACCCCTCCTGGGTCAACCTATACCCCCACGAGTGCGGCGAATAGCCCGCCAATTCTAGAGTAAGGTCCCCTCCGTCTCAACGCCATATGATGCGGACCAGTTGCCCTCTAGAACCCGGCTATTCGTGCACTCCACCGCGGGGTAATCCTAGTACAGAAAATAAAATAATATACAAGGGTGGCATCGACCTCATCCCGGTCGTGCCCCAAAAGAATAATATACCAACTGGCAGTGACGGCAGTCCACATGTCGGACGCTCGCCCTGCAATATCAAATGTACAAATGAAATAAAACTGTACTGCCATTGCACCCAGGCTATCCACCACGACAATCCAACCAACATCACAGCACAACACAGAACATCAACGTGAATGTCACGTTCGCAAATCCGTCTAAAAGACATATAGCAATTAGACGGGTTTACCGATCGAATGACATTCACAGTTGCAGATTATAATGTATGTACTGATAAACGCACACTTAAAATATCGATCGACTAAGTTCTAAATTGCCTCCAATAGCAAAACAACACTTCACTAAAACCTGTGCCAAAACAGAATATTACAAAAATCACAATTCCAAGTATATGAGCTACAGTGAAAATTTGAAAGCCCGTCGCCAATAAATGGCCGTGGAACCGCCGCCAATAGGGGGTTAGTGTGGCGGATCTGCGGCACTTTAGTGGCATCACGAGCTCAATTTTTTTGTGTAGCCTTATATTTGCCTGCACGGATTTTTAAGATGCCTGAAATAATTTTTTAACCACTTTTGAAAATCGACAGCAACCAGAAAATGGAAAACGTGATTTTGGCAATTTCCGTCGATCGATCTTTTAAGCACGTTTAACCAAGCTAGTAAGGGGTTTAAAGGGTGGCTCTGATACCTGAAGGGTTCCGGCAGCGTCCCGGCCATCGAAACGCGGCCAAAATGCGGAACAAAAATTTATCAAAACGGCGCTACCGCTACCCGAATCCCGGATCGACCTTAAACCATAAACTAGCAAGCTAAACTAAGAGTTAGAATCATTATACCGAGTTGATCCGTGTCCTTCGGTCTTCATTCCAGGCTCCTAGCGGATTCTTGATGTGGTTTGGTCGCCGGTCTTCCTCCATCTCCGATGATCCACCCGAGGGATGTAACTCTGGCTCTAGCTCCACGATATGATACATATGGAGCAACTAGGGTCTCTAGGATGCTACCCTAGAGAGCCTAGGATGTAGTGTGAATGTTTCTTAGTGTTAGCTATCTCAAAAACTTGAAGGTGGAAGAAAAATGAAAGCTAGAGGAAGGTGAAGCTCATGGTGAAGGAGGAGCTCAAGAAGGAAAAAGCAATGAACAAAAACCTTCATGCTTGCAAGAATGAACTCAACCATGAAAGAGAAAAATAGCATGCTAGGTTTTGTTAAAATGATTTTTCCAATTTTAAAATCCCACCATGCTTGAATAGTGAACACAAATGAATTAATAATTCATTTGTGTGCACTATTACAAGCATGGTTGTCACCATACCTCCATCATGCAATTTCCACCTCATTTATCCATTTAATAAAAAATGGTCAAATCAAGAAATGAGGTGGCACCTTCTAGAATGTTATCCGGTAAAAAATACGGATTACATTCTACTGTAAATATATCTGCATTCGTACCGAAATACGAATACCCAATGAGATAGAATTAACACAAAGAATATAATACTAGAATATACGTATCGAAATACATATACGTAAATTATTAAATCAATACCTGATTTAATAATCCGGCTCAAGTCCGAGTCGGCTAGTACTACCAATTGTTCGATCGAAAGTCCTGGTACAAAGTACACCAATCGATCGGAACCCTGCAAGTATCCAATACGGCTACTACATCATTTCGCCAGAACCAGGGAAACCCTCTGTGTGGGACTCTAAAGACTCGTCAATACGCTGGCAGTTGGTTTAACCACAAGCACGTCAGCGGCACTAGCTGTACGTAACGGCTACCCAGGTATTGAGCGAAAGAGAGGCCGACGAGCAAACTCATGCAGAACCCCTACTGAGCCTGACAGTGACAATATCCGTACAGTCCGGTCTGTTCGTCTAAGAGTATCGCATATCGAGTCTAGGGGGTGGATAAAGTCAGACCCCCCAAAACGCGATATTTAGTGTCGGTATGAAACCCATCACCACCTGAGAAACTATCGATCCTGGATCGATAATTCTCGTCCACCATGGCCACGGATTTATGGTGATGGCCATCCGTACACAACGCGACATCAACCCCCAATACCGGGAGAGACGAATCCCCGACGATCCGATCACTGCCTCCATGTGGCTCAGGACTGTACCCAACTAAAACCTGTTTGCACGACTCCTTTGAGCCGTGGTAGGGTAGTAATCAAAGCACAGTAGGAACTCACACGAGACAAATGATGATCTCAGGTCGACAGACTAACCTGTACATATGTCATTAAGGAACTGCTATCTGAAAATAGGTATAATACCAACTAGCAGGTTCCCGGCGAGTCCGTCCAGTGTACTCATAACCCAATGAGCACCTGTATACTATCTTAGGTGAACAAACTAACACCAATGGCTTGTGAGACCTGGCCACCGCCCCTCTTCGGGGTCTCGATCAGTATACACTAGTCTACACTGGAGTATCGATGCCCGGTCTCAATATTCCTACGACTAGGGATATTTAAGGATGTGCTTATAGACTCCAGCTCCCACATATATGATCGCCATCATACTGCTGGCAGTCATGCAAGAATCCTAAGGGCTCTATCAACACATACATGATGATAAAGACAAACCAGATAGCATACTATCATCTTGAGTAAGACTGTTTTATCGGTATAGGTCCTACCTCAATCATCATAATCACAAGTCCACGACTATGATAATTGCCTTGAGGGCACTATAGCCAACAAGAATTGTTTCGACAATTGATTATAGCGTTGGAAGTCGCAAGAAAAGGTCGACCTAGAATCACCGGAATTTGGTTCCATGGGTTTGCTACAGGCTGTGTATCCAAAACAATAAATTCCACAGGGAATATGAATTCCCCGACTTTTATTAACACATTCTCAAGTTCACCTCTAGGTTTGGTGATATATCGGTCTGCCATCTGGAGAGTTGTGTTCGATGACTTTAACTCTCCGATACCTAATTGCTCATAGATTGAATAAGGAAGCTAGTTCACAGTAGCGCCTAAATCGAGTAAACCACGATTGATATTCTTACCCCCAATAGAAATAGAAATTGTAGGACAGCCAGGGTCCTTACGTTTCCTTGGTAATTGTTGGAGAAAAGCTGTGTTTACAGTACTCGACATGAAAACTTTTTTCGGCACTTGAGTCTTCCTCTTCCTAGTGCAGAAGTTCTTAAGAATTTTTGCATAAGACGGAACTTGTTGGATAGCATCTAGGAGAGGGATATTGATATTAACTTGCTTAAATATGTCCACAATCTTCTCCATTTGTGCATCAGGTTTGTTGGCCCTCAATCTGTTTGGAAATGGAGCTTTATCAATAAGTGTTGGGTCCAACATTTGTGGAGAAGTTTGTGGAGGTGGGAAGGATGAAGTGGGTGGAGGGTTCGATCCTTGAGGAAAACGGAGAATAGGCTTGGAAGAAGAAAGTAAATTAGACGAAATAGGGTAAGAAGTAGAAGCGGAAGTGGAAGTGGAAGTGGAAGCCGGAGTGTTAATGATCAATTCTTCATTATCAATTTGTTCACCCATATGATTGTCTAGCACTCTTCCAGATCTCCACGTGGTAATAGCACTCACATCATTATAATGCGAGGGTCCAGGATCAGATGGGGGTTGAGCTGGAAAATTCCCTTTCTCTCTAACACTCATTGCTGCAGTCAATTGTGCAATTTGTGCTTCTATCAATTTGATACTCTCACCGTGAGAGACAGTGTTTTGCACTAACGTCTGGATAGAAGATTTTAAAATGTCATTCGTTTGCATGGACTGTGTAATGAACAAGTCAAGTGCAGAGGGTTAATCGGTACCGGCAGAAGATGGATTAAAGTTGTTGGCCAGGTTTTGAAAATTTTGTGGTTGAAAGGGGTGCTGACTCATTTGTGGTGGTTGCTGTTGTGGAAGGACCCATTGAAAGTCATTTTGGTTTGGAACTGTATTTTGAGTTTGGTGTTGGTTCCAAGCAAAATCAGGATGATTCCTCCAACCTTGATTATATGTGGAAGAAAAAAGATCGTTTCTAGGTTGTTGCTGAAATGCAGCATTAGTGTGACCTTGAAACGGAGAATTAAAAGGACATTCTTCCGTCAAATGTGATGGATTTGAACAGCAACCACACACGGTTTTGGGAAGTGTGTATTGGTTTAGGGAGGCTGAAGAAATTCTGTTTTCTATAGCGTCGTGTTTCCTTTGTATTGCGGCCATTTCGGCTTTCATCATGACGGAAACATCGAACTGATTGATATCTTCCCTAGGCGATGGTGGTCTAACACTTTCCCATTGTAAAGTGTTTTGAGCTAAATCTTCTAGGTATTTCCAAGCTTCACCATCATCTTTAGACAGGAATTGATAATGACACATGGTTTCAAGCATCTGTTTAGTTGTGAGATCAATACCCTCATAGATAACTCGACACAGATCCTATCTAGGAATTCCGTGATGAGGGCATTGTAAAAGAAGATCCTTGAACCGTTCAAAGCATTTCCAAAATGGTTCATTGGGAAGTTGGGTAAACTGGTAGATTTCACTCCGAACACGGCCGGTCTTATGATTGGGATAAAATTTCTTAAGGAATGCTGCAACGAACTCGTCCTATGTGGCAATAGAGTGTGCGGTTGTATTATAAAGCCACTTCTCGGCTAAATCGCTCAAAGTGAATGGGAGAAGACGTAAACGCATAGCATCCACAGAGAGTTGTGAATTACCCATCAAAGCACATACGTTTTCGAATTTGGTGATAAAAACGTATGCGTCTTCAGACTCGAGCCCGTGAAATTTGAGTAAAATTTTGATGAAATGAGGTTTAATTTCGAAATTGTCCCCATTGGCATGCGGAATAGAAAGACAGATGGGAAGGGGAACACGTGTAGGATAGCATCTCTCTTGGAGAGAAATGCGTGGAGGATTCTGCGCACCTGCGGGCGGTGGCAGAGTAGTGTTAAAGTTTGATGGAAATCCGTCCATTGCGGTTGTGGTGGGTGGTGGGAAAGAAGACGAAGAATTACCGACTCTGGGGTTGATAAAAGAAACGCGGACAAGATGGGAAATAGAATCCCGTGTCCAGCCTAACATGTGCTAAACGGTTGTAGCACAAGTGGCAGCGTTGGTGATAATTAGAGGAAAACGTTGGTTGGTGTTTGTTTTGAAGAATACGGATTTTGAAAAATCAAATCACAAAAAATGCACAAGAAACCCTAGATCTAATGGTCACCTAGGTCAAGTCTCTAGACCGCTCCGAGACTTCCAGAAGACAAATTACAGGATAAATCATCTACTACCTCTTTACCCCTTCTGTGGCCAGGTAAGTGCCAGGTAAGTGGGAGGTTCTCCGCTACGTAAGTAGCGGGTCTAATTTAGTAACCACTCGTCTTAGACACACTTGCCTTAGACACCACAAAAGAAATGCGGATAAACAGTAGATTACCCACAACCTCCTTCTGTCCTAATTGAGCGCGACGGTCCTTAAAGTCTTGTCTAGATATTTATTAGTTAATGAGGGTGATGCGGATGCAAGTTTGTGATTTCCGGGGCTTAGGAAAGGTAATGAACTCCCTACCTAATCTGAATTTGGTCGTGCCCATTAATTTCTGTATTAAAATATGCAAACAACCAAGATCAAACACGCAACAAATTTTTCTTTTTAGCGGCGCTGCGAATTTGCAAAGAATCCTGCAGAAAATGGTTATTGGATAAGATCAGAAAGAAGAAGAGAGAACAGAGAGTATACCACAGAAACTTGAATCACTGAAATGCCTAAACGGCGGCGAAACCGCCGCAAAAACGGACCATTCGCCGCAGATCTGCGGTTCACAGTGGGGACTAGGGTTTCAAAATTTTTCTGTAGCTTCTTTGACACCACTGGAATTTGCAGAACTTCTCTGAATCTTGATCGCACTGCTACAATGATTCCAGATTCCTTCGCAAAAAAAATTCACAACAAATCGTTAAGCGCTTGATGCGATTTTGATCTAAAAATTCTGATGGAATAATAAATTTTTCAAATCAAATAACAAAAACGAACAAAATAGCACACATCCCCGGCAACGGCGCCATTTGATTGATCGTCTAAGTTGTGATAAAATGTAAAGTGTTCACAATCAAAGAAATTTATACCGCAATCAATAATGGTGTCGCTCGTAGCGATTGTTAGTGAGCACGGATCGTCCACAGAGATGCGAGTACTTGTTCGATCTTGCTTTAGATGAATTGAAATGAAAATATAAAAGAAAATTTAAGAAAGTTGATTCAAAATTTATGAGATTTCATTTCAAAAAACATAAAGAAAATAGATCTAGAATCAAGAATCAAGAATCAAGAAGATGTCCAAACTACTTTAGTTATCAAGATTTGTAGAATAGCTTGTATGATTCGATCAAATTAGTAGTAGTGATGAATCTAGAGATGACTAATCTTATCTATTGATAATTTGTAGCTAGAACGAAGGTGACGAATGAAGATTAGGGATCTATTGAAGAAACTAGGGTTTCTCCTTCTCTATCCCTTGTCTTTTCATTGATCATCATTTGGATCTGGTCTTTAGCAAAGAGAATCATCAATTATTTAATCCCTAGTTTGCAACGAAATTATCAAGAATGTGATCTCCCTCCAAATTAGGTCATTGATGATTCTTTTTCCTAAAGTTCATAAATCTCATAAGACTTAAGATTAGTAAAAGGATCTTATCATCACTAGATCTACCGATTCTCTTGAATCCTCCACAAGCGGAGATTTCACTCACACATCATGAAAATTAACGAATCATAAATAAAATATTTCATAATGCAAGAATGTAATGAAAACGAGAATTAACAATTTATCACCTTCATTAAATCTTCTTCAAATTTACAAAACTCCTCAATTCGAGATACAAGATTAAGCTTTCGATCGCTCCTTTGAAGAGGTGAATTTGTCGTCGATCTTTGCGAAGCTCGATCGCCGTGAGTCACGGATCGTCGTGGATCTCTTGCTCGGATGATGATCGGCGTTGCGATGAAGGATCGTTGATTGCTCGCTTGATTTGCTTCTCAATGGATCTTGATTTGGCTTTGGATTTGGATTTGGGTTAGGGTTTAGATTGGATCACAAGTTGTGTCACTCGACTTGTGTGTGAAATTATTGAACCAATTAATGAACCCCAAATTAATGAACAACCTAATTAATGAACAACCTCCACCACTAGATCTAGATCCCCTTTTTATAATTTTCAAATGAATCTTCCCTCCAAATCTAGGCTGTTAGAGAGAGCCTTCTAGAATGAGGTTGTTAGAGAGAATATTCTAGAGGAAGGTTGTTACAAGGAATATTCTAGAGTGAGTTTGTTATGCAGTGCCTTCGGGAGGAAGCCACGTGGTCTTTGAAGGTCTTCTAGAAGCCTGGCAGTTAAATGGAATATTCTGAAGAATTTTGAATTGCTGCCGAGTCAACCAGGCCGCGGAACCACGGCGGATCGGCCTAGATCGGCCGCATATCCGTGGCCATTTAGTGGCCTTGATGGCTCATTTTCTCTGAATTGCTTGGTTTTGGCTTTTAGGGAATCTTCTGATGTGTGGAATCTCATTATTTTTTCTTGTTTGCTGCCAGATCTCAATTCTTTGACTTGCTGCATTTTATTGGCACTTTTGTGATTCCGGCTCTTTGACCTGAAGGATTTTCTGCACACAATCTTGAGAAACAGTGTTGAGATATACAAAATCATGCGTGCAGAAATAAACACACAATTTCTTATAAAGAATGTTGAATATATATACAATACGTGGTATTTAGTATTTTCCAGACAAACTGGTAATATGTGTTATATTTATATCAACTATCCTTAAATGATCAGAATAATGAGGAAATTGATGTGTTACAAAATGCATTATTTTCGACTGAACAGCAGCCTACGGGTTTTACCCCTTCTGGAGCAATGTCTAAAGTCCATACTTTGTTGGTGTACATGGACTCCATCTCGGTCCACATTGCATCCAGCCATTTTACCGAGTCACCACTCTTAATGGCTTGCTGGAGGCTAGTTGGCTCATCATTGTCAATGATGCAATCCTCTCTATCCTCGTCTATGAGAAAACCAGTATCTCTTGGGAGGATGAGACTGTCTACTAGTCCTGCGGAGTGACGCGGGGATGTCCTGTTCTTTTGAAACCTCTGGTTCTACCATGCTTTCAGTAATAGCTTGTGGTTCTGGAATTTCTTCCAGTTCTATTGCACTCCCACTAGTTTCATTTTCCAAAATTGATTTTCCAAAAAGTGGCCATGACGAGAAACAAAAACCTTTTGTTCATCTACGTAATAGAAAAGACACCCCTGGAGTTCTTTGGGTATCCCACAAACTTACACAGTAATGAGCGTGCCTCGATCTTGTCTGCATGCTGCTTTTTTATAAAAGCTGGACATCCCCATATCTTTAGATACTGAAAATAAGGTTTCTTCCTACTTCACATCTGATATGGTGTGGTAGGAACAGTCTTGGTAAGAACCTTGTTCAAAAGATATACAACTGATTCTTGTGCATAACCCCAGTAGGATTGCGACAACTCAGCATTACTCATCATGGAACGTACCATATCCAATAAGGTTCGGTTCTGCCTTTCCGATACACCATTGTGTTGTGGTGTGTAAGGAGGAGTAAGCTGAGAGAGAATTCCATTCTCTTTTAAGTAACCCAGGAACTCGGCACTTAAGTATTCACCACCTTGATCAGATCTCAGTGTCTTGATACTTTTGCCGGTTTATTTTTCCACTTCATTCTTATATTCTCGGAATTTCTCAAAGTCCTCGGATTTATGTTTCATCAAGAAGACATGTCCATTCTGAGAGAAATCATCCGTATAAGTAATGAAATAGGAATAATCACTTCGTGCATGTGTAGACATTGGACCACACACATCACTGTGTATGAGTCCCAAGAGCTCGCTCGCTCTTACTCCGTGTCCAGTGAACGGAGTCTTTCTCATCTTTCCTATGAGACAAAATTGACAAGTTGCATAAGACTGATATTCGAACGGATCTAAATGTCCCTCTCTATATAACTTCGTCAACCGTGTTTCATTGATGTGACCCAGTCTACAATACCACAAGAAAGCCTAATTTAATTCTGGAGAGTTTCTTCTAAGTGTGTTCTGGACGTTGAAAACCTGAGCTTGATTTAATACGTATATACCGTTATCTAGTGTACCAGACCCAATCAAAGCTTGATATAGGTGGATGTGGACCACATCGCTTACAAATTTAAAATCATATCCTTCTTTAGAAAGTAAAGATACAGATATGATTTTACAAGCTAGACTAGGTACACACAAACAGTTACGTAAAATCAATATTTGTCCACTTATCAATCTTAGGTGATATTCCCCTATGAATACAGCATCCACACTCTTTTCGTTAGAAACCTTGAGAGTCATATCACCTGCCCTGATAACTCTACGGTTTCTCAAAGCCTGTAATGAATTACAGATATGATATCCTGATCCGGTATCTAGTACCCAGGAAGTAGAGTTAATTGACATACAGTTTTCAATCACAAACACACCTGAAGCCGAAGCCACAACATGCTTCAAATCCTGGATTCTGGCTTTCCAAGCCCTGCATTCCTTCTGCCAATGCCTCTTCCCGTGACAATAGGAGCATCCCTCCTTCCCTACTGTAAGCCCCGAAACTTTTGCCCTTCTCTTTCCTTCTACCTTACTAACACCGCCTATCGACTTGGTGGAGGCCTTCTTCTTCTCTCCTTTGGCTTTCGCCTTGGATCTAGAAGTGGAAAATTCCCCAATAAGTAGAGCAGGTGTCTCCCTGGATTCCTTCAGGGTGTAAGTAGAAGGTAGGGACTGTAGAATCAAGTCAGCATATGATTTGTTCTCTAATGTGGTCCTCAGGTCCGTGAGCTTTTTAATACAGCTGATCATTGTAGGTATGTAGTCCCCTACAAATGACTCGACGGCCAACCTCGCTTGAAGCAATTCCTTTAAGGTCCCATATCTTGTGATACGAGATTGCTCTCCATATAAATCTTTGTTATGGAGGAAGATACAAGCTAAGTCCATTTTCTCGTGCTGCCTCTGGTGTTCATTATCCATTGAGGCCAACACGAAATACTTGGCATTCGCACTGTCTTTTTCCCTTGTCTTGCGGATATCAACATCCGTGAAGGTGGAAACTGGACCTTGGACGGTGGGGGCTTTAGTAGTAAGGAGTTGGCCCAGCTTTTCATGGGTAATGGACATCTGGACAAACCTTTGCCAATCAATATAGTTTGGCTCAGTCAATTTATTATCCAGCTGCAACCTAAGTTTGGTCACTCGGTCGCTGCAATTAGGAGAGAGAAAGAGAGAGAACACTTAGCATAATGCTCTTGCAAGTTTAGATTGGTTATTAGTTTATCTAAACAGGATGACTCCCACTGTATCTTGAATCCTTCTTCAAACTAATAAAAGAAGAATTAGTCAGGATTAATCTCACTCTACAATACTTGCTTAACCTTTCAGCCAGGCTGGTGTTGGTACTTCGAGGGAGGTTTTCCAACGCTTTCGCGAACTTCCTTAATTACATAACCTCTTTTCTCTGGAGGCGTAGCCCGCTAACACTGTTCTAGACACCTACTTGGTTTATAGCATTGATCATTTAGTGAAAAAATCTCCCGAGGAGTAGCAGATACTCACAATAGGATCGAGATTCAAATATCATTTGTGTGATAATTCTGAAGGAACCCTACCAAAATTATCACACTCCAAATGGTATGAAACACTAACAAGTTTAAGTTTTCTTAGAAACTCCCAATGTGGATTTTTGCCCCAAGCTCTTATGACCTTGACGAAGGCCAACATATTATAATTCGCAAGTCAAGTTTTACCCATCATTGTCCAGGTTAATTTGAACCCACCCATACATACCCTTGATGAAGGCCAAAATAATAGTACGACTGTCCCAAACCAACGCATCTATCTATTCAACAAATGAATACTCAGCGGCTACCAATCACTATACCTTGGCGAAGGTCAAAATACATAACTTGAATACTACTGAATATCCAACTGAAATGACGGAGGGCTATGGAAACCGTGAACATAATGAACTTGATTTAATCGAAGGAACCATGATAGCTTTTAAAGGAGTGGTTTAGGCTCTGCATTTAAAAGTTTGCTTTTTGAAAAAAAACCGAGTGGTTTTAAAATTGTTCCAACGATTCAGCTTTGGTTTATTTTCTTTGCATTAATCAATTAATGCGGTCCTATCATTTACACCTACCATTGCAGAAAGAAACGAAAATACCGCGTACGCTTATGCCATCCGCATTCGCCACTGGGCCTCGTCTAACACCGTCAAGTTACTTAACTAACGCCAGAGCGGGGGCTAGACCAGCGCGGGTGCAAAACATAACCAATGTCTACTATATAGCATATATATAATATCCATTCATCTCACGCAATAATAGGCATTCCAGATTACAGATGAATATATTGGATACACTAGGAATTCCGCGTTTTGTTTAATCCTGTAACGAAAGACGGATTCTACGGTCGTGATGAATAGCCAAACCCCACCCTAGACCCCTACGGGTGCGGAAAACTACCCATCAAATTCCCGAAGTGAAGCAACCTCACTCAGTAAAATAGGTAGGCCACTCGGCACTTCAAAGAACCAGGTAGTTTGTGCACCCCACCTTGAGTCTATCCTAGGAGCAAAAACGATAAAAGAAATAATACAGCGGTGGCTACAACCTCAACCCGGATGTGCCCTGCAAAAATAAAATTGCATCACTTTACAAATTTATATCGAATGAAAGAAAAGAAAATACTCTTCTCACATCCCCGGCTATTCATCCACGACGATCCAATACTTTATATCCACAAACCATCACAATACAAATATGTGCGACCCCCAACTAATCGACGTATAGCAATTAGCGGAGGTTTATGAACACATATACACATCACAAAACTTGTAAAGTAACCCACGATGTTATAAAATCCGCGCACAATTAGCGAACAAAACTAATTTTTCAAGACCATGAAAAACTGTCCACTAAAGTCACTAAAAAATTTGTTTTAAGCCAATCCAGGAGTCAAAACAAACTCAAAACCCGTCCGAACCTTCGCAAAGGCATGGGGCAAAAATTAATTATCGATCCGGGGGCCTCAGGAGGTACCCACCCCCTGGGGCCACCATGAAGTGGCTCCCAAGGGAAGGCAGACCCGAGAGCACCCAGTTGGGGTGCTCTCGGGTCACCCCCCCAAGGCCACCTTATGGTGGTCTTGGGGGGTGGGCCCAGCCTTAGGTCCCCCGGGGTATCCTCAGGGTGCCCATGCACCATCCCATGGATTCTCGGTTTAAACGTGAGCCCGCGGGGTATGCAAACATCTTAAAACAACTTTTTCGGTTCTGTTTTTGTCGGCAGACCGTGCGCGACAAAAACGGAGGATTTTAAACGTCGCTACAAACTATCTAAGGCTTATGGAGAGGCTCCGATACCACTGTAGGTCAATATCACGCACCCCGTGGGTTCGCGGGGAGGCGGAATAAGCAAAATATGATTTTTACAGGCTTTGCAACATCGACTTGAACCCAGGATCGACCATAAACCCTAGCTAGCAAAACAACTTAGAGGTTTAACTACTCGGTAAGAGTTTTATACCTCTGTGTACAATTCCTTCGGGTCTTTCTGCTATCCTCCTCCTCGTCATAAGCTCCTCAGATTGTTTGGATCGAGCCTGCAAGGTCGGCCTCCTCAAGTCAAAGACGATCCACCCGAGAGTCTATAGATCGAGCTCCTACCTCAATACCGAGATAAGTAGGGCACCTAGTTCGCTAAACTAGATGTCATAGAGGATGTAGAGAGTGAAGATGGATTAGTTTTTCTCTAAATACCCTAGGTTTCTCAACACATGCGACATTTAGGGTTACAGAAAGAAGAAGAAGCTTTGGAGGAGAGAGAGTGTTCAAGTGATGAATGAGTGAGGATGGCTAAGTCTTGAGAGATATTGAAGCAAATGATAATTCGATAATAATTGAATCAAGCATGCTTCAATATTCCTCAAGTGAGTCACCCCATGAGTCACTAAGTAGCCATGCCTCTTCTTTTGTCAAATAACACCTCATCGTCCACCTCATTATCCATTTAGCTAAATGGAAAAAACCAACAAATGAGGTATCTTCTTCTAGATGCAATCTTGAGTAAATTACAAGAATGCCCCTCATCTGTATATACATACCCGTATCCGTATTCCGAAAAATACGAATACAAAGAGACGAAAATAATCCAACAATATAATACTAGGATCTTGTTTAAACCAAAGCCCACTAGTATTATCCGCTCGAACATCATACGTGCACAAGTACACGTATATGATTGAAGCCCTGTCGTAAAACCATACGGCCTCTACATCTTTCGCCTGATTCAAGAAAACCCTATGTATGGGACTCTAAAATCTCGACACTACGCTGGAAGTGGGTTTAACTACAAGCCCATCAGCGGTACTAGCTGCACGTAACGGCTACCTAGGTATCTGTCGATAAGAAGGCCGATGAGCAAACTCATTCGAACTCCTACTGAGCTTATCCGTGGCAATCTCTGTATAGTCCGGTCTGTTTGTCTAAGAGTATCGCATATCGGGCCTAGGGGCGATAACCGTCAGACCCCTAATAGCGCAATAAGTCATGCCAGAGTGGAGCCCAAAACAACCTGAGAAACTACTGGAGTACTTACCAGTAAATCTCATTTGCCCTGGCCAGGGACTTTGTGTAATGGCTTTCCGAACACAGCGCGATATCAACCCTCATACCGGGAGAGACGAATCCTATCTAACCACTACTGCCTCCCAGTGCTTCGGGACTGCACCCAACTACTACCTGTTTGCACGAATCCTTTGAGCCATGGTAGGGTAGTAATCTAAGAACAGTGGGAACACACTCGAGGCGAAGTAGCAGTGTCAAGTCGACGGACAAAGCTTTACTCATGTCATCTGGGAACTGCTACCCGACGATAGGTATAATACCCACCAGCAGCTCCCTACGGGTCATGTCCAGTATACTCATAACCCAATGAGCACCTGCATACTATCTCCAGTACGACGTACTAATGGTTGTGGGACAGATCATCTCCCCTGCTGGGATGAGAAGCGTATACACTAGTCTACTCTGGAGTATCGATACCCTGTCTCGATAATCCTACGACTAGGGACCTGTATAAAGATGTGCTTGTAGACTACCCAGCCCCTACTAGTGTGACTGCCATCGTAACGCTGGTAATCAAGCAAAGATTTTAAGGGCTCTATCAATATGTATAAGCAATATACTAAAAGAAACACATGCACATATTGAGGTAGAAACAAATCAGGTGGCATACTACCTTTCGAGCAAGACTGTTACTTTATCCGTGTATATCCCAAGCTTCCAATATGTAATATACAAATCAGTATGATACAATAATGGCCTCTAGGGCATATATCATTAATATTTTAACCTGGTTCTTTTCAGAATTTTTGATTCTCAAGAACAAGATCTTCTCGATGTGAATTAAATTCTCAACTTTTGGGAGACTTGTCTTGTGGATCTCTGATCCAGAAAAAAAACTAAGTTCTTGAGAAGGGTTAAATCCTTAGGTATGCTGTGATAGGTAAATGAGATGTTTTGATCTCTGTGGTTTCTTTACCTAGGGTTTGGGAGAAAAAAGATCTTCTTCTCTATTGAGAATTAAATTCTCTATTGCTTTTGAGAGCCTTCTGTATTTCTTTTTTTCCTTTTTTTTGCAGAAGCTTATGGGGGGTCTCGTCTATATGTCTGTGTATGTAAGACTTGAAGTCTCGGATCCTTTATATAGGAAAGGCAAATTGTTAATTAGTTTGAGAAAATCTCTCATTGAGAGATTCCAATTGATTTAATTGGTCTCAAAATTTGTTTGGTGAATTTACCCACCGTTGGATCTTTAATCCAAGGATTTCTATTTTACAGCATATCTCTTCTTGTTTTTAACAAGATTAGAAAAATATTTTTCCCATATACAGAATTTTATTCTATCAAACGGTGATTTTTAATCCAAGGGCTCTCTGTTATATAGAGCACATCTTTCTTTTTTTAGAAAGATATAGGGAAATATTTTCCCATCTCATTGGATCTTTGATCCAACAATTTTTTGTTCATTTAGAAAGATTAGGGGAATATTTTTCCTTAATAGAATTTTATTCTATTATTTGATGATTTGTTATCACCATTGGATTTTTGATCCAACGGCTCTGTTTAACAAAGGATATCCCAGTTTTTAAGGAAATATCCCTTTGTAGAATTTAATTCTACTTGATTTTACCTTGGGCGTCGGCGCTCACGTGTTGTGCACGTGGGCGCCACTTAAGAATTTAATTCTAGGCACTTCTGTGCTTTGCACATTGGCGCCCATGTGAGCTTCACATGCGGCGTCACTATAGAATTTAATCCTAAGGGGTTGGTGCGGGCGTTGGTGCCCTCATGGGGAGCACGTGAGGCGCTGCCTCATTAAATTTAATAGAGCTTAGCTCTTTTATTATGTTTAAATATTTGGGGAACAATCCTCTCGACCTTATGAGGAGAAAATATCTGCGTGAGATCGTTATGACTTGCAAAGGATTAACACACTTAGGAGTCCATACGATTCCTATGGAGAAATTACACTTGCGAGATCATCACGACTCGTAAGGAGAATTCCCCTTATGAGACCCTCACGGCTCATTGGATTCAAAAGTCTTAGGTTATAGGGATCTAAACATGTTCATAAGCCGTCATATTCCCCAAGTTGCCCTACAAGTAGTTCGATATCGATTCTTGTATACCATCCACGGGCACGAAAAAAATATGTTCCAACCGAGTTCCACCAATGACGAGAAATATCCCCATATGGTGAACGACACTTGTAAGTCCTATCGACTTATAAGGAGAAAACACTCCTGTATGATCCTTACGATTTACAAGAGAAAATATCTCTTATGAATCCCCCGATTCCTAAGGAGAAATTACACCTGCGAGATCCTTACGACTCGTAGGGAGAAATATCTTTATGAGACTCTTACGGCTCATAAAATCAAAAATCCTTAGTCAACAGGATTCTAACCCTATTTGCTAACCAACTTTTGTTCAAATTGACAAAGGAAAATGATGATTCGCTACTGACAATATCTCAGTTGTAGAGATGCTGATGCCTAAACAGGCGTCAAACTCCAAGTCCTCTCACGGCAAATGATAATTCGCTCCTAGCAATATTCCAGTCGTAGCAATACTGATGCCAAAATTAGTATCAGGACCCAAGTCCCCGACCCGCAACAAAATTAGCAGAAAAAAACAGCCGAAATGTTTGGGCAACTCGCCATAAAAGTAGCGAGTAAAAATAAAAAATAGCCGAAATGATTGGGCACCGCGGATAAAAATCCGAAATGATTGGGCAATCGTGACTTTCGCGATATGAAAAGCTGAAAAGATAGAGCATCGCGGAAATAAAAATAAAATAAAATTTTCTCTGCCCTACAGGTAGGACCATACCGACCCTTGTATACAATCCATGGGCATAAATGAAAGAAAGGTCATATTTTCCCACTATGCTTCTTCAAAAGAAGAACCGAGTCTTTATGGCACATCTACAGCCTAAAGATCAATTTTTCGTCTCTCTTACTTCAGCAGAGTATAGACGTGGTGTCAACAAGGACCCAAGGGTCAAATAAAAGTGGAGTGATTGCAAAATCCTAATTCCATCTCGACGTGCTTCTCTTGCCTGCAGGATGCAGATGCAGCGTCAATAAGGGCCCAAGGGTCAAATCAAAAAGGAGTGATGGCAAAATCCTAACTTTAGCTTGACGTGCTTCTCATGCCAGCAGAATGCATACGCAACGTCAACAAAGGCTCTAAGGAGCCAAATCAAAAAGGAGTAATGGAAAAATCCTAGTTCCAGCTCGACGTTCCTTCTCAGTGCAGACTCGACATCATAAAAGACCTAAGGGTCAAATAAAAGTAGAGTGATGGCAAAATCCTAACTCCAGCTCAACGTGCTTCTCATGCCAGCAGGATGCAGACGCAATGTCAACAAAGGCCCACAGGTCGAATCAAAGTGGAGTAATGGCAAAATCTTAACTCCAGCGCGACGTGCTTCTCATGCCGGCAAGATGCATACGCAACATCAACAAAGGCTCCAAGGAGCCAAATCAAAAAAGAGTAATGGAAAAATCCTAGCTCCTGCTCGACGTTCCTTCTCAGCGCAGACTCAACATCATCAAAAACCCTATGGTCAAATAAAAGTCGAGCGATAGTATATTCCGAGCTCCAGATCATGATGGAGACATCTACGACCTAGAGATCGACTCGACGTGCTTCTCATGCCAGCAGGATGCATACGTGACATCAACAAAGACCCAAAGGTCAAATCAAAGTGGAGTAATAGCAAAATCCTAACTTCGGCTCGACGTGCTTCTCATGTCAGCAGGATGCAGATGCAACGTCAATAAGGACCCAATGGTCAAATAAAATGGAGCGATGGCATATTCCTTGCTCCAGATCTTGATGGCGACATCTACAGCCTAGAGATCGACTCGATGTGCTTCTCATGCCAACAGGATGCAGACGCGATGTCAACAAAAACCCAAGGGTCGAACAAAAGAGGAGTGACGGTATATCCCTAGCTCCAGACCT
Organism: Agapanthus africanus; assembly: GCA_030015575.1. Lineage (NCBI taxonomy): Eukaryota > Viridiplantae > Streptophyta > Magnoliopsida > Asparagales > Amaryllidaceae > Agapanthus > Agapanthus africanus. Next base: position 114,440,319 of record JASDDO010000014.1, read on the forward strand.
CGAAGGCAATACATACAACATAGGTCATATAGATGTCTACCCTAGTTCAGCAAAGAATCGGCGCGACATCAACAAAGAAAAAATGAGGTGACGACATATTCCTAGCTTCGGGTCTTGACGGCAATACATATAAGGCTTAAAGACCATTGGAGATCATACCACCCCAGAAGGGTGCGATTATGACTCATTGGGGCTCTAAATTGAGCTTAACCTCAAGTAAAAAGTGCTACGGCAAATACCAAACACTTATTCTACGACGATAATATAACCTAAGAAGATTACTTGAAGACGTCTTATCCAGCCTCAGAAGGGATCTGAGACACGACAGTCGCAAGCTACTCGAGCAGCAATCTAAGGGACTGCATATCGAGAAATACATCAGCCAACGCACGGTACGATGGACTTAAACCCAGTACCACAAACCTAACGGAACTTAATCAAAAAAAGAGGTTATCTATATTTCACTGTTCCCTTATAAAATGCAAGGAAAACCCCCAATGGGGCATCACGTGCCCACACGTGATCAGGGGTCACGTGCCGACACGTGATGGCTTCCTGAAGACTCTGAAATAATAAGAATTGAATCTTAATCAAATGGGGTCACGTGTCCACACGTGATGGGCATTTAAACCCACTGAAAAGAATTAAAAGGTATAATAAAACAGCCAGAAAAAACCTCAATGGGGCATCATGTGCCCATACGTGATCATGAGTCACGTGCCGACACGTGATGAGTTCCCGAGTTCTTTAAATAATAAAATTAAATTCTGGTTAAATGCTTAATCAGTGAGTCATGTGCCAACACGTGATAGGGTCTTAAAACTCTTCGAGTTAATGGAAAGAAAACCCTAAATGGGGTATCACGTGCTCACCCGTGACAGGGGGTCACATGCCAACACGTGATGGGTTCCTAAGACCTTCTGAACAAATAGAATTAAATTCTAATTAAGAGAAATCAAAACCCCTAATATTTCCCTAGATCTTTCCAAACAAAAAGATTGCGCTCTGTAAAGTGGAGCACCGTTGGATTAAAAATCCAATGATGATTAAAAAATCACCAATTTATAGAAAGATTCTATACAAGGAAACATTTTCTTAAAATCTGCCAGGAACAAAATATAAAATATCTTTTGGATTAAAAATCCAATGGTGAATAAAATTCTGGTGGCTAAAGTCAATCCTGACCCCATGGGAAACAACCAGAGCAAATCCTGGTCCCGTAGAACACGGCTAAAGTCAATCCTGACCCCGTGGGAAACGGCCAGAGCAAATCTTGGTCCCGTAGAATACGGCTAAAGTCAATCCTGACCCCGTGGGAAACGGCCAGAGCAAATCCTGGTCACGTAGAACACGACCAAAGTCAATCCTGACCCTGTGGGAAACAGGCAGAGCAAATCCTGGTCCCGTAGAACACGGCTAAAGTCAATCTTGACCCCATGGGAAACGGCCAGAGCAAATCCTGGTCACGTAGAACACGACCAAAGTCAATCCTGACCCCGTGGGAAACAGTAAGAGCAAATCCTGGTCACATAGAACACGGCCAAAGTCAATCTTGACCCCGTGGGAAATAGCCAGAGCAAATCCTGGTCCTGTAGAACACGGCTAAAGTCAATCCTGACCCCGTGGAAAACAGCCAGAGCAAACCTCGACCTCCCCGCTAAAAGCAATGCTTTGACTCGGGAGCAGGTCAACTCATCAATCACTTACGAGTCCTCTCGACTTGTAAGGAGAAAATTCTCTTGTGAGATCCTTACGACTCTCAAGAGAAAACGCACTTAGGAATCCTCATGATTCCTAAGGAGAAACAACACCTGCGAGATCCTCTCGACTCATAGGGAGAAAAATCTTTATGAGACCCTCATGGCTCATAAAGTTGAAAAGTCTTAGATGGCAGATCTTAACCTTGTCTCCCAAGCCATCATTGCCTTGCAGAGAAGTCAAGGTATATTTTCTACAGGCCACTCTCTTCTAAGTCAAACATCGACAAGAAAGGAAATAACCACTTACGAGTCCTCTCGACTTGTAAGGGAGAAAATTCTCTTGTGAGATCCTTACGACTCTCAAGAGAAAACGCACTTAGGAATTCTCACGATTCCTAAGAAGAAAATACACCTACGAGATCCTCTTGACTTGTAGGGAGAAAAATCTATTTGAGATCCTCATGATTCATAAAGTTGGAAAGTCTTAGGCAGCAGACCTGAACCTGCTTCCTAAGGCATCGATACCTTACAAGAAGGCTAGGACGAAATATTCTCTACGCTTGCCTAAGTAACATAGCGACAATACAGCAAAGAGGAAAAATGACAGAGGGTGACAAGAAAAATATGTCTTTTATTCAAGAATCAAAATGAATACAAAGTACAATCTATGAAAGAATAAAAAAATAATAATACTCTCATTCAGGAGTATATACAAAAGAAGAATAAAAGGAAAAATATACAATTTTTCAAGCCGGCGGACGATGTAACAGATTTGTCAGTTCATCCTTTTTCCGCTGGGCCTTGGCTTCATAATTTGTTATCTCTACTAGACGGGCCTCCGCTTGAGACTGTTGGGCCTGGTACGAGGCAAGCCGACTCTCAAGCTCCTGTTCGGTGACTTTGTGGGCTTCAACCATCTCGTGGGTAAAAATGACGGCTTTATCAATAGCTACCACCTCCCTGATAGCTTCTTGAAGCACCCGCCAGAGTTCATATGCACGAGTGGTCTTGGCCGTAAGTTCAGCTTGAAGTTCCCCCAGCACATTTGAAGCCAGCTTCCTCTCTGAAAATTTTCGGCTGAGCCTCTTCTCGCATGACAGCATATTTGCGGCGCGCCGTTCAATCAGCCCCCGCAAGCTCGCCTTTGCAGCCACAACCTCTGAAGGAAGGCGCGTACATTCAAGACTATGCAAGCAAGCCTCCACCCGACGACAAAACTCAACCCAGACTTACACCAATGTTTCACTATGGTAAGCAGCAAGAAAAGGGAGAGAACTGTTGGCTTCGGCGGCAAATTCTTCGGCCGTGATCAAGCTACCAGCACGAAGATCTTCGATCAGAGCCGACAAAGAGTGAAGGCTTAGCTTTGCCATCCGTTCAGAGGCACGTAGAGTATAGGGTCCGGGTGGCTTAATGATGCGAGATTCCAGCGTGGTAAGAACGGGCAAAGCTGTTAAGATTTATAAAAAGAAATCAGCGAGAGTTGCAAGCAAAGTGTAGATGGAAAAACGTCGAAACTTTACTTACCCACAGTCATGCAAGAAGGGCTCAAAAGATCCCCAGGGATCTCAACTTCGTCATCAGCTTCCAGAACTACAGAAGACATCAGCATTGTTATACGAAATAATAATAATGCCATGAACAAGGCAAATAACACTAATCTTGCCCGCAAGAGAGAACGATGCGTTGAGCGAATATTGCCTGCGGAGCGGCTATCTCTAGCAAACGCTGAAAGGATTTTCTAGGAGACAGATCGGCGATGGACGCCGCCAACCCGCGTAATTCTGAAAAGACAGAAAAGTTCAGATGATGGAGAGATCATTAAAACAAAAGATAGAAGAATACCTTCGATACTCCTCCCACTTTGAACAGGAGGGATAGCCGCTTCGGCAGCTTCCTCCGTACCCTCAGGCACATCATCGGAGACACTTGCTCGTGTGACGACTATCAATCGAGGGGCAGCGGCCACAACTTCAGGGACAACAATTTCAATTATCTGTTCTTCCATCTCCAAGCCATCGCCAGAAAGATCCATCAAGTCCACAGCCGGAAGGGACACTTCTTCAGGTTGAACAGGCACAAGAGAAACAGAAGCAGCCGATGGAACCTCTGTTGCAGGAATAGCGACCGTAGCGACCCCCTCCATGCATACTGGTGTCTCATCAGGGATATTTACAGGGTCCGCGGTCAAAGCGCTGCTCGAATTCAGATTCTCTGCCATCGCCGAGGTCCCTGCAAAGTTTAATAAGGATAAGAATACATAGAAAGCAAAACAAGTTACTCGCCGAAGGAAAAATGCAAAAAAAAATGCATACCGATACGCCAAGACGCCTCTAGTATGGCTTTCTCAAGCCGACGTTCCTTCCTAAGAAGGTGTGCCCGCCGGGGTTCGAGGGTAGACTCGTGGCCACTAGTCCACAACGATAGCTCATCTTCGGCATCGGCCGAGATAGGCCACTTAAGGGCTATCTCGCCTCCCTCTTCCAAAGGACCTATAAATATCCGCCGTATCGATAGAGAATTTTCGTAGAAGATGACGGTAGGATAAGACCTCTTCGGGACCCTCACATTTTCAGTCTCATCCTGGGAGCGTCTTATAGCCTCAGCCAATTGTGCGGCTTCCTCGGCAGATGAACCTGGAAAAAGTAGACCACCATCCGGCTCTTGCATAGCTATTGGTTCATCTTGAAAGATAGGCTCAGATTCCACTAAAAAGTCGAGCAGATTGGTGACCGTCTTCTTTCGCCTCTTTGACCCAGAGCAAGCACCAGAAGACGATCGCTTCTTTCCCCTTGGTGCTCTGGTGCAACGTTGACCCACTTCGCCTTCGGTATCCTCTCTCGGCGGTGTTACCGATGATGACACTGCCATCGCTGATGCCGCAGCCGATGAAACTGTTACCGGCACCTTATCAGAAGCCCTCGCTTGAGCTCTAGTGCGCATCGGCAGCCCAATAGTAGGAGGAGTCAGGCCTGCATCCACCGCCTCAGGAATAAGTAAGGCGCCAGTCCCCCTTAAGGGAGGGCGAACCATTACCCGCGGTCGCGGCGGGATTCCCGTAGTTTGGAGCAGGGCGGGAGCTCTAAGCCTAAACAGTATCCTCCTCTCCTCAGCAATGATTGGACTAACCCGGTGGTGATACCAACCCGTGAAAGCCCCCACGCACCTCGGAATGTAGTCGGCCTCGGGGATCATGAAATGAGAACCGGTGTTCAGCCTCATGAAATGGTGGGTGGCGTCACGAACAGCTTCTAAAGAAGAGCTAGGCTCCACCATGAATACTTGAAAGGGAACACCCTGGTCATAACCCAATTGCCGGGCGAAGCGGTGCGGATTATACCGCATAAAAGAACCGCATCATTTTGGCGGAACACCAGATAACCCGGCATGATCGAGTACAAGTGCATGGCTTCCTTGGGCTTCAAGGATGGTGCTCCTTCTTTCGATAAATCAAACAACTGTTGAACAGGTCCCGAGGGAGCAGAGAGGATTCGATCATTAAATACCATTCCGCCTTCGTTGGCATATGGATTGAGCAGCACACGAAGAGCCCCTAATTGAGTTGGGTCAGGAGCAGAAGCGTCTACCAACCTCATGAGCCGCGGAAAGGTATAAGCATCATAAAAGCTGGGTCTCTGGTACGCAGCAAATGCCCCTAGCACGTGCATCTCAATCCATGATGTAAAATAATGAAGAGAGAAACTCACTACGTTCACGCTTGGGGTTGAGGTATTGGCTGCAGTGCTTAGCCCATGGAACAGATGCGATAGCCCTGCAATGCCCACAGCTAGTCGCGTCCCTTCGGCAATGCGATGAGCAGGGTAAATGACCAAGGCTCTCATGAATCGACGGTCCGTTGGAACGACAAACCAACTGAGCCAAACACTGATAAAACCGATGAAGAAAGTTTCTTCATCCATGCCAGGACCTGCGATCGACTCGAAAGATACAGCCGACAAGATTGGAATGTAGAACTATAGCAAATCCTCTTCTCTAGCCGGTAGCTTATTTAAACCAAACCCGAAGGGGTCATTAATATTCGCGAACTTCGGAGCCGCCATTGATAGAACGTCTCCATGAAGGAAGCAGGCGATAAAGCTTTTAAAAGTGACACCCTGTTCCTCTGACTCTGTGAACAGCTTCTTAAAAATACCCAAGGTCTTGATTGGACTCGGGTACTTGTGGCGGATGGCATTTTCAGTCGACAAGCCGTCAAGTGTAGCGGGTGCAGTCTCGAAGACATACTCATCAGAGGGCAAAAATTCTTCGTAAGGCACTCCCCTGATCGGTAAACCCGAGATATCGCGAAACTCTTCCAAAGAAATCGAAACTTCGCGGTCTCCTAACAAGTAAGTTTTGGTGGGAAGATTCCATTGATTAAGAAAAGCTTTAACTCACCATACGTGAGGAGACTGATAATGGAAGAGAGACGCGTACACCACCTGATAAAGCCCGACCTTCTGCAGTCGCGCACGATGGGCGGACAGGATATAACGAGCCCAGAGAAGATAGCCCGTGGGATGGCGAGGGGTAAGCCCTATCTTGTAGACTTGTCCCCAGGGTTGGGCTTCGTCTTGGCAAATACGACGCCCCAAGATATTTATGGCCGGCACAGGTTGGTTTGGTATCCCAACTGTTGATGGCTCAAGCCGGCCTGTAGGAGTCTAATCCGCCACCTCTACAGGAAAAGCAGTCTGTGGACGGTCTATCGGCAAGAACGGACGGAGAAGTTCTGTTGGTGCCTCGCAAAGAAAGCTTCGGCGACCGCGGATGATATGAACGTACTAGGTTCCCCACAAAAGTAGATTGGCGCAGTCCACGTCATGAGCCTTAATCATTGTCATCACCTCTTCATCAGACGGTGACTGAGGAAAAGCAGCATCCGAGCGAGTAAATGGAAAGTATGGAAGAGAAGCCATTGTTCCTGAAATAAAGGAAGGGGAAACTGTTAGTGAAGCCCACACGAGTATAAATATATATATATATATATATATAAAAGTATATATATAAGAAGACAATGGAAGAAAACGACAAACAACTTATTTCATGGGACCATGGGTTACAAAACACATGGGCCCCACAAAATCAATATGGCGGCTCACTAATAATGAGGCTGAGCAATCATCATGAGAAGAAAAGGAAGATTCTCAATAAATTCAAACAACTCTACACATTCCCTCAAGGAGAAAACCCATTGCAGAAACTCTGTGCAAATCGAGAAGGATATCTCCTAAACTATTTTTGCAAGAACAACTCAGGATAAAAAAAATCCCAAGAAGTCTTCTTTTAAGAACTAAGTTCTCTGGAGGAATTAAATTCCTTTTGAACAGAGGAATTAAATTCCAAGATAATTTTCAGAGCTAAGCTCTTTGAAATGGAATTAAATTCCAGAGGGAAAACAAGTACAATCGTCAAAACCCTAAGATCCGGAAAATGTCCAACATTTAGGGTTTGCTACCTAAAGATCGAGCGTTCTTAGGACATCAGAAAGATGAGTTTTTTTTTTATTTAGGGAGAAACCCTTGGTGTGGATTTAAAATCCAAAGAGAATTGTTATAAAATTTCTTCGATCGTTCAAAACCATTACCTGAAGAAAAGATTCTTTCTTGGACAGAGTTACTCTGAAATTTTTGGAACAGAGAACTGAACTCTGAGGAAGAGAACTAAATTCTCAAAGGAAAATGAACAAGGAAGAAGATGAAAGAGTAGATGCGCTTCTGAAGAGACCCTTGCATTTATAGGATGTGATAGGAAACGGTTCATCTGCCCCCTTCCCTTGGCAAATCCAACGGCCACAAAGATGACAGCGTTGCACTCACGTGCAAACACGTGAAAACAACGCCGTGGGGGCATTTGTTCCCTCATAAAATGTAAGAAAAAACCCCAATGGGGCATTACGTGCCCACACGTGATCGGGGGTCACGTGCCGACACGTGATGGCTTCCTGAGGAATCTGAAATAATAAGAATTGAATCTTAATCAAATGGGGTCACGTGTCCACACGTGATGGGCCTTTAAACCCACTGAAAGGAATTAAAAGGTATAATAAAACAGCAAGAAAAAACCTCAATGGGGCATCACGTGCCCACACGTGACCATGAGTCACGTGCCGACACGTGATGAGTTCCCGAGTTCTTTAAATAATAAAATTAAATTCTGGTTAAATGCTTAATCAGGAAGTCACGTGTCAACACGTGATAGGGTCTTAAAACTCTCTGAGTTAATAGAAAGAAAACCGTAAATGGGACATCACGTGCCCACACGTAACAGGGGGTCACGTGCCAACACGTGATGGGTTCCTAAGACCTTCTGAACTAATAGAATTAAATTCTAATTAAAGGAAATCAAAAACCCTAATATTTCCCTAGATCTTTCCAAACAAAAACATTGCGCTCTGTAAAGTGGAGCGCCGTTGGATTAAAAATTCAACGGTGATTAAAAAATCACCAATTTATAGAAAGATTCTATACAAGGAAATATTTTTCTAAAATCTGCCAGGAACAACAAATAAAATATCTTTTGGATTAAAAATCCAATGGTGAATAAAATTCACCGAGTGATCTAAAAGATCATGTTGGTTACAAAATCATTCAATGAAAGATTGACTAAACAAACAGATTCTTTTCTTTCTCCTATAAATAGGAGACAAAAAAAAGAAGGGAGGGGATATACAACAATAGAGAGAGAATACAAAAAGAAAAGAGAATTTAATTCTCCAGAGAGAAAAGGTCTCTTCAGAAAAGAAAGAAATCCTAGACAAGAGATCATCCTATAAGCTCCCACAAAATAAAAAGAGAATTTAATTCTCAAACTAAGAGTTTAAGTCTTCTGAATAAGAACTTAGTTTTTCCTTTGGCTGAAGGTCTACAGAAGCAGATCTCCCCATAAGTTGAGAATTTAATTCTCATCGAGAAGATTCTGCCATGCAGATCTAAAACCTAAGAGATGACCTAAGTTCAGAGAATTATATTCTCCCACAAAGCACACAGGAATTTAATTCCTCCAACAAAATTAGGGTTTAACCCTACAAAAGACTTTAATTCTTCCAAATACATAGGAATTTAATTCCTCTAAATAAAATTAGGGTTTAACCCTATAAAAGAATTTAATTCTTCCAAATACATAGCAATTTAATTCCTCTAAATAAAATTAGGGTTTAACCCTATAAAAGAATTTAATTCTTCCAAATACATAGGAATTTAATTCCTCTAAATAAAATTTGGGTTTAATCCTATAAAAGAATTTAATTCTTAAACAATGGACTTAGACTTTTCATGCACGTAAAAAGACCAAGTACCCAACATGATCACGTGGCAACACGTGACCCTCCCATGGTCAAAAAAGAATGAATGAGATGGGGACACGTGCTCCCACGTGATCCTTGGATAAATCCCTCAAAATAAAGAGAACAAAGCTAAGTCAGAACAGATTTTCGGCGCCCTCACGTATCCCCACGTGACCCCTAGCAAATCCTTTCAATATCCAGTGCATGGGTACCCATCACGTGCCCACACGTGATTGCCTTTTTGAATATTCTGAAAATAAAATAAAGGAAGCCTGGCCCAATCCTCAGGTGCCTCACGTGACCCGACGTGAGCGCTTCACTTTTAGTGTTTAACACTGTTTTGAGTGCATCACGTGGGAACACGTGATCGCCAAATATGTGCTAGTGTTTAACACTATATTCGAACTAGTCTTCCAGAGGCAAGACTTCCCTTTGACTGAACCTCAAATACACTCTTGTCTTCCAAAATTGATCATCTCATATGACATTCAAAGCAAAACCCATAGACTTTCAACCAATATTGGTTCAAGGGTATATCTCTTCATACCTCTGATACATATCGTTGTAATTCCTCAGCGTCTTCAGAGAGATGGAGGGTCCCAATAACCGATAACTTTTGGTGCATCCCCAAACAGTTGAATCAAAACCAAACAAACTATGACGTCTTTAAACTGGACTGTAATGTCCCTAAACTAAACTCTATGGACTATGAGGTTCTTAAACTCATGGACCATAATGTCCTAAACTGAACTCTATGGACTATAAGGTCCTTAAACTCATGGATTATGGTGTCCTTAACCTCTATGGACTGTGAGGTCCTTAAACTCACGGATTATGATGTCCTTAACCTTTATGGACTGTGAAGTCCCTAAACTCATAGACTATGATGTCTTTAAACTTTATAGACTATGACATCTTTAAAGTGGACCGTAATGTCCTTAAACTAATTATGGACCGCAATGTCCCTAAACTAAAACAATAGAGTCCAAATGCTCTTTTGTTGGATCTAAATGATCCTCTTAAGTAGATCTTAGTCTAAATGAGACTAACGTATCCTTAACAACTACTTAAGTTGATCTTAATCTCTGTCACGCCCCGCTTCCCAGAGTGCGCTAAGATCGGCATGTGACAGAGCTAACCATGCTACCCGTGGCTAAGAAACATCCCTCCACAGTCACATTACGGCTGTTGAGAGATATCAAGAACAGTAGAAATAAAATAAACTATCTAGTACATGTCCATGAGCCAGAATAAACAAGTCAAGAAATAATATGCGGAAGCAATAAATCCAAGTAACAGTAACAATCTGGAAGGTACGTCCCAAATACGGGCTCACATCAGGAAATAAAATACGAAATAAAACTAAACTAACTAGCTACTAACATGATCTTCACTGCTCGGCTTGTTGGTCAAAATACTCCTGAACTGCCTGCGACAGAGATAGAGGATCTGGGCCATGCAATACCCAGACGTCAGTGCGTCATAATATTAATAATAATATAATCAGGGGTTAACAAGTCATGCAGGCATGTGTAAAAACAGTAATAAAAGTATAGCAGTAACACGAATAAGAAACAGTGAAGGGTATAAGCACATGTGGAGTGCGGTGAGTAATCTGAACTAAACTACTGGGTTAACTACTCTCAAGTCTTTGAAATCAATTAATGTAATCCTTATCATAACCCATCGGTGATTATTCCGTAACGCCCGGAAAAATGGCGAACAATAGGTATTCCGTAACGCCCGGAAAAACGGCAAACAATATGATAGCTCTTTGAGTTACGTTCGGTTACATTCTTGATTTCCCCATACCCCCAAGTTATGTGTTCAAGTCAGGTATTGCCAATTGATATCTAATGCCAACACAGAATCAAGCAGGTACTGGTTTTGTCTATACAGACAACAATAACGTCTATCAGGACAACATGTCAGGATTGTCGGCATTAGAAACAGGATCAGGTAACATGTCAAGTAATGATATATCAGGTCATTTCGGGTAGTGTACATGTATCAAGTCATGTCAAGTAGTGGTGTATCAGGTCATGTCAAGTAGTGCACCGGTATCAAGCGGGTGCTCATAATCAAGCTGTAGCAAGTATTGAATCAGGGTGAAAGTACGGATGTACAATAAAAGCATGGATGCACAAATATCGATCAGGAGTTACATTATGACTAAGTAGGATGCATAATATCAAGAATGGGGTACTAATGTATTAATAATATGAGTTAATGTAATATGGGGTGCAACTAGTTATGCGGAATTAATGGTATGGATACACAAATAAACATAGATGCATAAATAACTATCAGGGGTTACAACTATAGTTTCATGACTATGTAGGATGCACATTATCTAGCATGGGGTGTTAACGTAGCAGTAATATGAAATAACGTGACTTGGAATGCAAAAAGATATATAATTAATGGTATGGATTCACAATTATCGATTAGGGTTATATTTACAGTTCCCAGACTAAGTGTAATGCACATTATTAAGCATGGGGTGTTACAACAATAATAATATGAATTAATATGATCTATAGATGCAGTTATATATATTTTAAATGATATGGATGCAAACGGGTATCCGAAAACGGTAAAACTTTAATATGGATGTATAATGTGATAAACGGGTAATATTTTACTCATATGGATGCATAATAATATTCCTAGCATGTAGCAAGATGAATTAGCATGCGACTAGATATGTAAATAGTGATATGGATGCATACGGATGTCCGAAAACAGTAAAATAGTAAAATGGTAATGTGGGATGCATAATTAAACAATAAGTAATGTTATTATTCACATGTGTGCAATATATTGTAGTATAGCATGTAGCAAGATTAACTTGCCTCGATCGAATCATGCGATGGATACGCACGGTACGTCCGACGTCGGTAAATCGTCGCAACGTACACGCGGCACGTGGGACGGGTCCAGACAAGGCAAGAGGGTGATCACACAGGCAAGGTACGTTCACTGGATCACTCGGATCGTCGGCGACGAGCACAGCTCCGGCGGTGATCATCGGAATCAAGAAACAAGATCAAGAAAAAAAAGAAGAAAGAAGAAGAAGAAGTAAGAAGAAGAGGTTGTGTATTAAATAAGGAAAGAAAAAAATAAATAAATAATATATAAATATATATATGCAGAGGAGAGAGAGAGAGAAAGGGATTGTTAGTTTGTTAGGAAATTAGTTTAGATTTAAATTTAAAAAAATCTTTTATTAGTTAACTAATTTTAATTTGTATCAGTTTATAAAATTAATATTCTATAAATAAAATTTGATATTCTGGTAAATACAAACATAGTCCAAAATATGCCCGGGTCGGGTCTAAAATTCAGTTTTAAAATACGAAAAATATACATGTCGACCAAAATTAAAGTTGGATATCCGGGTAACGAAAATATATACCCCCAAGAACGGATGCACGTACGTGCGCGTAACCATCCAAACAAGTCCGTTTCACTGAACGAGATGAGAACAAAATGCGCGGATGCTACCACAGGGTCAGGGGTATCAAGCAGGCCATACTAGATATTTTTAAAATATTTTTCTTGACTTTAAATGTTATATTAAAAAAAATGCAGATGCCAGTTATAATGCCAGTATGCAAAAATGAAAGTGCACGGATCCATAAAGCATGCCAGGATAAACCATAACTATGAATCAAGACAGGTTTCAAGTAAGCGGGTCGGGTCGTGTGCAAATACAGATGTCAAATATACTATTCTCACCCAAATCACAGTAAATCAGGAAAATACCATAAATAAAGAAATATTTGAATAGAACTGGTATAAATGAACTAGGATGTTACATTATACCCAACTACAAAAAGAATTTCGTCCTCGAAATTCCCAAAACAAAAAAAAAATAAACAAACATGAAACCACAGGAAGAGATCTGGAAACTTCTGTCGAATCTCATCTTCTCGTTCCCAAGTCGATTCTCCATGCGAGCGATTTCCTCAAGAAACAAGTACGAGATGGATAACCTTGTTCTTAAGGACCTTTTCCCTTCGATCAACAATCGATATCGGTCGTTCCTCAAAGGTCAAATCCTCCCTTACAGTCAGCTCCGAATGATCTAGCGCGTGTGTTTCATATCGAACATACTTACGGAGTTGAGATACATGAAACACGTCATGAACATTCGCCAAAGATTGTAGTAATACCAATCGATAAGCCACTTCTCCAACACACTCCATAATATCGAAAGGCCCAACGAATCGAGAGCTAAGCTTCTCTCGACTCCCAAAACGAATCACTCCTCTAGTCGATGATATCTTCAAGAACACAAGATCACCAACAACGAACTCTAGAGGTCTTCTAGATGTGTCGGTCCAACTCTTCTGCCGATCTTGTGCTGCCTTCATATGATTCCGGATAGTATTAACCTTCTCTACTGTTTGCACGATCAAATCCGGTCCCAACAATTTTCGTTCTCCACCATCGTCCCAACAAACGGGTGAACAACACTTGCGACTATATAATGCTTCAAATGGAGCCATCTGAATAGTCGCCTGAAGGCTGTTATTGTACGAAAACTCCACCAAGTGTGGATGATCCTCCCATGAACCCTTGAAGTCTAACATGCAAGCTCTCAACAAGTCTTCATGAGTTTGGATCGTTCTCTTCGACTGGCCATCTGTCTGAGGATGATAAGCTGTGCTAAACTTCAATTGCGTCCCCAAAATTTCCTGTAAACTCCTCCAGAAGTGTGATATGAATCGGGTGTCACGGTCTGAAACGATGCTCACAGGTACTCCATGCAATCTCACAATCTCTTGCATATACCGTTCTGCTAACGCTTCCGTTGACTGACCAACTCGAAACGGTATGAAATGAGCTGCCTTGGTCAATCGATCAACAATCACCCAAACTGCATTATTGCCCTTTGGACTCCGTGGTAAAGCTGTCACAAAATCCATGGTTATATGTTCCCACTTCCATTGAGGAATCGGAAGTGGTAGCAATAAACCAGCAACCCTTTGATGTTCATCCTTAACTTGCTGACACACCAAGCACTTCGCTACAAAGCGAGCAATCTCCCTTTTCATGCCTTCCCACCAGAAATGCTGTCGTAGATCACGGTACATCATCGTGCTTCCTGGATGTACAGAATATGCGGAACTGTGCGCCTCTTTCATAATTTCTTCAAGAATGTCTCCTTTCGGCACACACAAACGGCTACCATAACGCAACGAACCATCTTCATGAATCAACAAGTCCATTCGTAGTCTAGCTTCAACCTGTTCTCGAAACTTCTGTAATCTTGGGTCTTGTGACTGCACTGCTTTAATATTCTCGATCAACGATGACTGTACTTGCAGCTGCATCAACTGTCCCGTAGAATGCGGTAGCACAATCTCCAACTCGAGTCTCCGAAAGTCTTCGATAAGCTCCTTCTATGCAGTCAACATTCGAATTGCTGGCAACCGACTAAGCGCATCCGGCACTACATTAACTTTCCCCGGATGGCACTTAAGATCAAGATCGTAGTCAGCCATCAGCTCTAACCATCTACGCCGCCTCATGTTAAGCTCTTTCTGCGTGAACACGTATTTTAGGCTTTTGTCATCGGTGAATACTTCGACCGTTTCGCCCAATAAGTGGTGTCTCCAAATCTTCAAAGCGAAAATTACTGCTGCAACCTCCAAGTCATGAGTTGGGTAATTCTTCTCATGGGTCTTCAACTGTCTCGATGCGTAAGCTATAACCTTCCCATGCTGCAGCAAAACACATCCCAAACCTTTCCCAGATACGTCGCTGTGAATCACCAATCCTCCGGAACCGTCTTGTACGATCAAAATAGGAGCGGTTATCAACCTTTGTTTCAACGCCTCAAAAGCTGACGTACACTTATCCGTCCATACAAACGGTACTTCCTTGCACGTAAGCTTGGTCAAAGGCTCAGCCAAACGAGCAAAATTCTCCACGAACCTTCTATAATAGCCGGCAAGTCCAAGAAAACTTCTGATCTCTGCTACGTTCTTTGGAATCGGCCAATCTCAAACTGCTGCATTATTCTCGGGGTCAACGGAGATTTCATCTCCGGATACAACATGCCCCAAAAACTTCACTTCTTCAAGCCAAAACTCGCACTTGCTCATCTTTGCATACAATCTTTCTTGCCTCAATATCTGCTGTGCGATCTTCAAGTGTTCTGTATGCTCTTCTAGGCTCCTCGAGTAGACCAGAATATCATTGATGAACACCACTATAAACTGGTCCAAGAACGGTGAAAAGATTCGCTTCATCAAGTCCATAAATATCGCCGGTGCATTCGTGACTCCGAATGGCATCACTAAATACTCTTAATGTCCATACCGAGTTCGGAACGCAGTCTTGCAAATATCCTCTGATTTAACTCAAACTTGATGATATCCGGATCGCAAATCCAGCTTCGAGAATACCCTCGCGCCACTAAGTTGCTCGAATAATTCGCCAATGCGAGGGATCGGGTACTTGTTCTAAATAGTCATCCGGTTTAACTCTCGATAATCGATGCACATCCTCCTTGTGCCTTCTTTCTTCTTTACTAGAAGAACTGGAGCTCCCCAAGGAGAATTACTGCTACGAATCCAATCTTTCTCTAATTCAGTAACCTGCTTATTGACTTCTTCGAACTCCACTGGTGCCATCGGATAGTACGCCTTTGAGATTGGCGCTGCACCAGGAACAAGATCAATCGCGAACTCCACATCTCGCTTTGGCGGTAAACCCGAGATGTCCTCGAACACGTCTATGAACTCTCGAACTACAGCCGGCGCTTCCTCCTTATCAACTTCCATCGACGAAAGAACATTGTTTGTCGGCCTAGCCCTAAACTCGACTGGCCCGACAGAACTCTTCGTCCAGCAAAAACAAACTCCGGATGTCCGGGAATCTGGAAAATCACTTTCTTTGCCCTACAATCAATGTAAGTGTGGAAAGTGCCAAGAAAATCCATTCCCAAGACAACATCATAGCTGCCAGTATCGATCCCCAAGAAATCTGCAAATAACTCCCGTCCGCAAATAACAACAGAACAATCCTTGCATTCGCTACTAGATATGATCTTCCCATTCCCAGTGTGTATGTCCCAACAACTAGACAGGGTCGTGCAAGAAATCGAGTGTGCAACAATAAACTTGGATGATATAAAACAATGGGATGTATCAGAATCGAATAATGCTAATATGGAAAAATCATGAACAAGTAGGATACCGGAAACAACTTCTCCTGAAGCCAAACACTGAAGAAGATAAGCACGGTAAATAGGATTCAAGCTGACGATAAAACATGAACTGGTAAGCAATGAAACCGAGAGAAGCAAGGTAATATCACCACCATAAATCAAGGAAAGGAATCAAGACTAGGACTCCAAGTTATTTAAATAGAGTACCGCATTGTAACCATACCGCGGTACATAGTTACAATCACATAACTCCACTCAAGTCGCCCAAATCCTAGTATTAGAATCAAAGGAACAGGGAGAAACAATAGGGAACCAAAAGATTTCAAGCCGAGATGCAAAGTTGTTTGCATATCATCAAGACAAGGGTCAAGAGAAAGATATGATTCAAGAATCACGATAACAATGTGGCAGGACATGTTCCTAATCACGAGTATTCTGATTCGTGTATTGGGTCCAATATCCAACTACAAAAGAATCAAACCCGATTAACCTAAATCCTATGGCTCTGATACCAAACAAACCCTGTCACGCCCCTCTTCCTAGAGTGCGCTAAGATCGGCACGTGACAAAGCCAACCATGCTACCTGTGGTTAGGAAACATCCCTCAACAGTCATATTACGGCTGTCTAGAGATATCAAGAACAGTAGAAATAAAATAAACTATCTTGTACATTTCCATGAGCCAGAATAAACGAGTCAAGAAATAATATGCGGAAGCAATAAATCCAAGTAATAGTAACAATCTGGAAGGTAAGTCCCAAATACGGGCTCACATCAAGAAATAAAATACGAAATAAAACTAAACTAACTAGCTACTAACATGATCTTCACTGCTCGGCTTGTTGGTCAAAATACTCCTGAACTGCCTGCGACAGAGATAGAGAATCCGGGCCATGCAAAACCCAGACGTCAGTACGTCATAATATCAATAATAATATAATCAGGGGGTAACAAGTCATGCAGGCATGAGTAAGAATAGTAATAAAAGTATAACAGTAACACGAATAAGAAACAGTGAAGGGTATATGCACATGTGACGTGCGGTGAGTAATCTGAACTAAACTACTGGGTTAACTACTCTCAAGTCTTTGAAATCAATTAATGTAATCCTCATCGTAACCCATCGGTGATTATTACGTAATGCACGGAAAAACGGCAAATAATAGGTATTCCGTAACGCCTGAAAAAAAGGCAAACAATAGGTATTCCGTAACGCCCGAAAAAACGGCAAACAATATGATAGCCCTTTGAGTTACGTTCGGTTACGTTCTTGATTTCCACATACCCCCAAGTTATGTGTTCAAGTCAGTTATTGCTAATTGTTATCTAATGCCAACACAGGATCAAGCAGGTACAGGTTTTGTCTATGCAGACAACAATAACGTCCATTAAGACAACATGTCAGGATTGTCGGCATTAGAAACAGGATCAGGTAACATGTCAAGTATTGATATATCAGGTCATGTCAGGTAGTGTACATGTATCAAGTCATTTCAAGTAGTGGTGTATCAGATCATGTCAAGTAGTGTACAAGTATCAAGCGGGTGCTCATAATCAAGTTGTAGCAAGTATTGAATCAGGTTGAAAGTACGGATGTACAATAAAAGCATGGATGCACAAATATCGATCAGAGGTTACATCATGACTAAGTAGGATGCACAATATCAAGAATGGGGTACTAATGTATTAATAATATGAGTTAATGTAATATGGGGTGCAACTAGTTATGCAGAATTAATGGTATGGATACATAAATAAACATGGATGCATAAATAACTATCAGGGGTTACAACTATAGTTTCATGACTATGTAGGATGCACATTATCTAGCATGGGGTGTTAATGTAGCAGTAATATGAAATAACGTGACTTGGAATGCAAATAGATATATAATTAATGGTATGGATGCACAATTATCGATTAGGCTTATATTTACAGTTCCAAGACTAAGTGGGATGCACATTATTAAACATGGGATGTTACTACAATAATAACATGAATTATTATGATCTATAGATGCAGTTATATATATTTTAAATGATATGGTTGCAAACGGGTATCCGAAAACGGTAAAACTTTAATATGGATGTATAATGTGATAAACGGGTAATATTTTACTCATATGGATGCATAATAATATTCCTAGCATGTAGCAAGATGAATTAGCATGCGACTAGATATGTAAATAGTGATATGGATGCACACGGATGTCCGAAAACAGTAAAATGGTAATGTGGGATGCATAATTAAACAATAAGTAATGTTATTATTCACATGTGTGCAATATATTGTAGTATAGCATGTAGCAAGATTAGCTTGCCTCGATCGAATCACGCGACGGATACGCACGGCACGTTCGACGTCGGTAAATCGTCGCAACGCACACGCAGCATGCGGGACGGGTCCAGGCAAGGCAAGAGGGTGATCACACAGGCAAGGTAAGTTCACTGGATCACTCGGATCGTCAGCGACGAGCACGGCTCCGACGATGATCACCGGAATCAAGAAACAAGATCTAGAAAGAAAAAGAAGAAAGAAGAAGAAGAAGTAAGAAGAAGTGGCTGTGTATTAAATAAGGAAAGAAGAAATAAATAAATAAAATATATATAAATATATATATGCAGAGGAGAGAGAGAGAGAGAAAAGGGTTGTTAGTTTGTCAGGAAATTAGTTTAGATTTAAATTAAAAAAAATCTTTTATTAGTTAACTAAATTTTAATTTGTATCAGTTTATAAAATAAATATTATATAAATAAAATTTAATATTCTGGTAAATACAAACATAGTCCAAAATATGCCCAGGTCGGGTCTAAAATTCAGTTTTAAAAAATATACACGTCGACCAAAATTAAAGTTGGATATCCGGATAACGAAAGTGCATACCCCCAAGAACGGATGCACGTACGTGTGCGTAGCCATCCAAATAAGTCTGTTTCACTGAATGGGATGAGAACAAGATGCGCGGATGCTACCACAGGGTCAGGGGTATCATGCAGGCCATGCTACATATTTTTAAAATATTTTTCTTGACTTTAAATGTTATATTAAAAAAATGCAGATGCCAGTTATAATGCAAGTAAGCAAAAATGAAAGTGCACGGATCCATAAAGCAAGCCAGGATAAACCATAAACATGAATCAAGACAGGTTTCAAGTAAGCGGGTCGGGTCGGATGCAAATACAGATGTCAAATATACTATTCGCACCCAAAACACAGTAAATCAGGAAAATACCATAAATAAATAAATACTTGAATAGAACTGGTATAAATTAACTAGGGTGTTACAATCTCAAACGAGATTAACGATCCTTAAATCAATCCAATTACAAATCCCTCAACTGACATTGGTTTAAGGGTACATCTCATCACACCTCTGATATATGTCGTTGTAACTCTTCAACGTCTTCAGAGAGGTGGCGGGTCCCGACAATCAATAAACCCAATGAAATAGTAGAGTCCAAATACTCTTTTGTTGGATCTAAATGATCCCGTTAGGTTGATCTTAGTCTAAAAATAGACTAACGTATCCTTAACAAACGTTTAAGTTGATCTTAGTCTCAAATGAAACTAACGCATCCTTAAACTCAAACCCCAAACCCAAATCTAAGAAAATATGGATTTGGACTAATCCACGCCCTACAGGCGACAACATAAATTAGTCCCCATATACAATCCACGGGCAACCAAAAACAAAACAAACACCCATGACACGAAGTGACCATCTGGAGAAGGAGAAAGTGGTTACCGCGATGCGGTAGCGTAATTAAATACAGGGGCTTGCGCCTGCAGGGAAGAGTGTCCCCAAAATCAAAAAACCCCTCAAGGAGGGGGAATCTGACGAAATCTGCTACATCGGCCGCATCCGTCTAAACCTCCGATACACGGTGCCATAAATCAACTTGGCATTTTCGGAGAGGTGGACAGATAGCACCAAATAGCATCTGCCTTCGAAATTCAGGCCGGACGTCCCAACGTCCCGGTTGTGTCTTTTGGCGGGGAACTGATTCTGGCACGCCCGGTGGGACCTCTTCCTCTTTCCACTCCACACTTCGTGTGTCATGTTTCGCGAACAAGTTGCGGTTTGACATGGTTGCCTTTGGATTTGAAGTACTAAGATTTGGTATCTTGTTTCGTGCAGAAAAACAGAAGATCAAATGGCTTTCAACTGCACAAGCTGCAACAACGGCAATAACTCTCACTCCATCCTTGCGGTAGGAGTGACCTACGGGCCTCAGGCGGCCTCCGTTTTTACAATACCGGTGGACCAGGTGACGCAAGCCACCACAGGGGTATTCTTTGGGACCATTCTCCCACCCATAAGCTTCAACATACCACTGCCATCACAAGAAGCTAAGAAGAAGTCGGTCTTTGATCGGCTCGCAACTACTGCGGCCCCTCTCAACGGATCGTCCAAGTCCACTGCTTCAGTTTTCAACAGACTGGGCCGAAGCTCAGATAGGCCCATGAAGAAGCCCCACGATTACTGAAAAAAGCGGATAGCCATTCCTGTCCCTGAAGTCGTCAGAGTGGCTTCCCCTGCTAAGGAGTCGATCTTTGCAAGACTGACTGTTTCGGCTCCCGCTCCAAACGAAGTCACCAAGACTGCTCCTCCTGCTCGAAAGTCTGCCTTCGACAGGTTGGCTATCACCGCTCAGCGGACGTCCGTTTTCAATAGGCTGGCACCAATAACAGCACCTGACCAGAACATGAGGCACGATCGAGCTACCCCTATAGCTGAGCCAGTACCGTCGGCTCGACACGCTCGACGTCGCCACTGGTGCCGAGTAAGAAAGGCTGGGGGCAATTCCCCTTCAGGATTGACTCCGCCGGCTCCAACGTGTTAGTTATATGTATGCCCTAGAGGCCATTACTGTACATACGATGTATATTGTAATGGATGCTTGGATATATATAGGGAGGACTTTCTTGCTCGACATGATAGTATGCTATCTGGTTGTACTTTATCTTAACATGTACTCTGATTGTCTCTATGTTACATGTTGATAAAGCCCTTAGGATATGTACTCGACTACTGGGACTATGATGAGATCATACTAGTGGGGCCACGGTAGTCGATGAGTACATCCTATAACTGTTCCTAGTCGAGGGTGTATCGAGACAGTCACCAGAGTAGACTAGCGTATATGCATCTTGACCCATATGATAGGCGATGGATGATCCCGTATCCATCGGTGTTTGACATCAAGGATGGTGTACGGGTGCTCAGTAGAGACTGGGTATACTGGACGGACTCACCGAGAACTCCCAGATAGTATTATACCTCACGTCAGATGACAGTTCTCCGGTGACACTGGTACAGAGTAATCTGTTGACCCGAGATCGTCATAGAGTCTTGTGTGATTCCCACTATGCTTTGATTTCCATCATACCACGTCCAAGAGGGCGTGCAAAAAGGTGGCTTTTGGGTACAGTCCCGAATCACATGGAGGCAATGAGCGATAGGAGGGGATTCGTCTCTCCCGGTATAGGGAGTTGATGTTGTGCTGTGTTTGATTGGCTATAACCGGAAATCCCTGGCCAGGGTTGCTGAGATTTACTGGTAAGTGTTATCAGTAGTTTCTCGAACTGTTATGACCTCAAATTGACACGACTTATCGAGCTACTGGGGTCTGACGTTTACCACCCCTAGACGAGATATGCGACATATCAGACGACGAGACCGGACTGTACAGGAGTGTTACTGATTGGATTCACAGGAGAATGTACAGGCTTGCTTGTTGATCTTCTGAGCGCTCAATACCTGGGTGGCGTTTACGTTTTGCTGACCGCTTGCAGCTTGTGGGTGTTTGATATGATCATCACCAACTGCCGGCGTATTGACGATTCTTTAGAGTCCTACACAGAGATTTCTTGACTCAGGCAAAACGGAGTAGGGGCACATATATGATGTGTGCAGGACCGAGGATAATGCGATATGAGATATCGTATTCTATTCTCGCGATATTTGATATCAGCCGGGTCATCGGGTCAAGTGTTGATTCGATGAATCGGTACGGATAAATATTAGTCGGTTATATGCGATATAGCCGGATTGTCAGATCAAGTGTTGATTCGATAATTTAATGTATAATAATATATATGATATATTAAATTACATTAACTAATATTAGCTCACTAAAAGATTTTTTTCTCACTCGGGTAATACATTGATATATATGCTATATATGTTAATTGTATTATTTTATTTGGTTACAATAAATATTATATATGTGATATATAATATTGTAACATGATATGATAACTAATGCAACATGTTTAGTAGAGATCAAAAAAGATTAGGGTTTGATTTGGGTTAATGCTTTCTAGATGATTCTAGAAGGTTTAGTTTTGTTTTGTGAAAGATATTTTGTTATGACTCATGCTTTAACCCAACCCAAACCCTAACCCTAGTTAATTCTCTACATGGGTTTAGTTGACCATGGTTGCATTAATCATCATATTTATCCTTTCATTATTCATCACAAAAGATTTCATGTTGATTGTTCTTCTTCTTCTTTCTTTTCATGGAAAAAGCTTTCTAGCTTTTTTCCAAGTGATGAAAAATGAGTGATAATAAGAAAATAAAAGAGAGCAAAAATCCTACTTCATCATTCTCATCTATCCTTGCCCTTTATATGAGAGTGTTCACTTCATTTAGTGAGTGTTAGCTTGTGTTAATGAAACTTCAAGGTAGATCATCTTTGTTATCGAAGATCGGAAGCAAGACTGCATCTTTCTCTTCGTGAAGCCTCTCGAGAGTCCAGAACACGATGATCGCAGTGAAGGGACCTCAACACGGAGCTTAAGAAGTGAAGGACCAGATCTACAAAGGTTGTAATCCCTCTCACTTAGTGTTAAAGAGTTTTACATGCTAGTTTTCGCCTAAACCCTAGTTTAAAGATCTCGTATCGGGTTGTTTGGCACGGCTAATTTTTAAATCGGACATGGTTGATGCCTCGTAGAACCTTGTGCATGTGCCTAGCAATCCTACACAACGGTGGAAATTGATGTTGCTGTTCCAACTGGGAACAGCTTTGAACTACTTAGGAGGGTACACAAAAAGTCTCTGACTGCTGTATTGAAAAGGTCTCCTCCACCATTGGAGAGCGCTACAAGGGCGAAGCTAGAACAGCCCCCTCAACGGCTGTCCTCTAAAATTTATAAAGTTTGGCGACAGGTCCAGGATTCTGTGATAGATCAAGACTATCCCCACCGACAGAAAAAGATGAATGCTCGGCAAGAAGAGGACCACCCTGTCAAGCCACAGAAGGCGACAGCTACTTGGGTGCCCACTGCAACGGCCCCCTCAACTTCGACCGCCCACAAGAGGAGAAGGCCGAAGAAAATCCCTGAGTCTGCGACAAATGTCAAGGGCACTGAGCCTAAACACCCTAAGTCTGGGGGCATGGTGGTGCATACCGTCTATATGGCATCCGGAAAAGAGAACAGCCGCATCTCCACAGGTCATCAACCGCTTACGCGATTAGTGACTAAGGATCAGGAGCAACAACAAAAAAAGCTCCAAGAGATGTTAATAGCCATGGCCGCACTCACGGGACCAAAAGCAATCCCAGAGACATCTTCGGAGCAGCATCATGAGCAGGAAACGGATGCCGAATTCCTTCGGAGAATGCTTGAAAAGAAGGACAAAGAGGCTGCGGAACAAGCGACCAATATAAAACAAATGACCCTTTTATTCCAAGATATGGTGGGCCTGATGATCCAGCCAGACCTTCCAGCCGAAGATCCTCCATTAATAATTGAAGATGATAGAAGAGAGATATCAAATCCTCTGCCGGCTCTGTCAGCAGCCAAGGAGGAGACCATCTCCAAAGCCATGCTTGATGATTATATAGCTCAGCAAATACGAGCTCATCAAGCGAATGAAGCAACCGGCCAAGTCATCAGAACTGGGCGACCATATCCAGGATGGTACGATCAGATAAAATACCTGCCAGGATACACAATTCCTAAATTCTATGTGTATAAGGGGACAGGAAATCCCCATCAACATGTCGCTCAGTTCAGGGCTCTCTACGGCAACACTGGAGGGGATGATAAGCTACTGCTTCGCCAATTCGTCGGCAGCTTGGTGGAGACGGCGTTCGAATGGTACTCAGAGCTTCCCAATGACTCTGTCAAAACTTTTACGGAGATGGAATTGCTGTTCACCCAACGTTTCGCAAGTGCTAGCAAGCGCACCCCGATCACCGCGTTAATTAATGCCAGAGTGAAGCTAGGCGAAACATGGGTACAGTATGCGATACGGTGGCAGAATCTATGGTCGAAGTGCGAGCAGCGCATCGAAGAAGCGCTTGCGGTAGGCATGTTCGTAGGGACCCTCGACCCTCAGGCGACCATTTCACAATTCATGATGTTCTTCAAGCCAACAACTTTCCAGGCCTTGATTGACAAACTGGCCCAAATGGATCAGATGGGTCATAGACCATCCTCTTCGAAGTTGGAATCTCAAAACGAGAAAGGGAAAAGGAAAGCGACCTTCGTCGCCAATGCACAGCAGCAACCCAGTGATCCAAAACCAATTGACCTCCAAGACGAAAGACGATGATTCTTTAAAGAGAAACTGAAGCGCCATTATTCGTTTCCCCGGGATAAAATGAGGAGATTGTTTGAACTAACGGTGCGCAACAAGCTCATCAACCTGCCGGATGCAAAACGCCCATTGCAACCCGGTGAGGCTAATAATCCCAATTATTGCCCCTATCACCAACCAATAGGCCATCCAATCGAAGATTGCTTCGTCTTCAAAGGGTGGATTGAGAATCAATACCAACAGGGCAAATTCGCACTGTCCGAGAATTGAAAAGTGAACCCGCCCCAGCCGCACGCTCTCAAAAAGGCGGACACACCGGGGGCATCATGTTTTTTTGTAGAAGAAGCTCCATGGGAAGTCGTTCTTTCAGCCAAAACGAAAAGAATGCTGAAGGATCTCCAAACATGCCCGGCGATCAAATGGAAAAGTCCGGTGGAACCCGAAGTCATCAAGGGAATGCTGAAGCCGCGCCCGACGCCAAAAATTGGTGGGGATGGTCAAAACGCCCATACCCAGCCGTCAAAGTCTTCGAAGAAAAAGAAGAAAACCAAAAAGCCCGTGAAGCCTGCTGACAAGCGTACGGACCTGCAAAAACACATCGACGCGCTGGAAGAATATAACCAGAAAGTGTGAACCCCGGTCACGCTCTAAGATTTTCTCGACCACATCCTTGAGGACAGAGATGATGACAATGATGGGGGAGAGGACTTGGCAGATGAAACTGAGGGCTATGTGGCAAGCTGCCACATGATCTCTCACTCGTCGATGGATCGTGATGAAGCACCTGATGCAAAGAAACTGAGGGCAGATCCAGAACCGGAATCAAAACCCTTGGAATTGTCTTACAAGATCATCGACCTACTGCTGAACGAAGTCCGTCAGAAGAGCAAGGATGATCGAGAACGCGAAATGGCTATATTCGAAAAGGCCAGGAGTTGGCGTCAATTTAAAGAAGTTATGGGTCATGAAATACCCCAACCAGATCAAAGCACTTCTGTTGCCGACAAAAGCAGGTTCAAGACGAAGAAAAGGTTCGCCAAAGCCATATCGATGGGAATGAAGCTGCCACCCTCTGAAGGAAACACTCTTGATGGGATATACCTTGACGAAGAGGATGCATATACAAACTACTGCTTGTACCATCGAAGGACTACGCACCCTACTGAGGAATGCAACGCCTTTAAAAATTGGTGGCGGGGATACGTTGCTCATCAACAGCAGTTCAAGCGGATGAAGTGCAAAACTCGTCAAGAACAAAGGAGCACGACAGATGAGCGCAGAAGAACTGCCGGTAACTGTCACATGGTTGATAGCAAGGGATCGCAAGTTCCTACTTTCGGGAGCGATTCTGATGAAGAAATACCCCCTGGCCCTCTCTTCAAGGAATTTACCTCCCAAGCAGAAGAAATGAAGACCTGCGAGAACATCCAGCTGCGTAATCGCACATTACCTGAAATGAATCTCGGACCCGCAAACAAGGGATCGAACAAAAAGGATAAGGGGAAAGAAAAAGGAAGCATCTGAAGTCGTCGAGTGCTACATTGACGACCTAGTGGTAAAAAGCAAATCGCACGAGGAACATTGGGAGCATCTGAAGATAGCGTTCCAACGTCTTCGGAAATACAATCTGAAGATGAACCCTCTCAAATGCGCGTTCGGAGTCTCCTCAGGAAAATTCCTAGGATTCATCGTACGACATCGAGGTATCGAAATAGACCCGTCGAAGATTAAGGCGATTATGGAAATGCCTCTGCCAAGAACTCTCAAGCAACTGCGGTCTCTCCAAGAGAAGCTCGCGTATATTTGGCGGTTCATAACCAATCTTTCCGGCAAATGTTATCCCTACAGTCACTTGATGAAGAAGGGAACCTCGTTCGTTTGGGATCGCAAGTTCCAAAGCGCACTGGACGAAATCAAGCAATACCTGCAGAATCCGCCAGTACTGACCACTCCGGTCAAAGGAAAGCCCCCCTCATTCTATACACAACAGCCCTTGAAGGTTCTTTCGGCGCATTATGGGCACAAGAAAATGACCAAGGGAAGGAGAGAGCCCTCTACTATTTGAGTCGAGTTCTTCTGGGGGCAGAAAACAATTACTCCCCCATTGAAAAACACTGCCTGGCATTGATCTTCGTGATAACGAAGCTCAGGCACTACGCTTTAGCACATGAGGTCCATCTCATATCAAAAGTGGATCCTCTCAAGTATTTGATGTCAAAAGCCATTCTAACGGGACGGCTAGCTAAATGGGCCCTACTCTTAATGGAATTCTCGGTGACATACCGACCTCTCAAAGCAGTGAAAGGCCAGGCCATCGCCGACTTCCTCGCCGAGCATCCTATACCTGTCGACTCTCCCTTGAACTGCGAGTTGCCAGACGAGCACGCGTTTGACACGATCGATGGGGAGAAAGGAGGGAGTGATATCCGATGGGAACTCTACTTCGATGGAGCTTCTTCTATGAAGAAGCGAAAGCACAGCTCCCCTATAATCAAGTCTGGGGTAGGCCTCATCTTCGTGACTCCACAAGAAGGGATAATGCGCTTTGCCTTCTCCTTAATAGAGCCAAGGACAAACAATGAAGCCGAATACGAAGCTTTGATAGCAGGTCTTGAGATCGCTGTCGACATGGGAATCGAAAACCTCCACATATACGGAGACTCCCAACTGGTCGTTAGTCAAGTAAACAGCGACTATCAAACGTGCAAACCGGAGTTGGTAAGGTACGGTGAAAGGGTGAAACAACTGCTGACTCAAATCCCTTCCTACGCCCTGGAAAGCATACCACACGTGGAAAATAGCAAGGCGGATGCGTTAGCCAAACTCGCTAAAGAACTGGCTGACGAAAACCTCGATGATGTGAGGATCGTTGTGTAAAGCCGTCGGATTCTTGATTTGAAAGAGTTTTTTTAGATCAAACAATATTTTACCGCAATCAAGAATGGGGTCGCTTGGTAGCTAGCCGGTGAGTATGGGTCGGTCCACAGGGATTTTTTGTATTCTCAATTTGTTCTAACGAGTTAATTCCAAATGGTGTTGGATTGATTATTCACTAAAAACTGAAATGAGTTTGATTAAAATCTTGCTAGGGTTAGGTTTAGGTTAAGTTTGGAAATTAAATATTCCTCACCGCTTTCTATGCTCTAATTAAGATCTATTAGGTGTTATGGTAATAATTAATAAAGTGGATTAGTACCATCGGGAAGAAACTAGATTTCTTCCTCTAGGTTCTTGTCCTTCCTTTCTTAATTCTTACCGTAACCTCTATGGAAAACATATACAACCGGTCTTTTAAACTATGGTATCACCACTACCTCATGAGATAGGGTGCCGTAGTGAGCGGTGTGTGTGTGTATGCATGGAGTCCTATAAAAACGTGTGATGGGCAAGAAAGGGGTGAGAGATTTTCATCTCTCAAAGCTCTCCTATTCCTAAACCTAACAAGTGAGGAACTACTCACTCATTAGGGAATTTATAAAAAGAGACATTTTTATGATTTTAATTCAATAACCTAATTATCTAAACTAGGGCAAATAATTAAAATTATAACTAGGGCAGATAAAGAAAAATCTATACTAGGGCAGGAAAGAAAATTTAACTAGGGAAAGATAAAGAAAAAGAAAGACTTTATTTTTTATTTGATGCTCTCTTCAACATTAGAGGAATTGAATTCTGAATTTAGATGAATAAAATTAGGCACAAGAAGAGGCATGCTCCAAAAAGAGCATTAGGGTTTCTATTTATAGATTATAGAAACCCTAGGTTTACATCTGATCCCTATCTGCATTTACAAAATTACCCTAAGAAGACCCGGTCAACGCACCGCCATAACTATTGAATTCTGCACCGACATGGGCTCACCATGGCCGCGGAACCGCGGCCAAAAGCCATGTTTGGCCGCGGATCCGCGGCCATATGGTGGGGTTGTTGGCTCTGTTTCTCTGGTAATTTTCATGTTGCTTTTTACTTGATTTTTCTTCACTTGGTTCTTCAGAATGTCTTCTAGTTTCTTCCAGATTTCCACAGTGCATAATGTCGTGGACTTTTACCGTTTGCTTCGTGTCGAAGTCTTGAACCTTGCGCCTCCTTTGTACTTTGTGAATTTGTTCATTTGATCTTCATTTGTCCCTCAAACTGTAGGCATGATCAAGATTCTTCTATTTGTTGGTCGTAGTCTCACTTTTGTATCGTCTTATCATCATTTTCACTGTTTTGTTCCGAGAACCTGTAACCTGCAACTATGTAGCAGACATGGATTAAAAACACCTGTTTATTTGTAAAATGAATAAGAATGGTGAATATAATAATGCAAAATTATGATGTGAACAGTTCTCACACCGGTAGATATGTCTCCGGAGTCGTCCAAAGAAAAAGAAGCGACCGAGCAAACGGCCCTATGAATAAAAGACCAGGAAAAGGCTAAGGATTGGAGAGAAGTCTTTATAGACTACTTCAAATCCCATCGAACACCTGAAGATGCGTTCTCAAGACATCAACTCATGAAACAAGCTCCGTCTTTCGCTTTCGTCAATGATACTCTATACAAGAGATCATTGACTCTCTGTGGCTAAGATGCCTGGGACCTGAAGAAGCTAGGAGAGTCGTCCAAGAAAGTCACGACGGACTCTGGGGTTCTCATCAAGCCGGTCCAAAGATGAAGCTGAAGATCAAAAAGATGGGCTACTATTGGCCCACGATGATCCAGGACTGCTTTGAATACGCAAAGCAGTGCCACTCATGCCAAATTCACGGGGACTTTATCCACCAGCATCCAAATCCGCTACATCCAACAGTGGCTAGCTGGCCGTTCGAAATGTGGGGAACTGACATAATCGGGCTCATCGAACCAGCATCGTCCAGAGGACATCGATTCATTTTGGCGACAACTGATTACTTCTCCAAATGGGCAGAAGCAGTACCGCTGAGGAAAGTGAAGACGGAGAATATTCTCTATTTTTTCAAGATACATGTCATCTATCGGTTCGGCACTCTGCGACGGATTATCTCCGATAACGGGCCGGCCTACAGAAGCCATAAAATCATCCGCTTCTCACAACAGCATAATATAGACTGGAGATACTCTTCGGTCTATAATTCCTGAGCTAACGGTCTAGCTGAGGCTTTCAACAAGACCTTGACGAAGATCGTGAAAAAGACGGTGTCCAAAAATAAGAAGGACTGGCACAAGAGACTGCATGAAGCTCTCTGGGTGTATCGAACTATGTTCAAAACGGCCACAAACACAACGCCGTATGCATTGGTATTCGGCACAGAAGCGGTACTCCCCTCGAGATAGAGTTACCCTCTCTACGAGTGGCGGTTCACTACGAGCTAACCAACGAAGAAAACGCTCACCTTCAGCTTGAGAAGCTCGACGCCCTTGATGAAACCCGGCTCATGGCGCAACAAAACCTGGATGCTTATAAAGCAAAGATGACGCGCTCGTACGAGAGATTGACTAGGCCGAGAACATTCTGCCCAGGCGAACTCGTGCTAGTGGTTAAGAGACCTATGATCCCCAATCGCGCCAAACGGGGGAAATTCGAGCCGAACTACGAGGGCCCGTACATCATAGACAAAGTCTACCAGGGTGGGGCTTACTTGCTCATGGATATGCATGGCGAAAGACCCTTCAGGCCAATAAACGGCCGGTTCCTAAAAAAATACTACGCCTGACGAGTCACGGCCTAGGTCAACGATAGATGACGACGCCTATGTCCGCTCGCTATCTTCCTAAGCCCAAACTCTATAAGTAGTATCCAGTGAAATCGTTGTCTCCAAAATGGCAAAAATGGACCGAAACGTCCCTAAACTAACAACGGACCGTAATGTCCTGAAACTAACTACAGACCGAAACGTCTATAAACTACTACAAACCGCACATCCCAAGGCTGACACAAAAAAAATTAAAAAAAGTAATAAAAAAAGAAAGAAAATGGTATGTCCATAAGCGAGATAGGCACGGATGAAAACCCGAAAGGGCTCCGTGAGTAAAAACAGCAGGGCTACCGGCGTGTTTTGTAAAAACCCGAAAGGGCGCAATCTCGTTAAAAGACACTTGCAAGATCCTCTCGACCTGTTAAGGAGAAAATACCTGCGTGAGATCCTTACGACTCACAAGGGAGCAACACACTTAGGGATCCCCACGATTCCTAAGGAGAAATTATACTTACGAGATCCTCACGACTCGTAAGGAGAATTCCCCTTTGAGACCCTCATGCCTCATAGGATTCAAAAGCCTTAAACTACAGGGATCTGAACCTGTTCTTAAGCCATCACAACCTCCAATGCTGCCCTACAAGCGTTTCAATATCGATCCTTATATACAATCCATGGGTACGAATAAACATTTCCCTAACAAAGTCCCACCAGCGACTAGGGATATGCTCACATGGTGAATGACCCCTGTAAGTCCTCTCGACTTATAAGGAGAAAACACTCTTGTAAGATCTTTACGATTTATAAGAGAACACACACTTAGGAATCCTCACGATTCCTAAGGAGAAAACGCACCTACGAGATCCTCACGACTCATAGGGAGAAATACTTTTATGAGACCCTTACGGCTCATGAAGTCAAAAACCTTAGTCGGCAGGATCCTAACCCTGTTTGCTAAGCCATCTTTGTTTAAATCGACAACGGCAAATGATGCTTCGCTCCTGGCAATATCCCAGTTGTAGCGAAGCTGATGCCTACATCGATATCAAACTCTATGTCCTTTCATGGCAAATGATGATTCGCTCCTAGCAATATTCTAGTCGTAACGATGCTGATGCTGAGATTGGCATCAGATTCCAAACTCAAATCAGCGAGCCAAAAATGCATATGAAATAGCCGAAATGATGGGGCAACTTGCAACCAAGTCAGCAAGTAAAAATATATATGCATATAAAAATAGCCAAAATGATTGGGCACCGCGAAAAATAGCCGAAATGATTGGGCAATCACGACATTCATGATATAAAAAGCAGAAATGATAGAGCATCACGGAAAGAAATAAAAAAATGAAATGAAATGAAACTTTTTGCCCTACATATGAGATCACATCGATCCCTGTATACAATCCAGGGGCACAAATAAAGAGAGGATCATATCATCCCACCAGGCTCCGTCAGAAAGAGAGCCAAGTCTCGATGTCCATATCTGCATCTCGAGAGAACAACAACAGCGTTCATCCTCATTCCAGCAGGATCGAGACACGATAATCAACCTTGGAGCCATGGCAAAGTCCATGTTCCAAATCTCGACAGTTCACAGACAGCATAAAGATCACCAACAGCATTCCTCCTCATTCCAGCTGGATCCAAACGAGACAATCAACCTTGGAGCCATGGCAAAGTCCCTGTTCCAAACCTCGAAGGTTCACAGACAATTGAGAGAGCAAATCCTGGTCCCGTAGAACACGGCTAAAGTCAATCTTAACCCCGTGGGAAACGGCCAGAGCAAATCCTGGTCACGTAGAACACGGCCAAAGTCAATCCTAACCCCATGGGAAATAGCCAGAACAAATCCTGGTCATGTAGAACACGGCCAAAGTCAATCCTGACCCCGTGGAAAACAGCCAGAGCAAATCCTGGTCACCTAGAACACGGCTAAAGTCAATCCCAACCCCGTGGGAAACGGCCAGAGCAAATCCTGGTCCCGTAGAACACGGCCAAAGTCAATCCGGACCCCGTGGGAAACAGCCAGAGCAAATCCTGGTTGCGTAGAACATGGACAAAGTCAATCCTGACCCCGTGGAAAACGGCCAGAGCAAATCCAGGTCACGTAGAACACGGCCAAAGTCAATCCTGACCCCGTGGGAAACGGCCAGAGCAAATCCTGGTCACGTAGAACACGGCCAAAGTCAATCCTGACCCCGTGGGAAACAGCCAGAGCAAATCCTGGTCACGTAGAACACGGCTAAAGTCAATCCTGACCCCGTGGGAAACGGCCAGAGCAAATCTTGGTCCCGTAGAACACGGCTAAAGTCAATCCTGACCCCGTGGGAAACGGCCAGAGCAAATCCTGGTCACGTAGAACACGGCCAAAGTCAATCCAGACCCCGTGGGAAACATCCAGAGAAAATCCCGGTCCCGTAGAACACGGCTAAAGTCAATCTTGACCCCGTAGGAAAAGGCCAGAGCAAATCCTGGTCATGTAGAACACGGCCAAAGTCAATGCTGACCCCGTGGGAAACAACCAGAGCAAATCCTGGTCACATAGAACATGGTCAAAGTCAATCCTGACCCCGTGGAAAACAGCCAAAGCAAATCCTGGTCCTGTATAACACGGCTAAAGTCAATCCTGACCCCGTGGGAAACAGCCAGAGCAAACCCTCGACCTCCCCGCTAAAAGCAATGCTTTGACTCGGGAGCAGGTCAACTCATCAATCACTTACGAGTCCTCTCGACTTGTAAGGAGAAAATTCTCTTGTGAGATCCTTACGAATCTTAAGAGAAAACATACTTAGGAATCCTCATGATTCCTACGGAGAAACCACACCTGCGAGATCCTCTCGACTCATAGGGAGAAAAGTCTTTATAAGACCCGCACGGCTCATAAAGTTGAAAAGTCTTAGATGGCAGATCCTAACCCTGTCTCCTAAGCCAGCATTGCCTCACAGAGAAGTCAAGGTAAATTTTCTATAGGCCACACTCTCCTAAGTCAAACATCGACAAGAAAAGAAACAACCACTTACGAGTCCTCTCGACTTGTAAGGGAGAAAGTTCTCTTGTGAGATCCTTACGACTCTCAAAAGAAAACACACTTAGGAA
This sequence comes from Agapanthus africanus, assembly GCA_030015575.1. Taxonomy (NCBI): domain Eukaryota; kingdom Viridiplantae; phylum Streptophyta; class Magnoliopsida; order Asparagales; family Amaryllidaceae; genus Agapanthus; species Agapanthus africanus. The sequence goes on from JASDDO010000014.1 coordinate 114,473,797, forward strand.
TCCTCACGATTCCAAAGGAGAAAATATACCTACGAGATCCTCTCGATTCGTAGGGAGAAAAATCTTTTTGAGATCCTCACGACTCATAAAGTTGGAAAGTCTTAGGCACCAGATTTTAACCTGCTCCCTAAGCCATCGATACCCTACAAGAAGGCTAGGACGAAATATTCTCTACGCTTGCCAGAGTAACATAGCGACCATACAGCAAAGAGGAAAAATGACATAGGGAGACAAGAAAAATATGTCTTTTATTCAAGAATCAAAATGAATACAAAGTACAATCTATGAAAGAATAAAAAAAATAATACTCTCATTCAGGAGTATGTACAAAGAAGAATAAAAGGAAAAAATATACAATTTTTCAAGCCGGCGGATGATGTAACAGATTGTCAGTTCATCCTTTTTCCGCTGGGCCTCGGCTTCATAATTTGTTATCGCTATGGGACGGGCCTCCGCTTGAGACTGTTGGGCCTGGTACGAAGCAAGCCGACTCTCAAGCTCCTGTTCGGTGACTTTGTGGGATTCAACCATCTCGCGGGTAAAAATGACGGCTTTATCAATAGCTACCACCTCCCTGATAGCTTCTTGAAGCACCCGCCAGAGTTTATACGCATGAGTGGTCTTGGCCTTAAGTTCAGCTTGAAGTTCCCCTAGCGCATTTGAAGCCAGCTTCCTCTCTGAAAATTTTCGGCTGAGCTTCTTCTCGCATGACAGCATATTTGCGGTGCACCGTTCAATCAGCCCCCACAAGCTCGGCTTTGCAGCCACAACCTCTGAAGGAAGACGCATACATTCAAGACTATGCAAGCAAGCCTCCACTCGATGACAAAACTCAACCCAGACTTGCAACAATGTTTCACTATGGTAAGCAGCAAGAAAGGGGAGAGAACTATTGGCTTCGGCGGCAAATTCTTCGGCCGTGATCAAGCTACCAGCACGAAGATCTTCGATCAGAGCTGACAAAGAGTGAAGGCTTAGCTTTGCAATCCGTTCAGAGGTACTTAGAGCATAGGGGCCGGGTGGCATAACGATGCGAGATTCCAACGTGATAAAAACGGGCAAAGCTGTTAAGATTCATAAAAAGAAATCAACGAGAGTTGCAAGCAAAGAGTAGATGGAACAACATTGAAACTTTACTTACCCACAGTCATGCAAGAAGGGCTCAAAAGATCCCCAGGCATGTCAAGGATCTCAACTTCATCGTCAGCTTCTATAACTACAGAAGACATCAGCATTGTTATACGAAATAATAATAATGCCATGAACAAGGAAAATAACACTAACCTTGCCCGGAAGAGAGAACGATGCGTTGAGGGGATATTGCCTGCGGAGCGGCCATCTCTAGCAAACGCTGAAAGGATTTTCTAGGAGATAGATCAGCGATGGACGCCGCCAACCCGTGTAATTCTGAAAAGACAGAAAGGTTCAGATGATGGAGAGATCATTAAAACAATATATTGAAGAATACCTTCGATACTCCTCCCACATTGAACAGGAGGGATAGCCGCTTTAGCAGCTTCCTCCGTACCCTCAGGCACATCATCAGAGACACTTGCTGGTGTGACGGCTATCAATCGAGGGGCAGCGGCCACCACTTCAGGGAAGGAAATTTCAATTATCCGTTCCGCCATCTCCAAGCCATCGCCAGAATGATCCATCAAGTCCACAGCTGGAAGGGACACCTCTTCAGGTTGAACAGGCACAAGAGAAACAGAAGCCGCCGATGGAACTCTGCTGCAGGAATTGCGACCGTAGCGACCCCTTCCACGCATACTGGTGTCTCATCGGGGATATTTACAGGGTCCACGGTCAAAGCGCTGCTCGAATTCAGATTCTCTGCCATCGCTGAGGACCCTGCAAAGTTTTATGAGGATAAGAATACATAGAAAGCAAAACAAGTTATTTGCTGAAGGAAAAATGAAAAAAAAATGCATACCGATACGCCAAGACGCCTCTAGTATGTCTTTCTCAAGCCAACGTTCCTTCCTGAGAAGGTGTGCCCACCGGGGTTCGAGGGTAGACTAGTGGCCATCAGTCCACAACGACAGCTCATCTTCGGCATTGGCCGAGATAGGCCGCTTAAGGGCTATCTCGCCTCCCTCTTCCAAAGGACCTATAAATATCCGCCGTATCGATGGAGGATCTTCGAAGAAGATGACGGCAGGATAAGACCTCTTCGAGACCCTCACATTTTCAGTCTCATCCTGGGAGCGTCTTATCACCTCAGCCAATTTTGCGGCTTCCTCGGCAGATGAACCTGGAAAAAGAAGACCACCATCCGGCTCTTGCATAGCTATTGGTTCATCTTGAAAGATAGGCTCGGATTCTACTAAAAAGTCGAGCAGATTGGTGACCGTCTTCTTTCGCCTCTTTGACCCAGAGCTAACACCAGAAGACAATTGCTTATTTCCCCTCGGTGCTTTGGTGCGACGTTGACCCACTTCGCCTTCAGTATCCTCTCTCGGCGGTGCTACCGATGATAACACTGCCATCGCTGACGCCACAGCCGATAAAACTATTACCGGCGCCTTATCAGAAGCCCTCTCTTGAGCTCCAATGCGCGTCGGCAGCCGAAAAGTAGGAGGAGTCAGGCCTGCGTCCACCGCCTCAGGAATAAGTAAGGCGCCAGTCCCCCTCAAGGGAAGGCGAACCATTACCCGCGGTCGCGGCGGGATTCCCGTAGCCTGGAGCGTGGCGGGAGCTCTAAGCCCAAACTGTATCCTCCTCTCCTCAGCAATGATTGGACTAACTCGGTGGCGATACCAACCCGTAAAAGCCCCACGCACCTAAGAATATAGTCGTCCTCGGGGATCATGAAATGAGAACCGGTGTTCAGCCTCATGAAATGGTGGGTGGCGTCATGAACAACTTCCAAAGAAGAGCTAGGCACCACCATGAATGCTTCAAAGGGAACACCCTGGTCATAACCTAATTGCTGGGCGAAGTGGTGCGGATTATACCACATAAAAAGAACCGCATCATTTCGGCGGAACACCAGATAACCCGGCCTGATCGAGTACAAGTGTATTGCTTCCTTGGGCTTCAAGGATGGTGCTCCCTCTTTCGATAAATCAAATAACTGTTGAACAGGTTCCAAGGGAGCAGAGAGGATTCGATCATTAAATACCATTCCGCCTTCGTTGGCATACGGATTGAGCAGCACATGAAGAGCCCCTAATTGAGTTGGGTCAGGAGCAGAAGCGTCCACCAACCTCATGAGCCGCGGAAAGGTATAACCATCATAAAAGCTGGGTCTCTGGTGCGCAGCAATTGCCCCTGGCACATCCATCTCAATCCATGACATAAAATAATGAAGAGAGAAACTCACTACGTTCACGCCTGGGATTGAGGTATTGGCTGCAGTGCTTAGCCCATAGTACAGATGCGATAGCCCTGCAATGCCCACAGCTAGTTGCGTCCCTTCGGCAATGCGATGAGCAGGGTAAATGACTGAGGCTCTCATGAATCGACGGTGCGTTGGAACGACAAACCAACTAAGCCAAACGCTGACAAAACTGATGAAGAAAGTTTCTTCATCCATGCCAGGAGCTGCGATCGACTCGAAAGATACAGCCGAAAAGATTGGAATGTAGAATTGTGGCAAATCCTCTTCTCTAGCCGGTAGCTTATTTAAACCAAACCCGAAGGGGTCATTAATATTCGCGAACTTCGGAGTCGCCTTTGATAGAACGTCTCCACGAAGGAAGTAGGAGATAAAGCTTTTAAAAGTGACGCCTTGTTCCTCTGACTCTGTGAACAGTTTCTCAAAAATACCCAGGGTCTTGATTAGACTCGGGTACTTATGGCGGACGGCATTTTCAGTCGAGAAGCCGTCATGTGTAGCGGGTGCAGTCTCGAAGAAATACTCGTCAGAGCGCAACAATTCTTCGTAAAGCACTCCTCTGATCGGTAAACCCGAGATCTCGCGAAACTCTTCCAAAGAAATCGAAACTTCGCGGTCTCCTAGCAAGAAAGTGTTGGTGGGAAGATTCCATTGATTAAGGAAAGCTTTAACCCACCATACGTGAGGAGACTGATAATGGAAGAGAGACGCGTACACCGCCTGGTAAAGTCCGACCTTCTGCAGTCGCGCACGATGGGCGGACAGGATATAACGAGCCCAGAGAAGATAGCCCGTGGGATGGCGAGGGGTAAGCCCTATCTTATAGACTTGTCCCCAGGGCTGGGCTTCGCCTTGGCAAATACGACGCCCTAAGATATCTATGGATGGCACAGGTTGGTTTGGTATCCCAACTGTTGACGGCTCGAGCCGGCCTGTAGGAGTCCAATCCGCCACCTCTACAGCAAAAGCAGTCTGTGGACGGTCCATCAGCAAGAACGGGCGAAGAAGTTCTGTTGGCACCTCGCAAAGAAAGTTTCGGCGACCGCGAATGATATGACCGTACCAGGTTCCCCACAAAAGTAGATTGGCGCAGTCCGCGTCATGAGCCTTAATCATTGCCATCACCTCTTCATCAGACGGTGACTGAGGAAAAGCAGCCTCCGAGCGAGTAAAGGGAAAGTATGGAAGAGGCCATTGTTCCTGAAATAAAGGAAAGGGAAACTGTTAGTGAAGCCCACACGTGTGTGTGTGTGTGTGTGTGTGTATAAGTTTATATATATAAGAAGACAATGGAAAAAAACGACAAACAACTTATTTTATGGGACCATAGGTTACAAAACACATGGGGCTCACAAAATCAAAATGGCGGCTCACTTATAATGAGGCTGAGCAATCATCATGAGAACAAAAGGAAGATTCTCAATAAATTCAAACAACTCTACACATTCCCCCAAGGAGAAAACCTATTGCAGAAACTCTGTGCAAATCGAGAAGGTTCGCTCCTAAACTATTTTTGCAAGAACAACTCAGGATAAAAAAAATCTCAAGAAGTCTTCTTTTAAGAACTAAGTTCTCTAGAGGAATTAAATTCCAAGAAAATTTTCAGAGCTAAGCTCTTTGAAATGGAATTAAATTCCAGACGGAAAACAAGTACAATCGTCAAAACCCTAAGATCCGGAAAATGGCCAACATTTGGGATTTGCTACCTAAAGATCGAGCGCTCTTAAGACATCAGAAAGATGAGTTTTTTTATTTAGGGAGAAACCCTTGGTGTGGATTTAAAATCCAAAGAGAATTGTTATAAAATTTCTTCGATCGTTCAAAACCATTACCTGAAGAAAAGATTCTTTCTTGGACAAAGTTAAACTTTGAAATTTTTGGAACAGAGAACTGAGCTCTGAGGAAGAGAATTAAATTCTCAAAGGAAAATGAACAAGGAAGAAGATGAAAGAGTAGAGGCACTTCTGAAGAGACCCTTGCATTTATAGGATGTGATGGGAAACGGTTCATCTGCCCCCTTCTCTAGGCAAATCCAATGGCCACAAAGATGACAGCATTGCACTCACGTGCAAACACGTGAGAACAACGTTGTGGGGGCATTTGTTCCCTCATAAAATGCAAGGAAAAACCTCAATGGGTCATCACGTGCCCACACGTGATCGGGGGTCACGTGCCCACACGTGATGGCTTCCTGAGGACTCTGAAATAATAAGAATTGAATCTTAATCAAATGGGATCACGTGTCCACACGTGATGGGCCTTTAAACCCACTGAAAGGAATTAAACGGTATAATAAAACAGCAAGAAAAAACCTCAATGGGGCATCACGTGCCTATACGTAACCATGAGTCACATACCGACACGTGATGTGTTCCCGAGTTCTTTAAATAATAAAATTAAATTCTGGTTAAATACTTAATCGGTGAGTCACGTGCCAACACGTGATAGGGTCTTAAAACTCTCTGAGTTAATGGAAAGAAAACCTTAAATGGGGCATCACGTGCCCACACGTGACAGAGGGTCACATGCCAACACGTGATGGGTTCCTAAGACCTTCTGAACTAATAGAATTAAATTCTAATTAAGGGAAATCAAAAACCCTAATATTTCCCTAGATCTTTCCAAACAAAAAGATTGCGCTCTGTAAAGTGGAGCACCGTTGGATTAAAAATCCAATGGTGATTAAAAATCACCAATTTATAGAAAGATTCTATACAAAGAAATATTTTCCTAAAATCTGCCAGGAACAACAAATAAAATATCTTTTGGATTAAAAATTCAATGGTGAATAAAATTCACCGAGTGATCTAAAAGATCATGTTGGTTACGAAATTAATCAAAATCTTTCAAAGAAAGATTGACTAAACAAACTGATTCTTTTCTTTCTCTTATAAATAGGAGCCAAAAAAAGGGAGGGGGTATACAACAAAAGAGAGAGAATACAAAAAGAAAAGAGAATTTAATTCTCCAGAGAGAAAAGAAGGTCTCTTCAGAAAAGAAAGAAATCCCAGGCAAGAGATCATCCTATAAGCTCCCACAAAATAAAAAGAGAATTTAATTCTCAAATTAAGAGTTTAACGTTTCTGAATAAGAACTTAGTTTTTCCTTTGGTTGAAGGTCTGCAGATGCAGATCACCCTATAACTTGAGAATTTTATTCTCATCGGGAAGATTCTGCCATGCAGATCTAAAACCTAAGAGAAGACCTAAGTTCAGAGAATTATATTCTCCCACAAAGCACACAGGAATTTAATTCCTCTAACAAAATTAAGGTTTAACCCTATAAAAGAATTTAATTCTTCCAAATACATAGGAATTTAATTCCTCTAAATAAAATTAGGGTTTAACCCTATAAAAGAATTTAATTCTTCCAAATACATAGGAATTTAATTTCTCTAAATAAAATTAGGGTTTAACCCTATAAAAGAATTTAATTCTTCCAAATACATAGGAATTTAATTCCTTTAAATAAAATTTGGATTTAACCCTATAAAAGAATTTAATTCTTAAATAAGGGACTTAGACTTTTCATGCACGTAAAAAGATCAAGTACCCAACATGATCACTTGGCAACACGTGACCCTCCCATGGTCAAAAAAGAATGAATGAGATGCGGTCATATGCTCCCACGTGACCCTTAGATAAATCCCTCAAAATAAAGAGAACAAAGCCAAGTCAGAATAGATTTTCGGCGCCCTCACGTGTCCCCACGTGACCCCTAGCAAATCCTTTCAATATCCAGTGCATGGGTACCCATCACGTGCCCACACATGATTCCCATTTTGAATATTCTGAGAATAAAATAAAGGAAGCCTGGCCCAATCCTCAGGTGCCTCACGTGACCCCACGTGAGCGCTTAACTTTTAGTGTTTAACACTGTTTTGAGTGCATCACGTGGGAACACATGATCGCCAAATATGTGCTAGTGTTTAACACTATATTCGAACCAGTCTTCCAGAGGCAAGACTTCCCTTTGACTGAACCTCAAATACACTCTTGTCTTCCAAAATTGATCATCTCATATGACATTCAAAGAAAAACCCAGAGCCTTTCAGCCAACATTGGTTCAAGGGTACATCTTTTCATACCTCTGATACATATCGTTGTAATTCTTCAGTGTCTTCAGAGAGATGGAGGGTCCCAATAACCGATAACTTTTGGTGCATCCCCAAACAGTTGAATCAAAACCAAACAGACTATGACGTCTTTAAACTGGACCGAAATGTCCCTAAACTAAACTCTATGGACTATGAGGTTCTTAAACTCATGGACCGTAATGTCCCTAAACTAAACTCTATGGACTATGAGGTCCTTAAACTCATGGACTATGATGTCCTTAACCTCTATGGACTGTGAGGTCCTTAAACTCACGGACTATGATGTCCTTCACCTTTATAGACTGTGAGGTCCCTAAACTCATAGACTATGATGTCTTTAAACTTTATAGACTATGACGTCTTTAAACTGGACTGTAATGTCCTTAAACTAATTATGGACCGCAATGTCCCTAAACTAAAACAATAGAGTCCAAATGCTCTTTTGTTGGATCTAAATGATCCTGTTAAGTAGATCTTAGTCTAAATGAGACTAACGTATCCTTAACAACCACTTAAGTTGATCTTAATCTCAAACAAGATTAACGATCCTTAAATCAATCCAATTACAAATCCCTCAACTGACATTGGTTCAAGGGTACATCTCATCACACCTCTGATATATGTAGTTGTAACTCTTCAACGTCTTCAGAGAGGTGGCGGGTCCCGACAATCAATAAACCCAATGAAAACAGTAGAGTCCAAATACTCTTTTGTTAGATCTAAACAATCCCGTTAAGTTGATCTTAGTCTAAAATTAGACTAACGTATCCTTAATAAACATTTAAGTTGATCTTAGTCTCAAATGAGACTAACGCATCCTTAAACTCAAACCCCAAACCCAAATCTAAGAAAATACGGATTTGGACTAATCCACGCCCTACGGGCGACAACATAAATTAGTCTCCGTATACAATCTACGGGCAACCAAAAACAAAACAAATACCCACGACACGAAGTGACCATGTGGAGAAGGAGAAAGTGGTTACCGCGATGCGGTAGCGTAATTAACTGCAGGGGCTTGCGCCTGCAGGGAAGAATGTCCCCACAATCAAAAAACCTTTCAAGGAGAGGGAATCTGATGAAGTCTGCTACATCGGCCGCATCCGTCTAAACCTCCGATACACGGTGCCATAAATAAACTTGGCATATTCGGAGAGGTGGACAGATATCACCAAATAGCATCTGCCCTCAAAATTCAGGCCGAACATCCCAACGTCCCGGTCGCGTCTTTCGGCGGGGAACATTCACGTTAGGATACACCTGCGAGATCCTCTCGACTTGTCTCGATTCGTAGGGAAAAACATCTTTATGAGACCCTTACAGCTCATGAAGGTGAAAGCCTTAGGCAACGGGGATATCAACCTGTTTCCTAAGCACTGTGGCCCTATAAGTAGGTCCAAATTGACTCTTGTATACTATCAAGAGAAAACACTTTTAGGAATCTTCATGACTTCTAAAGAAAAAATACACTTACGAGATCCTCTCGACTCGTAGGGAGAAACATCTTTATGAGACCCTCATGGCTCATAAAGTTGAAAAGTCTTAGACGACGGATCTAAACTTGTTTTCTAAGCCATCGCTGCCCTACAAGAAGGTCAAGACTAGCTCTTGTTCATGGGCCACATTCTCCAAAGTCGCATACCGATGAGGAGGAGAAGCCACTTACAGGTCCTCTCGACTCGTAAGGGGAAAATATTTTTGTGAGATCCTTACGACTCTCAAGAGAAAACTCACTTAGGAGTGCTCATGACTCCTAACGAAAAAATACACTTACGAGATTCTCTCGACTCATAGGGAGAAATGTATTTATGATACCCTTATAGCCTATAAAGTTGAAAAGCCTTATATGACAGATCTAAACCTATTTTCTAAGCCATCACTGCCCTATAAAGAGATTCAAACTGACTCTTGTATATTATCCACGGACCATATTCGCCAATAAAGTGAAAATGCACTTACGGGACCTCACGACTCGTAAGGAGAAAATACCCGAGTGAGATCCTTACGACTCACGAAGGTGATGAACACTTAGGAATCCTCATGATTTCTAGGAAGAATATGCACCTATAAGATCCTCATAACTCATAGGGAGAAAAACCTTCTTGAGACCTTTACGGATCATAAAGATGAAAAAAGCCTTAGGCTGCAAGAATCCTAAACTTGTATCCTAAGCCATCAATTCTATGGCCATGCATAACTCTGCACTACTTCATCCACGTACATACTTACGTGGGCAAAGTAGTGGAGGGCATTTGTTCACGCCAAATTTTTTTTGGCTAAGTGTTATTTGTTCCTTTATAAAAAAAAGGGAGAGAAGAAAGAAGAAAATAATTCCCACAGTTTGACATCACGTGAGAGCATTTAAGCGCTGAAAGCAAATAACAAAAAGGTCAAATAGGCCCTACGTATTAAACATGTGAGCGCTCATATACAAAGCATATGAGCGCTGAACATAAATAACCAAAGGTGAAACATGTCTCATGTGTTAAACATGTGAGCGCTCATATGCAAAGCATATGAACGCTGAAAATAAACAGGCTAAAACACACATTAGGGGTTATGTGTTAACACGTGAGTTCCTTTGCCGCATTCTTTTGGCAGCGCTCACATGCAAAACACGTGAGCGCCGCAATTTAAAATAATCGCTAAGGATAGAATTGAATTATACATAGAATTAAATTCTATTTTTGGGAAATATTTTCTCTGATCTTTCTAATATGGAAAGATCTTTCTCTAATAGAGAATTTTGGATTTAAAATTCAATTGTGATAAAAATATCACCAATTAAACCATCTAATAGAATTAAATTCTATGTGGGAAATATTTCTCTGATCTTTCTAAAATAAGAAATCTCTTCTCTGTTAAAAAAAATAAAATTCTATGTTAGGAAAATATCTTCCTAAACTAAACATATGATAGAATAAAATTCTTTGTTAGAAAAATATCTTCCTAGTCTTGTAAAACTAAAACATATTCATATGATAGAATAAAATTCTATGTTAGGAAAATATCTTCCTAGTCTTGTTAAAATAACAAGATATTCATCTAATAAAATAAAATTCTATGTTAATCTTGTTAAACTAACAAGATATATATATGATAGAATAAAATTCTATGTTAAAACAATATCTTCCTAATCTTGTTACACAAACAATATATGCATCTGATAGAATAAAATCTTATCTTAGGAAAATATTTTCCTAATCTTATTAAAGCAAACAAAAGATTTTCTCTGTTAAACAGAGAGCCTTTGGATTAAAAATCCAACGGTGAATAAAATTTACCGGTTGATATTTAAGATCATTTTAATTGATTATGAAATCAATCATGATCTCTCAATAAGAGATTTTCTCAACAAAATTGTTTTTTCTTTTCTCCTATATAAAGAAACAAAGAGATTAAATCTATAAAAAAAGGAGGAGACCCCCCCATAAGATTTTGTAAAAATACAGAAGGCTCTCTAAAAGATTCCGAAAAAAATAAATAGAGAATTTAATTCTCAATAAAAGAAGAAGATCTTCTTCCTCTAAATCCTAGGTAAAGAAAACAGAGAAATCAAATATCTCATTTACCTATCTAAGGGTTTAACCCTTCTCAAGAACTTAGTTCTTTCTCTTGATCTGAAATCCACAGGACAAATCTCCCACAAGTTCTCATCGGGAAGATCTTGCTCTTGAGAATCAAAGATTCAGGGAAGAACAAATTTGAAAAGAAAGAAGATGGAGTCCATAATACTTCAGGAACTTAGTTTCTTCAAATCAAGAACTTAGTTCTTAAAGAACCCGATCTCAAATCCTCAAAATAGTGATCTTGGTGATCATTAATGGTCAAAATACCATTGATAAGGGTTTAACCTCTGTGAAAACATGAACATAGATCAAATCTCTAAGAACTCAGCGCCTCATGTGAAACACACGTGAGCATTCAAAATCAGGAACTTAGTTCCTTCAAATCAAGAACTTGGTTCTTAAAGAATCTGATCCAAGATCCTCAAAATAGTGATCTTAGTGATCGTTAATGGTCAAAATACCATTAACAGAGATTTAAGTTCTTTAAAAATATCAACAGAGATTAAATCTCCAAAGAACTTAGCACCTCACGTGAAACACATGTGAGCGCTCAAAAGAAGCCAAAGCTGAGCGCCTCACGTGAAACACACGTGAGCGCCAGAAAAAAGAAAACTTTAGTGCTTAGTACTAGTGTAACGCCTCACGCGAAATGCATGTGAGCGCTCAAAAGAAGCCAAGTCTGAGCGCTTTACGTGAAACACACGTGAGCGCCCAAACCTCGGCGCTTCACATGAAACACGCATGAACGCCTAAAGAAAACTTGTGCTTAGTACTATTCCAGCGCCCCACGTGAAACACACATGAGCGCTGTATTTTTTAGTGCTTAGCACTGCTGGGTAGTACAGAAACCCAATCTTAGCCCAAATTGGGTAAGTTTCCTAAAATTAAACCTTTTTTGATTTTAAGTCAAGCGAGTCCATATGCTCGTGATTTCCAAACAAGACTAATGATCTTTCATTTATGACATCCAAAATGATATTCATCTCATACCTTCTATGCTAATCTTAGTCTCAAATATGACTAACGATTCTTAAGTCCGCCACAATCTTTTCCTTTAAATACAAGATTTAGTTCAAGGGTACATCTCTCCACACCTCCGATATATGTCATTGTAATTCCTCAACGTCTTCAGAGAGGTGGTGGGTCCCGAAACCAACAGCAACTCCTCGTCCCAACTTGATGAGAGATATGAAACTTGATCAAGACAAGAAATGATACATCCCACATTCATGCACTTCTATATTGATGTGTACACCTCATATTGATACGCATCCCATATAGATGCAAGCCTCATATTAAGTTTCAGCTATATACATATACATATATGTATATCTTTGAGGAAACATAAATACCTTCAAATTGGATCGCACCCTAAATTAGGCGCATCCCATGTCACCATCATTCACTACGTCACATAATAAACACACATGCGCGCAAGATGAATAATGGACTGAAATGTCCTTAAACTAACATTCGTCCCTAAAATGAGAATGTTGGACCGTGATGTCCTTAAACTAAAATAATTGAGCTCATATGCTCATTTGTTTCTAAGTTGATCTTAGTCTCAAATATGATTAACGATCCTGAAATCAAACCCAAATATCTCATGAACTGATGGATTTCATTTATATAAGATCTATGTCCTAAGTTCATACATGTTGGCAAACAAAGCTACCAACGTAGACCCCGTCAAGCAAATTTTTGACCCAAACCCAAATCTAAAATATACGGATTTGGACTAGTCCGCGCCCTACGGGCAACGACATGAACTAGACTCTGTACACAATCCACGGGCAACCTTAACAAATAAAATAACACACGACACGAAGTGAACTGCTGGAGAAGGAGAAAGTGGTTATCGCAATACGATAACGTAATTGTCTACAGCGTCTTGCGCCTGCAGGGAAAAGAATCCCCACAATCAGAAACCCATCACAAATGAGGAGGAATCTGATAAAGTCTGCTACAACGGTCTCCTCTATCCAAACCTCCGATATACGGTGCCATAAATCAACTTGGTATCTTCGGAGAGGTTGATGGATATGTCCAAATAGCATCTTCCCCCAAATTCAGGTTAGACGTCCCAACGTTTCAGTTCGGTGTTCGGCGGTAAACAAATGGCTAACAAAGGGGATTAGGGTATTTAGAGGGATAATAGAGATTCCCTCTATTGATCCTTGTCCTTCCTTTGAATGTTCTTATCTTCAAGTCTTCAACATAGCAAACACAACTTGTCTCGTATTTGGGTCGCAACTATCATTGAGGGATAGAGCGCCCAAATAGAGAAAGTTGTGCTTGTCTATGATAAAGTTCAAATCAATATGTTGGGTAAAGGGAAAACATAAGGGATTTTTCCATCCTTCATGTATCGCTTTCTTTAACCCTAACGAGTGAGATAATTTACTTATCTATTAAAAATAAAATAAAACAAGAAGAAGAGTAAAAGGATCGAAGAATAATACATATGCTAACTACTAGGGCCCTCACAATAGCAAGAAGCATCAATCGAGTATCATCGCATATAAAAAATCAAATCAAAAAGGAAAGAGGAGAAGAAATTGGAAAGCTGGCTTTTAAGATCCCTAACAAAAAGTAAGGAGTTTCTATTGATTGCATCATCGCTTTAAAATAATTTAGAAGGAAGAAAGGAGAAGAAAACCATCATCTATCTATTAAAAAAGATTTGCGAGATAATAAAAATGCAAGAGAAATTAAGTGCAAGGATGCGATATAAGAAGAGACAAGAATTAAATAAATTACTCCACCTTTTATTGATCAAACTTGAAGCTTCATTGCAATTTAAATGGCTAATGAAAAGAAAGCTATAAATTCTAAACAAAATAAAAACCCTAAAAACATGAAACCCTAGATTCGATATTGATACACATTAAAAGACGAATCTGCCCCCGAAACTCTAACTCGTGCAGCGCAAATGTCGTCGCGGATCCACCACTATGTCTTCATAAGATGCCGCGGTTCCGACGCAATATTGAGGGTTTGGAACTCCAGTTTTTTCTGTGTTCTTCTCGCTATTTTAGAGAGCCTTTTAACTTGTCATAACTTGATTTTGCTATCATTGAAATTTGTAGGTTTGACTATTTTGACTTTGACTGGATCGATCCGGTTTATACTTGAAAAGCCCTTCATCCGCTCCAAACATATTTCCCTGCACTAATGTAGCAAACACATATTAAAAGCACCAAACTTTAGACAATACTATTCTGAATGGCCGGTATTAAAATGCAATATTATGATATGAACAGGAGGTGTGGAAAGGTGGGTGAGGTGGTGCACAGCGGCGAGATGAGGCCGGCATAACGTATGAGCGCTCATATGCAAAACGTAAGAGCGCTGAACATAAGTAACCAAAAGGCCAAACATGCCTTACGTGTTAAATACGTGAGCGCTTACATGCAAAGCACATGAGCGCTCACATGAAAAGCACATGAGAGCTGAAAGTAAATAACCAAAAGCCAAACATGCCCCACGTGTTAAACATGTGAGCGCTCACATGCAAAGCACATGAGAGCTGAAAGTAAATAACTAAAAGCCAAACAGGCCCCATGTGTTAAACACGTGAGCGCTCATATGCAAAACACATGAGCGCTGAAAGTAAATAACCAAAGGCCAAATAGGCACCACGTGTTAAACATGTAAGCACTCATATGCAAAGCACATGAACGCTGAAAGTAAATAACCAAATGCCAAATAGACCTCACATGTTAAACACGTGAATAAAAACAAGCTAAAACCCATACTGGGGGTCACATGTTAAACACGTGAGCACATCATTTTGAAGCGCTGGTTTCAGATAGAATTAAATTCTATATAGAATTAAATTCTATTTAGAGAAACATCCCCCTCCCCCTCCCCCTCCCCCCCCCCGATCTTTCCAAAACGAGAAAAAAATTTCTCTGTTAAAAAGCGAACCTTTGGATTCAAAATCCAACCGTGATTATAATATCACTGATCAAATCGGAAAATCAAATCAATTTCTTTGTTAGGAAAATATTTTCCTAATCTTGCTAAAACAAAAAGAAAATATTTTTTGATAAAGAAAAGTCATCGGATCAAAAATCCAACGGTGGAAAAAATTCCACGGGTGAGTTTTAAGATCAATTAAATCAATTGGTATCTCTCATGAGAGATTTTCTTAAACTGTTCAACAGTTTTCCTCACCTATATAAAGGACCCGAGATATCAAGTCTCAAAAGGAGAATCAACCCCATAAGGTGATAAAAACCTACAACTGAGAATTTGATTCTCTTTCTGAAGAAAAGTTCCTTCTCCTCTCAAACCTTAGGTAAAGAAAAATCAGAGATAAAAAACTATATCTCCTTTATCTAATATATGTAAATACAAGGGTTTAACCCTTTATAAAGAACAAAGTTCTTTCTCTGGATTGGAGATCCGCAAGACAAATCTCACATAAGTTTAGAATTTAATTCTCATCAGGAAGATTTTGCTCTTCAGACTCAAGAACTAGGGGAAAAACTAGACATGAGAAAAAAATATGAAAAAAAGAAGTGGAACTTTTATTCTAGGAATTTAATTCCTCTAAATAAAAAGGGTTTAACCTTATATAAAGAACTTAATTCTTATAAGAAAAAAAGGAACATAAGAACTTAGTTCTCAAAAATCCGATCCCAGATCTTCAAAACAGAGATCTTGGTGATCATCAATGGTAAAAACACCATTAACAGAAGTTTAATTTCTTTCAAAAATTAAGCAGAGATTAAATCTCTATAAACTCAGCGTCCCACGTGATATCTACGTAAGCGTGTGAAAGATTTTATAAACGTAGCACCGCACGTGAAACACACGTGACCGCCCATAAATGAAAGTTCAGCGCATCATGTGAAACACACATGAGCACCCATAAATGAAATCTCAGCGCCTTACGTACTCCACACGTGAGCGCTGCATAAAAATGCTTAGCACTATGTAGTCAAAGCGACTAAGTGCTTAGCACTGATAGGGCAATGCCCAAGTTTGAGCATCTCATGTGATACACACGTGAGCGCCAAAGCAGCAATTGGATATCATATCTATAGTCAAAAGACTAAGTGCTTAGCACTGCTGAATGAGGGGAAAAGCCCAAGACTGAGCCCAAAATTGGCTAAGTCTCTTATATTTCCATGCAGTTGAGCCCATATTCTCTGTTGATAGAGCTTAAAAAAATTAAATGATCCTTAAACATATTTCTAAATTGACCTTAGTCTCTGTTCACCACCGAAAGACGCGACCGGGACGTTAAGACGTCTGGCCTGAATTTTGGGGGCATATGCTATTTGGATTTATCCGTCCACCTCTCCGAAAATACCAAGTTGATTTATGGCACTGTATATTGGAGGTTTGCATAGATGCGGCCGTCGTAGCAGACTTCGTCAGATTCTCCCTCATTTATGAGAGGTTTTTTTTATTGTGGGGACGCTCTTCCTTGCAGGCGCAAGCCTCTGCAGTTAATTACATTATCACATCGCGATAACCACTTTCTCCTACTCCGGAAGTTCACTTCGTGTCATGTGTGTTTTTATTTTTGGTTTAGGTTGCCCGTGGATTGTATACGGAGACTAATTTATATTGTCGCCCGTAGGGCGTGGATTAGTCCAAATCTGTATATCTTAGATATGGGTTTGTTTTATTTAAGGATCATTAATCTGGTTTGAGATTAAGATTGACTTAAATGTATGTGAGCGGTTGGGGCTCGGTTGTTTTTTTTTTTTTTGTTAAGGATACGTTATTCCAATTTAAGACTAAGATGTACTTAATAAAGTGTTATGATCATTTTTGTTTCAGATCCAACAAGAGAGTATTTGGGCTCTGTTGTCTTCGATTAGGGACATTTCGATCATTGTCGCCATTTTTTATGCGAATATTAGTTTAAAAACATTTCAGTTCGTTGATCACCATTTTGGAGGTGGGGTTTTAGTTTAAAGACGACTCAGTCCGTTGATCACCATTTTGGAGTTGAGATTTTAGTTTAAGGACGTCTCGGTCCGTTGATCACAATTTTGGAGGTGAGATTTTAGTTTAAGGACGTCTCGGTCCGTTGTCCATCTTACGCGCACGTGTATTTGTATGTGATGGGATGAACAACGATGATATGGGATGCACCCAGTTTGGGATGCGGTCTGATTTGAGGTGTGCACATCAGTTTGGAAGTGCACCAAAAAGCTGTCGGTTGTTGGGACCCGCCACCTCTCTAAAGACGTTGAGGAATTACAACGACGTAGATCAGAGCTATGGAAAGATGTACCCTTGATTCAATTCCCGTATTTGAGGGGAAAAGGAGGTAGTGGTAAACCCAGAAATCATTAGTCATATTTTGAGACTAAGATTTCCTCAGGAGGATGTGGGATGAGTATCGTTTTGGATATCATCAATTGGAAGATCAATAGTCGTATATAGGACTAATATCAGTTTGGGAAATCATGAGCACATGGGCTCGGTTGATCTGAATCAGGGAGGTTCTATCTTCAGGGGACCTAGCCAATTTGAGCTTGGTCCACTCAGTTTTTTTTTATTAAAAAGTGCCAAGTACTTTTTTGGGCTCTGTTTAATCAGTCCCCTTTTTGTACAAAAAGGGCTGAGCACTTATATAAGCTCTGACGCTCAAATATAATCATATGGGGATTTCAGTCACGGGGATTGCCCAATAAGTGTTAAACACTTTACCCCCTTTTTGTCTTTGTATGGAGTGCTAGGCACTCTTTATGGTACCCACGTGCGAAGCACGTGAGACTCTAGGCGCTGCCTAGTGAGTGCTAAGCACTCTTCCATTCTGTGGTGCCCACATGAGGGACACGTGAGGCGATGGGCCCCACTCATTAAGTACTAAGCACTCTTTTCTTCTGTGGCGTCTACGTGAGGGGCAAGTAGGGCGCTGAGCGCCGCTCGTTGAGTGCTAAGCACTCTTTCTTCTGTGACGCCCACGTGAGGGGCACGTGGGGCGCTGGGTTCTTTTCTTCTTGAATGATCAACAGGATCTTTATTTTGTAGATGAATTTTTGGTTCTCGAGACGAGTTCTTCCCAATGAGAATTAAATTCTCATCGTATGGGAGATTTGTCTTGTGGATCTCAGATCCGGAGAAAGAACTCGGTTCTTTGAGAAGGGATAAACCCCCAGTATGTGTGTGTGTGTGTGTGTATTATTTTTTTATTTACCTAAAATTTCCAAGAAGAGAGTTCTTCCTCGAGAATTTAATTCTCTATTCTTTTAAAGCTTTATCTTCTCTTTTTTTTAAAGCTTATGGGGGGTTCTTCCTCTTTAGACTTGAAATCTTTGGTTCTTTATATAGTAGAGACAGTTTGTTAATTAACTTTGAGAAAATCTCTCATTAAAAGATCCTAATTGATCTGGGGAATTTTACCCACTGCTGGATCTTTGATCCAAGGCTTCTGTTTTACAGAAAGTATTATCTTGTTTTTAACAAGATCGGGGAGATATTTTCCTATACATAATTTATTCTATAGAACGGTGATTTTTTTTAATCACCGTTGGATTTGGATTTTTAATCCAACGGTCCTCTGTTTTACAGAAGGCATAGAATTTTATTTTATGATCCAACTGAATGTACTTTTCTTGTTTTAGAAAGATTTGAGGACTATTTCCTCTCAACAGAATTTTAATTCTGAGACTTGATGATTTATCATCTCCGTTGGATCAAAAATCCAACGGCTCTGTTTAACAAATAGTAAAATTTAATTCTAGCTGGGCGCCGGCGCTCACGTATTGTGCACGTGGGCGCTAATTAGGGTTTTAATTCCTTTATGTGCTTTGCATGTCGGCGCCCGCATGAGGAGCACGTGCGGCGCCATGTAAAAGTTTTTTTTTTCTTTTTTTCTTTTTTTTTAACTCTGGCGCTGGCGCCCTTATGGAAGACACGTGAGGCACTGCCTCTTTAAAAAATTTTGAACAGAGCTTTGCTCTTTTATTGGGGGAAACAAATTCCCCCCACCGTTGCGCTCATATGGCTCACACGTGAGTGCAGCGGTGGCATCTTTTCCACCGTTCGATCTCCTGGGGAGTTGAACCGTCTCTTAAAGATTTATAAATTGGGCCTTTGGCCCTTAAGATGACTGTTATTCATCTTCTTTTTAGCCTTCTTCTTTTCTTGAGAATTTAATTCTCCTTTCAGAGCTCAGATCTCTGTTCAAAGAAACTCTTTTAGAGTCAAAACTCTGTCAAAATTTGGAAAGAATCATGACCATGTCTTAATGTCTGAGGAAACTCTCGAAAGAATCTCTTCATGTTTCAGGGTTTTTAACCCATTAACAGAGCTTTGCTCTTCTTTTGCAATGATCTCTTAGAGATCTAAAAAAAATTACTTGAGTAGATCGTAGATCTTAAAGATCTTTTAGGGTTTTACCTTGTTAGAAACTTTGTTTTTTGAAGGTTATTTGGAATTTAATTCCCTTTCTCGAGCGGAGTTCTGGGATGTTATCCCATTGTTCTACAGAGCTTGGCTCTGAAGAATTTCTTTTAAATAAATTCGTTTGGGAATTTTATTCCCTTCCTAATTTTCTTGACAAATTTGAAATCTGTTTGCTGAACACAGTTCTCGAGGGAGTTTAACTCCAGAGTTTAATGATGCTTTCTCATTAAGTGAGAATCCTTTTAGATTTTATTTTTAATAAGTGGCTACCACATCATTGATGGGGCGTTACCTTGATTTTGTGGGGGGCCCTATCCCTTTCTTTTTGAACTGCGGTGCGGTACAGTTAAAGCCTTAAATATTGTGTCGATAGCTAACCCTTCCCCTTTTGTGCAGGTACTATGGATTTTGATTCCTCCTTTCCCTTCGTACGTTCGGAGAGCGCTTTTACCGACGCGCCCATAGATCAGGAAGTCTTCGCATTTATTAAGGATCATGACCCACAGCAAAAATCTTTCATCTGTGGGGGTCATGTTATAGTCAGATTATTCGGGGTCGGCGTAGTTTTACTTGCATGGGGCCTTCGGAGCCGATCCCGGTGGTCCATTATACTGATCCGCCGCCGGTGACCTTCGCAGTATAAGAGGTCAACTGGACCACAGAAGGTCGTCTTCAGTCTTCCATGGCCTCAATACCAGTGCAGCCGCCGATAGCCTTGGACATTTTAGGGCGACGCATATGCCAAGGAGAGTCGCGTCCAAGTTTACATGATAGGAATGACTCCCCGTCATTCGACCGGCTAACTACAGTGGGTCCGATATATCCCGTCGGCCAAGAAATCGCTGTTATTAAAGACTGGCTTGTATCCCGCGATCTACGCGTCCCTCTTTTACTACCACGCTCCTCATGTGTGGTGCATCAAATCTTTTTGGAACAATAGAACATCCTTAACCATACCTTTCTCGTATCAGATCGGGAGGTTTTGATTTCATTGGAAGAGTTTGCGGTGATCTCTGGCTTACCTGTCAGAGGGAAGCACTATGAGAAGCCACTTCCCCCCGACGAGTATGTCTTCGCCACCAAATCAATGGTAATGGGCCTTACTCCGGAGAACGTCATTCAACATCAGTTACCAAGCTTTATTAAGGTGTTGAACATGTACGAGAGTTTATTCCTGGAGTCTGGCGGGCACGGAGTTGGCTTCACAGATTTCATCGCCTGCTTTCTTCATCCGGATGTTCTGTCTAAACAGGCTGTGAAATTCACCAAACTTGACAACTCGTTCGGGTTTGGTTCGTATAACTTTCCGACTGCAGAGGAGGATTTAAAGAAATTCTTTATTCCAGATACTCCAGTCGTCTCCTTTGCAGAGATTGTTGCCCCGGATGTTGACGAAGAGACGTTCTTTTAGGGGTTTATTGGCTTGTGGCTGAGTTAGTTTGCACTTCCGACGCACCCCCGCTACATGAGGCCATCTGTTTTTTATCCGGCTCATCGCATCATCGTAGGGACGCGTGTGGCCTTTAGGATCGTGGGGTTGGCTCATTTAAATCATGGCCTGAGCTTAACAGCGGACACGACTCAACCGGTGGTAAAGCCCGTGTATCTCCCATTGCACTACTTCGCATCATGGATCGAGATGCACATGCTGGGCGCCTTTGGTGTTCATAAACGACCTTGATTCTACGAAGGCTACAACTTTCCCCGAGCCATCTATCTAGTTGATGCTTCCGCTCCAGACCCATCACAGCGAGAGGCTCGGCAATTTCTCCTTCGCCCACGCATGGTTAGGGACAGTATGACCTTTGTCGATAGAGTCCTGACTATCGGCAAAGAATCTTCCAAGGTGGTTTAACTGTTGCATGATACCTTTAAGGACGGGGCTTCTGCGTTGAGCGCTCGGGAGGTTATGCACCTGTATTCTATCAGGCCGGGCTTCCTAGTATTTAGACAAAACGCCTCTGTGCTATTTATAAGGTACAACCCGCATTGTTTTGCCCAACAATTGGGTTATAACTAAGGTATTCCTCTTGAGGCGTTCTTAATTGAGCCGGTTGCTATGGAGGAGGGTATTCGCAGCGCAACGCATCATTTTATGCGATTAAATACGGGGTCCCATTTCCTTGTCAGTGAGCCGAGCTATGTGCCAAAAGCCTCGAATGCTTACGTCGCGTGGTACCAGCATGCGACAGGTGCTGTTATCAGGGAGGAGAGGCGGCTACTACTCGACCACAAGGATGTCGTCCCAGCCAATAATCCATCGGTCCCGCTGAAGCAACGGACGATCGTTTGTCCTTCTTTAAGAGAAATTACTACGGCTGTAGTCCCACGAGCATTCCCTGATAAGCTTCGACCGGATGTTCCTGCGACTGCGGTAGCTGTGGCGACCCCGGAATTGGGCATTGGTTCAGAGATCGGGACCCACCGTCCGAAGAAGCCTGTCAAGCGAAAGCTTTTATCGTCGGCTGTTAGTGTCAGTTCACAGAAGAAGAAGAAATCTCTATTCTCTGCTGACGTCGTATTCGGACAGAAGCCCCATGCTCCCTATAGTGAGGGCTTGTGCGAGTATGGCACTAATGTCGGTCTGTTTGATGCGCCTGTGACTGATACCGATCTTCAGGCCACCATTGAAGCGTCGAAGCAACTGGCCCGTGAACAGGCGACGTTAGCCTCTATTGCGGAGTCCGGTATACTTTATTTATACTCTCCTATATATATATCCCCTCCCTTTTCTTTTGAATTTATTATGCTTTACTAACTCTCTCTTCCTTAATAGACATTTCTGCTGAAGAGGCTCTCTCGGCTTCCCTCAAGACATTTGAGGAGGAAGAGAGGCTCCACGCCTCATTGGGCCTTGGTATGATTCATTTCACTACACCTTTAGTTCTTTTTTTATTCATGATCTGACTCTTTTTCTTTATCCTATTACAGGAACCACCACAACCCAGGTTGTTCCGAGTGTAATACCAGGCTTGGGTGGTGATGCAGAAAAGCCTTTGGAGCCACCGACCGTGGTTGAGGCTCTCCCAAGGCCACCGCAGGAGGCGTTGTTGAAGATGCCGATGATGGATGCCACAACAGATCCGGAGGCTGAAATCGATTTAGAAGACGATGTCCCCTTGTCAGAAGTTTTAAGGAGATCGGTTCATACGGCCCAGGCTGAGAGGAAGCGTAGAAAGCAGGCCACGAGGGTACGTCGGGCTGTCCTGGCCGCTGGCGCAGGTTCGAGTGAAGTTCGAACTTCAGTCGTTCCCATGGTGGATGTCCCTTTTTGTCATGCCCCGCTTCCCAAAGTGCGCTAAGATCGGCAGTGACAGAGCCAACCATGCAATATGTGGCTAGGAAACATCCCTCCACAGTCACATTACAGCTGTCTCTAAGATATCAAGAACAATAGAAATAAAATAAACTATCTAGTACATGTCCATATGCCAGAATAAACGAGTCAAGAAATAATATGCGGAAGCAATAAATCCAAATAACAATAACATCTGGAAAGTACGTCCCAAATACGGGCTCACATCAAGAAATGAAAATGCTGGAAGAAAACTAAACTAAACTAAATACTGACAGGATCCTCACTGCTCAGCCTGTCGGCTGAAGTACTCCTGATCGACCTTAGACAAAGGTAAAGGATCTGGGCCATGCAAAACCCAGACGTCAGTGCGTCATAATATCAACAATAATATAATCAGGAGGTAACAAGATATACATGAATGAGTATGAACAGTAAATAAGGTATAACAGTAACATGAATAAGGAACAGTGAAGGTTATAAGCACATGTGACGTGCGGTGAGTAATCTGAACTAAGCTACTGGGTTAACTACTCTCAAGTCTGTGAAATCAATTTAATGAATCGTCGATGTAACTCAATAGTATCCCGTGCATGCCCGGGACCACGGTCAAGACTCTCGATCTGAATCCGAGACGTGCCGCTAGGCAGTAAACAGGTAACATGTACAGACGAATGATGTCAGCGGCATCATCCCGGGGCTGGCCTAGCCCGTAAAACTGATCAGTATAAGCATCGAACTGTCGAGTTACAAGTCAGGTTTCATCATTGATTTCCCCATACCCCCAAGTTATGTGTTCAAGTCAGGTATTGATAAATCTGGAGCTAATGCTAACACAGGATAAAGCAGGTACAGGTTTGTCTATACAAACAACAGGATATTTCCATCGGGACAACATGTCAAGATTGTCGGCATTAGAAACAGAATCAGGTAACACGTCAAGTAGTGATATATCTGGTCATGTCAGGTAGTGTGCATGTATCAAGTGGGTGCCCAACAGAAAAATGCAGCAAGTATCGAATCACGGTAAAGGTACGGATGAACGGTGAAAGCATGGATGCACAAATATCTATCAGGGATTACATCTACAACTCTATGACTATGTTGGATGCACATTATCAAGCATGGAGTACTAATGTAACCATAATATGAGTTAATGTAATATGGCATACAACTAGGTATGCAGAATTAATGGTATGGATACACAATAAAATATGGATGCTCAATTAACTATCAGGGGTTATATGTAATACCCAGCTTTTTTTTTATGCCAATACTCGTATTTTGTTCCCCTCAAAGGTTATTTATTTTATTATTATTATTTTTAGAATTCTAAAACCCTTTTCATTTTCTACTTGGTATTTTTCCAAAGAAAAATAAAACCTAATCACACTTCCATTTTTCCCTTCACTACTTTTCCCTAAACTAGACCAGAACCCGATTACCTATTTATTTTATAGTTTCCTTTTCCTCAAGCCCAACACAAAATTTATTTAGATTTAGAAAATAATTTTCCCCAGCCCAAACCAACCCTAGCCCCATTTATTTTCTACTTTTCCTATTTTTCTCTAAACCAGGCCCACGACTTTTCCCTCCCATTTTTTTCCAAATCATTTTCTTTTCCTATTTTCTCAAAGCCCGGCCCCGCAGCTACCAAGCCCATTCTTTTAACTTA
Source organism: Agapanthus africanus (assembly GCA_030015575.1). NCBI lineage: Eukaryota > Viridiplantae > Streptophyta > Magnoliopsida > Asparagales > Amaryllidaceae > Agapanthus > Agapanthus africanus. The sequence goes on from JASDDO010000014.1 coordinate 114,498,154, forward strand.
ATTTCTTTTTATTAAAACCCAGCCCGAACACCCCGGCCCGCTTCCTTCTTTTCCCATTTAATTTATATCCTTTGCTCTGGCCCATTCTCCTCAGCCCACTCTCCCTCTTCACCCGCCCGCTCACCCTGACCCGACCCGCTTCACCTTTCTCTTCCCCAACGGCTAGTTCTTTCTCCCGCTTCCTTCGCCGCACCCCACGCCCATGCCCACGCCCGCGCTCGAGCACCGTTACCCCCACGACGCGACCCTCACGGTCCACTCAACGCGCACCCTCGTCTCCCCTATCTCATTCTCATCCCCTCTCTCCTCTCACCGTCGCTCGTCTCCACTCTCGTCGACGAGCCCTCTTCATCAAGCCTAGCTGCCTCCTTCCACCGCGAGCTCCTCCCTCCACCACCGGCGTCACCTCTGGCCTTCCTCCCTCTCCTTTCTCTCCTCTCCAAAACCCAAGTTTCTCCTTCCCACTTCACCTGCAACCCGACGCTGCCCTCCTCCTCCGAGCTTCGAGCTCCTTCCCGACGACGCCACCGACCGACCCCATCATCACCGTCGACCATGACTCCCCACAACCACCTCGAACACCACCTCCTTCTCCAATTGACCCACCTGCAAAACCCACCGAGCACCCCTGCACACCCGAGCTCGAGCCCCTGCGCCCTCTTGCCAGCGAGCCCCCACTACGTCTCGTCCACTCCCCCGCACCATCGTCGACCGCATCATCATCATCATCGTCGTCGTCGTCGTTGCCATATCTCTCTCTATTCCCCCTCTAACTCTTCTCTCTGTGTCTCTCTCTCCCTCTCTCTATATCTCTTTCTCACTCTCTCTTTCTCTAATCCCCTCTGTTCTCTCTGTTCTCTCTCTCTCTCTCTTTCTGTGTTCTCTCACTCTCTCTATTCTCTCTCTCTCTCTACACTTCTCTCTCTCTCTCTCTCACCCCTCTGCGACTTCTCTCTCTCGTCTCGTCTCACCCAATGCCCTGGCCGCAAAAGCCGTCACCAAGCTCGAGCCAAGCCCAAGCCTAGCCGAGACTCGTCGGGTGCTTGCTACTCCGTGCCCGTGCCGTGTCACTACTGCCTTCGCTGCCGTGCTATCAATTCATCGTCAGGAAAGTTCCCTACTTGCTACATGCTACTTTATGTTAATTACAAATTACAATCGTATAGATTCCATATTTTACTTTTCCGTTAAACTATACGGCGTAACTGTTCGATGCATGATCCCTATGGAAATCCTCATCTGTTTTGACAGAACTCAATTGTATGGTCTGGCCCGTAGGGTAGTGAACCTAGTGTGTAAATCTCATTCGAAAATACGACTGTTAACGACTAAAATGTATACCCCCAAGTATACCTGTAAAACTGGAAATTTCTTGTACCTGAAAACCGTTAAAATCACCATAAATTATATACATACTGGAATGATGCGTTCGAGGGCTTAAATCGAAGACGACTCGACGAACCATAACCCTATACAAGGTTCTCATGGTTTCTGTACTTAAATTGTGGCAATATTTAGATCGGAGTGCGACTCTGGACTGCAGTCCAGAGCGACTCTAGTTGTTGTTTACTGTTCCGTAATGGGTATCACCCTGTTTCCTTAAATCGTAGGCTGCGGAACTCCGCTGTTTATTTGAATCTGTTATCTAGATAACACAAGTGGATTCATTCTGTTTCGTCATCGTTTGCTATTTAATCTGTAATTTAAAAGATGGGGACGTATAACAGTCCCAACAGAATCAGAATTGACATACTAGTATTGAACAGTGTATATCTCCTGACGTACAGGCGCGATTGAGAATCCGTCTATTGCGTTGAAAATCTTACTGAAAACTCTAGATTTCATTCAACTGTAGCGTCGCTAAAATCTGATTCCAACTGGGATTAAAATGCGTTGCGAAACGGACTTCCGATTCTGAAACCGGATTTCCAGCCGTGAACGCTTAAAATGAAATGGCCATAACTAGTGATCCTGAAACCCGATTGACGTGAAACTAAATTCGCTGGATAGATAATTGAACATCCTATTTATTTCCCATTCTTTGTTTCGCTAAACTATACCCGTATGATTTATGATAAATTGTGCAAGTGGTAGAACACTGTTTTATGACATCTTAATCATGCTTTACATACTGTCTCCTCATCATATCATACTTATGTCACTGCATTGATAACCTAGTGATCATGTGCATTACCCAGTGTTAGGTATTAGTAATGATTGTGACAAGTACGTTAGTGTTCGTGCATGAGTTGATAAGTGAAAGAGACACGTACTTGTACACAATCAGTGAACCCTTTTATTCTATTGCATTGTCGACGTCTGTGGGACGCGTGTACGTGTGACTATAAGTGGTATGGGACACTTATGGAAGCTCTTGCATGGGTGTCACAGATAAGACACTAGACACTGCCATTTATCTTAAGTATTAGTCGGGACATGCTTGATGGAGATCCTGTCTCCAGTTCTCGTGCAGACTTGTCACAGACCGACTGGTATTTGAGGTTATGGTTAGCGTTTGATGTAGACCACGGGGTGTGGGGTAGTTTGAGTATGAGTTCAACAGAATCTCGGGAGTTCCATGCCGGCTTATATATATATGGAGATATATGGAGATTTACAGGGTACATGATTATTACCGTGAGTAACATGTTGGGCCCGTGGTCCCTTGCCCTTGGGTCCTACCCTTGGGTGGAGGACACTCGCGAGTGGTTGACTCTCACACTTGGACTGACGATAGGCTTAGTGACCTGTACAGTGAGACTTAGAGACTGATAGGGATAATGGCATTGATATACATTACTTACCGTTGTTGACATACCTGGCATATTATAATACTGTTTTACTGTTCACCTGATCTATTAGACACTTCATTGGTCACTGCATGTTCATGCCTATACCGTCTTGATTTACTGTCATATATATTTATTATCACTGTTCGAGCTGTCACTTGTATTTATATATTATATTGCTATTGTGTCGCTCTGACGACCTGAGTATGCATGCTCAGTGTGAGGAGTAGATTTAGCCGGGACCAGGACCAGACGCATATCACGGACATCTCGATTAGCTATCCAGAGTTATACCCTTTTGTTTCCCATCAGGTCAGTTCTTTATACTGTTTTGTTTCAGTTACTGCATTTCTCATTACCTGCGCATTATTTACTGATTACCACGTAAAGCTAGAAGCCGAAGTGTGAGTACGGCAGGTTATTTCTTTGACCGTAGGAGCATGGCTGGCCTTGCCAACCCCTCGTATTCTGTATTTTAAGAAGCGGGGCGTGACATGGTTTAGTTGGTATCAGAGACCAGGTTTTGCTTCGATTGGGATTGCAGTTTTCCGTGTATAGCTTGACAATCTAAGACATTCCTTGGTCTAGGTTGTAAACTTGTCATTCTTGATCCTTATTCACAATGAGTGTTCTGCTATCCATTCGCTAGGGTTTCGGGTGACTTGGCAAGGTTACGTGGTTGTAATTGCGAACTACATCATAGTTACACTACCGTACTCTGTTTAAGTGACTTAGAATCCTACAGTTGATTTCCACTTGTAATAAATTTCATCACATCCGATGTTCTTGATTCCTTGCCCAATCCATATTAAAATTTGATTCTTATATCGTTCTCAAAATTATTGTTTCAGGATCATGTCTTCCAACGACTCTTCATCTATCTCCACTCCCCAGAATCAGACCGTTGAGATTCTGAGTGTACTGCAAGGTCTGAAGGAAGTCCAGGAGCGAACGAACGACTTGTTAGCTGAAGGACTGAGAAGGCAGGTGAATCAAGCACCAGCGGGAGTCTCCCATCATAAAGGGATCCCTGTTAGACAAGGAAAAGAGAAGAAGATGAAGCGCCATTTGTTTCCGCGCGACAGAAGCAGCAGAAGACCCAATGTTGTGGGTACTGTAGGAGGCCAGGACATATTCAGAGGGATTGTCGCCGCGCCCAAGGGAAATGTCTGATTTGCGGATCCAGCGAACATCTCATCAACAGTTGCCCAAAAAGGAAAGAGCTATAAGGAGGAGACCCGATCACACTCTCCACTTCTGCCAAGTGATGATTATTGCGTAGTTCGAACTTCAAGGATAAGGCGGACCCAGCGCAGGATTCAACTCGCGTGACGAGAATGCAGCGGCTTAGTGATCGAAGAAGAATTATTATGTTTTCTGCTTTCAATAATAATTCCGTTACCCCTTTTGTAAAATTTCCTTTCATTTGAAATCTTGTATCCGTCGAACTTTTAGTTGAATGCAATAAAAACTTTGAATCGTAATATATGTATCATTCTCTTGCTTTCCACTTATTTATATTATTCATTACCACAGCAATTTAATTCTGATTTTTCAGTTCCTGCCCACCGCATATTTTCCTATACCCCGTACCCTTAGCTATTTTCTTGATGTGTTCCACTGTCTAATCATGACTCTTTCTTTTCAGGCCATGGCCCACCCTGGAGCAGCGCCGCATTTAGATGAGGATGCACAGTCATGCGTTTCCATAGACCGCACGCTGATGAGTTCTGACGATGAGATCAACGGTCCCCAGGTCATTTTCGGAAACAGCGATTCTGAGGACGAAGGAGCAGCCGCCCCAGAGTTTGATATGATAGGCGATTTCGACGAAGAGGAAGGAGACCCTGAAAGGAACCCAATAGAGGAAGGTCCCGAGGAAGACCCGATAGAAGAAAATCCAGTGGAGGAAAATCCCATGGAAGAGAATCCAGAAGAAGAGAATCACATGGAAGCAGACCTCGATGAAGAAGCTCCAGCCGAGAAAAAAAAAGACCAGAAGAACAAGACCCTGCTGTGGAAGAACTCCCAATGGCGATCCCTGCTAGGCGATATGGGAATGGACGCCCCTACCTGAGCGCGCGAGCCTACCGCAACCTGCTGAATCTCCACAACTGCGACTGATGGAATTTTTAGATGTTGTCTTCTCTGGCCAAATAATTTTATGTATAGTTTAGGGCCACCTTCGTTTTTCGAGAGTGCTTTGTTTTGAATTTTCTTAAATGAAATAAATCTTCTGAGTTCGCAAATCTTTTGTTTACTGGTTCATGCGATGCTTTGATTTTTCCCTTTACCGTTTTTCCTCCTGAGACCCCTGACTGTCCACACCTATACCTTGTGCTGATTCGACCCTTACTTAGATTAACCAGTACCACACCCCGATCTTTGGAATGGGCCACCCTTCATCCTTCGTCTATGCCTCGTTTGAGATCCTTCTGAGAGGGGAAATTGATAGTAAATTTTCCGAGCCAGCTGATCCCTCGGATTTTGATTCACATGATGTATCGACCGTTATCCTCCCCATACATTTGTCCCTTGTAGCCCTTTGCTGCTCACCCTTACTTCCTGTGCTGACCCGACCTCAATCTCTTTGACCTTCAGTCTAAAGCCGTCACACTCTGACCTTTTGTATGAGCCACACTCCATTGTAATCCTTACCCTAACTTGCTCTATACATTTTGTGCCCTTCCTGTTACCCTAACTATATTTAGGGACATCGTTATTCAAATTTAGTTTTTAATATTTTGTATTTATCTAAGAGTACGTGTTATTGATTACTCCGTTTTATGTATTTTAAGTACACTACTATTATTCTCATTTTCGGTAGCGCATCCATATATCACGCATATTTTCGTTCCATGCATCTTATTTTCACCATGTAGTTTTCTAAGCTATGTTAAAATGGTTTGATTGATACGTTATTCTAAAAATGTTTTAACCTACTGACAAATCTTTCACTATTTTATTGTCGTTACTTTATTTTCGGGTATTGTACCTATGGTTACTATTATAAATGGTTGTGCTTTATACTTATTATTTCTGCTTTGCTGCTTTTGATATACTTATATGTGCACATATTTGGGTTTCGATTTTTATCGAACACGCCGAACACGCCTTGATTATTATTGTTCGTTATTATTATTTATATTCTCGTATACATGTAGTTGCTCTTATAGTTGTTCCTGTCATATACTTATTTAGACTTATCCTTTTGTATGTTGTTCTTATATAAACTATACCGTCGAAATTTTATCCAACCGTTTTAAAGTAAATTACTAAGTGTTAGTGTTCGATATGGTAACTTTTCGCGAATTATTTATTAGCTTATCGTTTCTTTTAAATTTCTAGGACGAAATTTTTGTAAGGGTGGTATAATATAATACCCAGCTTTTTTTATGCCAATACTCGTATTTTGTTCCCCTCAAAAGTTATTTATTTTATTATTATTATTTTTAGAATTCTAAAACCCTTTTCATTTTCTACTTGGTATTTTTCCAAAGAAAAATAAAACCTAATCACACTTCCATTTTTCCCTTCACTACTTTTCCCTAAACTAGACCAGAACCCGATTATCTATTTCTTTTATAGTTTCCTTTTCCTTAAGCCCAACACAAAATTTATTTAGATTTAGCAAATAATTTTCCCCAGCCCAAACCAACCCTAGCCCCATTTATTTTCTACTTTTCCTATTTTTCTCTAAACCAGGCCCACTACTTTTCCCTCCCTTTTTTTTCCCAATCATTTTCTTTTCCTATTTTCTCAAAGCCCGGCCCCGCAGCTACCAAGCCCATTCTTTTAACTTAATTTCTTTTTATTAAAACCCAGCCCTAACACCCCGGCCTGCTTCCTTCTTTTCTCATTTAATTTATATCCTTTGCTCTGGTCCATTCTCCTCAGCCCACTCTCCCTCTTCACCCGCCCGCTCACCCTGACCCGACCAGCTTCACCGTCCTCTTCCCCAACGGCTAGTTCTTTCTCCCGCTTCCTTCGCCGCACCCCACGCCCACGCCCACGCCCGTGCTCAAGCACCGTTACCTCCACGACGCGCCCCTCACGGTCCACTCAACGCGCACCCTTGTCTCCCCTATCTCATTCTCATCCCCTCTCTCTCCTCTCACCGTCGCTCGTCTCCACTCTCGTCGACGAGCCCTCTTCATCAAGCCTAGCTGCCTCCTTCCACCGCGAGCTCCTCCCTCCACCACCGGCGTCACCTCCGGCCTTCCTCCCTCTCCTCTCCAAAACCCGAGTTTCTCCTTCCCACTTCACCTGCAACCCGATGCTGCCCTCCTCCTCCGAGCTTCGAGCTCCTTCCCGACGCCGCCGCCGACCGGCCCTATCGTCACCGTCGACCACGACTCCCCACAACCACCTCGAACACCACCTCCTTCTCCAATTGACCCACCTGCAAAACCCACCGAGCACCCCTGCACACCCGAGCTCGAGCCCCTGAGCCCTCTCACCGGCGAGCCTCCACTACGTCTCGTCGACTCCCCCGCACCATCGTCGACCGCATCATCATCATCATCATCATCATCATCATCATCATCGCCGCCATATCTCTCTCTATTCCCCCTCTAACTCTTCTCTCTGTGTCTCTCTCTCTCCCTCTCTCTCTCTATCTCTTTCTCACTCTCTCTCTCTCTAATCCTCCCTGTTCTCTCTGTTCTCTCTCTCTCTCTCTCTCTCTCTCTATGTTCTCTCACTCTCTCTGTTCTCTCTCTCTCTCTCTACACTTCTCTCTCTCTCTCACCCCTCTGCGACTTCTCTCTCTCGTCTCGTTTCACCCAATGCCCTAGCCGCAAAAGCCGTCACCAAGCTCGAGCCAAGCCCAAGCCTAGCCGAGACTCGTCGGGTGCTTGCTACTCCATGCCCGTGCCGTGTCACTACTGCCTTCGCTGCCGTGCTATCAATTCATCGTCAGGCAAGTTCCCTACTTGCTACATGCTACTTTATATTAATTACAAATTACAATCGTATAGATTCCATATTTTACTTTTCCGTTAAACTTTTTGGCGTAACTGTTCGATGCATGATCCCTATGGAAATCCTCATCTGTTTTGACGGAACTCAATTGCATGGTCTGGCCCGTAGGATAGTGAACCTAGTGTGTAAATCTCATTCGAAAATACGACTGTTAATGACTAAAATGTATACCCCTAAGTATACATGTAAAACTGGAAATTTCTTGTACCTGAAAACCGTTAAAATCACCATAAATTATATACATATTGGAATGATGCTTTCGAGGGCTTAAATTGAAGCCGACTCGACGAACCATAACCCTATACAAGGTTCTCATGGTTTCTGTACTTAATTTGTTGCAATATTTAGATCGGAGTGTGACTCTGGACTGCAGTCCAGAGCGACTCTAGTTGTTGTTTACTGTTCCGTAATGGATATCACCATGTTTCCTTAACTCGTCGGCTGTGGAACTCTGCTGTTTATTCAAGGTGAATCTGTTAGCTAGATAACACAAGTGGTTTCATTCTGTTTCGTCATCGTTTGCTATTTAATCTGTAATTTAAAAGATGGGGACGTATAACAGTCCCAACAGAATCAGAATTGACATACTAGTATTGAACAGTGTATATCTCCTGACGTACAGGCGCGATTGAGAATCCGTCTGTTGCGTTGAAAACCCTAGATTTCATTCAACTGTAGCATGCTAAAATCTGATCCCAACTGGGATTAAAATGCATTGCGAAACGGACTTCCGATTCTGAAACCGGATTTCCAGCCGTGAACGCTTAAAATGAAATGGCCATAACTAGTGATCCTGGAACCCAATTGACGTGAAACTAAATTCGCTGGATAGATAATTGAACATCCTATTTATTTCCCATTCTTTATTTCGCTAAACTGTACCCGTATGATTTATGATAAATTGTGCAAGTGGTAGAACACTGTTTTACGACATCTTAATCATGCTTTACATACTGTCTCCTCATCATATCATACTTATGTCACTGCATTGATAACCTAGTGATCATGTGCATTACCCAGTGTTAGGTATTAGTGATGATTGTGACAAGTACGTTAGTGTTCGTGCATGAGTTGATAAGTGAAAGAGACACGTACTTGTAAACAATCAGTGAACCCTTTTATTCTATTGCATTGTCGACGTCTGTGGGACGCGTGTACGTGTGACTATAAGTGGTATGGGACACTTATGGAAGCTCTTGCATGGGTATCACAGATAAGACACCAGACACTGCCATTTATCTTAAGTATTAGTCGGGACGCGCTTGATGTGTTGCGCCACGGCAGCGCCCCGGCCGTCTTTCCGAGGCCAAAATGCGGAATCAAAATTTTTCCTTACTTGGAAACTGGCGCTACCGCGGACAATGAAAAACCCGGATCATAACCATTAACCTAATGCTAGCTAACAAGAGATGGGAAGAGAAGTATACCAAATGATCCGAGTCCTCCGGTCTTCTCCTCGCCATCCCGATCTCCTGCGGAAACTCCGGTCGTCGCCTCCTCGCCGGAAGGGCACCACATCGCCTGTATCTTTTACGGGCTCTCACCTCAATACCGAGGCAACTCGGGCGCGAAGTAGGCTAGCCGACGCGTCCAAGATTTGCTGTAGAATGTGTAGGGTTGAAGCTATGTCTCATTTGGGTTTGTTGCCATTTGAAGATGATGGAGAAAACAAGATAAGAAAAATGGTGCTTGCATTTTTCTTAACATGAAAAGAGATCAAGAATGCTACTCTCTCAAAATGAAGCTCTCATCTTCTTTTTTCTCAAATGTCTTCAACCATCTTGTAATGAGAATGGTGGAGGAAAGAATACAAAACCACAACCTTAGAAGGAAGGTAATGGTAGTAAAAGCAAGTGGTGACCATAACCAAAAACATCATGATAACAAAACTCATGTCAAACTCTAAATCACTTCTAATCAACAAAAAGCAAGTGATGAGAATGGTATCAAAAGATGCTTTCATAATAAATACATTTGCAAGAAAACCCTCCACAATGTGTTATTTGCAAACTTGCAAATAACCCCCTCCACCGGAAAAGTCCGGCCGGGAAAGAACAAAGGAAAACCGGCCGGAACGGAATGCAAACTGGCAACTCCAGAAAACTGGTCCCATAATAAATTACGGGAAAAACCCCGATACTGTGCATACGCACCCGCATCTGTATTCCGACCGGATACAAATGCAATGAGACAAAATCTACACTGTACTATATTAGGATCCGGCTTAAACCAAAGCCGGCTAGTAATATCCGTTCGATCCCGATCCGTGCAATACCGCACGTATCTGATCGAACCCTGCCATATATCCATACGGCCACTAGTACAAACCGTCCGATCCTGATCCGTGCGATACCGCACGTATCTGATCAGACCCTGCCATATCTCCATACGGCCTCTACAGCGTTTCGCCCGAAAGCTTGAGTAACTGTAAGTGTGGTGGACTCTAAAGACTCGTCAATACTATGGCTGTGGATTTAACCACTAGCACGTCAGAGGTATTAGCCAATACGTGACGGGCCACCAGCTATTGACCAAAGGGACGTCGATGAGCGAACTCATCCTGACACCCTACTGAGCCTGTCAGTGACAATATCCATACAGTCCGGTCCGTTCGTCTATGAGTATCGCATGGCGGGCCTAGGGGGTTGGTAAAAGTCAGACCCCCAAAAGCGGTACAAGTCGTGTCGGAGTGTAGCCCAGAACACCCTGAGATACTACTGGAATACCTACCAGTAAATCTCCTGCCTCGGCCGAGGGCTTTGTGTAATGGCTCTCCTAGACACAGCGTGACCTCATCCCCAATACCGGGAGAGACGAACCCCTGCAGATCCGCTCACTGCCTCCATGTGGCTCGGGCCTGTACCCAACTAAAACCTGTTTGCACGACTCCTTTGAGCCGTGGTAGGGTAGTAATCAAAGCACAGTGGGAACTCACACGAGACAAATGACGATCTCAGGTCGATGAACTAACCTGTACACATGTCACCAGGGAACTGCTATCTGACATCTGGTATAAGACCAACTAGCAGGTTCCCGGGGAGTCCTGTCCGGTGTACTCATAACCCAATGAGCACCTGTATACATCTTAGGTGAACCAACTGATACCAGTGGCTTGTAAGACCGGCCACCGCCCCTCGTCGGGGTCTCGACTGTATACACTAGTCTACTAATGGAGTATCGATGCCCTGTCTCGAAACTCCTACGACTAGGGACCTTTTAAGGATGTGCTTATAGACTACCAGCTCCCACGTATATGATCGCCATCATACTGCTGGTAGTCAAGCAAGAATCCTAGGGGCTCTATCAACGTGTAATAGCGACATGTCAGGTCACCTAAAGCAGTACACGATGATAAAGATGAACCAGATAGCATACTATCATCTCGAGTAAGACTGTCCTACCGGGATAGGTCCTCCCTCAATCATTGCAATCACGTGCCTGTGATCCAATAATTGACTCTGAGGGCACTATCTCCAACAATCTCCCACTTGCACTCAAGGCTAATTATTGCGATGTCGCATACTCACAGCCCGTGTGATACCGAACACCCAACTCCTCTACTAGTCAGTCTCACAAAGCTCGTTTGCGAAACTATTGCGTTCGAGGAATAGCCTCAGTGAGTGGATCCGCTGCGATGTTTCTTTCTATGTCTCTCTATATCTCAAGTTCGCGGAGAAAACCATCTCCCGAAATGAGCAATACATGTCTTAGAATATGTCTGGATATCTGATGGGACCTAGCTCATAAATGAACTCCAAATCCAAACTTCTTAGACTGTATCGATAACTGAACTTAATCAGTATCCTGCGCCATGCCTCCCTCAGTATTGCCTTGGATCACCTGTCCAAAATACTGCCCCTCGTTTAGAGGGAAAACTACAACTCTGACGATCACCCTGCCGTCCATGTCACCTTGGAAGCCTGGAATGATAACTGTCTCCTTAATGAGGCTGTCGTTATCATATCCCTAGAACATCCACTTATGTTCTAAAACTGCTTCCGACTGTTTCTTCAGGATTGGATCAATGTCAACTTATTGCATCTAGTGCAAGAACAACATCTGGTGTGGTACTTGACATCTCATGATTGACTCAATTGCCTAAGCAAGTGATCTGCCAATCATGAGTATCCCTCTCCCCTTTAGTCTATAAGATACCTTTAGAGAGAGTGACTCCATCAACTGCAGGTGCACTACCATGCCAGGAGTCGTCCATTCTAAATACTCATAGAATGCTGTCAAGGTACCCAGATTGGGAAACCACCCAAATCTAGATCTAAAACCATAGATCTAGTAACCAGAATGTCTGATATAATATCCAAGTCCTTTGTGGAGAAACCACTGTGTGACGACCAAAGTATAACCGATCGTAGTATAGGAATGTCACTTCCTACTCTGTGTATGTCATCAAGTACCAGGACATCACACCCTACTACCTTCTTAACAGATCCATCCCCTATTCTGATGAAGTCAAACCTATGACTTCACATCAGAAATAGATGATCTATCTCCGCTATATCTGCTTTAGTCTATAAATAGACATAAGCCTGATGTCCACCAATGCTTCCGCTGCTCCCATTGACTACGACAACCCTCTGGCAGAGTCATATAGACGTGCACTTCTAAAGCTAGTTTAGAACGACGCTATACTCATCCTCCCACCGGGTCTCGCAGCCTGGAACAACAGCAATGGCAAGTGTGGGTAAACAAGAACTTCCCTGTCACCGTCCTTGAGGCTACCGGAGTACCTCTCGGGTGCCTGAAGTTACCCACCGTATCTGCGGAGTGGCCAATGGAATGTCAAATCAGATTGAATCTTTAGGTTCCTTATCAAATCTTCAGTAATCGTTTGCGGTTCTGGAATCACTTCCAGTTCTACCATACTCCCACTACTGTTTTTGAAAAAATCCATTTTTATTAAAACTGTGGCGAGTCAAGAACAATATCACTATTGATCTTTCTTATGGTAGAAAATCAACCCTCGTCATAGCCTGGGTCAACCCACAAACAGCCATTACAGAAACGTGCCTTGAGTTATCCAGAGTCTGGTTTTAATCATAAGCCGGACAACTCCCCGTACCTTAACAATGTTAAGATATGAACTGTACTATATCCAATATAGAACCAGAGGCACTGATTTAATTGAACCAGATTCAAATCATGCAGCTGTCTCCGGTGCATATCAACTAAATGGAGAGAGGCCGATCAGCGTTACTCAACTTAGGAATGCTTCCAATTATGAGTAACCTGAAAGAGAAGCAATTTCTCTTTATCATTATATTCAACTGAATATCATACACAAGTATCTACATCTTCGATCACCTTGAAGAATCCCGATACTTGCTACACCTGGTTCTCTACTCTATTCAAATACTTATAACTCCTCAAAACTTAGACCCTGTGTTTCTACGAAACACATGTCTAAGAACTAGAGAAGTTAAAAGTAAACAGAATATAGTATGAGGACCAACCCCTCTGTCCTAATGGACACTGGACAACATACAATACTCTGTATAAGTCCGCCGAGTCTGACAACTCTTTCACTGTGTGTCGTAGGTTGAAAACTGTACTTATGGTTAAGAAGAATTACACCGCTGTTTAATGCTCCTTACCTAACCATCCACTGATATAGGTAAATGTCATCGACATAATATCAAAAGGTATATCTCACTCTATGAAAATAGACGTACAGATATATCAATTTGAAATTGGTGCACAACAGCGGATATTCAAAACCAAACATTTGCCGACCGGCAAACAGACCAGGTGATCTCCTCAAATATCACCGATTACAACGAATCCCGATATAATGAGGATGATCACCCAATTCCCAATAACTTACTCCCACTCATCATCTGTGAAGCCATACAGATGTGAGAATCAAACCTGGTAAATACATACCCTGGAGCAAGTGTCTAATCAGGAAATCAGTTTTCTTTTAACAGTACACAGTTGAACTGAAACATTGAAATGTTTCGATGGGGTATCCTGGTATTCCTAGTAATGCCTCTACCATTATCCAGATTCACAACTATAACCGTATAATTCTTTGCCACCTCTCCAAATCCCTTTATATGTCTTTAGTCATTACCTTCTGTACACCCCTTTAGGCCAATTGGTTTTCTTCCCTCCCTACCGTTCGGCACCAGCCTATGGTTTGGAAGAAGACTATCCAATAAGCATAATGGGTGTACTGTCCTAATCCTAGGAGCACTCGCAACGCGAGAGAAGGTGAAGATAAAAGACACCTGAATGTACTTTATTCCTATTTCTCCTGAACCAGAATCCATCCCCGAACTGAAACAAGTTCCTTTCGAGTTCGTATATAACCATACGATGGATTATCCAATAAACTGGGATCTTCGTAGTAATACAGAGTGTCCTGGAGAAATACAAAGGTGATTTAGGATTGGCGAAGAAATACTTGGTTTGGTCGTGAATATCAGTCGCAATTTACTTTGCCCTCTTACTAATCCCTTGCTTTGTCTTAATCTTAATACCTTCTGCACACCGTTTAGGCTAATTGGTTTTCTTCATTCCCTACCGGTCGGCACCAGCCTAAGGTTTGGAAGAAGACTATCCAATTTGCGTAATAGGTGTGCTATCTCCTAAACCAAGGAGTACTCGCAATGAGAGAAGGTGAAAAGAAAAGACAACTGAATAATCCTATTCGTTTTCTTCAGAACCAGAAACCATCCTCGAAATCCTTCGAGTTCGTATATAACCATACGATGGTTTTGTCCAATGGAAGTGGACGTTCGCAGTAATGCGGGGTGTCCTGGAGAAAAGGGTAAAAGTAGGAGTGGCAATGAGGTCTGCAACTCTGACAATCCAAAAGCCAGTGTTAAGAAGGTTCGGTCAACTTGGTCACTGAGTCATAGTCCAGGGTCGGGTCAATGGTCGCTGCCAAAGAGAGAGAGAAAAGAAACACTCAGCGTGCACTCTAACCTAGATCAGAATGGTTACCAATTTATCTAATCAGGAAACCTCCCACTGTACCTCAAATTCTCCTCCAAACCTGAAAGAAGAATTAGTCGGGGTCACCCGAGGAGTAAACTAACTCATCAGTGGGAATCGGGATCCAACTATCATCGCATGATAACTTGACGGAATCCACTCAAGTCACCACACTCCAGAAGGCATGCGCATGCCTGGCAAGTTTCAGTTCTTTTGAAACTCCCGATGTGATTTTTACCCCTAGGACCCAAGTGACCTTGACGGAGTCAACAAATCAAAGAGTCCTAGTCAAGTTCAACCCGTCATTATCTGGATTGCATTAAACCCACCCGTACGTGCCCTTGACGGAGTCAACAAGGCCGCACGACTGTCCTAATCAATCCCATTTATGCAACAAACAAGCACCACTTAGCTACCGTACACTACGCCTTGACGGAGTCAACAAACGCAGCACGAATACTAAATAATACCCATAAGAAATGACGGAGGGATACGAATGGTTTTTGGCGAAAAACCTTTAACGTAATGAACTTGATATCGTTGAAGGAACTGCATAGCCTTTTTATAAAATATAGTGACGAAAACCTTTACTAAAGAGGTCACTCCCGGTGAAGGGATCTCGGCTCTTTCCCCGTAGAATGAGGTGCAGGATATTCCAACTGAATACCACGATGCAAAGCAAAAGTAATCGGCTATAGTGAAGTTAATGCCCTGACGCAAACTTCTGTCCAAGGGGTCACTCCCGGTGAAGGGATCTCGGCCCTTGCCTCGTCGACTGAGGAGCAGGATATTCCAAATGAATACCACGATGCAAAACAAAAGCGAACGTCCTTGCAATAACAGCTTTTTGAAAAAGTGTTCCAACAACATCAGATTAGGTTTGTTTAACTTGCATTGATCCGAATCAACGCAGTCCCATCAATTGATCACACCACAAAGAACGAAAATATACTGACGTACGTATATGCCATCCGCGTTCGCCACTGGGTCCCGTCATCACCCGTTAGGTTAGCTAACTAACGGCAGAGCGGGGACTGGACTAGCGCGGATGAAAAACATATACAAAATCTACTAATATATATACCAATATATTATATTCGCTCAAGGCGTGATAAAATGCAACATCACAGAAATATGCAGCATCACAGAACAATACAGATATCTGGAAGCCCCGGGTTTCACAGAGCCGCTGCTGAAACCCGACGTTCCCCTGGTCGTGTGGATAGCCTGTGCAATGAAATCCTAGACCCCTACGGGCCCGGCAAGTCACCCGCCAAAACCTGAAGCGAGGCAGCCCCCTTCAGCACCGTGAATGGACCACCCAGCACTTCACGGAATCCGGTAACTTGGGCACCCCTCCTGGGTCAACCTGTACCCCCTACGAGTGCGGCGAATAGCCCGCCAATCCTAGAGTAAAGCCCCCTCCGTCTCAATGCCATGAGATGCGGGCTTGTTGCCCTCCAGAACCCGGCTATCCGTGCACCCCACCGCGGGGCAATCCTAGAACAGAAAGTAAAATATACATACACCGGGTACATCGACCGCAACCAGGTCGTGCCCCAAAAGAATAATACAAACAGGCAGTGACGGCAGTCCACATATCGGACGCTCGTCCTGCAATATCAAATGTACATAATACAACAAAACTGTACTAGTATTGCATCCTGGCTATCCCCACCGACCGATCCGCAACAACACAGCATAAACATAGAACATCAACGTGAAAGTCACGTTCGCAAATCCGTCTAACCGGGCTATAGCAGTTAGACAGGATTTACCGATCAAGTGACATTCACGGTCGCAGATATAATGTAAATACTGTGAAATAATGTGTTTAAAATATCCGATCGATCAAACAATTAACAAGTGGGCCCCCAAGCAATATTGTAGCACTCACAGAAATTCTGGGCCCAAATTTAATATTCCAGAAACCCTATTTTAAGCCCAGAAGCCTACTGGAAAAATTCGACAGATCGATCACTCCTAACTGCGGCGGAACCGCGGCGACAAGGGGGTTTTCGCCGCGGTTCCGCGCTCCAATTGAAAGATCATCGTCTCGAATTTCTCCAGAATTCTTAGAACTTCCAGTACATCATTCTGCAATCACCTGAAAAATTTTTCGAGCCCGGAAAAAATCGACAGAAAACTGATGCATGCAAAAACGCGGTTTTTGGAATTTTGGTCGATCGGATAAGTAAAACACATTAGAACAAGCTAGACAAGGTTAATGGCGTGGCTCTGATACCATGTTGCGCCACGGCAGTGCCCCGGCCGTCTTTCCGAGGCCAAAATGCGGAATCAAAATTTTTCCTTACTTGGAAACTGGCGCTACCGCGGACAATGAAAAACCCGGATCGTAACCATTAACCTAATGCTAGCTAACAAGAGATGGGAAGAGAAGTATACCAAATGATCCGAGTCCTCCGGTCTTCTCCTCGCCATCCCGATCTCCTGCGGAAACTCCGGTCGTCGCCTCCTCGCCGGAAGGGCACCACATCGCCTGTATCTTTTACGGGCTCCCACCTCAATACTGAGGCAACTCGGGCGCGAAGTAGGCTAGCCGACGCGTCCAAGATTTGCTGTAGAATGTGTAGGGTTGAAGCTATGTCTCATTTGGGTTTGTTGCCATTTGAAGATGATGGAGAAAACAAGATAAGAAAAATGGTGCTTGCATTTTTCTTAACATGAAAAGAGATCAAGAATGCTACTCTCTCAAAATGAAGCTCTCATCTTCTTTTTTCTCAAATGTCTTCAACCATCTTGTAATGAGAATGGTGGAGGAAAGAATACAAAACCACAACCTTAGAAGGAAGGTAATGGTAGTAAAAGCAAGTGGTGACCATAGCCAAAAACATCATGATAACAAAACTCATGTCAAACTCTAAATCACTTCTAATCAACAAAAAGCAAGTGATGAGAATGGTATCAAAAGATGCTTTCATAATAAATACATTTGCAAGAAAACCCTCCACAATGTGTTATTTGCAAACTTGCAAATAACCCCCTCCACCGGAAAAGTCCGGCCGGGAAAGAACAAAGGAAAACCGGCCGGAACGGAATGCAAACTGGCAACTCCAGAAAACTGGTCCCGTAATAAATTACGGGAAAAACCCCGATACTGTGCATACGCACCCGCATCTGTATACCGACCGGATACAAATGCAATGAGACAAAATCTACACTGTACTATACTAGGATCCGGCTTAAACCAAAGCCGGCTAGTAATATCCGTTCGATCCTGATCCGTGCAATACCGCACGTATCTGATCGAACCCTGCCATATATCCATACGGCCACTAGTACAAACCGTCCGATCCTGATCCGTGCGATACCGCACGTATCTGATCAGACCCTGCCATATCTCCATACGGCCTCTACAGCGTTTCGCCCGAAAGCTTGAGTAACTGTAAGTGTGGTGGACTCTAAAGACTCGTCAATACTATGGCTGTGGATTTAACCACTAGCACGTCAGAGGTATTAGCCAATACGTGACGGGCCACCAGCTATTGACCAAAAGGGACGTCGATGAGCGAACTCATCCTGACACCCTACTGAGCCTGTCAGTGACAATATCCGTACAGTCCGGTCCGTTCGTCTATGAGTATCGCATGGCGGCCCTGGAGGGTTGGTAAAAGTCAGACCCCCAAAAGCGGTACAAGTCGTGTCGGAGTGTAGCCCAGAACACCCTGAGATACTACTGGAATACCTACCAGTAAATCTCCTGCCTCGGCCGAGGGCTTTGTGTAATGGCTCTCCTAGACACAGCGCGACCTCACCCCCAATACCGGGAGAGACGAACCCCTGCAGATCCGCTCACTGCCTCCATGTGGCTCGGGACTGTACCCAACTAAAACCTGTTTGCACTACTCCTTTGAGCCGTGGTAGGGTAGTAATCAAAGCACAGTGGGAACTCACACGAGACAAATGACGATCTCAGGTCGATGAACTAACCTGTACACATGTCACCAGGGAACTGCTATCTGACATCTGGTATAAGACCAACTAGCAGGTTCCCGGCGAGTCCTGTCCGGTGTACTCATAACCCAATGAGCACCTGTATACATCTTAGGTGAACCAACTGACACCAGTGGCTTGTAAGACCGGCCACCGCCCCTCGTCGGGGTCTCGACTGTATACACTAGTCTACTAATGGAGTATCGATGCCCTGTCTCGAAACTCCTACGACTAGGGACCTTTTAAGGATGTGCTTATAGACTACCAGCTCCTACGTATATGATCGCCATCATACTGCTGGTAGTCAAGCAACAATCCTAGGGGCTCTATCAACGTGTAATAGCGACATGTCAGGTCACCTAAAGCAGTACACGATGATAAAGATGAACCAGATAGCATACTATCATCTCGAGTAAGACTGTCCTACCGGGATAGGTCCTCCCTCAATCATTGCAATCACGTGCATGTGATCCAATAATTGACTCTGAGGGCACTATCTCCAACATGATGGAGATCCTGTCTCCAGTTCTCGTGCAGACTTATCACAGACCGACTGGTATTTGAGGTTATGGTTAGCGTTTGATGTAGACCACGGGGTGTGGGGTAGTTTGAGTGTGAGTTCAACAGAATCTCGGGAGTCCCATGTCGGCTTATATATATATATGGAGATATATGGAGATTTACAGGGTACATGATTATTACCGTGAGTTACATGTTGGGCCCGTGGTCCCTTGCTCTTGGGTCCTACCCTTGGGTGGAGGACACTCGCGAGTGGTTGACTCTCACACTTGGACTGACGATAGGCTTAGTGACCTGTACAGTGAGACTTAGAGACTGATAGGGATAATGGCATTGATATACATTACTTACCATTGTTGACATACCTGGCATATTATAATACTGTTTTATTGTTCACCTGATCTATTAGACACTTCATTGGTCACTGCATGTTCATGCCTATACCGTCTTGATTTACTGTCATATATATTTATTATCACTGTTCGAGCTGTCACTTGTATTTATATATTATATTGCTATTGTGTCGCTCTGACGACCTGAGTATGAATGCTCGGTGTGAGGAGTAGATTTAGCCGGGACCAGGACCAGACGCATATCACGGGCATCTCGATTAGCTATCCAGAGTTATACCCTTTTGTTTCCCATCAGGTCAGTTCTTTATACTGTTTTGTTTCAGTTACTGCATTTCTCATTACCTGCGCATTATTTACTGATTACCACGTAAAGCTAGAAGCCGAAGTGTGACTACGACAGGTTATTTCCTTGACTGTAGGAGCATGGCTGGCTTTGTCAACCCCTCGTATTCTGTATTTTGGAAAGCGGGGCGTGACATTATAACTACCATTCCACGACTATGTAGGATGAACATTATCAAGCATGGGGTGTTACTATAACAATAACATGAATTAATATGATCTGTAGATGTAACTACATATATAATAGATGATATGGATGCATACGGGTATCCGAAAACAGTAAAACTTTAATATGGATGTATAATGCAATCAACATGTAATATTTGTATTCATTTGAATGCAAGATAAGTCTTATAGCGTGTAGCAAGATAAATTTGCATGCGACTCGATATGTAAATAATGGTATGGATGCATACGGGTACCGAAAAACTGTAAAATTGTAATATGGATGTACAATGTAATAAAAACGTAATATTTTTATTCATATGGATGCAAAATATGTATCATAGCGTATAGCAAGATGAACTTGCCTGAACGGATCTCACGACGGGGTGTATACGCAGCGTCCGACATCGGGTAAACGTCGCAATGTACGCTCGTGCACACGGGACAGATCCAGGAAAAGCAAGAAGGTGACTATGCTGGCTGGGAACGTCCACTGAGTCGGTCTGATCGTCAGCGACAGCACAGCTCCGGTGATTGCCGGGAAAAATCCAGATTAAGAAAAGAAAAGAGAAGGAAAGAAGAAGAAGAAGAAGAAGAAGAAAGAAGAAAGAAGAAGGAAAGGCTGGTGTTCTAGGGTTGTCCTATGGTCAGAGGAGGTGGCCATGGAGCGATAACGGCGAGTCGAGGGTTTTCCGGCGAGGTTTTACGGCATGGGCAGTGGGGTTCCTGTGCTCGGGTTCTCGTCGAGTATGCAGGGAAGAAGAGGAAGGAGAGGAGATGGAGGCGGTGAAGAGGTGAGACGGCGAGAGGTCGCCGGTGATGGAAGGTGATGGGTGCGGGCGTTGTGCAGTCAGGGTTCTTGGGTTGGGTTGCGATGGGGATGAAGGTTGCAGGCACCGGCGGGACTGAAGGGTGGAGGAGGTGGAAGTGTATAAGAAGATGAGATGAAGACGAGGAGGTTGAGGGCGACGGCGGTGAGGCGAGGGTGAAGGCGTGGGTAGGGTTCTCGTGACGAGGCGGCGGCGAAAAAAGAAAGGAGAAGAAGACGCAGACGTGGAAAAAATAGGGTTAAAGAAATTTATATATATATGCAGAGGAGAGAGAGAGAGTCACGAGAGAGAGTCATGAGAGAGAGAGAGATCAGTGATTTTAAAAGATTTTTAAAATATTAAAAATATATATTTTTGTTATAAAACGTATATAAAAGCCGTTTAATATATAAAAGAATTTTATATTATATATTTTGAGAATTTGGCTAAAATAAAAGTAGTCCAAAACACGGCCGAGTTGGGTCTAAAATTACGGTTTGAAAATGCGGTTAATATATGTGTCAACCAAAACTAAAATAGAATATCCGGGTAACGAAAATGCATACCCCCAACAACGGATACACGTAGCGTGCACGTAGCTATCCAAGCGAGTCCGTCTTATTGAACGGAATGAGAACAAGATGTACGGATGCTACAACAGAGTTAGGGGTATGATGCAGGCCATGCTAGATATTTTTAAAATATTTTATTCGACTTTAAATGTTATATTAAAAATATGCAAATGCCAGATATAATGCCGGTATGCAGTATAAAAAAATATGAAAGTGCACGGATCCCCATAAATAGCCGGGATAAATCATAAACAGGAATCAAGACGGGTTTCCAGCAAGTAGGTCGGTTCGGATGCAAATACAGATGTCAATTACTCTATTCGCATCCAAAACACAATAAATCAAGAAATAACCATAAATAAAGAAATACCCAAAATAGAATTGGTATAAATGAACTAGGGTGTTACATTATACCCAACTACAAAAGAATTTCGTCCTCGAAATTCCCGGAACAAGAAAAGGAAAACAAGCATGAATCTAAGAAAAGATGTGTGGAAACTTCTGTCAATCTCGTCTTCTCGTTCCCAAGTCGATTCTCCATGCGAGCGATTCCCCCATGAAACAAGTACGAGGGGGATAACTTTGTTCTTGAGGACCTTTTCTCTTCGATCAACAATCGACATCGGTCGTTCCTCATAGGTCAAATCCTCCCTTACAGTCAACTCCGAATGATCTAGCACGTGTGTTTCATCTTGAACATACTTACGGAGTTGAGATACATGAAGCACGTCATGAACATTCGCCAAAGATGATGGTAAAGCCAATCGATAAGTCACTTCTCCAACACGCTCAATAATCTCGAAAGACCCCACGAATCGAGGACTAAGCTTGCCTCGACTCCCAAAACGAATCACTCCTCTAGTCGGTGATATCTTCAAGAATACAAGATCACCAACAGTGAACTCTAGAGGTCTTCTCGATATATCGGCCCAACTCTTCTGCCGATCATGTGTTGCCTTCATGTGATTCCGGATAGTATTAACCTTCTCTATTGTTTGCACGATCAAATCCGGTCCCAACAATTTTCGTTCTCCAATATCATCCCAACAAACGGGTGAGCGACACTTGTGACCATACAATGCTTCAAATGGAGCCACCAAAATAGTCGCCTGGAAGCTTTTATTGTACGAAAACTCCACCAGGTGTAGATGATCCTCCCATGAACCCTTGAAATCCAACATACAAGCTCTCAACCTATCTTCAAGAGTTTGGATCGTTCTCTCCGACTGGCCATCTGTCTGAAGATGATAAGCGGTACTAAACTTCAATCATGTCCCCAAACTTTCCTGTAAACTCCTCCAGAAGCGCGATAAGAATCGGGTATCACGGTCGGAAATGATGCTTACAGGTACACCATGCAATCTCACAATCTCCTGCATGTACCATTCTGCTAACGCTTCCTTCAACTGACCAACTCGAAATGATATGAAATGAGCTGCCTTGGTCAATCGATCAACAATCACTCAAACTGCATTATTGCCCTTTGGACTCCGCGGTAAAGCTGTCACGAAATCCATGGTTATATGTTCCCACTTCCATTGAGGAATTGGAAGTGGTTGCAATAAACTATCTACCCTTTGATGTTCAGCCTTAACTTGCTGACACACCAAGTACTTCGCTACAAAGCGAGCAATCTCCCTTTTCATGCCTTCCCACCAGAAATGATGTCGTAGACCACGATACATCTTCGTACCTCCTAGATATACGGAATAAGTGGAACTGTGCGCCTCCTTCATAATTTCTTCACGAATGTCTCCTTTTGGAACACACAAACGGCTATCATATCACAATGAACCATCTTCATGAATCAACAAGTCTGTTCGAAATCCCGCTTCTACCTGTTCTCAAAACTTCAGCAATCTTAGGTCCTGTGACTGCGCTGCTTTAGTACTCTCGATCAACGACGACTGTACTTGCAGCTGCATCAACTGTCCCGAAGAATGCGGTAGCACGATCTCCAACTCGAATCTCCGAAAATCTTCGATAAGCTCTCTCCGCGCAGTCAACATCCGAATTGCTGGCAACCGACTAAGCGCATCCGGCACTACATTAACCTTCCCCGGATGGTACTTGAGATCAAGATCATAGTCAGCCACCAGCTCCAACCATCTATGATACCTTATGTTAAGCTCTTTCTGCGTGAACATATACTTTAAGCTTTTGTGGTCGGTGAATACTTCGACCCTTTCGCCCAGTAAGTAGTGTCCCCAAATCTTCAAAGCGAAAATAACTGCTGCAAGCTCTTAATCATGAGTTGGGTAATTCTTCTCATGGGTTTTCAACTGCCGCGATGCATAAGCTATAACTTTCCTATGCTGCATCAAAACACATCCCAAACCTTTCCCTGATGCGTTGCTGTGTATCACCAATCCTCCGGAACTGTCTGGTACGGTCAAAATAGGAGCGGTTATCAGCCTTTGCTTCAACGCCTCAAAAGCTGACGCACATCTATCCGTCCATATGAACAGTACCTCCTTTCGCGCAAGCTTGGTCAACGGCTCAGCTAAACGAGGAAAATTCTCCATGAACCTTCTGTATTATCCGGCAAGTCCAAGAAAACTTATGATCTCAGCTACGTTCTTCGGAATCGGCCAATCTTGAACTGATGCAATCTTCTCGGGATCAATGGCGATTCCATCTCCGGATATGACATGCCCCAAAAACTTCATCTCTTCAAGCCAAAACTCGCACTTGCTCATCTTTGCATATAATCTTTCATGCCTCAATGTCTGCAGTGTGGTCTTCAAGTGTTCTGCATGCTCTTCTAGGCTCCTCGAGTAGACCATAATATCATCGATGAACACCACTATAAACTGGTCCAAGAACGGTGAAAAGATTCGGTTCATCAAGTCCATAAATATCGCCGGTGCATTCGTGACTCCGAATGGCATAACTAAATACTCGTAATGTCCATATCAAGTTCGGAATGCTGTCTTGCAAATATCCTCTGATTTAACTAGAACTTGATGATATCCAGATCGCAAATCCATCATCAAGAACACCCTCGCGCCACTAAGTCGCTCGAATAATTCGCCAATGCGAGGGATTGGGTACTTGTTCATAATAGTCACCCGGTTTAATTCTCGATAATCGATGCACATCCACCTTGTGCCATCTTTCTTCCTGACTAGAAGAACTGGAGCTCCCCAGGAGGAATTGCTGCTGCAAATCTAACCCTTCTCTAGCAATTCGGTAAGCTACTTCTTTACTTCTTCTAACTCCACTGGTGCCATCGGATAGTACGCCTTTGAGATTGGCGCAGCACCAGGAACAACATCGATCGCGAACTCCACATCTCATTTTGGCGGTAAACCCGAGATGTCCTCGAACACATCCATGAACTCTCGAACTACAGCTGACGCTTCCTCCCTATCAACTTCCATCGACGAAAGAACGGCGCCTGTCGGCCTAGCCCTAAACTCGACTGGCCCGACAGAACTGCTTCAACCAGCAAAAACAAACTCCGGATGTCCTGGAATCTGGAAAATCACTTTCTTTGCCCTACAATCAATATGAGCATGGAAAGTGCCGAGAAAGTCCATTCCCAAGACAATATCATAACTGCCGGTATCGATCACCAAGAAATCTGCAAATAACTCCCGTCCGTAGATAACAACCGAACAATTCTTGCACTCACTACTAGATATGATTTTCCCATTCCCAGTGTGTTTGTCCCAACAACAAGACAGGGTCGTGCAAGAAGTCGAATGTGCAGCAATAAACGTGGACGGCATAAAACAATAGGATGCACCAGAATCGAATAATGCTAATGCGGGAAAATCATGAACAAGTAGGATACCAGAAACGAATTCATCTAACGCCAAGATATTGAAGAAGATAAGTACGGTAAACAGGATTCAAGCTTGCGATTAAACATGAACTGGTAAGCAATGAAACCGAGAGAAGCAAGATAATATAACGACCATAAATCAAGTAAGTGACTCAAGACTAGGACTCCAAGTTACTTAAATAGAGTACCGCATTGTAACAATACTGCAGTTCATAGTTACAATCATATAACCCCGTGCAAGTCGCCTAAATTCTAGTATCAGAATCAAAAGAATAAGATGGGAGAAACAATAGGGAATCAAAAGGATTTCAAACCGAGATGCAAAGTTGTTTGCATATTGTCAAAACAAGGATCACGAGAAGATATGATTCAAGAATCAAGATACCAATGTGGCGGGACATATTCCTAATTATGGGTTTTCTGATTTGTGTATTGGGTCCAATATCCAACTACAAAAGAATCAAACCCGATTAACCTAAATCCTATGCTCTGATACCAAACAAACCCTGTCACGCCCCGCTTCCCAGAGTACGCTAAGATCGGCACGTGACAGAGCCAACCATGCTACCTGTGGCTAGGAAATATCCCTCCATAGTCACATTACGGCTGTCTATAAGATATAAAGAACAGTAGAAATAAAATAAACTATCTAGTACATGTCCATATGCCAGAATAAACAAGTCAAGAAATAATATGCGGAAGCAATAAATCCAAATAACAATAACATCTGGAAAGTACGTCCCAAATACGGGCTCACATCAAGAAATGAAAATGCTGGAAGAAAACTAAACTAAACTAAATACTGACAGGATCCTCACTGCTCAGCCTGTCGGCTGAAGTACTCCTGATCAGCCTGCGACAACGGTAAAGGATCTGGGCCATGCAAAATCCAGACGTCAGTGCGTCATAATATCAACAATAATATAATCAGGAGGTAACAAGATATACATGAATGAGTATGAACAGTAAATAAGGTATAACAGTAACATGAATAAGGAACAGTGAAGGTTATAAGCACATGTGACGTGCGGTGAGTAATCTGAACTAAGCTACTGGGTTAACTACTCTCAAGTCTGTGAAATCAATTTAATGAATCGTCGATGTAACTCAATAGTATCCCGTGCATGCCCGGGACCACGGTCAAGACTCTCGAGCTGAATCTGAGACGTGCCGCTAGGCAGTAAACAGGTAACATGTACAGACGAATGATGTCAGCAGCAGCATCCCGGGGATGGCCTAGCCCGTAAAACTGATCAGTATAAGTATCGAACTGTCGAGTTACAAGTCAGGTTTCATCATTGATTTCCCCATACCCCTAAGTTATGTGTTTAAGTCAGGTATTGATAAATCTGGAGCTAATGCCAACACAGGATCAAGCAGGTACAGGTTTGTCTATACAAACAACAGGATATGTCCATCGGGACAACATGTCAGGATTGTCGGTATTAGAAACAGAATCAGGTAACATGTCAAGTAGTGATATATCAGGTCATGTTAGATAGTATACATGTATCAAGTGGGTGCCCAACAGCAAAATACAGCAAGTATCGAATCATGGTAAAGGTACGGGTGTACGGTGAAAGCATGGATGCACAAATATCTGTCAGGGATTACTACTACAACTCTATGACTATGTTGGATGCATATTATCAAGCATGGGGTACTAATGTAACCATAATATGAGTTAATGTAATATGGCATGCAACTAGGTATGCAGAATTAATGGTATGGATACATAATAAAACATGGATGCTCAATTAAATATCAGGGGTTATAACTACCGTTCCACGACTATGTAGGATGAACATTATCAATCATGGGGTGTTATTATAACAATAACATGAATTAATATGATCTGTAGATGCAGCTACATATATAATAGATGATATGGATGCATACGGGTATCCAAAAATAGTAAAACTTTAATATGGATGTATAATGCAATCAACATGTAATGTTCGTATTCATATGGATGCAAGATAAGTATTATAGCATGTAGCAAGATAAACTTGCATGTGACTAGATATGTAAATAACGGTATGGATGCATACGGGTATCGAAAAACTGTAAAATTGTAATATGGATGCACAATGTAATAAACACGTAATATTTTTATTCATATGGATGTAAAATATGTATCATAGCATGTAGCAAGATGAATTTGCCTGAACGGATCTCACGACGGGGTGCATACGCAGCGTCCGACGTCGGGTAAACGTCATAATATACACACGCGCACACGGGACAGGTCCAGGCAAAGCAAGAAGGTGACCACGCTGGCTGGGAACATCCACTGAGTCGGTCTGATCGTCAGCGACGGCACAGCTCCGGTGATGGCCGGGAAAAATCCAGATCAAGAAAAGAAAAGAGAAGGAAAGAAGAAGAAAGAAGAAGGAAAGGCTGGTGTTCTGAGGTTGTCCCGGGGTCAGAGGATGTGTCCGGGGAGCGATGACGGCGAGTCGAGGGTTTTCCGGTGAGGTTTTACGGCATGGGTAGTGGGGTTCCTGTGCTCGGGTTCTCGTCGGGTGTGCAAGAAAGAATAGGAAGGAGAGGAGATGGAGGCGGTGAAGAGGGTGGTGAGACAACGAGGGGTCGCCGGTGATGGGAGGTGATGGGTGCGGGCGTTGTGCAGTCGGGGTTCTTGGGTTGGGTTGCGACAGGGACGAAGGTTAAAGGCACCACAGGACTAAAGGGTGGAGGAGGAGGAAGTGTATAAGAAGATGAGATGAAGACAAGGAGGTTGAGGGCGACGGCGGTGAGGCGAGGGTGAAGGAGTGGGTAGGGTTCTCGTGACGAGGCGGCGGCGAAAAAAGAAAGGAGAAGAAGACGCAGACGTGGAAAAAATAGGGTTAAAGAAATTTATATATATATGCAGAGGAGAGAGAGAGAGAGAGTCACGAGAGAGAGTCATGAGAGAGAGAGAGATCAGTGATTTTAAAAGATTTTTAAAATATTAAAAATATATATTTTTGTTATAAAACGTTTATAGAAGCCGTTTAATATATAAAAGAATTTTATATTATATATTTTAAGATTTTGGCTAAAACAAAAGTAGTCCAAAATACGGCCCGGTTGGGTCTAAAATGCGGTTTGAAAATGTGGTTAATATACGTGTCAACCAAAACCAAAATAGGATATCCGGGTAACGAAAATGCATACCCTCAAGAACGGATACACGTAGAGTGCACGTAGCTATCCAAACGAGACCGTCTTATTGAACGGAACGAGAACAAGATGCTACAACAGGGTTAGGGGTATGATGCAGGCCATGCTAGATATTTTTAAAATATTTTATTTGACTTTAAATGTTATATTAAAAAAATGCAGATGCCAGATATAATGCCAGTATGCAGTATAAAAAATATGAAAGTTCACGAATCCCCATAAATAGCTGGGATAAATCATAAACAGGAATCAAGACGGGTTTCCAGTAAGCGGGTCGGGTCAGATGCAAATACAGATGTCAATTACACTATTCGCACCCAAAACACAATAAATCAAGAAATAACCATAAATAAAGAAATATCCAAAATATAATTGGTATAAATGAACTAGGGTGTTACACTTCTGACTTGTCTACTGCTCATCGGCAAGTCGCGCGCGCATCTCGGGAAGAAGCCGAGCGGCTGCTTCAAGGTATAACAACGCGCAGTCCCTTATTAGAACTTAGCAACCATTTTTTCTCGAATCATGACATATTTTTTGTTCTAAAGCAGGGCTATGTTCTGGTGGTGGCCTGGCAGGTGAAGTGCCGGTGACTAAAGAGCCCGAAATGGCTAACGTTTCTCTGGAATCTGAGACCGCTCCGACTGTCGCTTCTTCTCCCTATGGATCCTTGATATTGGTAGAGGATGCCAGCATTACAACTTCCCTTATCAAGTCAGGGGATGAAGGTGTGGGTGCTGAGTCCACTTTCCCAATGGAAACCGAGGAAGCCATCACAACCGGTGACGCTTTGGGCACGGTTTCGGTTTCTGACCTGTCAGGTAATCCTTGGGTTATTATCTTTGAGCTTTTAATCCTGCTAAGCATCTCTGATGATATTTCCTTTATCCTGAGCATAGGCGCAGTAAACCCTGAAGCTATACCGGCTGAAGAATTACCGCCGGCCATTGCCTTGACTGTTACGGTTTCTTCTCCCTCTTCTGAGTCTCCCTAAATTTCGGAAGGTAAAGACTTCTCATTTATTTGCTTCACTGTAGATACCATTTTTTGCATTAATCATATATTGTCGTAACCTTGCAGGAGTGCTCTTTGACCACTTATACCAAGTGCTAAACCCACATTTTTCTTTCCAATCAGAAGTCGTTCCCCCTTCCGGCATTGGTCAGTATATTCTTCGCTTGGCGTTTCTCCTTTTCATGAGTAGAACTTCTGTTGCTAAGCTTTCCTCATATTGACCAAAGTATCACGGCTCGAAGGATGGAGCGAAAGAATAGCCAAGCCTCCAGTGCTCCCTGTCTTGCCACTTTCAACAGCCGGTACAGTAGCTCTTGTCCATCAGCTTCCTTCTTTATCTTTCAAGTTGAAATTTAACCCTTATTCATGCATAATTTATTTTGCAGCAATTATACTGGCTTCGCTTCATTTTGAGTCTCGCATTCCCATGCCTACGGGGCCTTTTGCTAAACGTCAATCTTCTAGGGGCGCGGTGACTAGCAAGCGGATGTTAAGCGAATTTATCGAAGATCTTGATGCCGAGGCTTTCACCTCTGCTGTGGATTTCACTGACGAAGTCAACTATATGCTGACGATGCTTGCAAATTTCCACAACGAAGGTTTCATTCGCTTTTGGGTTGATCATTATAAGAAGATCAAGGCTTGTTTACATGAGATCGAGCTCAAGCGTCTCACTCCTGAAGTATTGACCTTGAAGACTCAGCGGGTCGCGTGGATCAAACAAAGCGCTGACTTCATTTGGCATTTCGAACAAAAGCTGACCCTAAAGAGAAAGGAGCATGCGACGGCTTCTGGAGAATCTATTCAATTGCGCGCCCAAATCGAAGCGAATGCTACGCAGCTGAAAGCTATTTTTGAAAAACTCTAACAATGTATATCTGATGGGCTAGCGCTGAAGTAGAAGCTCGACTTTACTGAACGGGTCACGTAAGATTGCGGAGTTTCCAAGCAGGAAATCGCTGAGAAGCTTTCATCCTGCTTGCAACAACGGGCTCAAATCGAAGCGGGGATGGCCGCAGTAGCTGAATGTGAGGAGGAGTTGCGGGGAGTGTGTGAGCGGGTCACCAATTTATTGAAAGCCACGCTTTCCTAATTGTAACTGTATTCCCCTTTTGCATTAATTGTATCTCTTAAACATTTTGATTCATGAATAAGAATATACACATTTTTATGCGCTTATCCGTGTTCTGATTCCTTAATGTGGTGCTAATTAGTTTACTTACTCATTTCGGAGTTTGTAGTTTATGCGCTCGCTTCGGAGCCTGTAGTTTATTCACTCATTCCGGAGTCTATAGTTTATGAACTCATTTCGGAGTTTGTAGTTTATTTACTTATTCCGGAGTCTCTATTTTATGAACTCGCTTCAGAGTTTGTAGTTTATTCACTCATTCCTGAGTCTCTAGTTTATGGACTCATTTCAGATTTTGTAGTTTATTCACTCATTCCGGAGTCTCTAGTTTATGGACTCATTTCGGAGTTTGTTTAGTTTACTTCCCTTGGGCTTATAGGCAAACTCGTCCTAACGTTATAGATAACCCCTGCACTTTGCGACAAAGGTCCGTTAGGTCTTGTGATACTACGGTTTTAGTCCGTGGTACCGTCGCGTTGGCTGATGCATTCCCCGATATGCAGTCTTTACATTGCTGTTCGAGTAGCCCCGCGACTGTCGTATCTCTGATCCCTTCGGGGGCTGGACAAGACGTCTTTAAGTAATATTCTTAGGCGGATTGACCGTCGGAAGAGAAAGCATTAGGGATTTTTCCATGCCGCTTTTTACTTGAGGTTAGGCTCAGTTTGGGAGCCCCGATGAGTCATAACCACTCCGCGCTGGTGTGGGATGATCTCTGATAGTCTCTTAGGCTTTATATGACTTTCCGTCGAGACCCTGAAGCTAGGAATATGTCGTTGCTTCGATTTGATTTGGCTATTTGGAGCCTTTGTTGACATTGCGTCTACTGTAACAAGAAGAATGTCGAGCTGGAGCTGGGATTTTTTCGTCACTCCTTTTTGTTTCGACCCTTGGGCCTTTTGTTGACGTTGCATCTGTATCCTGCTGGAATGATAAGGTACGCCGGGGTTGTTTCTAGGTTGTATATGAACCGTCAAGACTTGGAGATTAGAATTTGCCATGGCTCCGCTTTGTTTCGACCCTTGGGCCTTTTATTGATGTTGCGTCTGCATCCTCTTAGAATGAGAAGGTACGCCAGAGTTGTCTCTAGGTTGTATATGAACCGTCAAGACTTGGAGCTAGGAATTTTCCATGGCTCCATTTTGTTTCGATCCTTGGGTCTTTGTTGACGTCACGTCTACACTGAGAAGGAACGTCAGGCTGATCTCTAGGCTGTAGATGTCGCCATTAAGATCTGGCTCTCCCTTTGACGGAGCCTAGTGGGAAAACATGGTTCCCTTTTCATTTGTGCCCAAGAATTGTATATAGGGGTCAATGTAGACTCACCTGTAAGGCAGAGGAAATTTTGTTTTATTTTATTTTTCATTTCCGCGATGCTCTATCTTTTCAGCTTTTCATATCACGAAAGTCGTGATTGCCCAACCATTTTGGATATTTATCGCGGTGCCCAATCATTTCGACTATTTTTATATTTTTACTCGCTGCTTTTTATTGCGAGTTGACCAAACATTTCGGCTATTTCATATGCATATTTTTTTTCTCGCTGATTTTTATTGCGAGTTACCCATCATTTCGGCTATTTCATATGCATATATTTTTTGCTCGCTGATTTTTATTGCTGGTTGCCCCATCATTTCAGCTATTTTTATATGCATTTTTTTGCTCGCTGATTTTTATTGCGAGTATGGAACTTAAGATCTAATACCAATCTTGGCATCAACATCATTGCGACTGGAATATTGCCAGGAGCGAATCATCATTTGCCGTGAAATGACTTGGAGTTTGACACCTGTTTAGGCATCAGCATCGCTGCAACTGAGATATTGCAAGGAGTGAATCATCATTTTCCTTGAAAGGACTTGGTGTTTGACACCGATTTAGGCATCAACATCGCTACAACTGGGATATTGCCAGGAGCGAATCATCATTTGCCTGTGCTGATTTGAACAAAGGTGGCTTAGTACACAGGGTTAGGATCCTGTCTACTAAGACTTTTCAACTTTATGAGCCGTAAGGGTCTCATAAAGTTATTTCTCCCTACGAGTCGTGAGGATCTCGTTGGCGTATTTTCTCCTTAGGAATCGTGGGGATTACTAAGTGTGTGTTCTCTTATAAGTCGTAAGGATCTTACAAGAGTGTTTTCTCTGTATAAGTCGAGAGGACTTACAAGTGTCGTTCACCATATGAGGACATTCCTCGTCATTGGTGGAACATCGTGGGAAAATCGTTTATTTATGCCCGTGGATTGTATACAAGGGCCAATATTGGACCGTCTGTAGGACAACTTGGGAAATACGACGGCTTAAAAACAGGTCCCCGTAGCTTAAGGCTTTGAATCCTGTGAGCCGTGAGGGTCTCATAAGGGGAGTTCTCCTTACGAGTCGAGAGGATCTCGTAAGTTAAAATTTTATATGATTGCGCCCTTTCGGGTTTTCACAAGCTCGCCAGTAGCCCTGCTGTTTTTACTCACGGCGCACTTTCGGGCTTTCATCCGTGCCTATTTTGCTTGTGGACATACCGCTTTTTTTATAACCGAGATTGCGGGCTGTTCGCCGCCGAAAACCGAGAAGACAAACGACTTGCCTGAATTTGGGGGCAGATGCTACTTGGTTTTATCCGTCCACCTCTCCGAAGATACCAAGTTGATTTATAGCACCATGTGTCGAAGGTTTAGACGGATGCGGCCGATGTAGCAGACTTCGTCAGATTCCTCCTCATTGTGAGGGGTTTTTTATTGTAGGGACGCTTTTCCCTGCGGGCACAAGCCCCTTTTGGTTGCCCATGGATTGTATACAGAGACTAATGTATGTTGTCGCCCGTAGGACGTGGATTAGTCCAAATCCATATTTTCTTAGATTTGGGTTTAGGTTGGGTTTATTTGTTAATCTCATTTGAGACTAAAATCAACTTAATTGTTTGTTGAGAATACGTTAGTCTAATTTTAGACTAAAATCTACTCAACAGGATCATTTAAATCCAACAAAAGAGCATTTGGTCTCTATTGTTTTACTTTAAGGATGTTGCGGTCCATTGGGTTTAAGGACATCATAGTCCGTAGCAGTTTAAAGACGTCATAGTCTGTAAAGTTTAAAAACATCATAGTCTATGAGTTTAGGGACCTCACAGTCCATAAAGTTTAAGGACATCATAGTCCATGAGTTTAAGGACCCCGCAGTCCGTAAAGTTTAAGGACATCATAGTCCAGTTTAAAGACGTCATAGTCTGTATGGTTTTGGTTCAGTCATTTGGGGATGCACTAAAAGTTATTGGTTATTGGGACCCTCCATCTCTCTGAAGACGTTGAGGAATTACAACGACGTATATCAGAGGTATTAAGAGATGTACCATTGAACCAATGTCGGTTGGGAGATCTGTAGTCAAGTTTGGGACTAAGATCAAAGATTTATGAGCATATAAACTCAATTAGGGATCTGTGGCCAACTTAGGCTCGGCCCACTCAGTTAAAATGTTGGACATTTAATTAGGCTCAGTCCTTTTTCATTTAACAATACTGAGTATTGGTTTAGGTTCTGACAACATTTTTTGTCTTTTATTGAGTGCTAAGTACTCATTATAGCTCTGGGGCTTTATTTAAAGAACAATTTATGTTCCCTCGGCGCATACGTGAGGAGCACGTAGTGCGCTTAGCACTGAGCGTCAGCTTTAGAGTGCTACGGCGCTTTCTGTGAAAAAGCGCATACATGAGGAGCACGTGGTGCGCTTGGCACTGAGCGCCATTAAATGAGTGCAGAGCAATCCTTGTGAAAGAGCGCACAAGTGAGGAGCACGTGGTGTGCTTGGCGTTGAGCGCCAGTAAATGAGTACAGAGCGCTCCTTATGAAATAGCGCACACGTCAGGAGCACGTGGTGTGCTTGGCGCTGAACGCCAACCTTGAAGCGCTGGGCGTTTTCTTTTAAAATAGCGCTTGGAGCGCTGCGGCGCTGTGCGCCAGTCTTGGAGCGCTGAGGTGCTTTTTTAAATTGGAGCGCTGCAGCGCTGTGCGCCAGACTTGGAGCGCTAAAACGCTTCTTTAAATTGAAGCGCTAGGGCTCATTTTAGGCAACTTTGATCAGTTCTGCACTCTGAGAATTAAATTCTCGTTCATAAGAGACTTTGTCTCATAGATCTGAGAACTAAGTTCTTATTTTAATAGAAGATTTTACAATCTCTTCTGTTTTTATGAAAGACCTTGTTTTTGTGGATCTGTGATCCAAGGAAAATTAAGTTCTTTCTCCTCCCCTTTTATGATGAGATACTATTATCTCTTTTTATGAAAGACGTCTTTCTTATAGATCTATGATCTTGAAGAAGAATTAGGTTCTCTTTCTTTTGATGAGATGCTTTTATCTTTCTGTTTTATTTACCTTGAAGAAATTCTTCTTCTTCCGAGAGCTTGCTCTTCTCTCTGAAATTTATCAAAGTTTTTGGGGGGGTTCCTCTCTGTGAAACTTATAGGAAGTTTTTTCCGTCTGCAAGACTTTAAGTCTTGGGGCCTTTATATAGTGGAAACTGATTTGTTGAATCAGTTAAAGAGATCTTTTCTTTAATTGATTTGGGGATATTTCCCACCGTTAGATTTTTGATCCTAGGGCTTCTGTTTTATAGAAGACAATTTTCTTGTTTTTAACAAGATTGGGAAATATTTTCTCATACAGAGCTTATTCTGTATCTTTATGATTTTTAATCACCATTAGATCTTTGATCCAACGGTGCTCTAATTTTCGGAGGTAATTTGATGATTTTTAGTCATATTTGTTGGATATTTGATCCAAGGGTAGGGAACATTTAGTTCCAGCACTAGCGCTCTCGTGCTTTGCATGTGTGCCTTGCATCAGAGTCTTTGACTCTTAGCGCTTGGCGCTCAGCGTTTTTGTGCTTTTCACGTGATGCGCTGCTTCAGAGTCTTTGACTCTTTAGCGCTGACGCTCAGCGCTCTCGTGCTTTACACGTAAGGCGCTGCTTCAAAGTCTTTGACTCTTTAGCGCTGGCACTCTTGGCGCTCAGCGCTCTCGTGCTTTGCACGTGATGCGCTGCCTCAGAGTCTTTGACTCTTTAGCGCTGGTATTTTTGGCGCTCAGCGCTCTCGTGCTTTGCACGTGAGACGCTGCTTCAGTTCAAATTTTGAATTTTGAATAGAGTTTTGCTCTCAATTGAGACCATATCTTTGAGGACTCTCCCCCCTTTTTATAAGCGAACAAGTAGCTCTTGGCTGAAAATTTTGGCGGGAACAAATGCCCCCTACTACTTTGCCTACGTAAGTATGTACGTGGGTGAAGTAGTGCATAGTTATGTATGGCAATAGAATTGAGGGCTTAGGGGACAAGTTTAGAGTCCTTGTAGCCTAAGACTTTTTTCATCTTCATGAGCCGTAATGGTCTCAAGAAGGTTTTTTCTCCTTACTAGTCGAGAGGATCTCGTAAGTGTAAATTCTCCCTAGAAATCATGAGGATTTCTATGTGTTCATCGCCTCCGTGAGTCGTAAGGATCTCACACGAGTATTTTTCCTTACGAATCATGAGGACCCGTAAGTAGCTTCTTTATTTCATTGGCGAATGTGGCTTTGGCGAATGTGGCCCGCAGATGGTCCATCTTGACCTCCTTGTAGAGCAGCAATAGCTTAGGAAACAGGTTCAGATATGCCGCCTAAGACTTTTCAACTTTATGAGCCGTGAGGGTCTCATAAAGACTTTTCTCCCTACGAGTCGAGAGGATCCCGTATGTGTAATTTTCTCCTTAGGGGTCGTTGGGACTCCTAAGTGCGTTTTCTCTTGAGAGTCTTAAGGATCTCACAGGAGAATTTTCTCCCTTACAAGTCGAGAGGACTCGTAAGTGGCCGTTTCCCCCCTTGTCGATATTTGACTTGGGAGAGTATGGCCCATGGATAGTCCATCTTGACCTTCTTGCAGGCTTAGAAGATAGGGTTAGGATCTGCCACCTAAGACTTTCCAACTTTATGAGCCATGAGGGTCCGTAAAGACTTTTCTCCCTACGAGTCGAAAGGATCCCGTAGTTGTAATTTCTCCTTAGGAATCGTGAGGATTCCTAAGTGCGTTTTCTCTTGAAAGTCGTAAGGATCTCATAAGAGAATTGTTTTGCTTACAAGTCGAGAGGACTCGTAAGTGGTTGTTTCCCTCCTTGTCGATATTCGACTTGGGAGAGTATGGCCCATGGATAATCCATCTTGACCTTCTTGTAAGGCAGTGATGGCTTAGGAGACAGGGTTAGGATCTGCCACCTAAGACTTTTCAACTTTATGAGCCATGAGGATCTCATAAAGACTTTTCTCCCTGCTTGTCGAGAAGATCCCGTAGGTGACTTTTCTCCCTAGGAGTCGTGAGGACTCCTAAGTGCATTTTATCTTGAGAATCGTAAGGATCCCACAAGAGAATTTTCTTTTCATGCGCGGGGACACTAATTTCCCCGAGGTCGAGACGAATCGAGAGATTCCTGCAAAGACACTGATTTCTCTGCGGGTCGACGCGAATCGAGATGTTCTCGTCAAGGACGCTGATTTCCCTAGAGGTCGAGACGAATTGAGATATTCCTGCAAAGACACTGATTTTTGTGCGGGTCGACGCGAATCGAGATGCTCTCGTCAAGGACGCCAATTTCCCTGAATCGAGGTTTTTCCACGGACACTGATTTCCCTGGAGGTCGAGACGAATCGAGGGATTCCTGCAAAGACACTTATTTCCTTGCGGGTCGACGCAAATCGAGAGGTTCTCGCCAAGGACGCTAATTTTCCTGAATCGAGAGGTTATGCCAAGGACACTGATTTCCCTAGAGGTCGAGACGAATCGAGGTATTCCTGCAAAGACACCGATTTCCTTGCGGGTCGACGCGAATCGAGAGGTTCTCGCCAAGGACGCTGATTTTCCTGAATCGAGAGGTCTTGCCAAGGACACTGATTTCCCCGGAGATCGAGACGAATCGAGGTATTCCTGCAAAGACACTGATTTCTCTGCGGGTCGACGTGAATCGAGAGGTTCTCGTCAAGGACATTGATTTCCCTGAATTGAGATATTGCCAAGGACACTGATTTCCCTGGGGGTCGAGACGAATCGAGGTATTCCTTCAAAGACACTGACTTCTCTACGGGTCGATGCGAATCGAGATATTCTCGTCAAGGACGCTGATTTCCCTGAATCGAGGTTTTTGCCAAGGACACTGATTTCCCTGGGGTTGAGACGAATCGAGAGATTCCTGCAAAGACAGTGATTTCTTGCGGGTCGACGCGAATCGAGATGTTCTCCTCAAGGATGCTGATTTCTCTGAATCGAGATATTTGCCAAGGACACTGATTTCCCTGGGGTCGAGACGAATCGAGAGATCCCTGCAAAGACATTGATTTCTTTGCGGGTCGACGCGAATCGAAAGGTTCTCGCCAAGGACGCTGATTTCCCTGAACCGAGAGATTTCGTGAGTTGACTTGATTCCGAGACGGGGCCATTGGATGACGTACTTCCGAGACGGGATCATTTGCTGACGTATTTCCGCGACGGGGTCATTGGATGACGTATTTCCACGACGGGGTCATTGGATGACGTATTTCCGCGATGGGGTCATTGACTGACGTATTTCCGCGACGAGGTCATTGGCTGACGTACTTCCGCGACGGGGTCATTGGATGACGTATTTCTGCGATGGGGTCATTTGCTGATGTATTTCCGCGACGGGGTCATTGGATGACATGTTTCCGCGACGAGGTCATTTGCTGACGTATTTTCGTGATGGGTTCATTTGCTGACGTATTTCCAAGACGGGGTCATTAGATGACGTGCTCCGCTTTCTGCGGTGTCAGGTTGACTTGCTCCGCTTTCTGCGGTGTCGGGGCTGACTCTAGATTGTCTATGAACCGTAGAGTCTTGAAACTGGGGACTTTACCGTGGCTCCGATTGGTGGTGTCTCGTCCATGCCCTGCTGGCATGAGGAGGAACACCGTTGTTGGTCTTCTAGGATACAGATGTTGCTGTCGAGATCTGACTTTCCCTTTGACAGAGTTCTGGCGGGGAAATGTGGTCCCCTTTTTGTTTATGCCCATGGACTGTATACAGGGGTTAGTATGGACTCACCTGTAGGGCAAAAGTTTCATTTCATATGTATATTTGTTCTCTTTCCGCGATGCTCTATTATTTCAGCTTTTTATATCGCGAAAGTCGCGATTGCCCAATCATTTCGGCTATTTTTCGCGGTGCCCAATAATTTCGGCTATTTTTTTACTTGATATTTTTTATTGCGAGTTGCCAAATCATTTCAGCTATTTTGTATGCATATATTTTACTCGCTGATTTTTATTGCGAGTTGCCCAAACATTTCGGCTATTTCATATACATTTTTTTCGAGTATGGAACTTATTGTCTGATACCAATCTTGCATCAGTATCGCTGCAACTGGAATGTTGCCAGGAGCGAATCATCATTTGCCATGAAAGGACTTGGAATTTGATACCGATTTAGGCATCAGTATCGCTACAACTGGGATATTACCAGGAGCGAGTCATCATCTGCCTTTGTCGGTTCGAACAAAGGTGGCTTAGCAAGCAGGGTTAAGATCCT
Source organism: Agapanthus africanus (assembly GCA_030015575.1). Taxonomy (NCBI): domain Eukaryota; kingdom Viridiplantae; phylum Streptophyta; class Magnoliopsida; order Asparagales; family Amaryllidaceae; genus Agapanthus; species Agapanthus africanus. Next base: position 114,537,248 of record JASDDO010000014.1, read on the forward strand.
GTCGATTAAGGCTTTTGACTTCATGAGCCGTAAGGGTCTCATAAAGGTGTTTCTCCCTACGAGTCGTGGGGATCTCGTAGGTGTCTTTTCTCCTTAGGAATCGTGAGAATTCCTAAGTGTATGTTCTTTTGTAAGTCGTAAGGATCTTGCAAGAGTGTTTTCTCCTTGTAAATCGAGAGGACCTACAAGTGTTTGTTCATCAAATGAGGGCATTCCTTGTCGTTGGTGGGACTCGGCAAGGAAATGATTATTTGTACCCGTGGATTGTATACAAGGGTCAGTATTGAACCGCTTGTAGGGCAGTCTGTGAAAGGTGATGGCTTAAGAATAGGTTCAGATCCCTGTAGCTTAAGGCTTTTGAATCTTATGAGCCGTGAGGGTCTCATAAAAGGGTTCTCCTTACGAGTCGTGAGGATCTCGTAAGTGTGATTTCTCCTTAGGAATCTTGGGGATCCCTAAGTGTGTTCCTCCTTTGTGAGTCATAAGGATCTCACGCAGGTAGTTTTCTCCTTACAAGGTCGAGAGGACCATGCAAGTATCTTTTAACGAGATTGCGCCCTTTCGGGTTTTCACAAACTCGCCGGTGGTCCTGCTGTTTTTACTCACGGAGCCCTTTCGGGTTTTCATCCGTGCCGATTTTTCTTGTGGACGTACCGTCGCTTTTTTTTAACGAGTCTGCGCCCTTTCGGGTTTTCACAAACTCACCGGTAGCCCTGCTGTTTTTACTCACGGAGCCCTTTCGGGTTTTCATCCGTGCCCATTTTACTTATGGACGTACCGTTTTTTTACGAGTCAGCCCAAGGATGCTGCGGGTTTGTAGTAGTTTAAAGATGTTTCGGTCAATTATTCGTAGGTCCGGGATATATCCCGGGCAATGTACGATTACGCAGCTAGATGTTCTTATAATTCTTCGTATCTTTTGTGTCAGAGGTAGATTCCTTAAAGAGAGGGCTGAAGGCTATTTCTTCATCAGAGTCACTTCTAAACGTGAGAACTTGCGATCCCTTGGTATCAACCATGTGACAGTTGCCGGCAGTTCTTTTGCGTTCATCTGTCGTGCTTCTCTGTTCCCGACGAGCCTTGCGCTTCACTAGCCGGATGTAACATATCCCTGCCATCAATTTTTAAAGGCATTACACCCTTCAGCAGGGGTGCGTGATCCTCTGATGGTATAAGCAGTAATTTGGATGTACATCCTTTTCGTCAAGGTGTATCCCACCAGGAGTGTTTCCTTCGGAAGGTGGCAGCTTCATTTCTATTGACATGGCTTTGGCGTACCGTTTCCTCGTCTTAAGTTTGCTTTTATTTGCGAGGGATGTGTCTTGATCTGGTGGGAGTGTTTTAACCCTTTCGTCCAGCCGCCAGCGTTTGGCTTTTTCGAATATGGCCATTTCGCGCTCCCGATCGGCTTTGCTTTTCTGACGGGTTGCGTTCAGCAGCAGATCGATCATCTCGACAGACGGTTCCAAGGGTTTTGGTTCAGGATCTGCCCCCAATTTCTCTGCATCAGGAGCATCAGGAGCTTCTTCACCATCTATTGATGAGAGAGAGATCACGTGGCAGCTTGCCACATAATTCTCAGGTTCATCTGACGAGTCTTCTCCCTCATCTTTGTTGCCATCTCTGTTTTCAAGGATGTGGTTGAGAAACTCTTGGTGTGTGACCGGGGTTTGCGCCTTCTGGTTGTATTTCTCCAGCGCGTAAATATGCTTTTGCGGATCCGTGCGCTTGTCGTCAAACTGCGTGGGATTTTTTGTCTTCTTCTTTTTCTTTGAAGACTTTGATGGCTGAGCCTGGGTGTTTTGCCCATCGCTATTAACTCCCAGTGTTAGGCATGGTTTTAGCATCCCCTCAATGATCTCGGGATCTAGCGGGCTTTTCCACCTGATTGCCGGGCATGCTTGAAGATCCTTCAGCATTCTTTGCGTTTTTTGCCGAAAGAACTACTTCCTATGGAACTTCCTCTATAAACAAGCATGATGCCCCCGGCGTGTCCACCCTTTTAGGGGTGCGCTGTTGTGACGGATTTACCTTCCAGTTTTCGGACAGCGCGAACTTGCCCTGTTGATACTGGTCTTCAACCCAATTTTTGAAGACGTAGCAGTCTTCGATCGGATGGCCCAATACTCGGTGGCAGGGGCAGTAATTGGGATCGGTTACATCGTTTGGTTGTAGTGGGTGTCTCGGCTCCGGTAGAGTGATAAGTTTGCGCACTGCTAGGTCAAACAGTCTCCTTATTTTATCCTAGAGAAACGAGTAAGGACGTCTCAACTTCTCATCGAGGGATTGGCGCTTGTTGCTTTGGAGAACTACCGGTCTTGGGCCACTCGGTTGTTGAGCGTTGGCGACGAAGGTTGCTTTCCCTTTCCCCTTCTCATTCCAAGGATTCGCCTTTGAGGAGGACGGTCTATGGTTCATCTGGTCCATTTGGGCCAGCTTGTCAATCAAGGCCTAGAAAGAAGTTGGCTTGAAGAACATCATGAATTGAGATATGGTTGCCTGCGGATCGAGGGTTCCCACAAACATGCCCACTGTAGGAGCTTCCTCTATGCGCTGTTCGCACTTCAACCATAGGTTCCGCCACCGTATCGCGTACTGAACCCATGTTTCTCCCAGCTTCATCCTGGCGTTAATTAGTGCGGTGATCGGGGTGCGCTCTCTAGCGCTTGCGAATCTCTGTGTAAACAGTAGCTCCATTTCTGCAAATGTCTTGACAGAGTCATTCGGGAGCTCGGAATACCACTCAAATGCTGTCTCCGACAAGCTGCCAACGAATTGGCGAAGCAGTAGCTTATCGTCACCTCCGGTGTTGCCGCACAGAGCCCTGAATTGAGCAACGTGCTGGTGTGGATTCCCCGTCCCCTTATATACATGGAATTTAGGGATCGTATACCCAGCGGGTACTTTATTTGGTCGTACCAACCCGGCTAGGGTTGTCCAGTCTTAACAATTTGGCCGGCCGCTTCGCTCACCTGATGAGCTCGTATCTATTGAGAGATATATTCATCCAGGGTGGCTTTGGAGATGGTCTCCTCTTTGGCTGCTAATAGAGCTGGAAGAGGGTTCGATGTCTCCCCTCTGTCATCTTCAAGGATAATCGGGGGGTCTTCAGCTGGAGGATCCGACTGTATCATCATCCCGACCATATCTTGGAATAAAAGCGCTATTCGTTTTATGTTGGCCTCTTATTCCGCGGCCTCTTTGTCTTTCCTCTCGAGAATTCTGCGGAGGAACTCGGCATTGGTTTCTTATTCCTGACGTTGCTCCGATGTTATTTCCGGGCTTTCTTTTGGCCAAGTAAGTGAGGCCATCTGTGTTAGTATCTCCTGGAGCTTTTGTTGTTGTCGCTCCAGAGCCTTTGTCACTGATCGGGTGAGTGGTCGATAGACCGTGGAGATACGGATATCCTTTTTTTCGGAAGCCATGTAAATGGTGTGCACCACCATGTCCCCAGACTTGGGGCGTTCAGTGCCCTTTAGATTCGTCACAGACGCAGAGATCTTCTCCGGCCTTCTCCTTTTGTGGATGGTTGAAGTTGAGGGAGCCGTTGTAGCGGGCACCCAAGTAGTTGACACCTTCTGTGGTATGACAGGATGTTCCTTCTCTTGCCGAACTATAATCTTCTTCGGTCGGCGGGAGTAGTCTTGGCTGATCACCGAGTCTTGGACCTGTCGCCAGACCTTGTGAATTTTAGAGGACAACTGCTGAGGGGCTTGTTCTGGCTATGCTTTTGTAGCGTTCTCCACAGGTAGAGGAGATCTTTTCAGGAAGGCGGTCGGAGAATTTTTGCGAACCCTCCTGAGTGGTTCAAAGCTGTTTCCAGTTGGAACAGCAACGTCGACTTCCATCGTTGGAGCTGGCAGAGTCAGTCTAGAAGCCGAACTGCCCCCAGCTTTCCTCACTCGGTGCCAGTGGTGACGTCGAGCGTGTCGAGCAGACGGGACCACCTTTGCTGTTGTATGAGCTTCTTTATGCCCCCCGCTCTGATGAGAGGTTGTTATTGGCGCCTGCCTGTCAAAGACTGACATCCGCTGGGAAGGAATAGTCAACCTATCGAAGGCCGACTTTCGAGTAGGGGAAGCAGTTTGGACGGCTTCAGCTGCAGCAGGAGCTGGGATAGCCTTCTCTTGTATTGCAAGCCTCTTCGTGGGCCCCTTTGAGCTTAGGCTCAGCCTGTCGAAGACTGAGGTATTAAACTTGGACGACCCATTGAGAGGGGCCGCGGTAGTGGTGAGCCGATCAAAGACCGACTTCTTCGGAGCTTCTTGCGGCGGCAGTAGGGCGTTGAAGCTCATTAGTGGGAGCATGGTCCCAAAGAACAGTCCAGTGGTGGCCTGAGTCACCTGTTCCACTGGCAACGTAAAAACGGAGGCCGCTAGAGACCCATAGGTCACTCCTCCAGCAAGGATAGGGTGGGAGTTGTTGCAGCTAGTGCAGTTGGAAGCCATTTTCTCTGCACGGGAGCAAGACACCAATTCTTAGTACCTCGAATCCAGGGGCAACCACATTAAACCGCTATTCGTTCGCGAACACGACACACGAAGTGTGGAGTGGAAAGAGGAAAAGGTCCTACCGGGCATGCCAGAATCTGTTCGCCGCCAAAAATCGGGAAGACAAACGTCTTGCCTGAATTTGGGGGTAGATGCTCCTTGGTTTTATCCATCCACCTATCCGAAGATGCCAAGTTGATTTATAGCACCATGTATCAAAGGTTTAGAAGGATGCGGCCGATGTAGCAGACTTCGTCAGATTCTCCCTCATTATAAGGGATTTTGATTGTGGGGACGCTCTTCCCTTCAGGCGCAAGCCCCTGCAGTTAATTACGCTACCGCGTCGCGGTAACCACTTTCTCCTTCTCCAGATGGTCACTTCGTGTCGTGTGTCTTTGTTTTGTTTTTGGTTGCCCGTGGATTGTATACGGAGACTAATGTATGTTGTCGCCCATAAGGCATGGATTAGTCCAAATCCGTATTTTCTTAGATTTGGGTTTTTGTTGGGTTTAGGGATCGTTAATCTCATTTGAGACTAAGATCAATTTAAACGTTTGTTAAGAATACGTTAGTCTAATTTTAGACTAAGATCTACTCAACAGGATCATTTAGATCCAACAAAAGAGCATTTGGGCTCTATTGTTTTACTTTAGGGATGTTGCGGTCCATTAGGTTTAAGGACATCATAGTCCATGGCAGTTTAAATACGCCATAGTCTGTAAAGTTTAAAGACACCATAGTCTATGAGTTTAAGTACCTCACAGTCCATAAAGTTTAAGGACATCATAGTCCATGAGTTTAAGGACCCCACAGTCCGTAAAGTTTAAGGACATCATAGTCCAATTTAAAGTCATCATAGTCTGTATGGTTTTGGTTCACCCGTTTGGGGATGCACCAAAAGTTATTGGTTATTGGGACCCTCCATCTCTCTGAAGACGTTGAGGAATTACAACGACGTATATCAGAGGTATGAAGAGATGTACCCTTGAACCAATGTCGGTTGGGAGATCTGTAGTCAAGTTTGGGACTAAGATCAAAGATTTATGAGCATATGAGCTCAATTAGGGATCTGTGGCCAACTTGGGCTCGGCCCATTCAGTTAAAATATTGGACATTTAATTAGGCTCAGTCCTTTTTCATTTAACAATGCTGAGCATTGGTTTGGATTCTGACAACATTTTTTTGTCTTTTATTGAGTGCTGAGCACTCATTATAGCTCTGGAGCTTTATTTAAAGAACAATTTATGTTCCCTCAGCACATACGTGAGGACCACGTGGTGCGCTTGGCGCTGAGCGCCAGATTTAGAGCGATAAGGCGCTTTCTGTGAAAGAGCGCACACGTGAGGAGCACGTGATGCGCTTGGCGCTGAGCGCCAGTAAATGAGTGCAGAGCACTCCTTGTGAAAGTGCGCACACGTGAGGAGCACGTGGTGAGCTTGGCGCTGAGCGCCAGTAAATGAGTGCAGAGCGCTCCTTGTGAAATAGCGCACATGTGAGGAACACGTGGTGCGCTTGGCGCTGAGCGCCAACCTTGAAGCGATGGGCGTTTTCTTTTAAAATAGCGCTTGGAGCGCTACGGCGCTGTGGGCTAGTCTTGGAGCGCTGAGGCGCTTCTTTAAACTAGAGCGCTAAGAGCGCTGTGGCGCTGTGCGCCAGACTTGGAGCGCTAAGGCACTTCTTTAAATTGGAGCGCTAAGGCTCTTTTTAGGTAAGTTTGATCAATTCTACGCTCTGAGAATTAAATTCTCGTTCATAGGAGACTTTGTCTCATAGATCTGAGAACTAAGTTCTTATTTTAATAGAAGATTTTACAATCTTTTCTGTTTTTATGAAAGACCTTGTCTTTGTGGATCTGTGATCCAAGGAAAATTAAGTTCTTTCTCCTCCCCTTTTATGATGTGATGCTATGATCTCTTTTTGTGAAAGATGTCTGTCTTATAGATCTATGATCTTGAAGAAGAATTAGGTTCTCCTTCTTTTGATGAGATGTTTTGATCTTTCTGTTTTATTTACCTTGAATAAATTCTTCTTCTTCCGAGAGCTTGCTCTTCTCTCTGAAATTTCTCAAAGTTTTTGGGGGGGTTCCTCTCTGTGAAACTTATGGGAAGTTTTTTCCGTCTGCAAGACTTGAAGTCTTGGGGCTTTTATATAGTGGAGACAGATTTGTTGAATCAGTTAAAAAGATCTTTTCTCTAATTGATTTGGGGATGTTTCCCGCCGTTGAATCTTTGATCCTAGGGCTTCTGTTTTACAGAAGACAATCTTCTTGTTTTTAACAAGATTGGGAAATATTTTCCCATACAGAGCTTATTCTGTATCTTGGTGATTTTTAATCACCTTTGGATCTTTGATCCAATGGTGCTCCAATTTTCAGAGGTAATTTGATGATTTTTAGTCATCTTTGTTGGATCTTTGATCCAAGGATAGGGAACATTTAGTTCCAGCTCTAGCGCTTTCGTGCTTTACACGTGAGCGCTGCATCAGAGTCTTTGACTCTTAGCGCTTGGCGCTCAGCACTTTCGTGCTTTGCACGTGATGCGCTGCTTCAGAGTCTTTGACTCTTTAGCGCTGACGCTCAGTGCTCTCGTGCTTTCCATGTGAGACGCTGCTTCAGAGTCTTTGACTCTTTAGCGCTGGCGCTCTTGGAGCTCAGCGCTCTCGTGCTTTGCACGTGATGCGCTGCCTCAAAGTCTTTGAGGCTCTCGTGCTTTGCACGTGAGGCACTGCCTCAGTTCAAATTTTGAATTTTGAATAGAGCTTTGCTCTCAATTGAGGCCACATCTTTGAGGACTCTCCCCCCTTTTATAGGGAACAAGTGGCTCTTGGCCGAAAATTTTGGCGGGAATACGCCCTTTCGGGTTTTCACAAGCTCACCAGTAGCCCTGCTGTTTTTACTCACGGCGCCCTTTCGGGTTTTCATCCGTACCCATTTTGCTTGTGGACATACCATTTTTTTTGCGACCCATCTGTTTGCCAACGGGAATTCGGAAGTGGCTTCATTGCTGAGGTAGCTGTGTAGCCGGTAGTACTTGAGTTGCAACTTCTGCTGTTGAGACTTCGAAAGTAACACAGATCTTAAGGGTGGATATTGTCATATTTGTGGCGATGCGCCATGTTTCAGGCGGCACACTAGTTTTAGGACATTCCGGTCTATTGTTAGTTTAGGAAAATCTCGGTCCATTGTTAGTTTTGGGACATCTCAGTCCATAGCCAGTTTAAGGACATAGTGGTCTATTGTTAACATTTTCGAGGCAACGGATCTTCTGGATACTCCTTTCAGGGTTTTGACTCAGGAAGATAGTGAGCGGACACAAGCGTCGTCATCTATCATTGATCCGAATCGTAACCCGTTAAGCATTGTATTTTTTGAGGAATCGGCCATTTATTGGCCGGAAGGGTCTTTCGCCATGCATATCCATGAGCATGTAGGCCCCACCATGGTAGACCTTGTCTAGGATGTACGAGCCTTCATAGTTCGGCTTGAATTTCCCCCGTTTTGCACGATTGGGGATCATAGCTCTTTTGACGACTAGCACGAGTTTGCCTTAGCGGAATGTTCTCGGCCGGGTCATTTTTTCATATGACCGCGTCATCCACACCTTATAAGCCTCCAAGTTTTGTTGTGCTATAAGGCAAGTTTCATCGAGGGCATCGAGCTCCTCAAGCCGGAGATGACTGTTTTCTTCATCTGTCAGTTCATATTGAACCGCTACTCGGAGAGAAGGGAATTCTATTTCCAAAGGAAGGACTGCTTCCGTGCATGTAACAACTCCATTTTTAGTGTACAAAAATTTGCTTTAAATTTAATGTATACTTGGAGTATTTACTTTTGCTGTTACCAATTTAAGTATTTATTTCACTTTATAATTACAAGAAGGAGCTTGTAGCTCATTGGTAATACCTTGCATTGCTGAACAAAGCCACCAGAGTTCAAATACCATGCCCCACATTATTTTTAATCTTTATTTATTTTAAATTTTTTAGAATCCCAACAGTCAACACGAGATAACTCCAAATTTCTCCACTACACCTGAAAAACTGAATATACCAGAGGCTTAATCAGGCGACCCCCCACCTCCTCAGCATTCGACTCGGCCCCACTCGGACCGGCGCCGCCGGCCGGACTCGGCCGGACGGCCGAGTTGTCAACACGAATAAGTTGCCTCTTCACCTTCTCAACATCCCCGCACACTCCATTTATTTGGATCGTTTACAGAGAGCCCATTAACCACCATTTACTCCTCTTTTTTTAATGATTTTCAATACATTTTTTAAATTAAAACCCTTCATCTACCCTAACCCTAGCCTAATCCTATAAATACCAACCCTACCCTCTACCCTCTCACCCCAAAACTCTGAGCCAACTCTCAAAAAATTCCAAGAAACCTTGTGTACTTTGAAATCGAGCACGAAGCGAAGCTACGGCGAATTTTCCGGCGAACTTATGACGATCATTCTAGGAGCTCCCGGCGAAGAAGGGACATACCGGCAACTCCTCCCGTTCCACCTCCCTCTCTTTGTTGTCCTAAACTCGTATGTCCCCAAATTCTACCTCTCTTTTCTTTTCTAAAATACGGATTTACAAAACAGGACGGAATCGGAACCAATCCGATTTCCGATTCGGTTTCTTTATAAAACTTCACTTCTCGTTAATACAATTATGCTTAAACTCTCTCGTGTTGACTATTAAACACAAATCGTGATCAAGTTTCATATCACAAAACAATTGCTATTTCATTTTACCGTATTTTTTCATGTAAATACCACATAGTTTCAATTCCACCTTCAACATCACAAAACCTTCCTATACCTTTAAATAGATAACGAGGTAATGAACTACCTCCTCACACACTCATATGCAACATAGCACAATACCCTTGGGAATATAGAATATGGGAAAACGACATTTTTACAAATAAATACCATTTACTTCATAAAACCGTTTTCTAAAGGATTTAGTATTTATACAATCATTGCAAAGCGCCACTACAACCGATTTTGGGGAACCCGTTCGAGATGGTGCGGATTATCGCACATCCTCGGACTTAGTAGTGCGAGATTCAGACCTCCGCAAGGAGCATTCGGTCTCGAATGATTTAAAATACTACATCTTAAGAAAACGAGATTTCTAGAATATTATAGATATATACAAAAATTATTTTCATATAAATATATGTATATGTAACATAAAGATATGTATTTTGAAGTATTATAAATATTCCACCTTTTTCTAAAAATATCATAAGAATCAATTTTACACTAAAATACCATGAATTCCATATAAAACCAATATTACAAATAAATACCTTTTATTATGAATTTAGGATATTCTCATTAGAATTGTCACAAATATAAAATCTACATTTATTACAACTCTAAAGACGATAATAAATACTTGGGTATATTTTGAAAACTATACAAAGTATTTTTACGTAAAACCCCCTCAAGTTCTTTAATTTACCCTAAGGACCCTAGTAAATATAGGTTTAAGCGGGACCAATCTCTTGAGCCTCAGGGAGTCGGAGAAGTGGGTGCTTGCCTATCTAAGGTAGACAACTTAACAACGGTGTTATTAATACTGTAATCGTCTTTGAAAAAGACACAAATCATGCCGCCCATGTGCAGCGGTTACCGATAATATCAAAATAATCAGGACTTCAATTTACCTTTCTAATTGTCTGACTCAGTTTGAGTCTCATTATAATCTGACTTGAATATGATTCAAGTACAATCTACAATCTACAATCTACAATATTCCAATTCAACATGAATCCATGAATCCATTATACAACTTGACTTAACCGAACCATGGATATACGTTCCATTTACATGATTCTCCAGTTACATCCATTTACATGATTCTACGGTTACATCCGTTTACTAATATCATGGTTTCGGTCAGTCAATCAATTATACAATCAATACAATTTACAAAACAACAATGTACAGAAAGAATGTGATAAACGGTAGATTGGAATGGAAGGTGTTAGAAGTGGCACGAGACAGTAAGACTTAATACACCTAACATGAATCCAATTGCTATTGTACCATGGCATAAACGGTTCCTTGTACCATACTTGCCTCTAGTCTCTGGCATATAGAGACTCCTCTCGTATACACTGGCATTCTTCTGTAACAAGCTACAAACAACAGCGTTAATACGACATTACAACAATATAATTCAACTTTAAAAGATACCTTCTTATTCTGTCTATTCTACTTTCCTCTTATTTTTGGGACTTACCGAGCGACCTGTTCGCTGACGACATTCTATTTCTTTCTTCTTTAAATGTTGTCGGGTGATTTGGACCCGTCAGAGATCGAGCCCACTACTGAAGACTTGGACCAGTTCAGTGAAGACCCCGAGCTCTAGTCATTGTACACTTTCTATTGAGTACTTTCATTTCTGTTATGCCATTGTTTAGGCATCGCTTTTTATTTCAGTTGTATTTACTTTCCATGCATTGTACAGAAAAAATGTGAATAAATAAAGTTGATGTTTTATTATATCTTGCCTCTTGTGTATTTACATTTATATTGCTTAGATACGCTTAGCGTATTTACTTCACAGTAAATACGTAGCGGACCAGTCCCGTCCCCTTCGTCGTACACCGGGAAGCGGGGCGTGACAGGTTTTGTTGGTGGCCCATGCAGGTCAGAGCTGTATAGAACCCTACTATGCAATTCTATTCTGCGTGAACAACCTAAGCAAGATAACACAAGAACCAGTAACTAAAACATTCTTTACAATTCATGTTCCTTGAATCTTATCATTTCAAATATTTTGAATCTGTCCTAACCTAAATTTTTCTTCAAAGGTTATGGATTCCCCAAACAACACAAGCGCCAACTTCAACAACACTCCACCTCCACTACCCATTGTGCCTACTGTTCCTTCTCTACCCACCGAGCAAACGGTTCTACTTGAGGCGATCCGCAGCCTCCTTGAAGGACAGCAACAACTACTGAACTGTCCCAAGACTGAAGCACCTGGGATAAAGCAATTCATAGCTTTACATCCCAAACAGTTCTCCGGAAAGGGAAGCCCACTTGAAGCTGAGGAATGGGCACAAAGCATAGAGGATGATCTGGCGGCAGCACAAGTGTCAGACATAGTTTGGGTCCGTGTGGCGAAACTGCAGCTCACGGACAATGATCGCAACTGGTGGAAGGCAGAAGAAAGCCGTCTTGAACAGCCTATTGAATGGAAGACTTTCCGCGATAAGTTTGACGCGAAGTACTTCCCTATGACTGCCAGGTTTGACATGGAAGAGCAGTTTATTCATCTACAACAAGGTTCTATGTGGATCAAGTCGGTAGATGAGTATGACGCTGAATTCACCATGCTCAGTCGATAAGATATGTCACAATATTTCAAATTTTTAATATCACATACTACACAGCTAACACAATCCTTTAAACAGATTCGCGGCATATTTGATACCGACGGACAAGATCAGAGCCCGTCGATTTCAACAGGGGTTGGACACGGAAATTCAGGCTGCACTAGCCACAGGGAAATTTTCAACTCATAAGGATGCTCTGGAAGCTGCCCGCAGTTATGAGGCGATGATAAAGGCAAGAGGCAGACCTCAGTCTGCAGGAGTTAAGCGCCCTGCCAACCAGATGGCAGGAGGAGCCTCGTCCAGACCACCTTTTGTGCTAAGACGTCCAGGAGCACCAATCAACAGGCCCAGCCTAGCTTTTTGTAACTATTGCAAGAGAAATGGGTATTTGGCAAAAGATTGCCGGCGTGCGAACAACCATTGCTTGATCTGCGGCTCAGCTGCTCATGGTATTGGGTCTTGTCCTCCTAAACAAGATCCAATTGCTGCACCCAGGCCAGCAAACAATTACCCACAGCGCCCAGCCATCCAAGCACCTGCTCCAATACTTACACTACCTGCACCACCCAGAGGACCACAAGCTGCACCACCTCCTCGTCAGTTCCATCAAGATCAAAGGAACGTTCCGAGGAATGTTCCTCTGGCCAGAAGGAATGTACCAAGGCGCCAGGCTTTCACGATGACAGTGGAAGAAGCTGAGGCCACTGGCCAAGTTATCACTGGTAACCATTTCTTTCTCAAATTCTCTTTCAGTCTTGATATTTATCTACATACTTTTCCTATACCTAAAACATATTCCACATATCTTAGGTACAATCTTAGTATCCTCAATACCTGTACTAGCACTTTTTGATACTGGAGCATCTCACTGCCTTATGTCGCAACGGTTCGTCCGAACCCATGTGATTCCAGTCTCACCGCTTGTATCCAGCTGGAATGTCAGTTCAGGGAATGGCGTTCTAAAGGCAATAATGGGATACAGCTTGTGTCCAGTAGTCGTCTGCAGCAGAGAGTTTTATGCTGACTTCAAAGTGCTGGACATACCGAACTTCGATGTGGTCTAGGTATGGATTGGCTTGGAACTTTTTATGCTACCATCGACTGTCGTCAAAGGAGGGTAGTATTCGAGATTCCAGACCACCCGGTCTTCTATTTCAAAAGCGGGGACCGTACCCTGGAGCCAAGTACCTACAAAGGGAAGCCAAGAGAAGCAGTAGTTGCAGCAGCTCAAGCGGAGGAAGAATCAAGACCAGATGTGGTTCGAGAGTTCGACGATGTGTTTCCTGACGATATATCAGGTTTGCCTCCCGATCGAGCTCTTGAATTCAGCTTTGATTTAGTACCAGGAGCACAATCGGTGATCAAAGCACCTTATCGACTAAGTCCGGAAGGATTGAAAGAAGTCCGAACACAGTTGGACGAATTACTGGTGAAAGGATGGATTCGTCCCAGCACTTCAAGTTGGGGATCACCTGTACTACTTGTGAAGAAGAAGGAAGGTTCATACAGAATGTGCATCGATTACAGAGCCTTGAATGAAGTCACTATAAAGAACAAGTATCCACTTCCGCGCATCAACGATTTATTCGATCAGCTAAGTGGATCTTGTGTTTTCTCTAAATTGGATCTTCGTTCAGGTTATCATCAGGTGAAGGTCAAAGAAGCTGATATTCATAAAACAGCTTTCAGAACTCGCTATGGACATTACGAATTTCTAGTGATGCCATTTGGAGTGACCAACGCACCAGCAATATTCATGAACCTAATGAATCAAGTTTTTCGGGAGTACTTAGACAGGTTTGTTATCATCTTCATCGACGACGTCCTGGAGTATTCTAAGAGTCGGAAAGAACATGCCGAACACCTACGAATTTTCCTGGAAACTATTCGACAACACAAGCTCTATGCCAAGTATAGCAAGTGCGAGTTTTGGCTAAAGCAAGTTGGTTTTCTTGGACATATCGTATCCGGTGATGGAATCTCTGTGGATCCAGCGAAAGTTTCAGCAGTTAGCGAATGGCCTACACCAAAGTCAGTGAAGGACATTCGGAGTTTCTTGGGTTTAGCTAGATATTACAGAAGGTTCATTGAAGGCTTTTCGAAGATAGCAACACCCCTGACCAAGCTCACACATAAAGATGAAGGTTTTGTGTGGTCAGAAGCATGCGAACAAGCTTTCATAGAACTAAAGTCAAGATTGACATCAGCGCCTATTCTCGTCATATCGGATCAATCTGGAGGATTCGAAGTGCATTGCGATGCATCCGGTAAGGGATTAGGATGTGTTCTACATCAGCACGGTAAAATTATGTCTTATGCTTCAAGACAGCTGAAGACTCATGAGCGCAATTATCTGAAGCATGACCTGGAGTTGGCAGTCGTCATCTTTGCTCTCAAGATTTGGCGCCACTATCTACTTGGTGAGCGAGTGAACATCTACACAGATCATAAGGCCTGAAGTACATGTTTACTCAGAAGGAGTTGAATATACGGCAGAGAAGATGGTTAGAACTTATGGCGGACTTTGACATCATCCTGCAATATCACCCAGGGAAGGTGAATGTGGTACCTGATGCACTTAGTCGCCAACCATTATCGATAAATCTCACCGCTCAGTGGAAGCTTCAACAAGACTTGCATCAGATGGAGATTGAAATAGTCATGCCAGGTAACGCTTCAAGTTTGATGAATTTACAAGTTCAATCAACCATTGTCAATCAGATCAAAGCAGCTCAAGCAAGTGATGCTAAGTTGCAAAATATAAAAGAACAAGTGGAGAATGGACTCAGAACAGACTTCATCATCCATGAAGACGGGTCTTTGAGATACGGCAGCAGATTGTGTGTACCAAAAAGTCCTGTTCGGGAAGAGTTAATGAAAGAAGCTCACGGCTCTCCCTACTCAGTACATCCTGGAGGTACCAAAATATACAAAGATCTACGTCAGAATTATTGGTGGCATGGAATGAAGCGTGAAGTAGCCAGAAGCGTCGCAAAATGCTTGGTGTGTCAGCAAGTAAAGGCTGAACATCACAGGACAGCTGGATTACTTCAACCGTTACCAATCCCAGAATGGAAGTGGCAACACATCACGATGGATTTTGTGACTGCTCTTCCTCGCAGCACAAAGGGTAACGATGCCGTATGGGTCATTGTGGATCGACTCACAAAGTCGGCTCACTTCATCCCATTTCGAGTTGGCCAATCTACTGAGACACTAGCAAAGAAGTACATGGAGATAATAATCTATTTAAGATTTAAACTCTTCATAATGTACTATCTTTGATACCCATGAACTCATACAGGAAATTGTGAGACTTCATGGAGTACCGGTCTGCATTGTCTCCGATCGTGACACCAGGTTCCGATCGCAATTTTGGCAGAGTCTGCAAGCGAGCTTGGGAACAAGTCTGAACTTCAGCATGGCTTATCATCCACAAACAGATGGTCAGTCTGAGCGAACTATTCAGATCTTAGAGGATATGCTCAGAGCATGTATGTTAGACTTTAAAGGATCGTGGGAAGATCACCTACATCTTGTGGAGTTTTCGTACAACAACAGGTACCAAGCAAGCATAGGAATGGCACCTTTTACAGCATTGTATGGAAGGAAGTGTCGATCGCCATTAAGTTGGGACGATATCGAAGATAGGGAACTTCTTGGACCAGAGATGATAGTAGTGACTGTTGATGTGGTTCGTACTATCAGAGAAAGGATGCGCATAGCCCAAGATCGACAGAAGCACTGGGCTGATACAAAGAGACGACACTTGGAGTTCCAGCCAGGAGATCACGTATTCTTGAAGATATCTCCGAACCATGGAGTGATCCGATTTGGAAGACGGGGTAAATTAAGTCCAAGATACATTGGACCATTCGACATATTCGAACGAGTCGGTGAAGTGGCATACCGCTTAGCGTTCCACCCTCATAGAAAGGAGTGCATAATGTGTTCTACATATCCCAACTCAGAAGGTATGTGAGTGACCCCAATAATGTTCTTGATCATTCCGAGCCCACTTCAGCCTGACTTATCTTGTGAGCAACAACCTGTGGAGATCATGGAAAAGAAAGTGAAGACACTTCGGAACAAGGAAGTCAACTTGGTCCGAGTGATGTGGAGGAAAGACACTCCAGGAGAGTCCACTTGGGAAAGGGAAGATGAAATGCGTGCAAGATATCCTCACCTCTTTGTAAACTAGTCCTCAAATAAAAGTTGTAAATTTCGAGGACGAAATTTTTGTAAGGAGGGTAGACTGTAACAACTCCATTTTTAGTGTACAAAAATTTGCTTTAAATTTAATGTATACTTGGAGTATTTACTTTTGCTGTTACCACTTTAAGTATTTATTTCACTCTATAATTACAAGAAAGAGCTTGTAGCTCATTGGTAATACCTTGCATTGCTGAACCAAGCCACCAGAGTTCAAATCCCATGCCCCACATTATTTTTAATATTTATTTGTTTTAAATTTTTTAGAAGCCCAACAGTCAACACGAGATAACTCCAAATTTCTCCACTACACCTGAAAAACTGAATATACCAGAGGCTTAATCAGGCGACCCCCCACCTCCTCAGCCCTCGACTCGGCCCGACTCAGGCCGGCGCCGCCGGCCGGACTCGGCCGGACGGCCGAATCATCAACACGAAAAAGATGCATCTTCACCTTCTCAACATCCCCGCACACTCCATTTATTTGGATCGTTTAAAGAGAGCCATTAACCACCATTTACTCCATTTTTTAATGATTTTCAATACACTTTTTAAATTAAAACCCTTCATCTACCCTAACCCTAGCCTAACCCTATAAATACCACCCCTACCCTCTACCCTCTCACCACAAAACTCTGAGCTAACTCTCAAAAATTTCCAAGAAACCTTGTGTACTTTGAAATCGAGCACGAGGCGAAGCTACGGCGAATTTTCCGACGAACTTCCGACGATCATTCTAGGAGCTCCCGGCGACGAAGCGACGCACCGGCGACTCCTCCTGTTCCACCTCTCTCTCTTTGTTGTCCTAAACCTGTAAGTCCCCAAATTCTATCTCTCTTTTCTTTTCTAAAATACGGATTTACAAAACCCGATGGAATCGGAACCAATCCGATTTCCGAATCGGTTTCTTTATAAAATTTCACTTCTCGTTAATACAATTATGCTTAAACTCTCTCATGTTGACTATTAAACACTAATCAACCAAATTGATCAAGTTTCATATCACAAAACAATTGCTATTTCATTTTACTGCATTTTTTCATGTAAATACCACATAGTTTCAATTCCACCTTCAACATCACAAAACCTTGCTATACCTTTAAGTAGATCACGAGGTAATGACCTACCTCCTCACACACTCATATGCAACATAGCACAATACCCTAGGAAATATAGAATACGGGAAAACGATATTTTTGCAAATAAATACCATTTACTTAATAAAACCGTTTTCTAAAGGATTTAGTATTTATACAATCATTGCAAAGCGCCGCTACAACCCATTTTGGGGAACCCGTTCGGGATGGTGTGGATTATCACACATCCTCGGGCTTAGTAGTGCGAGATTCAGACCTCCGCAAGGAGCATTCGGTCTCGAAAGATTTAAAATAAGACAACTTAAGAAAACAAGATTTCTAGAATATTATAGATATATACAAAAATTATTTTCATATAAATATATGTATATGTAACATAAAGATATATATTTTGAAGTATTATAAATATTCCATCTTTTGCTAAAAATATCACAAGAATCAATTTTACACTAAAATACCATGAATTCCATACAAAACCAATATTACAAATAAATACCTTTTATTATCAATTTAGGATACTCTCATTAGAATTGTCACAAATATAAAATCTATATTTATTACAACTCTAAAGACGATAATAAATACGTGGGATGTATTTTGAAAACTATACAAAGTATTTTTACGTAAAACCCCCTCAAGTTCTATAATTTACCCTAAGGACCCTAGTAAATATAAGTTTAACCGGGACCAATCTCTTGAGTCTCAAGGAGTCGGAGAAGTGGGTTCTTGTCTATCTAAGGTAGACAACTTAACAACGGTGTTATCAATACGGTAATCGTCTTTAAAAAAGACACAAATCCTGCCGCCCATGTGCAGCGGTTACCGATAACATCAAAACAATCAGGACTTCAATTTACCTTTCTAATTGTCTGACTCAGTTTGAGTCTCATTATATTCTGATTTGAATATGATTCAAGTACAATCTACAATCTACAATATTCCAATTCAACATGAATCCATGAATCCATTATACAACTTGACTTAACCGAAACATGGATATACGTTCCATTTACATGATTCTCCAGTTACATCCATTTACATGATTCTACGGTTACATCCGTTTACTGATATCATGGTTTCGGCCAGTCAATCAATTATGCAATCAATACTATTTACAAAACAAACAATACAAATAAGACATCTCGGGGTTTAAGGGGTAGATTGGTACGGAAGGTGTTAGAAGTGGCACGAGACAGTAAGACTTAATACACCTAACATGAATCCAATTGTTGTTGTACCGTGGCATAAACGGTTCCTTGTATTATACTTGCCTCTAGTCTCTGGCATATAGAGACTTCTCTCGTATACACTGGCATTCTTCTGTACCAAACTACAAACAACAGCGTGAATACGACATTACAACAATTTAATACAACTTTAAAAGATATCTTCTTATTCTGTCTATTCTACTTTCTTCTTATCTTTGGGACTTACTGAGCGACCTGTTCGCTGACGACCTATTTCTTTCTTCTTTGAATGTCGTCAGGTGATTTGGACCCATCAGAGATCGAGCCCACTGCTGAAGACTTGGACCAGTTCAGTGAAGACTCCGAGCTCTAGTCATTGTACACTTTCCATTCAGTACTTTCATTTCTGTTATGCCATTGTTTAGGTATCGCTTTTTATTTCAGTTGTATTTACTTTCCATGCATTGTATAGAAAGAATGTGAATAAATAAAGTTGTTGTTTTATTATATCTTGCCTCTTGTATATTTACTTTTATATTGCTTAGATACGCTTAGCGTATTTACTTCACAGTAAATACGTAGCGGACCAGTCCCGTCCTCTTCGCCGTACACCAGGAAGCGGGGTGTGACAGTGCAGAATACCAATGCATATGGGGTCATATTCATGGTTGTTTTGAATGTCGTCCGGTACGCCCAGAGAGCTTTATGCAGCCATTCGTGCCAGTATTTTTTTTCTTCTGGACACCGTTTTCTTTATAATCTTGGTCAAGGTCTTGTTGAAAGCTTCAGCTAGACCATTAGCTCGGGTATTATAGACGGAGGAGTATCTCCGGTTTATTTTATGTTCTGTGAAGCGGCTGATTTTATGGCTCCTATAGGCTGGTCCATTATCCGAGATTATCCGAGATTATCCGTCGCGGAGTGCCGAACCGGTAGATGACATGTATCTTGAAGAAATGAAGAATGTTCTCTGTCTTCACTTCCCTTAGTGGTATTGCTTCTGCCCACTTAGAAAAGTAATCTGTCATTTCTAGTATGAACCGATGTCCCTTGGATAATGCTAGTTCGATGGGGCCAATTATGTCAGTTCCTCACATTTCGAACGGCCGGCTAGCTACTGTTGGGTGTAGCGGATTCGGATGTTGGTAGATGAAGTCCCCGTGAATTTGGCACGAGTGACACTGCTTCGCATATTCAAGACAGTCTTGAATCATTGTGGGCAAATAATAGCCTATCCTATTGATCTTCAGCTTCATCTTTGGCCCAGCTGATAAGAACCGCAGAGTCCGTCGTGAGTTTCTTGAACGTCTCTTTTTGCTTCTTCTGACCCCAAGCACCTTAGAAAAAAACCTGCAAGCGATCTCTTGCATAGAGTATCATTGACGAAAGCGAAAGACAAAGCCCGTTTCAAGAGCTGATGTCTTGACGACGCGTTTTCGGATGTTCGATGGGATTTGAAGTAGTCTATGAAGACTTCCCTCCAATCCTTGATCTTTTCTTCGTATTTTATTTGAAGGACTGCTTGTCTAGTCATTTCCTTTTCTTCAGATGACTGTTAAATCCTCCGAAGATATCTTTGCTGGCGCGAGAACCCTGCGGCTCTGCACGATAATCATTATGTCGTCGAGGTCTTCGTTGGCCAATTCCTTAGCCAGCTTGGCCAATGCATCCGCCTTGCTATTTTCCGCACGCGGTATACTCTCCAGGATGTAGGAGGTAATTTTTGTCAGCAATCGCTGCACTCTTTCACCATACTTTATTAGCTCTGGCTTGTACGTTTGATAGTCGTCATTTACTTGGCTAACGATCAGTTAGGAGTCTCCATATATGAGGAGGTCTTGAATTCCCATGTCAACGGGGATCTCGAGACCTGTAATTAAAGCTTCATATTCAGCTTCGTTGTTATTCCTTGTCTCCATCAGGGAGAAGGTGTAACGCAGTATCCCTCCTTACAGAGTCACGAAGATGAGACCACCCCAGCTTTGATTATGGAGGGTGCTTCCGCCTTTTCATGGAAGATGCTCTATCGAAGTAGAGTTATCATCGGCCATCATTTTCTTCCTCCTCTCCTTCGACTGCGACGAAAACATGTTCATCCGGCAACTCACAATTTAATGGGGAGTCGGTGGGCATCGGATGTTCGGAGAGAAAGTCAGCGATGGCTTGGCCTTTCACCGTTTGAGGGGTTGATCGAACGCTTTTGGCGTGTCGGATGTTCAAAGTTCTAAAGTTATAACCGTGATCAGGACGGTGTCGCTTTGCAGCTAGCCGGTTGAGCACGGGTCGATCCACAGGGAGATGGTTGTATGTCCGTTCGAGTTTTAGACGAGTCAATGAAGAATTTGTATATGTTTGTTCAGTTCTATCCTAAGTGTTATATGCAAGTATAAAATTGTTAAGAAAAAGATACGAAAGTGTAAGCTAAGGAAATCCGCACTCAAAACCTTTGAGCCGAGTCTTGACCAATTGAAGCTAGAGCAATCGGCAACAACGTGGATTAGGGGATTTAAGCGCGGTATTCGTGGAATCCGGCTTATTTACCCTTGTCCTTCCGTTCTTGTCTCTTGCTTTCGCCTCCGGCCAAACCGAACGCAACCGGTCACGGTTAGGAATCACCTTTACCTTGGTAGGGTAGGGTGCCTAACGGAGCGCTTGCGTAACGTTTGGGCGGAGTTCAAAGGAAAATAACGGGAAAAGGAAATGAGGAAAGAAACATTAACTTACAATATCGTATTCATTCTTAACAACACATATTACAACCATTCACAAAACGAACCAAAAAGAGCAAAAGAAAAGATAAACAAAGAAAAGAAAAGATTACAAACAAGTAATTAAAAGTGCATGGAATTTAAGTGCATGAAAGTAAAGTAAGGTAATAAAAAGCAAGAAAGAAATAAGCAAGAAAATAACAATAAGAACCATAGAACCAAATACAAGACATGGGATCAATAACCAAATCTTAAACTTGCAAGCTCACTTAAGAGGTTGCAAGATCAAGAAAAGGCAAAGAACTCATGGAGAATGAAGCACAAACGAGAGAACAAAATGATACAACCCCTTGAGATCAATGACCAAAGCTTAAACTTGCAAGCTCACTTAAGAGGTTGCGAGATCAAGTTAAGGTAGAGAGCTTAAGGGGGAAGCTAAGCAAAAAAATGATACAAAAACCCTCATCTTCATTTAACATCCACTCAAAAGCTCTCACAACAATTTCATGGAGGAAAGAATGAAGAAGAAGAAGAAGAAAACTAAAAACTAATAAGAAGTGGGCATAAGAATGAACATCCATGGCTTGGCAAGTTCTGGGCAATTTATAGGCAGGAAACAGATAACCTAGGGCAACATTCTGACCCTACATGATATTACCAAACAGCCCCCCAAAACTCATCAATTGAAGAGTCTATACGGCCGAGGTTCCGCGGCCTAAGCGCGCTTATGCCGCGGAACCGCTGCCATAAAAAGGAATCGGTGCCTCGTTTTTTGTGGTTTTCCCTAGTTCTCTGTACTCTTCAGTGTGGTATATGTTGTTTCTCAGAATCTCTTCACAATTCTTCCAAAATTTCAGTAGATCAAAAGGTGATGTGATGTGGATCTTTTGCCATGATTTCCTCGGGCTCCGCGTAGATATGTTGGATCTTGTGTTGACATTGAGCTTTGTGCATGAAAATGACATCGATTTGCCATTTTGTCTCTTAAACTGGTGTGTGGCAACACACGGATAGAGAGCGGAGACCCATGTTTTATCTGTTGTTGGCAGTAATCCGGAATTTGTCGTACTTTTCCATTAATTTCACTGTTTAGAGCTGAGAACCAGTATCCTGCAATTAACTAGCAAACACGGCTCAAGAGTACCTACCGATAAACAAACGAGCGTAAGAATAGGCGGTATAAAATACAATATTCTGGTATGAACAAATACCCCCAAACTTAACTTTTGCTCGTCCCGAGCAAAACCAATTATTCACAAAAAAGAATCCTAACCTCACTTTCGCAGGGAACGCGATTGCACTGAGCATGTGCAACAAGCCGTTAAACCTCTAGGTGTCCCTAGTTGGAGGAGTGTTGTCTCCTGAGGGTTTTCAGCGGATACTACCCACAAAATCCGGTCAAGCTAGTTTTGCAAAGTAACTATGATTCAAACCCTAAAGTTTTTGTTTCAGAAAATAACAATTCTATTATCCTAAGTCTAGACTATCGAACCTTTATTTTTCACACCTCGCTTCTTATTTAACTTATGATTTTATATGTCTTTACGTGCAGTGCAAATAGTGTCGTTAGGTTCCAGAAGGATCGATTAAAGTCATCATGTCACACAATAAATCCCAGATAACAATTTTAAAAGGATCACATAAGTTTTATAAAGGGTTAAGCATTTTTCAAGTTTCGTTTTCCAGTAAGGTTTCAACTTCAGAATTTCTATCTTTCTTAACAGGAAACTAGGTCTTATTTTTCACTCCACCTTTTTCTTGTTTTCATTTCATACACACCTCTGTGAACGTGCAATAGTCTTTATCATAGAATAAAACCTTCATATCTCCGCTAGAAATATTTTTTTATAAAAACCTGTCTTTTGTCAAGATTATTCTCACACAAAGAACCGTTAGGAATTTTAACTCGGAGAGAACACTTGCTTGACTTTGTTTTAATCTGGACTTTCTAGGCTTCTTAACGAGCTTTGGGCCAATGCACCCAAACCAGTTGGCTTTAGGGCATTAGGTGTAGAAACACCCCAGCGGACTTAATTACTCAAGTTACCTAGGCCCAAAAACAAAAGACAATTTAGCGTGAAAATCATGATGATTCAATGCGAACAGAGATATAACCGGCGGTTCAATTATTTTTTTGGATAAAAGACGTGTTTAGTGGGTTTGGTGTGTAATCATTCCAATCAAGTTCCAGATGGGTTATTTTTCAGAATTAGTTCCAATTAAGGCATCAATAACATTCCTTCATATTCGCGTCACTTCATAAACTATTCATGATATTACTTATTTCTGAACAAACCTATTTGATCCTCAGAAAATCATTTGTCCATTTAAAAGTTTTTAGACACAAAAGACTTGTCATCTAATTTCCAAAACTCACGACATGTGTAGTATGATGTAAAGACGTATATCAGCTATAGTTAACTTCAAAGGAGAGTTATCTTTCAGGTTTTCAAAATCTGAAAATAAGATTTAGTTATTCTTATCTTATCAAATAAAACTGTCGAAATGTTGAATCAGAGTTCTCCCACTAGCTAACTTGACAGAAAAGATTTTATGTTTTTAGAAAATTTTCTGATTTTTATGGATTTCAGTATGCAGATGCAAAATATACATATGAATTCGAAGGTTAGAAATGCGTACCGAGCGTACCCCCAAACTTAAACTTGACAGTGCCCTCACTGTCAGGCTATACCAAGAGGGTCAAAATTGTCGTCGCTCCCTAGAAACAAATTATATACAAAACAAAAAAGGAAAACAAAAAAATATATACAAAAAGGTTCCCTCCCAAACTTAAGTAAAACAGTGTTTCCACTGTTAAGCGTTAAAGTTCAGGATTAGGGGGGAAGAGAATAGTATCAATCTATACAAGGCCTTACACAGGCCAAAAGTTAACACCAACCATTCAAAGATTTTATCTCTATAATGTGCTGGTTGGTGAAAGAATGCAGAGAGGTAAGAAATGGAGAATACGCGAGACCGTATGGAGATAGAAGTGGGATACGGTCTCGGTATATGAGAAGAAGAATGGCGGAAAGGAGAAAGAAGTGGAATACGAACTTGAGGGTGGAAATGGATTGAATAAATTAGTGCAATCTGTAATGATCGATGTGAAAAGATGTATTGTACTAATCTATCAATATGGCGAGAAATAGGGTCAAATCCCTCAAGATTCGTGAGAAACCATGGGTACGCCGAACTCGGTAAACCAGACATATGGAATGAAAGTGATACTGTTTCTTGCAAGGGCGAAACGACGGAAAGGATGTGGGGAAGTGATTGAGGAAGGGTATCGGTTAAGGGTTCAGGAGGGTGCACACAGTCAATGAAAGGAACAGGATGAATTGGAAAATCCGACTCATCAATTAAAACTGGTTCATCCTCAGTACTATCCTCAATAGTCTCCTCAAAGTTAAGCACATCCATGTGTTTATCCTCAAAATCTAGACGCATATGGGGTTCGGGAAAAACATTTAATGACTTGGGATGATGAATTGGAGAGAAAAACTCAGCCAAATCTACGGGTCCATCATCCAAAATATTCCCAGCGTCAATATCCTCAATCAAGTGAAAATCTATATTCTCAGACACATCAACAAAAGCATGGATATCAATCAATTCATGTTCTAAGATGGAGGTGTAGAGGTCAAAAGGATTGGGTGCGGTTTCACTCGAAAGGGACCCTTCACAATCGGGCAAATCAAACACTACAAGGTCACACAACTCATTATCTGTTCTATCTTCAATTGATAAATCATTTGGGACACTCGATAGACTTTCAAAACAGGAGTTGTGGGATTCAAGTTGAAACGGGTAGGTTTGATTTGGAAGGGTATATGGCTCACTCTCTCCGCTCAAATTCTCAACCTGTCCTACCGCCTCTTCATACATTGGAAAATTTGGAGCTAGTTGAAAACTAGCTATCGGGTCACTAGGTTGTATGAGGGCAGCCATGGAAGCATTCAAATCCATCATCTGTTGGTACGACGCTACCCTAAAGTCTTCCAATGACTGTTCCAGACTAGACATGGGTTGTGAAGGGGTTTCAGTAAAAGATTCAAAGTCGTTTTGGTACTAGAAACTCCCAAATGACGGTTCAGAAGCAATGTCTAGGGAAGGTGTAAAAGTCGGGTAGGACTGGTAGGAATTGAATGGCTGGACAGGGGTAGGATCAACATTTGGATACGAAGGTGAATGGAATTGTTGATCCCAAGAATTTGAAGTGGTGAAAGGAGTGAAAGATCGGCTATGAGATTGTTCAATACGTTCAGCGATGGACAAAGGATGACTTGCAAAAGGGGTATCAACATAAGCGGGTGCGGGAGGTTGAAAAGGTTGATACAAAGTGGAATGCGGAGGGCAAGTGTTTGTCCTAGACGCGTCTATGCGATCTTTCAATGACATTTTGGGCATGGAGGGGTCGTTCGATGTTCGGCCAAAGCAAGAACCGTAAGAAGTAATGTCTGGTTGTGGGTACTAAAGTTCGGCAAGAGTTTTGCGAGGTGGGGTACCCATGATATGAAGAGAGAAAGAAAGAAAGGCAGAGAAAAGGAGGGGAAAAAAGAATGTGATTTTATTTTAATTTTTTTTTAAAATTTTTTAGTTAGCTATTAACAAAAGATTGAAATATACACACAAAAAGAATCTGGACCAAAAACAATCACGACACAAAAATACCACACACCTAATCGTTCTAGAGTTCACCTAGGTCAACTAGACCTGCTCCAGAACTTGATTGTCGAAGTAAAACTGTGTCGAGAAACGGGCTCAAGATACACTGATCATGAGACCAGGTAAGTGCAGAGATAAGGGGAGGTTTTCCGACGCTTTCACGAAGGTCCTTAATTAAATAACCCTTTCTCTTTTGGCGGTTTCGCCGTTAACACTTTCCTAGACAACCCGTAAACAATATACCGTTAAGCGAGGTTCTAAACACAGTTAACTTCTCCTAGTGAGCGCGAAGTCCTTAAGGCTTAAAGTCTAGTTTCTTTTAAAGTTTGTGCGGGTAAACGTTATGCTCAAGTTCGTGATTTGTGGGCCATGGAAAAGGTGATGAAATCCTTTACCGTATGTTGTGGGGTTCGCTTGCCTTTAAGTCCGTATTAATGTATGTAATGCGCAATTCAATAAAAATTCTATAAAGAATCAAACAATCGTTTTTTTTTTGTTTAAGCGCGGCACTGCAACAAATACGGGTTAGTCAATTTTTAGCGTTTGCTAGCGAACTTGCAAAGAATCCTGCAAAGAATAGTATATTGGATGCGTCGGATTTGAGAAGAAGGTGTTTAAGAAATTAGTACCGTTAAGTTTTTGGGTTAGGAAACCCCCGTTGAATCAATTCCGGTAAGCTTGAAAAGTTCGCTTGCGCGGGTCAAACTTCCCGGATCTTTGGCACTGTACTTCGTAATCACCTTAACCTTGAACGTATACTTTGCTCCCCACAATCGCAGTTTGCAAATCTGCAAAAATCTGCACACTTGCACACAAAAATGATCAAAAATAACAAAAAGAATTTTTTTTTATAAATATATACAAAAAGAATATTAACCCGAATAACAAGAAAGAAAATACGCTACCGTCTCCTCGGCAACGGCGCCATTTGATCGAACGCTTTTGGCGTGTCGGATGTTCAAAGTTCTAAAGTTATAACCGCGATCAGGACGGTGTCGCTTTGCAGCTAGCCGGTTGAGCACGGGTCGATCCACAGGGAGATGGTTGTATGTCCGTTCGAGTTTTAGACGAGTCAATGAAGAATTTGTATATGTTTGTTCAGTTCTATCCTAAGTGTTATATGCAAGTATAAAGTTGTTAAGAAAAATATATGAAAGTGTAAGCTAAGGAAATCCGCACTCAAAACCTTTGAGCCGAGTCTTGACCAATTGAAGTTAGAGCAATCGGCAACAATGTGGATTAGGGGATTTAAGCGCGGTATTCGTGGAATCCGGCTTATTTACCCTTTTCCTTCCGTTCTTGTCTCTTGCTTTCGCCTCCGGCCAAACCGAACGCAACCGGTCGCGGTTAGGAATCACTTTTACCTTGGTAGGGTAGGGTGCCTAACGGAGCGCTTGCGTAACATTTGGGCGGAATTCAAAGGAAAATAACGTGAAAAAAAAATGAGGAAAGAAACATTAACTTACAATATCGTATTCATTCTTAACAACACATATTACAACCATTCACAAAACGAACCAAAAAGAGCAAAAGAAAAGATAAACAAAGAAAAGAAAAGATTACAAACAAGTAATTAAAAGTGCATGGAATTTAAGTGCATGAAAGTAAAGCAAGGTAATAAAAAGCAAGAAAGAAATAAGCAAGAAAATAACAACAAGAACCATAGAACCAAATACAAGATATGGGTTCAATAACCAAATCTTAAACTTGCAAGCTCACTTTAGAGATTGCAAGATCAAGAAAAGACAAAGAACTCATGGAGAATGAAGCACAAAAGAGAGAACAAAATGATACAACCCCTTGAGATCAATGACCAAAGCTTAAACTTGCAATCTCACTTAAGAGGTCGCAAGATCAAGTTAAGGTAGAGAGCTCAAGGGGGAAGCTAAGCAAAAAAATGATACAAAAACCCTCATCTTCATTTAACATCCACTCAAAAGCTCTCACAACAATTTCATGGAGGAAAGAATGAAGAAGAAGAAGAAGAAGAAGAAGAAAACTAAAAACTAATAAGAAGTGGGCATAAGAATGAACATCCATGGCTTGGCAAGTTCTGGGCAATTTATAGGTAGGAAAAAGAGAACCTAGGGCAACATTCTGACCCTACATGATATTACCAAACAGCCCCCCAAAACTCATCAATTGAAGAGTCTATACGGCCGCGGTTCCGCGGCCTAAGCGCGCTTATGCCACGGAACCACGACCATAAAGAGGAATTGGTGCCTCGTTTTTTGTGGTTTTCCCTAGTTCTCTGTACTCTTCAGTGTGGTATATATTGTTTCTCAGAATCTCTTCACAATTCTTCCAGAATTTCAGAAGATCAAAAGGTGATGTGATGTGGATCTTTTGCCATGATTTCCTCGAGCTCCGCGTAGATATGTTGGATCTTGTGTTGACATTGAGCTTTGCGCATGAAAATGACATCGATTTGCCATTTTGTCTCTTAAACTGGTGTGTGGCAACACACGGATAGAGAGCAGAGACCCGTGTTTTATCTGTTGTTGGCAGTAATCCGGAATTTGTCGTACTTTTCCATGAATTTCACTGTTTAGAGCTGAGAACCAGTATCCTGCAATTAACTAGCAAACACGGCTCAAGAGTACCTACCGATAAACTAACGAGCGTAAGAATGGGCGGTATAAAATACAATATTCTGGTATGAACAGGGGTCGATACGTTATCGAGAATTCCATCAATAGGAGGGCCCATTTGGCGAGCCTTCCTGTTAGAATGGCCCTTGACATCAGATATTTAAGGGGATCCACCTTCGATATAAGATGGACCTCATGTGCTAAGGCGTAGTGCCTGAGCTTTGTTATTGCGAATATCAGTGCCAGACAATGCTTTCGATGGGGGAAGTAGTTGTTTTCTGCCCCTAGAAGAACTTGACTCAAATAGTATAGATCTCCCTCCTTTCTCTGGTCGTTCTCTTGTGCCCATAGCGCTCCTAAAGAACCTTCAAGGGATGTTGTGTACAGGATGAGGGGCTTTCCCTTAACCGGAGTAGTCAGTACTGGCGGATTCTGCAGGTATTGCTTGATTTCATCTATTGCATTCTGGAATCTATGATCCCAGACGAACGGGATCCCCTTCTTCATTAGGTGACTGTGTTTCCTGATTTAAAATCAGGAAAGCTTATGGAAAAGGCTTCAGAAGAGGGTCACGTGCTTACACGTGACCAACAGTCACGTGTTGGCACGTGACATCCAAAAGTACCGGCAAAGCAAGTTCAGTTTCCCAACTACATCAAAAAGAGGGGCTTCAGTAAGGGTCACGTGCTCCCACGTGACCTGGGTCACGTATCGACACGTGACATTTAAAAGCAGCAGCGAAGACCCAACGCTTCCTAATCAAATCAAGAAAAAAACTTCAGAAGAGGTCACGTGCTCTCACGTGACCAGGGTCACGTGTTGGCACGTGATGATCAAAACATCAGAATTGTTCTCCAGTTAAATCAAGAAAAAGAGTCCAGACAAGGGTCACGTGCTCACACGTGACCAGGGGTCACGTGGTGGCACGTGACGGTTAAGCAGCAACCAGAAGACAGAGCGCAAAAAGAAAGTGGAAGGCTCGTTCCAAGGGGGTCACGTGCCCACACGTGACCATGGGTCACGTGGTCACACGTGACCGGCTTTCAAAGCCCATTTCGTTGACAGAATTAAATTCTGAAAGAGATTCGAATCTTTCCAAAGGAAAGCGATTATCTGGAACCAATCGAATTAAAGATTTAAAGATGATTGAATATCATTTATCTATGGGAAAATCTCGGGTTTGGAAAGATTTCCTCTTTAAATCTAACCGAAATAACAAAGGAGAATCCCGGGACTTGAAATCCAATGGTGAATAAAATTCACCCAATAATCCAAAGGTCAAAAACGAATGATGGATGC
The DNA here is from genome assembly GCA_030015575.1 of Agapanthus africanus. NCBI lineage: Eukaryota > Viridiplantae > Streptophyta > Magnoliopsida > Asparagales > Amaryllidaceae > Agapanthus > Agapanthus africanus. Next base: position 114,566,846 of record JASDDO010000014.1, read on the forward strand.
AAATCAAACCTCTCAATGAAGATTCGTCAAAAACTAATTGATTCGGCTGCTTCTCCTATAAATAGGAGCCGAGAGACACAGGGATATAGAGATATAGAGATACACACAGAGAGAAGAAAGGGAGAGAAAGCCTTGATACTTCGAGGAACTTGGATCTTCTGCAAAAGAAAACCCTAGGTAAGAAAGGGAAGGCTCCTTGAAAGAAAAGAGAATTTAATTCTCAACAGAGTTTAACTCTGATATATAAAATAGAAGAACATATTTCTTCTCTCTTTGATAGAGGATCTGCAAAGTGCACATCTCCCCTTGAAGCTGAGAATTTAATTCTCAATGGGTTGAGATCCTGCCATGCAGATCCAAAACATAGAGAGGGAATGGAAACACGAGAATTTAATTCTCACAGAACTATAGGAATTTAATTCCTTTAAAATAAAACTAGGGCTTGACCCTGTGTTATGGGAATTTAATTCCTTCAGAACAAAAAGAAACAGGGTTTAACCCTAATTAAGAACCTAGTTCTGTTAGAACAGCGGGGATTTAATTCCCTTGATCATAATTTAACAAAGAATGGGAATTTAATTCCTCAAAAGCTTTTATTAGGGTTTAACCCTATTTAGTTCTTCACATGTATGAGGAATTTAATTCCTACAGAAAATTCAGGGTCCAACTCTATTCAGAATATAAATCTTCAAAAGGAAGTAGGAATTTAATTCCTCTGAAATTACTGTCAGGGTTTAACCCTACGAGGAATTTAATTCCTGGAAAAGATTAACAGATCCTCTAAACAACATACATAGAGGCAGGGTCACGTGTCACCACGTGACCCCCCAAAGAGATCTACAGAAAGCCCCTTTGAGGCAGCACCCCACGTGACCCACGTGACCCTCGGCAGAAGCTTTAACATATAAGCACTTGAATGCCCGTCACGTGATGGCACGTGATGCTCTGAAAGATGCGATAATCTCAGCAGAATAAATGAAGGGAGGGCGCCCTCACGTGTTGCCACGTGACCCCTCTTACCTTAGTGTTCAACACTAAATTGGAACTCTCGAATCCAGTACTGAAACACTGTTGGGCCTTAGTGTTCAACACTAATCAAAAAACTTTATTCGCAGTGTTCAACACTGATTACCTTAGTATTTAACACTAATCTGAGATCTCCATTGCCAGTGTTCAACACTGATCTGTTTTAGTGTTTATGATAATTTGAAAGCCTTGTTGCTGGTGTTTAACACCAATTATCTTTTAGTGTTAAACACTAACTTGTCAACCTCATTCCCAGTGTTCGACACTGATTGCTCTGTAGTGTTTAGCACTAGGCTTTGGCCCAATTGGCCGAATGGATAGAGGCAAAGCCTCTCCTTCAAGAGACCAACAGGAAGTCAATATTCCAGACCTGATTGGACTTAGCCCAAGCTGGACATAAGTCCTCAATTCGTGATCAACGGGGCTAATGGGCTCATAACATAATTAATTGGTCTTGATCCTAAATTGGGCCAAGGACTATTTGATCCACTCCGGTTCTAGGGTACATCTCTTCACTCCTTTGATATTTGGCATTGTAATCCCTCAATGTCTTCAAAGAGGTGACGGGTCCTGACGACCACACATTGATATGGACTGCGGGGACCTTAAACCCGTGTCTAATGCAAAATTTCTGGTTACGTGGAATGTGGATAACGTCACTCTTTGGCCCCGCGGAAAACGTCCAGTGCGGAGCCTGGTCCTCGCCAAGCACGGCAGTGAACCCGTGTGAAGCATCCAGAGCACATACCGGACTGTGGGGTCCTTAAACCCATGGACTACGACGTCCTTAACCTTGACCGAGATGTCTTAAAACTAGCAATGGACCGCAATGTCCTTAAATTACCAATGGACCGCAACGTCCTTAAACTACCCATGGACCCTAATGTCCTTAAACAAGAACAATAGAGCCCCCGCATGCTCTTTTGTCGGATCTAAACGGTCCCGTTTAAGTTGATCTTAGCCTCAAAGATGGCTAGCGTATCCTTAAACCTTCAAACAGAGTGGACTATAAATCCCCCCAATTAACTCTGGCTCGAGGGTACATCTCTGAACTCCTCTGACATCCGTCGTTGTAATCCTTCAACGTCGTCAGAGAGGTGACGGGTCCCGATGGCCATAAATACAATGGACCACTATGTCCCTAAACTGGAACAATAGAGCCCAAATGCTCCTTTGTCGGATCTAAACGATCTCGTTAAGTAGATCTTAGTCTCAAAGCTAGACTAACGTATCCTTAACAAACGTTTGAGTTGATCTTAGCCTCAAGTATGGCTGACGTATCCTCAAACCAAACCCCCAAACCCAAATCTAAGATAATACGGATTTGGACTAGTCCACGCCCTACGGGCGACGACATAACTCAGTCTCCGTAAACAATTCACGGGCAACAAAGCACAAAACAAACACCCACGACACGAAGTGACCATCTGGAGAAGGAGAAAGTTGTTACCGCAATGCGGTAGCGTAATTAACTACAGGGGCTTGCGCCTGCAGGGAAGAGCGTCCCCACAATCAAAAACCCCTCAAGCGAGGGGGAATCTGACGAAGTCTGCTACATCGGACGCATCCGTCTAAACCTTCGATGTATGGTGCCATAAATCAACTTGGCATCTTCGGAGAGGTGGACGGATAGCACCAATTAGCATCTGCCCCGAGTCTCAGTGCCAGGACATCGCAGTCCTGCGCGCCGCCATTCGGAGGGGAACAGATTCTGGCACGCCCGGTGGGACCTTTTCCACTTTCCACTCCACACTTCGTGTGTTGTGACTCGCGAACCAATCGCAGTTCGCTATTGGTTGCCCTTGGGTTTCAAGATACTAAGAATTGGCGTCTCGCTTATTGCAGAAAGCAAAGGATCGATGGCTTCTACTTCTGCGAAATTCTCCAACTGCTCAGACTGCAATTGCGACCAACGCTCTGCCTCGCCAGGAGGTATAGCCTACGGACCCCAAGCTGCTTCGCTATTCACAATGCCTGTGGAACAGGTCACTCGCGCCACCATAGGATTGTTCTTTGGGACCATGCTCCCGCCGACAAGCTTCACCACTCCAGTGCTGACAACGGAAGCTCTCAAGAAGTCGGTCTTTGATCGTCTTACCCCTGCCGCGGCTCCTCTCAACGAGTCGCCCAACGTCAACGCCTCGGTCTTCTCTAGATTGGGCCAGAAGTCCTGCAAACTCATCATGGGGCCTACAATCTCAGAGAAGGCTGCTTCTAAGAAAGCGGCCGCTCCTGCCCCCGAAGTCGTCAAGGCAGCTTCTCCGGCCAAAAGGTCAGTCTTTACAAGATTGACGGCTTCAGCTCCCGCTCCCGCTGCCCAAAGGACATCGGTCTTTGACAGGTTAATACCAACAGCGACCCCCTACCTAGACAGGGGGCAAGACGAGACCATTCTTACTGCTGACCCTACGTCGGCCGCTCGACACGCTCGACGTCGCCACTGGCGCCGAGTAAGGAAGGCTGGGGGCAACTCCCCCTCCGGGTTGACTCCATCAGCCTCGGTGGCAGAAGTTAATGCTGCTGTTCCAACTGGGAACAGCTTTGAAATGCTAAATAAGGTGCAAAGCAATTCTCCTACTGCAGTGCTGAAGAGGTCTCCTCCCCCATTAAAAATGGTTGTGGAAATAAAACCAGAGCAGCCCCGATCTCCTCAACGGCTGTCTTCCAAAATCTATAAGGTTTGGCGGCAGGCCCGAGACTCGATCATCGATCCAAACTTCTCCCGCCGGCACAAGAAGCTGAAAATCCAACCGGAAGCTGGTCACCAGGCTAAACCCCAAAAGACTGTTGATCAACTGGCTCATAAAAGGAGGGGGCCAGAGAAGACCCCCCAGCATGCAACGACGGCTAAAAGCACTGAGCCCAGACGCCCTAAGTCTGGGGGCATGGTGGTGCACACTGTTTACATGGCCTCTGGAAAGGAAGAAAGCCGCACTTCTACGGGCCACCGACCGCTAACCCGATCCGTGACGAAAGCCCAGGAGCAGCAACAAAAGCTTCAGGAAATGATGAATGCTATGGCCGCTGTAAATCCCCGTTTCCAATTCAATAAAAGTTTCCTTTTTCTGAATTATAGTGATTTTCTTTTCCTTTCCTTCATAATCTGAATTGGTTGTTAAGCTTAATGTTTATATTTTCCCAAAACCTAAAAGTTAAAACCCAAGAGTTAAAACCAAAAGCTAACACTAAACTAAAACCAAGGCTAATATAATTTAAATCCCTAAACTAAAAACCCTAGCCGGGCCTTACTGATTTTCCCCCTGCAGCCCAAAATCTTTTCTTTATCAATTAAAATGTACCCCGGCCCCTACTATTCCTCACCCAGCCCACTTCTGTTTTTCATTTTTGGGAAATTAATAAATTGTTATCCACGAGCCCGGCCCACGACCCCAGCCCGCTCGTGCCCAACAGCCCGACCCGATCCCTAACCTCCCTTCTTCCTCGTTCGCAACTACTCCCGCTCATTTTCTCTTCCCTCGTCGCGACCCCCACGTTCCCGAGCTCCCCACGTCGCCCTCGCCGTCGCCCACGACCCCGACCACGCCTCCCTCTAACTCTCGCTCTCCAACTCCTCACCTCCCTCTCACCTCCAAGCTCCTCAAAACTCTAACCCCCCCCAAGTTTTTCTCCCCCACGAACCCACTGCCTACGCCGACGCTGTGCCGACGACGATGATCCCCTCGTCCCCCATTCTCTTCCCTCGCTCTCCTCTCTTTAGAGCTCATCCCTCACCAAGCTCCCCTCACTTTTCCAGCCTCAACCGAGCACTCCCCTCAACTGCACACCCCACTACCGAGCTCGGCCACCTTGCGACCGACGCCGACGAGCCTCCCCCACTTCGCCTGAACCACTCTGAGACTCCCTACATCCTCCTCCTTCACCACTCCATCACCCCAAACCCCTACTGCTCTCTCTCTCTCTCTCTCTCTCTCTCTCTCCTAGAAACCACAAATCACTGCACACTCACTGTTGCACTTCGCCGGAGCGCCGCCGCCGACCATCGTCGACCCCAGCAAGTCCCAAGAGATCTACAGAGCACCCCTCCATCTCCGGTGATCGCGCGATATCTCCGGACAACTCCGACGCAAAAACCCGTGTTTCGATCGAAGCTCGCGCGAACTCGTTCCGCGGCGTACAACGCGCGTTCGTGACGACGTTGCTGCCTCGCGACCCCGAGACGTTACCAGGCAAGTGTTTACTTGCTTCATGCTAAATTATTAGTGATATGAAACTAAAATATCTAGTTTACGGATTTTGTCGAATACTAATACATAATACGATCAATGTGTTCGATGCTAATCTCCCATGAAAATGATTGTTTATTTTGATGGAACCCGATGTTTTATGTTGGCCCATATAGTGATAAACATAGTGTATGAATCTCGCTGGAAGATATGATTGTTTGTAACAAAAATTGATACCCCAAATATGCCGTTAAAACTAGAATTTTCTCGTGCCTGAAAACGAATAAAATCACCATAAATCATATGCATACTGGATTGAGACGTTCGAGGGCTTAAATCGAAGACGACTCGACGAACTTTAACCCTATGGAAAATCCTAATAATTCCTGTTCTGTAATCATGATGATAACTGGGTCGGAACACGACTCTAGACTGCAGTCCAGAGCGTTTCTGATTATTGATTTCTGTTCAAAGGACCTGCGTTACTGTGTTTCCTGAAATCATACTTTATGGAACATTACAGTAGATTAAAGATATTTCTGTTATTTAAACAAACCAAGTGGTTCCATTCCATTTCATCGCTGTTTGCTATTTTTAAATGTATTTAAAAGGGCAGAACGTATATCTGTCCAGAACAGATTCAGAAATGACATATTGAGGTTCAACTGTGCATAACTTTCAACGTACAGATGCGATTGAAGATCCGTCTGTTGCGTTGATTACTCTATTGGAAACCCTAGATTTCATGTAACTGTAACGTCGCTAAATTCTGAGCCCAACTGGGTGCAATTCGTGTCGCGAAATGGAAGTTCAGTTCTGAAACTGAATTTCCAGCCGCGCGCACTTAAAATGAAATAACTATATCTTGAGAACCGGAATCCCGATTGAACTGAAACAAATTCTGGTGAATTACTGACTGAGGGTTCTATATATCTTAATTACATCATTTCGCTGAATTCTTAACATAATAATTTGTGTAATTTATTTCAGTTCATGACGTGCATGTTGATTCATGATATACAGAACTCATTGGTAGCATACATACATATATCATACCCTTGCCATATACTCAGTGTTAGTACGTGTGGATATTGCATTATCGTACGTGATAGATGTTGGTTTAGTTGTGACGAGTACACCAATGGAAAGTGAATATTCGTGACAGTGATTGATACAGTGAACAGTGATAAAACCGTGCCATTGGTATACTTATACACAACTAGATCAAGATCGTAACTAGTGAGAACCTGGGGAAAAAGGGGAAATCAAAGTGGAAAGAGTATCGTATTTAGCGGGACCGTGTTTAGAGGATGATCATTCGAACAGAGATACTGATACATGTAGGATAGGATCTAGCGATCCGGCTGACAGGGTTATGTCCCGAGCATGTGGGCCGTTGTCTCGGGTATGTACGAGACTTCTGTTAAACATGATCCTCCTTCCACTATGTGATTTCAAACTCGACCTAGAGACCGATAGGGACACATAACATATTCTGCATCATATAGTGACATAGCGATTGCTTGCATTGTTTTTACACCAGTATTACCTCATATACCTGTTTCATCTTATTATAATAATATTGTTAATGTGTCGCTCTGACGACCTGAGTATGCCTGCTCAGATCCCGCGGGAGGACCAGCACAGGAGACGGACCTACCCTTCGAGTTCGCGGAGATTTAGACTGGTGTACCTTCCTTTTCTGCTTTCCATAAAAGTGATCGTAAGTTTGACTTCGGTTAGTATTTGTTCTTGTCATCTGTAAATTGTGAACAATGGAATATTAATGTAATAAATTAGTAATGTGATTCCTTTACCACTGCGCTTTATTTACTGATTACCATGCAATGCTAGAAGCCGAAGTGTGACTACGGCAGGATGATTCCTTGACCGTAGGAGCATGGCTGGCCTAGTCATCCCTCGTTTTCCGTATTTTGGGAAGCGGGGCGTGACATGGTTTAGTTGGTATCAAAGCCTGTGTTTAGTATCAAGGGATAATATTAACTATGATGTATTACGATATTCTTGTTTCACCACTCTTGATTTCCATCCTTGAATCTGATATTATCCTTTTGAATCTTCCAGTGATATGACGTCCCCGAACGACCCCTCCTCGGACTCCAGCTCTCAGGACCGCACAGAAAGGATACTCAGTGCACTGATCACTCTCGCGGAAGCTCAGGAGAGGAAGACCGACTTGCTCACTGAAGGACTCAGGGCGATTACCGCCACAGGAGGACCCTCCACACTTATTACCGCCCCCGAGGGCGTTGTTCCACCAGCTTATCATGCTAGGGCTGGTACAGTAGCAGACTTCCGACGGTTACACCCAGCTGCGTTTACAGGGCTAGCTGAACCCCTTGAGGCTGAGCAATGGCTGGTGAACATGGAGAATTTATTGACTGCCGCCAGGGTTCCAGAGGAAGACAGAGTGGACGTGATAAAGATACAATTAGAAGACGAGGCCCGCACATGGTGGTCGGTGGAAGAGAGCAGACTTGACAGGCCGATCGAATGGAGCAAGTTTAAGGAGTGCTTCCTAGATCATTACTTTCCTTCCACAGCCAAGGCAGAAATGGAGGAGAGGTTTATTCTTTTGAAGCAGAATGGACGCCCAGTGGATGTTTATGCGGCAGAGTTCAACCGCTTGAGTCGTTTCGCTCCGTACATGGTCGCCTCAGAGGTCACCAGGGCCAGGCGTTTCCTTCAGGGGTTAGATTTTGAGTTGCAGCAGTTGATTGCATCGTTGGATTTACAGACTTTCGCACAGGTGCTCAACGCAGCGAGAGTTCAGGAACAATTGATTAACAAGTTCAGGAGACCCCCAGTCGTTCCAGCACGTACCCACACGCCATCTCGAGGAACCATACCGGTTCACAGAGCAGGGACGACACAAATGAAGCGCCCGTTCGTACCACAGCACCGCCCCCAGAGACATGGCGTAACTTGCGGTTATTGCGGTAGAGGAGGACATACCCAGAAGGACTGTCGCCGTGCCAAGGGACAGTGTTTGATTTGCGGTTCCAGTCAGCACAAGATTGGCAGTTGCCCCGAGCGAGCAGAGGTGCAGGGAAGTTCTGGATCGCCACAGCAGAGGCCGCAGGAGCAGAGACAGCCCTTTACAGGTCACGGTCAGGGACGGGCTTTCACCTTGACCGCCGAGCAGGCAGAGGCGTCAGGAGACGTGGTTACAGGTACTCTGCTCATACATTCCTTGCCAGTTAGAGTACTTTTTGATTCAGGAGCATCGCATTGTTTCTTGTCTGAGCATTTCACTGATACACACTCAATACCACATGAACCACTAACAAAGGGATGGGAAATTCATACGGGTAATGGCATCATAATATCTAGCCGAGAATGTAGATTATGCCCGGTTGTAGTGTGTGGCAGGGAATTCTATGCGAATTTCCTCTTAATTGGGACAGGCAGTTACGACGCAATTCTTGGGATGGATTGGATGAGCACTTTTCATGCTGTTATCGATTGTTGTGCAAGGAATGTGATCTTCCGCATTCCCAATCACCCGGAGTTTATTTTCGAGGGCGGAAGCGAATCTTTGGAGCCAGCTAAATACAGAGCAAAGCCTAAGGAGCTGACAGCTATGGAGATTGATCGGAGCCCAGCCCCAGAAATTGTTCGGGACTTTCTGGACGTGTTTCCCGAGGATTTACCGGGTCTACCACCTCCTCGAATTTTGGAGTTCTCAATCGACTTGACTCCAGGTACAGCCCCAGTATCCAGAGCTCCATACAGAATGGCACCAGTTGAATTGGCGGAATTGAAGAAACAGGTTGAAGAACTATTGGAGAAAGGATTCATTCGGCCAAGCGCTTCACCGTGGGGTGCACCAGTTCTATTGGTAAAGAAGAAGTATGGATCGTTGCGAATGTGTATAGATTACCGGGAGCTGAACAAGGTCACAATAAAGAACAAGTACCCAATACCGCGCATTGACGACCTATTTGATCAGCTAAGTGGAGCCAAGGTGTTCTCGAAGTTGGACCTCCGTTCTGGGTATCATCAAATCAGGGTAGCAGCCGAGGATGTGTGCAAAACGGCTTTCAGGACCCGATACGGACATTACGAGTTTCTTATGATGCCGTTCGGCGTTACCAACGCCCCAGCAATATTCATGGACTTGATGAACAGGGTGTTCGCAAAATACTTAGACACGTTTGTCGTTGTGTTTATCGACGACATACTTGTCTACTCGAAGACTCAGGAGGAGCACGCTGAACATTTGCGCACGATCTTACAAATTCTTCGGGAGGAGAATCTGTATGCGAAGCTAAGTAAGTGTGAGTTCTGGCTCGACAAGGTACAGTTTTTGGGACATATTGTTTCGGGCGAAGGCATTTCGGTGGACCCGGCAAAGATAGAATCTGTCAGAGATTGGCCGACGCCGAAGTCAGTGGCCGAGATCAGGAGTTTTCTGGGATTGGCAGGTTATTATCGGAGATTCGTCCAAGATTTCTCCAGAATCGCGAAACCATTGACGCGGCTGACACGGAAGGACGTGCCGTTTACATGGACAGAGGAGTGCACTCAGGCTTTCGACACACTAAAGCAGAAGTTAACCACGGCGCCTATTCTTACTGTACCAGATGATTCAGGTGGGTTGGTGATACACAGTGATGCCTCAGGGAAGGGTTTGGGCTGTGTTTTGATGCAGCACGGACGTGTGGTTGCTTACGCCTCTCGACAACTGAGAAATCACGAGAAGAACTACCCCACACATGACTTGGAGTTAGCAGCGGTAGTCTTCGCACTGAAGATTTGGAGGCACTATCTATTGGGCGAGAAAGTGGAGGTGTACACAGATCACAAAAGTTTGAAGTATGTTTTCACCCAGAAGGAATTGAATATGAGGCAGCGCCGATGGCTAGAGCTGATGGCAGATTACGACTTGGACCTTCAGTATCACCCGGGGAAGGTGAATGTTGTACCAGACGCGCTCAGTCGCAAGCCAGCGGTCATGATGTTGACCGATCAGAGGAGCATTATTGAGGACTTTCAGAGGCTTGAACTTGAGGTCATTACGCCGAACGCACCCAGTCAACTTTGGCAGCTACAGGTGCAATCTTCTCTGGTGGACCGCATCAAGACTGCGCAAGCGGACGATCCCTGATTGCAAAACTTTAGAGAGGAAGTGAAAGCTGGACTAAGAACGGAATTGATTATACATGAAGATGGCTCTCTGAGATTCGGTAGCAGACTCTGCGTACCTAAAGGAGGTGTTCGAGAAGAAGTGTTGGCTGAAGCACACAGTTCAGCTTATTCTGTGCATCCGGGAAGTACGAAAATGTATCAGGACCTAAAGCAGCACTTTTGGTGGAACGGAATGAAGCGGGAAATTGCGAGGTTCGTATCCAGGTGCTTGGTATGTCAGCAGGTGAAGGCGGAGCATCATAGGACAGCAGGACTGTTACAACCCCTGCCGATACCGGAATGGAAGTGGAAGCACATTACTATAGATTTCGTGACGGCCTTACCACGGAGCCCTAGGGGCAATAACGCCATTTGGGTTATCGTCGATCGCCTCACAAAAGCTGCATACTTTCTACCCTTCCGAGTGGGACAGTCGACAGAATCATTGGCAGAAAGCTATATGCAGGAGATTGTACGACTTCACGGTGTTCCAGTCAGCATTGTGTCAGACCGGGACACGAGATTCTTGTCGCACTTTTAGAAGAGCTTACAGGAGAGCTTGGGTACCCGCCTAAATTTCAGCACAGCTTATCACCCACAGACGGATGGACAATCCGAGCGTACGATTCAGACGCTCGAGGACATGTTAAGAGCCTGTATGTTGGACTTTCAAGGTTCCTGGGAGGACCATCTGCATCTAGTTGAGTTCTCTTATAACAACAGTTATCAGGCTAGCATTCAGATGGCTCCTTTTGAAGCACTATACGGGCGGAAGTGTCGATCTCCAGTATGTTGGGATGATGTGGGAGAGCGAAGACTACTGGGCCCCGAACTCATCGTTCAGACAGTCGACAAAATTCAACTGATCAGACAGCGCATCAAGGCGGCTCAGGATCGACAGAAGAGTTGGGCAGACACCAGCAGAAGGGCACTCGAGTTCGAAGTCGGAGATCATGTGTTCTTGAAGATTTCCCCTACTCGTGGAGTTATCAGGTTCGGAGGTCGGGGAAAACTTAGTCCCCGCTTTATCGGACCTTTTGAGGTGCTAGAGCGAGTAGGAGAGGTGGCCTATCGACTCGCCTTGCCTCCATCGCTAGCTGGTGTACACAATACCTTCCACGTGTCACAGTTGCGGCGATATGTTCGGGATGAGAGCCATGTCCTAGACCATTCGGAGCTAGTTTTGGGTACCGATTTATCGTACGAGGAGCAGCCTACTACCATTCTCGACCGCAGAGAGAAAGTGCTGAAGAATAAGAGCATTCCTTTAGTCCGAGTGTCTTGGGGTGGTCGTTCCCCAGGAGAATCCACCTGGGAGCGGGAGGAAGAGATCCGTGATCGATATCCACATCTTTTTGTTTAGTACCATGTATTCTTGCATCCTTGTCAAATTTCGAGGGCGAAATTTTTTGTTAAGGGGGGTATGATGTAAATCCCTGTTTCCAATTCAATAAAAGTTTCCTTTTTCTGAATTCTAGTGATTTTCTTTTCCTTTCCTTCATATTATGAATTGGTTGTTAAGCTTAATGTTTATATTTTCCCAAAACTTAAAAGTTAAAACCCAAGAGTTAAAACCAAAAGCTAACACTAAACTAAAACCAAGGCTAATATAATTTAAATCCCTAAACTAAAAACCCTAGCCGGGCCTTACTGATTTTCCCCCTGCAGCCCAAAATCTTTTCTTTATCAATTAAAATGTACCCCGGCCCCTACTATTCCTCACCCAGCCCACTTCTGTTTTTCATTTTTGGGAAATTAATAAATTGTTATCCACGAGCCCGGCCCACGACCCCAGCCCGCTCGCGCCCAACAGCCCGACCCGATCCCTAACCTCCCTTCTTCCTCGTTCGCAACTACTCCCGCTCATTTTCTCTTCTCTCGTCGCGACCCCCACGTTCCCGAGCTCCCCATGTCGCCCTCGCCGTCGCCCACGACCCCGACCACGCCTCCCTCTAACTCTCGCTCTCCAACTCCTCACCTCCCTCTCACCTCCAAGCTCCTCAAAACTCTAACCCCCCCAAGTTTTTCTCCCCCACGAACCCACTGCCTACGCCGACGCTGTGCCGACGACGACGATCCCCTCATCCCCCGTTCTCTTCCCTCGCTCTCCTCTCTTCAGAGCTCATCCCTCACCAAGCTCCCCTCACTTTTCCAGCCTCAACCGAGCACTCCCCTCAACTGCACACCCCACTACCGAGCTCGGCCACCTTGCGACCGACGCCGACGAGCCTCCCCCACTTCGCCTGAACCACTCTGAGACTCCCTACATCCTCCTCCTTCACCACTCCATCACCCCAAACCCCCACTGCGCTCTCTCTCTCTCTCTCTCTCTCTCCTAGAAACCACAAATCACTGCACACTCACTGTTGCACTTCGCCGGAGCGCCGCCGCCGACCATCGTCGACCCCAGCAAGTCCCAAGAGATCTACAGAGCACCCCTCCATCTCCGGTGATCGCGCGATATCTCCGGACAACTCCGACGCAAAAACCCGTGTTTCGATCGAAGCTCGCGCGAACTCGTTCCGCGGCGTACAACGCGCGTTCGTGACGACGTTGCTGCCTCGCGACCCCGAGACGTTACCAGGCAAGTGTTTACTTGCTTCATGCTAAATTATTAGTGATATGAAACTAAAATATCTAGTTTACGGATTTTGTCGAATACTGATACATAATACGATCAATGTGTTCGATGCTAATCTCCCATGAAAATGATTGTTTATTTTGACGGAACCCGATGTTTTATGTTGGCCCATATAGTGATAAACATAGTGTATGAATCTCGCTGGAAGATATGATTGTTTGTAACAAAAATTGATACCCCAAATATGCCGTTAAAACTAGAATTTTCTCGTGCCTGAAAACGAATAAAATCACCATAAATCATATGCATACTGGATTGAGACGTTCAAGGGCTTAAATCGAAGCCGACTCGACGAACTTTAACCCTATGGAAAATCCTAATAATTCCTGTTCTGTAATCATGATGATAACTGGGTCGGAACACGACTCTGGACTGCAGTCCAGAGCGTTTCTGATTATTGATTTCTGTTCAAAGGACCTGCGTTACTGTGTTTCCTGAAATCATACTTTACGGAACTTTACAGTAGATTAAATATATTTCTGTTATTTAAACAAACCAAGTGGTTCCATTCCATTTCATCGCTGTTTGCTATTTTTAAATGTATTTAAAAGGGCAGAACGTATATCTGTCCAGAATAGATTCAGAAATGACATATTGATGTTCAACTGTGCATAACTTTCAACGTACAGATGCGATTGAAGATCCGTCTGTTGCGTTGATTACTCTATTGGAAACCCTAGATTTCATGTAACTGTAACGTCGCTAAATTCTGAGCCCAACTGGGTGCAATTCGTGTCGCGAAATGGAAGTTCAGTTCTGAAACTGAATTTCCAGCCGCGCGCACTTAAAATGAAATAACTATATCTTGAGAACCGGAATCCCGATTGAACTGAAACAAATTCTGGTGAATTACTGACTGAGGGTTCTATATATCTTACTTACATCATTTCGCTGAATTCTTAACATAATAATTTGTGTAATTTATTTCAGTTCATGACGTGCATGTTGATTCATGATATACAGAACTCATTGGTAGCATACATACATATATCATACCCTTGCCATATACTCAGTGTTAGTACGTGTGGATATTGCATTATCGTACGTGATAGATGTTGGTTTAGTTGTGACGAGTACACCAATGGAAAGTGAATATTCGTGACAGTGATTGATACAGTGAACAGTGATAAAACCGTGCCATTGGTATACTTATACACAACTAGATCAAGATCGTAACTAGTGAGAACCTGGGGAAAAAGGGAAAATCAAAGTGGAAAGAGTATCGTATTTAGCGGGACCGTGTTTAGAGGATGATCATTCGAACAGAGATACTGATACATGTAGGATAGGATCTAGCGATCCGGCTGACAGGGTTATGTCCCGAGCATGTGGGCCGTTGTCTCGGGTATGTACGAGACTTCTGTTAAACATGATCCTCCTTCCACTATGTGATTTCAAACTCGACCTAGAGACCGATAGGGACACATAACATATTCTGCATCATATAGTGACATAGCGATTGCTTGCATTGTTTTTACACCAGTATTACCTCATATACCTGTTTCATCTTATTATAATAATATTGTTAATGTGTCGCTCTGACGACCTGAGTATGCATGCTCAGATCCCGCGGGAGGACCAGCACAGGAGACGGACCTACCCTTCGAGTTCGCGGAGATTTAGACTGGTGTACCTTCCTTTTCTGCTTTCCATAAAAGTGATCGTAAGTTTGACTTCGGTTAGTATTTGTTCTTGTCATCTGTAAATTGTGAACAATGGAATATTAATGTAATAAATTAGTAATGTGATTCCTTTACCACTGCGCTTTATTTACTGATTACCATGCAATGCTAGAAGCCGAAGTGTGACTACGGCAGGATGATTCCTTGACCGTAGGAGCATGGCTGGCCTAGTCATCCCTCGTTTTCCGTATTTTGGGAAGCGGGGCGTGACAGCCGCACTTACCGGGCCAAAAGAAAACCCAGAAACGTCCTCAGACGCGCGCCAGGAGGAAGAAACCGACGCTGAATTCCTTCGCCGGATACTGGAGAAAAAGGACAAAGGGGCTGCTGAACAAGTGGCCAACATACAACGTATGGGCCTTCTCTTCCAAGATATGATAGGAATGATGATCCAGCAGGACTTACCCGCCGAGGATCCCCCAATCGTTCTTGAAGACGACCGAGGAGAAACGTCAAATCCACCACCAGCCCTCTCAACGGCCAAGGAGGATGCAATCTCTAAGGCGGACTTGGTTGACTACATAGCCCAGCAAATCCGGGTTCATCACGCGACTGAGGCAGCTGGTCAAGTCGTGAAAACGGGGCGGCTGTATCCAAGCTGGTACGATCAAATCAAATACCCGCAAGGCTATACGATACCAAAATTCCACGTGTATAAGGGGACCGGCAACCCCCATCAACATGTCGCCCAGTTCCGGGCCCTCTGCGGTAACACCGGCGGTGATGATAAACTGTTGCTCCGCCAGTTCGTGGGCAGCCTATCAGAAACTGCGTTCGAATGGTATTCGGAACTCCCGAACGATTCTATCAAAACGTTCGCTGAAATGGAGTTGTTATTCACTCAGCGATTCGCAAGTGCCAGCGAACGCACTCCAATAACTGCACTGATTAACGCCAAGGTAAAACCAGGCGAAACCTGGGTCCAGTATGCTATACGCTGGCGGAACTTGTGGTCGAGATGTGAACAACGCATTGAGGAGGCACCCGCAGTGGGCATGTTCGTGGGAACCCTAGACCCCCACGCAACTATCTCCCAGTTTATGATGTTCTTTAAGCCAACCACATTCCAGGCTTTAATCGACAAGTTGGCTCAGATGGACCAGATGAGTCATAGACCACCTCCCCCGAAGTCGGAACCTCGGAATGACAAGGGTAAAGGAAGGGCAACCTTTGTTGCGAATGCCCAACAGAAACCTAACGCCCCGAAACCGGCAGATCAACTGGAGGAAAGACGTCGGTATTATAATGAGAAGATGAAGCGTCCCTACTCGTTCCCGCGAGACAAGACGAAACGGTTATTCGAGCTGGCAATACGCAACAGACTTATAAGCCTACCAAATCCAAGGCGACCGCCGCAACCCACCGAGGTGAATAACCCAAACTATTGCCCTTACCATCAAACGGTAAGCCATCCGATTGAAGATTGCTTCGTCTTCAAAGGATGGATTGAAGATCAATACCTCCAGGGGAAGTTTGTACTGTCCGAAAAGTGGAAGGTGAACCCACCACAACCGCATACTCCTAAGAAAGCAGATACACCGGGGGCAACCTGCTCCTTTATTGAAGAAGCTCCATGGGAGGTCGTGCTATCAACTAAAACCAAAAGAATGCTGAGGGACCTTCATGCGTGCCCTGCGATCGAATGGAAGGACCCTCTTGAACCTCAAATTATCGAAGGGATGCTGAAGCCCCGCCCAACTACGAAGACTCGCGATAAGAGCCCAAATACTCACGCCCAACCGTCAAAATCTTCGAAGAAAAAGAAGAAGAAATCCAAGAAGTCCGTGAAGCTTGGAAACGAGCACACGAACTTGCAGAAGCAAATCGACGCGCTGGAAGAATACAATCAAAAGGCGCGAACTCCTGTCACACTGCAAGAGTTCCTCAACCACATCTTTCAAGAGGAAGATGATGGAGAGAGCTCGTCGGATGAATCCGAAGGATATGTGGCAAGTTGTAACGTAATCTCCCACTCGTTTACCGATGATGGAAAAACTCCCGGCATTAAGAAGCTGGAGGCAGAGCCTGTACCAGAGCGTGCATGGCCAACAGAAGAAATGATCGACGCTTTTCTAGACGAGATTCGCCTAAAAAGTAAAGTGGATTAGGAGCGTAAGATGGCCGCTTCAGAAGGAGCCAAACGCAGGCGACTGAATGAAAGAGTTGAACTACCCCTGCCAGAGCGAAAAGCATCCAAAGTAGACAAGAAGATATTCAAGACGAGGAAAAGGTTTGCCAAAGCCATGTCAAGGGGGATGAAGCGACCACCCTCGGAAGGAAACACACATGATGGGGTGGAGAGGCACCCTGATTATTGCGCATATCATCGGAAAATCTCACACCCCACGGAGGAGTGCGACGCCTTTAAGATATGGTGGCAAGGATATGTTGCTCATCGGCAACATTTTAAGCGCATGAAACGCAAGATCCGTCGGGAGCGAAGAAGTACCATCGATGGGCACAACAGAACTACTGGCAACTGTTACATGGTTAACACCAGGGGGTCACAAGTTCTCACCTTTGGGAGCGACTCTGATGAAGAAATGGCTCTGGGCCCTCTCTTTAAAGAATCTGTTTTAGGGAAAGAGGAGAAATCGGAGGCCTGCGAGAACATTCAGCTGCGCAATCGCACACTCCCAGAAAAGAATCTCGGGCCCGCGAGTAGAAAAGATAAGGGAAAGGAAAAGGTCACTGAAGATATCACTTTAGATGACCAAGTCACGAGAGAGCTGGCTGCCAAAGACCCTCCTAGGAAGGGTAAGGTGGACTATAACATCCTCGCGCACCTAAGGAAGCTACCTTCTCAGCTTAGCATTCTCGATGCCCTCCTATTATCAAAAGAAGCGCGAGACTCACTAATTAAGGCGTTACAAGAACCTGAGCAATTCCAAGCCTTCCTCGCCACTGAAAAGATGAAGGATGAACTGGAGGAAGTGCATACGGCCGACATCACTTTCGGTGATGAAGACCTCCTTCTCGGGACGTGCGACCACAACCGTCCCCTATATGTCTCCGGATACTGCCATGATATCAAGATAGGCAAGATCCTGGTGGATAATGGATCCTCCGTCAATCTCCTTAATGTTCGGGTGTTGAAGGAAATCTGCATGAGTGTGCAACACCTCGCTCGTGACAAAATTACTATCTCCGGTTTCGATTCACAATCGTCGCGGACTCTCGGATCTGTGATACTAACATTACGCTTTGGACTTCTCGTCACGGACATCAAATTCCATGTCATTGACGCCAAGACCTGCTACAACGCCTTGCTCGGTCGTCCTTGGTTACACGAATACAACATCATCCCTTCTACACAACATCAGTGTATGAAGTACTTTAAGGATGGTTTCGAGTACACCGTAACAGGTGAGTTAAACCCATTTTCCGTGGACGAAGTCCGCAAATACGAAGATGCGAAGTACTTTTTGCCAGATTTCGAGGATACAGAAAGGTGTCGCAATCCGGAGAACAAAGCCGCCGCCACCACCTCTGTTTTCGGGAGCGATACCGAAGAAGAAGAAGAGATGGTTTATGCAGGACCATCTCAACGCAACAACCTGGGGACGCCCGCCCCCATGTTAGTCTTCGAAAGTGATTCAGAAGATGAAGTTAATGCTGTGTTCTCCAATCGGCTGTCAATACAAGCACCCCCTGGCGATGACCATAGTTTGCAAATCACCATGGTACCGCGAGAACACTACAAGGATCTCGACACGCTTCAGGCTCATAATGTGTAGGACCTGCAAACATTTTACGTCCCTCCCAGGCAAAGGGGTGAGAAGGTGATCCTATTCTACCGATCCTCAGAGTCGAAAATAGAGAAAGAGATCTGGCATGGCGCGGATGCTACACTTGACAGGCTCCAACCCATCCGTCTGCCCAGATACTATACAAATGGATTAAAGAAGCTACTGAAGCGTCAAGGAGTACCCTTAAAACAGACTGTTCGGCAGGCTCGGTTCTACAACAGGATTTGGGATGTCCCCGGGACTCAACGCAAATTGCCCAACGGGAAAATGGAAACACTCGGGCTTGGATACGCAAGAGCCGGAAAACGGGAACGGGCTCACAGCAGCTACGCTATATATACCTTTGATGAAGAGGAGGACGCCCTGTCAGGAGATGCCAACCCCCCATCAAAACTAGACCCCGCGATTAAAGCGCCGAGTCCGTCGTTTGAAGAACGAATGGGCAAGCCTATCAGGAAAGTGGGTCAGAAAGCTCGGGAAGACCACAACCGTGAAATAGCCATCTACGAGAAGGCCAGGACGCAACGTCTATTTCAACATGCTGCAAAGACAAAGACGCTTATCCTCGTCAATCCGTTGTATGAAAGGCCCGACGCAGAGACGGAAATAAATCAAGAAGCGGAAAGAGGAGCCGACAACAACGACGCAGGATTAGAGGGTTACGTGGTCGGGTGTTGCACGGCTCGGATTTGTCCCTCATGAAGAAGATGAGTCGAGCATACTCCTTCCCCCGAGACAAGACGGAGAAGTTACTCAAGCTCGCTATAAAACATCAAATGATCGCGCTTCCAGAGTCCAGACATCCTTAGCAAGCTAACAAGGCTTCTCATCTGAGTTATTGCTCTTATCACCGAGCCATAGGACATCCTACCGAAGACTGCTTCACCTTCAAGAACTGGGTCGAGGACCAGTACCAACGGGGCAGATTCGTTTTATCCGATGGCTGGAAGGTAACGCCGCCACAAAAGCATGAGCCCAAGGCCGCAAGAGCAGAACCGGGTCCACCTCAGTCCGGGGAGCGGGTTCGCACCTGTTATACGATTACGATATTAGGAGAAGAGCCCGAGAACGTAGATGACCTTCCCCGGTGCTTTGAGAACAGCGATGATGAGGTGATCTCAGAATTTCCGCCCGCTCCGAAAGAATTAGAAGATGGTATACATACTACTGCAGATAACCTCAAGAAGATTGAGTTGGGATCGGCAGACGACCCGCGACCGACATTTGTCAGCGAGCTGTTATCCGAAGAAAGGGTGGCTGCGTTAAAGAACGTGCTTCTACGGCATAAAGACTGCTTCGCGTGGAACTACTCCGAGATGCCAGGATTAGATCCGGAGATTGCTGTGCATAAATTAGCAATATCCCCAGATATCAAGCCAGTCAAGCAGGCGCCAAGGAGGATGAGACTCGAGCTTGAGATGAGCATCAACGCCGAGGACAAGAAGCTGATCGATTCTGGATTTATCCAAGAAGTCCAATATCCCGACTGGATCGCCAATATCGTCCCGATAATGAAGAAGAATGGGACGGTACGCATATGCGTGGATTTCAGGGATCTCAATAAAGCCTGTCCAAAGGATGATTTCCCAGTACCAGTAACCGAGCTAATGATAGATAACACGTCCACTCACGAGGTTTTCTCCTTTATGGATGGTTCGTCAGGATACAATCAGATAAAGATGCATCCCGAAGACCAGAAGCACACCGCTTTCCGCACCCCTTTGGGTATATTCTGCTACAGGGTTATGCCCTTTGGTCTAAAGAACGCTGGCGCTACCTATCAAAGGGCCATGACAAAGATCTTTGATGACCTCATACACGACGTCGTCGAGTGCTATATCGATGACCTCGTAAAGAGCATGTCATACGAAGATCATTTAAAGCATCTGGAGACTGTATTTCGACGCCTTCGGCAATATAATTTGAAAATGAATCCCCTCAAATGCGCGTTTGGAGTCTCCTCGGGCAAATTCCTGGGATTCATCGTTCGACACCGAGGTATTGAAATAGATCCGTCAAAGATCAAGGCGATCATGGAAATGCCACCCCCAAGGACTCTCAAACAGCTGCGGTCTCTCCAGGGGAAGCTCGCGTATATCCGGCGGTTTATCGCCAACCTGTCAGGCAAGTGCCGTCCTTACAGTCACCTGATGAAAAAGGGAACCCCGTTCGTCTGGAACCAAAAATGTCAAGGTGCACTAGACGAAATCAAGCAGTACCTGCAGAACCCGCCGGTGTTAGCTGCGCCGGTCAAGGGAAAACCCCTCATTCTTTATACAACCGCCCTCGAAGGTTCCTTAGGCGCATTATAGGCACAAGAGGACGATCAGGGGAAAGAGAGAGCACCCTACTACTTAAGTCGAGTTCTACTGGGGGCAGAAAGCAACTACTCTCCCATTGAAAAACATTGCTTGGCGTTAATCTTCGCGATAACAAAGCTCAGGCACTATGCGTTGGCACATGAAGTCCGCCTCATTTCAAAAGTGGATCCCCTTAAGTACTTGATGTCGAAAGCCATATTGACGGGACGACTCGCTAAGTGGGCCCTGCTCTTGATGGAGTTCTCGATAACGTATCAACCTCTTAAGGCAGTGAAAGGCCAGGCCATTGCCGATTTCCTCGCTGAGCACCCGATACCGTCCGATTCTCCTCTGAACTGTGATTTGCCGGACGAGCATGCATTTGATGCGATTGGCGGCGGAAGCACCCGATGGGAACTCTATTTCGATGGAGCGTCCTCCGTAAAGAAACAGAAACAAGGTATCCCAATGACCAAATCGGGGATAGGCCTCGTCTTTGCAACTCCACAAGGAGGGATAATGCGCTTCGCCTTCTCCTTAATAGAGCCGAGGACAAACAATGAAGCTGAATACGAAGCTCTGATAGCAGGCCTCGAAATCGCCATCGACATGGGAATTGAAGACCTCCTTATATACGGGGATTCTCAGCTGGTCATTAGTCAAGTAAATGATGACTACCAAACGTGCAAGCCGGAGTTGGTGAAGTACGGCGAAAAGGTGCAACAACTATTGACCCAAATTCCCTCCTATACTTTGGAGAACATACCGCGCGCCGAAAACAGCAAAGCAGACGCGTTGGCTAAACTTGCTAAAGAACTGGCTGACGAGAACCTCGATGACGTCAGAATCGTGGTACAAAGCCGTCGAGTGCTCGCCCCGGCGGAAATACCTTCGGAATCACCCGAAGAGAAGGGAGTGACTGAGCAGACGACCCTACAAATAAAAGACCATGAGAAGGCCGAAGACTAGAGGGAAGTCTTCATAGACTACTTTAAGTCCCACCGAATGCCCAACGAAGCGTCCTCAAGACATCAGCTCACGAAACGAGCTCTATCTTTCGCTTTCGTCAACGATATTCTATACAAGAGATCGTTTGATTCTCTATGGCTGAGATGCTTAGGACCTGACGAAGCAGAAAGAGTCATTCAGGAAGTTCATGACGGAATTTATGGTTCTCACCAAGCAGGCCCAAAGATGAAGTTAAAAATTAAACGGATGGGTTACAACTGGCCCACGATGATCCAGGACTGCCTCGAGTATGCGAAGCAATGCCACTCGTGCCAGATTCATGGAGACTTTATCCACCAACATCCGAATCCACTACATCCAACGGTGGCTAGTTGGCCATTCGAAATGTGGGGGACCGACATAGTCGGCCCCATTGAGCCAGCATCATCCCGGGGACACCGTTTTATCCTGGCGACAACTGATTACTTCTCCAAATGGGCAGAAGCAGTACCACTGAGGGAAGTGAAGACGGAGAATATCCTCCATTTCTTCAAGACGCACGTCATCTATCGGTTCGGAACTCCACGGCGGATTATCTCTGATAATGGGCCGGCCTACCGAAGCCATAAGATTAGCCGCTTCGCACAGCAGCACAATATAGACTGGAGATATTCTTCGGTTTACAATCCACGAGCTAACGGTCTGGCCGAGGCCTTCAATAAGACATTGACGAAGATCATAAAAAAGACCGTTTCCAGGAATAAGAGAGACTGGCACGAAAGGCTGCAAGAAGCCCTCTGAGCTTATCGAACTACATTCAAGACGGCCACGAACACAACGCCGTACGCGTTGGTATTTGGGACGGAAGCAGTGCTCCCCCTCGAGATAGAGTTACCCTCTCTACGAGTAGCAGTCCACCACGAGCTGACGAACGAAGAAAATGCTCACCTTCGGCTTGAGGAGCTTGATGCCCTCGACGAAACCCGGCTCATAGCGCAACAACATCTAGAGGCCTACAAAGCAAAGATGACGCGCTCGTACGAAAGATTGACCAGGCCGAGGACATTCCGCCAAGGCGAACTCGTACTAGTGGTCAAAAGACCTATGATCCCCAATTGTGCCAAGCGAGCAAAATTTGAGCCAAACTATGAAGGCCCGTACATCATAGACAAGGTCTACCAGGGTGGAGCCTACCTACTCATGGACATGCACGGTGAAAGGCCTTTCAGGCCAATAAACGGCCGCTTCTTAAAGAAATACTACGCTTGATAAGCCACAGCCTGGGTCAATGATAGATGACGACGACTATGTCCGCTCACTATCTTCCTAGGCTCAGACTTTACAAGCAGCAGCCGGCCTTCCCATAGCGACGGACCGAAACGTCCTTAAACTAACGGCGGACCGAAACGTCCTTAAACTAACGGTGGACCAAAACGTCCTTAAACTAACGACGGACCGAAACGTCCTTAAACTAACGGCGGACCGAAACGTCCTTAAGCTAACGGCGGACCGAAACGTCCTTAAACTAACGGCGGACCGAAACGTCCTTAAACTAACGGCGGACCGAAACGTCCTTAAGCTAACGGCGGACCGAAACGTCCTTAAGCTAACGGCGGACCGAAACGTCCTTAAGCTAACGACGGACCGAAACGTCCTTAAACTAACGACGGACCGAAACGTCCCTAAACTACTACCGCAGCATCCTTAGGCTGACAAAAAAAAGAAAAGAAAAATAAAAATAAAAAAAAATGAAAGAAAAAACGGTATGTCCATAAGCAAAATGGGCACGGATGAAAACCCGAAAGGGCTCCGTAAGTAAAAACAGCAGGGCTGCCGGCAAGTGTTCGTGAAAACCCGAAAGGGCGCGACCTTGTTAAAAAACAAAAAGTGAAAAAGAAAAAAAAAACGGTACGTCCATAAGCAAAATGGGCACGAATGAAAACCCGAAAGGGCTCCGTGAGTAAAAACAGCAGGACTACCGGCGAGTGTTTGTGAAAACCCGAAAGGGCGCAACCTCGTTAAAAGACACTTGTAGGGTCCTCTCGACCTTGTAAGGAGAAACCACCTGCGTGAGATCCTTATGACTCACAAAGGAGCAACACACTTAGGGATCCTTATGATTCCTAAGGAGAAAATACACTTACGAGATCCTCATGACTCGTAAAAAGAATTCTCTTATGGGACCCTCACGGCTCATGAGATTTGAAAGTCTTAAGTTACAGAAACCTAAACCTGTTCTTAAGCAAATCCTCCATAACCTTCGATATTGCCCTACAAGAGGCTTGATACTGACCCTTGTATACAATCCACGGGCGCGAAAAAATATTTCCCCAGCAAAGTCACACCCGTGACTAGGGACATGTCCATATGATGAGCAACCCTTGTAGGTTCTCTCGACCCATAAAGAGAAAACCCTCTTGTAGGATCCCTACGACTTACAGAGGAACATACACTTAGGAATCCTCACGATCCCTAAGGAGAAAATACACCTGCAAGATCCTCACGACTTGTAAGGAGAAATACCCTTGTGAGACCCTTACGGCTCATGAAGTCAAAAGCCTTGGTCGACAGGACCCTTAACCCTGTTTACTAAGCCACCTTTGTTCAATATCGACAAAGGCAAATGATGATTCGCTCCTGGCAGCATCCCAGTTGCAGCGGTGCTGATGCCGAAATCGGTGTCTAAAATCCAAGCTTGCGGCGAAAAAGCTAACAAGCCACACATGCCTACGAAATAGCCGAAATGATGGGGCAACTTGCAATAAAAAACAGCAAGTAAAAGTGTATGCATGAAAAATAGCCGAAATGATGGGGCAACTCGCAATAAAAAACAGCGAGTGAAAATTAAAAAAAATATAGCCGAAATGATTGGGCACCGCGAAAAATAGCCGAAATGATGGAGCAATCGCGACCTTCGCGATATAAAAGCTGAAACGATAGAGCATCGCGGAAAAAGAAATAAAATAAAAAGAAAATGTATGCCTTACAGGCGATGTTCCATCACACCCTGTATACAATCCAATGGCATAAACAAAAAGGGAACATACCTCCCTCCCCCAGGTTTCACCAAAGAAAGAAGCTAAATCTCGACGGGCCACAGGAGACCTAGAGATCATCCCAACACTCGTCTCATAACAACGGACACAACTTCAAGCTAAGCGGAACAGCGGCAACTCCCAGTTCCATGGCTCGGTGGTATACATATCGCCAACAGTCAAACCTCCATCCCGTGAAATGCGGATACAATCAGCAAAATTCCTGGTTACGTGGAATGCGGATAATGTCACTCTTTGACCCCGTGGAAAACATCCAGAGCGGAGCCTAGTCCTCGCCGAGCACGGCAGTGAACCCGTGTGAAGCATCTAGTGCAAAATTCCTGGTTACGTGGAACGCGGATAATGTCACTCTTTGACCCCGTGGAAAACGTCCAGAGCGGAGCCTAGTCCTCGCCGAGCACGGCAGTGAACCCATGTGAAGCATCTAGTGCAAAATTCCTGGTTACGTGGAACACGGATAATGTCACTCTTTGACCCCGTGGAAAACGTCCAGAGCGGAGCCTAGTCCTCGCCGAGCACGGCAGTGAACCCGTGTGAAGCATCTAGTGCAAAATTCCTGGTTACGTGGAACGCGGATAATGTCACTCTTTGACCCCGTGGAAAACGTCCAGAGCGGAGCCTAGTCCTCCTCGAGCACGGCAGTGAACCCGTGTGAAGCATCTAGTGCAAAATTCCTGGTCACGTGGAACGCAGATAATGTCACTCTTTGACCCCGTGGAAAACGTCCAGAGCGGATCCTGGTCCTCGCAGAGCACGGCAGTGAACCCGTGTGAAGCATCCAGAGCGGAGCCTAGTCCTCGCCGAGCGCGGCAGTGAACCCGTGTGAAGCATCTAGTGCAAAATTCCTGGTTACGTGGAACGCGGATAACGTTACTCTTTGACCCCGCGGAAAACGCCCAGAGCGGAGCCTGGTCCTCGCCAAGCACGGCAGTGAACCCGTGTGAAGCATCCAGAGCAAATACCGGACTGTGGAGTCCTTAAAATCCACGGACTATGACGTCCTTAACCTCGACCGTGATGTCTTAAAACTAACGATCAACCACCCCGATTCCTTACAGATTTTGCCTTGGTTTAAGGGTACATCTCTTCACTCTTTTGATACCTGGCGTTGTAATTCCTCAACGTCTTCAAAGAGGTGACGGGTCCGTGCAACCACACATCGGACTGTGGAGTCCCTAAATCCACGGACTATGAGGTCCTTAACCTTGACCGTGATGTCTTAAAACTAACATCGGACTGTGGAGTCCCTAAATCCACGGACTATGAGGTCCTTAACCTTGACCGCGACGTCTTTAAACTACAATACCTGGAGAAACCCCTAATTCTGTAGAACATGGACAAGGGTGACCGCATCCAACACTTACAAGTCCTCACGACCTGTAAGGAAGAAAAACTCTCTTGTGGGATCCTTACGACTCTCAAGGGAAAACCCTTTTAAGAATCCTCACGATTCTTAAGAAGAACTCACACCTATGGGATCCTCTCGACCTGTAGGGAGAAAAACTCTTTATGAGACCCTCGTGGCTCATAAGATGCAAAAGCCTTAGGAAGCAGATCTTAACCCTGAGTCCTGAGCCATTGCTGTCCTGCAAGGAGATCAAGATAGAATTTCCGCAGAATACATTCAATGAAAAGGAGACACATCATTGAGAAGAAAAATGTATCTTTTATTCATAAACCAAAATGGGTACAAAGTACAATTCATGAAAAACAAAAAACAAAAAAAGAAAGATACTCTCATTCATGAGTATGTACAAAAAAGGGGAAAAGATACAAGCCCTCAAGCCAGCGGGCGATGTAGCAATCTTACCAGCTCATCTTTCTGTTGCTGAACCACGGCTTCGTGACGCAAGATCTCCAGAAGACGAGCCTCCGCCTGAGCCTGCTGGGCCTGATATGAAGCAAGACGAGCTTCAAGCTCTTTCTCGGTGGCCTTATGAGCCTCGACCCTTTCACGAGTGAACGTGACAGCTTTATCGATGGCCACCACCTCCTTGATAGACTCCTGAAGCACCCGCCAGAGTTCATATGCTTTGTCGGCTTTGGCTGTGAGGCTAGCCTGAAGCTCGCTTAGCGCCTTGGAAGCTAGCTCCCTTTCCGAGAACTTGTGGCCGAGACTCTTCTCGCATGACACCATATTCGCCGCGCACCGCTCGATTAAGCCTCGTAAGCTCGCCTTCTCGGCCATAATCTCCAAAGGAAGGCGCGTACACTCAAGTCTATATATATACAAGCCTCCCTTCGACGACAATACTCGATCTAAAACCAGCACAAACCACTCAATATGGGAGATAACAAGGAAAGTTTATGATCTATATCCTATCAGGCGCGCATTTGCAACTGTACGAATGTTTAAAAGGAAATGTTACCCGAGGCACTGAGGTGCATGCAACGTAATGATGGTGCTCGCAATTAAAGAAAGTTCCCATAAGAAAAACAGGCAGCTCATTTACGCAAACAAGACACACGTACGACTATCTGAAAAACATGAAAATTCAACAGAAAGCATGCAAATCGCCAATGATAAAAAGAGTACATTGATTCAAACATACTACACTACCGGGAAAAGATCACCAAACAAGGGATCAGAAATGCACGGATTAACAAAACAAAGAACAAGGTTCTCCATCTCTCTCTCTGCTCTCTCCAACACATCAAAGCGACGGTTCTCACGAGAAGTCACTTCCCATCGATTGGCACCATGGCCATCTGCAAAAGCAGACATAACAGCCCGTCGGGCTCTTATCTTGCTCAGCAGATGAATTGAGCAGTCCTTCAAAGCCTGGGTAATCAGGCACGCCTCATGAAAGCCCTCGAGCTTTTCTTCCGCCGCATCAAGCATCGCCAGGGTCATCTCTGCCGGGTGAGGAGGGATGTTGGCAAGCACGGCCGTGAGGATCATCCGGAGCCAGAGAGAACCCATCGGGAGGGGGGACCCCCTACGGATCGAGAGTTCATGCATGGCTGAGTCGCATTCGTTGTCGGTAAGGAGGGGATCCACCAACCGAGCAGCAAAGCGGGGGAGCGTCTCCTCGATAGGAACTTCCCATGGCTGTCGACGAGCGTGCGGACGATTGCAGGCCATGGCACTCGTTTGTCTCTCAAGACAAGTTACAAAAAATAATAATAATAATAAATCTCTACGTAAAGGGAAAAGAAAGCTATAGCCTCATATATAAAGAAGTGTATTAAGTGCTGTGCGCGAAAAATCTTGCATGGTAAAGCTATTTCCAAGGCCAAAAAAAAGGAAAGGCATCTAAAATTAAGGAGATGCAATTATTTCCAAGGCCCTTTCTCTGCACTGAAAATACGGCATGGGAAAATTTTGTGAACAGCCCCATCAAGGGACCCCGCGTGCAGAACACGTGAGGCCTAAACCTGATGTACACTTAAAAGAAAATATATGGAGTAGTACCCTGCATATTAAAAGCACAAACAACAACAGTAGCAAAATGATAAAATCCCAGAGAAAAGGCATGCATATTTCAAGAGGTTCATACAAAATATAGAGGACACATTTACAATGGTAAAACTTCAGATGCGGGGCATGGGTTGAGAAACTCAAAATTAACTTTATTCAAGATCTTCCAAGCATTTCGAACCTCCCGAGTATGCTTCCTCTCACGATCACAAGCATCGGGGTCCCCGCGGATGTCCTCTACCCTCTGGTAGGCGGCAAGTATGGCTGATTGCTGAAAAATCTGATGCAGAAGATCAATGAGATTATCCCACCTTCTCTTTGAGATCAAGTGCATCAGATACACCGAGTGTACTTTATCCTCGGCGGCGTCCAATGCCCCAAGCGGCACACCAGCACAGAATAAAGGGAGGGCCTTCCTGATCGCCAGCACGATCAGCCTCAGAAGAGAAGAGCGACGGGGGAGTAGCCGATGGTTGTACTCATCAAAGCGGCTCATGATCTCGGCACATTGAGCATCGGTGAACTCCTGGTTCTGACTGCGGCCCAGTGCACGAATATTCCCATAGGAAATGATCTCGTCAAGACCATACAGATGGGCATCCATGATACCTGAAATAAAGGTCATGAGAATCATTAGAGAACTCCCATTTCATTAATTGCAGAAGAACGACCTCGGGCCAAGAGACCCCAAGAAGCCTCTGTGTGAAGAAATCGAGTTCTTCATTGGAATTAAATTCCTTATTAAGAAAAGGGGATTAAATTCCCAGAAACATTTTTGGATGGAATTAAATTCCATGGAGTTGAAACGCCATCATCATCTCCCCGAAGATCATCTAAACCCTAAGAGATCTACAGTTTGAAGGTTAAGCGGTTTCATGTTCTTATGGAAAAACATGAAGAAAAAAGGGTAAAAACCCTTGTTTTAGGTTTAAAATCCAAAGGAATGTGGAAGTTCGCTGTTTGTCCAAGAATATTACCTGAGGAAAAAAGGTCACCTGAACAGAGTTAAACTCTGAAAATTGTTTCAAGACAGAGAACTAAGCTCTGGAAGAGAGAATTAAATTCTTAAGGAAAAAGTTCTCAGAAGAAGAAGATGAGCAAAGTGAAGGCTCCTATGAAGAGACAGTGGTATTTATAGAAGGCGATGGAAACGCTTCATCTCCCCAAATCCCTAAAGGAATCCAACGGTCACAAAAGGTGACAGCGTTGCACTCACGTGCTGACACGTGAGAACAACGCTGTGGGGGCATTTGTTTCCTGATTTAAAATCAGGAAAGCTTATGGAAAAGGCTTCAGAAGAGGGTCACGTGCTTACACGTGACCAGCAGTCACGTGTTGGCACGTGACATCCAAAAGTACCGGCAAAGCAAGTTCAGTTTCCCAACTACATCAAAAAGAGGGGCTTCAGTAAGGGTCACGTGCTCCCACGTGACCTGGATCACGTGTCGACACGTGACATTTAAAAGCAGCGGCGAAGACCCAACGCTTCCTGATCAAATCAAGGAAAAAGCTTCAGAAGAGGTCACGTGCTCCCACGTGACCAGGGTCACGTGTTGGCACGTGATGATCAAAACATCAGAATTGTTCTCCAGTTAAATCAAGAAAAAGAGTCCAGACAAGGGTCACGTGCTCACACGTGACCAGGGGTCACGTGGTGGCATGTGACGGTCAAGCAGCAACCAGAAGACAGAGCGCAAAAAGAAAGAGGAAGGCTCGTTCCAAGGGGGTCACGTGCCCACACGTGACCATGGGTCACGTGGTCATACGTGACCGGCTTTCAAAGCCCATTTCGTTGATAGAATTAAATTCTGAAAGAGATTCGAATCTTTCCAAAGGAAAGCGATTATCTGGAACCAATCGAATTAAAGATTTAAAGATGATTGAATATCATTTATCTATGGGAAAATCTCGGGTTTGGAAAGATTTCCCCTTTAAATCTAACCGAAATAACAAAGGAGAATCCCGGGACTTGAAATCCAATGGTGAATAAAATTCACCCAATAATCCAAAGGTCAAAAACGAATGATGGATGCAAATCAAACCTCTCAATGAAGATTCGTCAAAAACTAATTGATTCGGATGCTTCTCCTATAAATAGGAGCCGAGAGACACAGGGATATAGAGATATAGAGATACACGCAGAGAGAAGAAAGGGAGAGAGAGCCTTGATACTTCGAGGAACTTGGATCTTCTGCAAAAGAAAACCCTAGGTAAGAAAGGGAAGGCTCCTTGAAAGAAAAGAGAATTTAATTCTCAACAGAGTTTAACTCTGATATATAAAACAGAAGAACATATTTCTTCTCTCGTTGATAGAGAATCTGCAAAGTGCACATCTCCCCTTGAAGCTGAGAATTTAATTCTCAATGGGTTGAGATCCTGCCATGCAGATCCAAAACATAGAGAGGGAATGGAAACACGAGAATTTAATTCTCACAGAACTATAAGAATTTAATTCCTTTAAAATAAAACTAGGGCTTGACCCTGTGTTATGGGAATTTAATTCCTTCAGAACAAAAAGAAACAGGGTTTAACCCTAATTAAGAACCTAGTTCTGTTAGAACAGCGGGGATTTAATTCCCTTGATCATAATTTAACAGAGAATGGGAATTTAATTCCTCAAAAGCTTTTATTAGGGTTTAACCCTATTTAGTTCTTCACATGTATGAGGAATTTAATTCTTACAGAAAATTCAGGGTCCAACTCTATTCAGAATATAAATCTTCAAAAGGAAGTAGGAATTTAATTCTTCTGAAATTACTGTCAGGGTTTAACCCTACGAGAAATTTAATTCCTGGAAAAGATTAACAGATCCTCTAAACAACATACATAGAGGCAGGGTCACGTGTCACCACGTGACCCCCCCAAAGAGATCTACAGAAAGCCCCTTTGAGGCAGCACCCCACGTGACCCACGTGACCCTCGGCAGAAGCTTTAACATATAAGCACTTGAATGCCCGTCACGTGATAGCACGTGATGCTCTGAAAGATGCAATAATCTCAGCAGAATAAATGAAGGGAGAGCGCCCTCACGTGTTGCCACGTGACCCCTCTTGCCTTAGTGTTCAACACTAAATTGGAACACTCGAATCCAGTACTGAAACACTGTTGGGCCTTAGTGTTCAACACTAATCAAAAAACTTTATTCGCAGTGTTCAACACTGATTACCTTAGTATTTAACACTAATCTGAGATCTCCATTGCCAGTGTTCAACACTGATCTGTTTTAGTGTTTATGATAATTTGAAAGCCTTGTTGCTGGTGTTTAACACCAATTATCTTTTAGTGTTAAACACTAACTTGTCAACCTCATTCCCAGTGTTCGACACTGATTGATCTGTAGTGTTTAGCACTAGGCTTTGGCCCAATTGGCCGAATGGATAGAGGCAAAGCCTCTCCTTCAAGAGACCAACAGGAAGTCAATATTCCAGACCTGATTGGACTTAGCCCAAGCTGGCCATAAGTCCTCAATTCGTGATCAACGGGGCTAATGGGCTCATAACATAATTAATTGGTCTTAATCCCAAATTGGGCCAAGGACTATTTGATCCACTCCGGTTCTAGGGTACATCTCTTCACTCCTTTGATATTTGGCATTGTAATCCCTCAATGTCTTCAAAGAGGTGACGGGTCCTGACCACCACATATTGATATGGACTGCGGGGTCCTTAAACCCGTGTCTAATGCAAAATTCCTGGTTACGTGGAATGCGGATAACGTCACTCTTTCACCCCGCGGAAAACGTCCAGAGCGGAGCCTGGTCCTCGCCAAGCACGGCAGTGAACCCGTGTGAAGCATCCAGAGCACATACCGGACTGTGGGGTGCTTAAACCCATGGACTACGACGTCCTTAACCTTGACCGAGATGTCTTAAAACTAGCAATGGACCGCAATGTCCTTAAACTACCAATGGACCGCAACGTCCTTAAACTAACCATGGACCCCAATGTCCTTAAACTAGAACAATAGAGCCCCCGCATGCTCTTTTGTCGGATCTAAACGGTCCCGTTTAAGTTGATCTTAGCCTCAAAGATGGCTAACGTATCCTTAAACCTTCAAACAGAGTGGACTATAAATCCCCCCAATTAACTCTGGCTCGAGGGTACATCTCTGAACTCCTCTGACATCCGTCGTTGTAATCCTTCAACGTCGTCAGAGAGGTGATGGGTCCCGATGGCCATACATACAATGGACCACTATGTCCCTAAACTGGAACAATAGAGCCCAAACGCTCCTTTGTCGGATCTAAACGATCCAGTTAAGTAGATCTTAGTCTCAAAGCTAGACTAACGTATCCTTAACAAACGTTTGAGTTGATCTTAGCCTCAAGTATGGCTGACGTATCCTCAAACCAAACCCCCAAACCCAAATCTAAGATAATACGGATTTGGACTAGTCCACGCCCTACGGGCGACGACATAACTCGGTCTCCGTAAACAATTCACGGGCAACAAAGCACAAAACAAACACCCACGACAGGAAGTGACCATCTGGAGAAGGAGAAAGTTATTACCGCAATGCGGTAGAGTAATTAACTGCAGGGGCTTGCGCCTGCAGGGAAGAGCGTCCCCACAATCAAAAACCCCTCAAGCGAGGGGGAATCTGACGAAGTCTGCTACATCGGACGCATCCGTCTAAACCTTCGATGTATGGTGCCATAAATCAACTTGGCATCTTCGGAGAGGTGGACGGATAGCACCAATTAGCATCTACCCCGAGTCTCAGTGCCAGGACATCGCAGTCCTGCGCGCCGCCATTCGGAGGGGAACAGACTGTAAGGATGGAGTTTTCTAGAGAGGTTGGCCATGAACCACCAGATATACGCGAGCTTTTCTTGGACAGACCGCAGTTATTTGAGAGTTCTCGGCGTGGGCATCTCCATAATCGCCTTAATCTTTGAAGGGTCAATTTCGATACCCCGGTGCCGTATGATGAATCCCAGGAATTTTCCTGAAGAGTCTCCAAACGCGCATTTGAGAGCATTCATCTTCAAATTAAACTTTCGAAGACGTTGGAACACTATATCTAGAGGTTCCCAATGCTCCTTATGAGATTTTCTTTTTACCACAAGATCATCAATGTAGCATTCAACAACCTCATGAATTAGGTCATCGAAGATCTTTGTCATGGCCCTCTGGTAGGTAGCGGTGGCGTTCTTCAAACCGAAGGGCATCACCTTGTAATAGAATATACCCAATGGAGTCCGGAAGGAGGTATGCTTTTGGTCTTCAGGATGCACTTTTATTTAGTTGTATCCTGAAGATCCATCCATGAAAGAGAAGACTTCATGAGTAGACGTGTTGTCGATCATCAACTCGGTAACAGGTATTGGGAATTCATCCTTCAGACAAGCTTTGTTGAGGTCCCGAAAGTCCACGCAGATGCGCACTGTCCTATTTTTCTTCATCACCGGAATGATGTTAGCGATCCAGTCAGGGTATTGAACTTCCTGGATGAAGCCGGAGTCAATTAGTTTCTTAACTTCAGTGTTGATACTCATCTCAAGTTCGAGCCGCATTCTCCTTGGCGCTTGTTTGACTGGCTTGATGTCCGGCGATATGGCCAGCCTATGTACTACTACTTCTGGATCCAGACCCGACATCTCAGAATAGTTCCATGCGAAGCAGTGTTTATATTGCATGAGCATGCCTTTTAACGTAGCCACCTGCGTTTTAGATAGCAGTGCACTAACGAATGTGGGCCTCGACTCGTTTTACGTCCCCAAGCCGATTTTTCTCAGGTTGTCCGCCGTAGTGTGTATCCCATCCTCCAGCTCTTTTGGCACCAGTGGAAACTCTGAGATCACCTCCTCCTCGTCTTATTTATGAAGCACTTCAAGAAGTCATCCATATTCTCGTGCTCTCCTTCCTTTAAGAGTGTTATCATGTGACAAGTACGAGTTCGCTTTCATTCTTGGTATTGAGATGGTCCTACCTTCGCGATATAGGTTCTTTTTGGCTCATGCTTTTGCGGTAGGGTCACCCTCCAACTGTCGGATAAAGCAAACCTTCCTTATTGATACTGATCTTCAACCCAATCTTTGAAGGTGAAGCAGTCCTCAAGGGGATGTCCTATTGCTCGATGGTAGGAGCAATAATCCGGGTGATGAACCTCATTTATCTGTTCGGGTTACCGAGGTTCCGGGAGCGTCATTTTTTGATGCTTAATGACAAGGTCGAATATTTTCCTTGCCTTGTCTTGGGGGAAAGAGTATTTCGGACCTATCTTCTTCATAAAAGACGGATTCCAGCTGACTTTTACTCGATCACGTGGCTTCTTGGATCCGCTTCGCTATTTTCGAACGTCATTCTCGTTCTCCACCATGTTTTTTCCTCTGTGTCAGGCTTTTTCCTTGTCGCGAGAACGTACAGCGGGCTGAGGGTGAAGAGAATCGTAATTTTCCTTTTCCGCAGACTGTTGAATGAGACACTGAGTCCTGGCCTTTTCATAAATAGTCATTTCGCGGCTGTGATCATCCCGAACCTTTTGACCTGCTTCCCTTATTAGCTTGTCAACTTGCCCTTCGAATGACAGACTTGACGTTCTTATAGCGGGATTTTGCTCCCTTTCAATGTCAGCGCTATCTGGAAAAGCATTCCTTTCTTCACTGGAGTTATTTATAACGTGGCAGCCATGGAATCACTCCCGTTTCTTAGACAGAACGTATCCAAACCCATTCGTCTCCATCCTCCCGTCGGGCATCTTTCGCTGAGTCCCAGGAATGTCCCAAATCTTATTGTAGAACTGGGCTTGTCGAGCGATTTGTTTGAAGGGTACGCCTTGGCATCTTAATAACCTTTTCAGTCCCTCTGCGTAATATTTGGATAAACGGGTTGGTTGAAGTCTGTCAAGTGCAAATTCGGTACCATGCCAGACTTCTTTCTCCACTCTGGTCTCCGTAGATTGATAGAAGAGGATCGCCTTTTCACCTCTTCGTCTGGGAGGGAAGTATAAATTTTGCAGCTCTTATACGCTATATGTATCGAGTGCATCAAATTCTTTATAATGCCGCGGCGGAACTATGGTGATTTGCAATCTCTGATCAGCTCTAGTAATAGTTTGTGCTGACGGGCAAGTGGAGAATACAGCGTTAGTCTCGTCCTCAGAGTCACTGCCAAAGACCAAAATAGGAGTAGATGGTCCGGTCCTATTGCATTGGGGTTGCCCTGAGTAGAATATCTCTTCATCTTCCTCGGTATCTCCCCTAAAGATCGGGATAGTGGCGATGGATTTTTGTCGTGCCTTTGAAGTCCGGTAGGAACTACTTTGCGTCTTCATATTTTCGGACTTCGTTTACGGAGAATGGATTTATCTCCCCTGTAACGGTGTACTCGATGCCGTCTTTGAAATACTTCATATGCTGGTGCTGTGTAGAAGGGATGACGTTGTACTCGTGTAACCAAGGCCTGCCGAGCAGAGTATTGTAGCAAGTCTTGGCGTCAATGACATGAAATTTGATGTCAGCGACGAGCAGCCCGAAGCGTAATGTCAATATTACGTACCCGAGCATCCGTGATGACTGTGAATCGAGCCTGGAGATGGTAATTTTGTCCTGAGCCACGTGCTGAATGTTCATGCAAATCTCCTTCAGCACCTTCACATTGAGGAGGTTGATGGAGGACCCGTTGTCGATGAGTATTTTGCCTATCTTGATGTCGTGGCAATACCCGGTGACGTATAGAGGACGGTTGTGCTCGCACATTCCGAGGAGGAGATCCTCATCACTGAATGTTATATCAGTTGTGTAAACCTCTGCCAGCTCGTCCTTCATCTTTTCTTCAGCTAAGAAAGCTTGAAACTGATCCAGCACTTGTAACGCCTTGATCAAAGAATCCCGTGCTTCTTTGGACGGGAGAAGAGCATCCAATATGCTCAGTTGTGAGGGTATCTTCTTCATATGTGCTAGGACATTGTAATCCACCTTGTTTTTCCTAGGTGGGTCCTTGGCAGCGAGCTCTTTAAAGACTCCATCATCAAGTGTGATTTCCTCATGGACTTTTTCTTTCCCTTTGTCTTTTTTGGTCGAACCTTTATTTATAGGTCCGAAGTTCTTCTCAGGCAGCGTGCGATTACGCAGCTGAATGTTCTCGCGGTTCTTCTCCTCCTCTTCTTTTTCGAAGGTCGAGTTCTTGAAGAGAGGGCCGAAGGTCATTTCTTCCTCGGAATCGCTCCCGAAGATAAGAACTTGGAGTTTTTCGCTTTCCCGACTGACATCGACCATATGACAGTTGCCAGTCGTTTTCTCACGCGCACTTGTCGAACTTCTTTGCTGTCGACGTGCTTCTTGTTTCATCCTCTTGAAGTGTTGTTGATGGAAAACAAATCCTTGCCACCACTGCTTGAAGGCACTGCATTCTTCGGTGGGGTGGATGGCCCTCCGATGATATAGGCAGTAGTTTGGATGTATATCTGTTCCGTCGAGGTATATGACCCCGGGAGTGTTTTCCAAGAGAGGTGGCAGCTTCATTCCCACTGACAGGGCTTTAGCGAACCGCTTCTCTGCCTTGATCCTACTCTTATTTGTGGCATGTGTGCTTCGGTTTGGTTGGAGTACTTTACAACTCATCCTTACCACAGCTTCCTCATCCTAATGCCGACGCCTATCCTTTTCGTATATGGTTGTTTCACGTTCTCGGCCAGACTTACTCTTTCGAAAGGTTTCATTTAACAGCCTATCGATTGGGTCTTCTGACAGTTCCGAGGATTTTGGCGCCGATCCTGCCCCCAATTCCTCTGTGTTGTTTTCTGATGCCAAGGGAACTTCTTCGCCATTTAACGATGAATGGGAGACCATGTGACAACTTGCTACATAGTCTTCAGTTGATGATGAGTTATTTTCCTCATCGTTATCACTCTTTTCGTTCTCAAGAATATGCTTGAGGAACTCTTCGAGAGTGACTGGGGTCCGCGCCTTCTGGTTGTACTCTTCCAGCGTGTCAATGTACTTTTGCAGGTCCATGCGCTTGTCATCATACTCGACAGACTGCACAGAATTCTTGGTCTTCTTCTCTTTCATTGAAGACTTTGAAGGCTCGACTTTGGGATTTTGCCCTTTATCGACGGTTTTTGGTACGGGACGCGGTTTTAGCATCCCTTCAATGATCTCGGGCTTCAGCGGGCTTTTCCACCTGATCGCCGGACATGCCTGGAGATCTTTCAGCATTCTTTTAGTTTTAGCTGAAAGGACAACTTCCCATGGAACTTCTTCCACAAGCGAGCATGATGCCCCCGGCGTATCCACCTTTTTAGGAGCGTGCTTCTGTGGCGGGCCCACCCTCCAGTACTCAGAAAGCAAAAATTTCCCCCATTGATACTGGTCCTCGATCCAAATTTTGAAGACATAGCAATCTTTAATTGGGTGGCTCACCATTTTGCAATAGGAGCAGTAGTTGGGGTTGTTGACGTCACCGGGCTGCGATGGACGTTTTGGGTCCGGCAGAGTGATGAGTTTGTTGCGCACTGCTAGTTCGAACAATCTCCTCGTTTTATCATGGGGAAATGAGTAAGCTCGTCCTAACTTCTCTTCAAGGGATTGGCGCGGGCGCCCGTTGTTTTGGCGAGTAACCGGTTTTGGGTCACTTGGTTGTTGTTGAGCGTTGGAAACGAAGGCCGCTTTCCCTTTACCCTTTGCATTCCAAGAGTCCATTTTTGAAGAGGAAGGCTCGTGGCCCATCTTTTCCATTTGGGCCAACTTGTCGATCAAAGCCTGGAAGGTGGTAGGTTTAAGAACGTCATGAACTGGGACACAGTCGCCTGAGGATCGAGAGTCCCTATGAACATGCCCACGGCAGGAGCTTCTTCGATGCGTTGTTTGTTGGTTATAGTGCCCTCAAAGTCAATTATTGGATCGCAGGTACGTGATTGCAATGATTGAGGAGGACCTATACCGGTAGCACAGTCTTACTCGAGATGATAGTAAGCTATCTGGTTTGCCTTTATCAGTCGTGTATAGGTTCAGGTGACTGATCACGATTACACGTTGATAGAGCCCTTAGGATCTTGCTTGACTACCAACAGTATGATGGCGATCATATACGTGAGAGTTGGGTAGTCTATAAGCACATCCTTAATAATGGTCCCTAGTCGTGGGAGTTTTGAGACAGGGCATCGATACTCCGGAGTAGACTAGTGTATACAGTCGAGACCCTGACGAGGGATGGTGGCCGGTCTCACAAGCCACTGGTGTCAGTTGGATCACCTAAGATGTATACAGGTGCTCATTGGGTTATGAGTACACCGGACAGGACTCGCCGGGAACCTGCTAGTTGGTATTATACCTGGCGTCAGATAGCAGTTCCCTGGTGACATGTGTACAGGTTAGTTCATCGACCTGAGGTTGTCATTTGTCTCATGTGAGTTCCTACAGTGCTTTGATTTCTACCCTACCATGGCTCAAAGGAGTCGTGCAAACAGGTTTTTTTGGGTACAGTCCCGAGCCATATGGAGGCAGGTGAGCGGATCGGCAGGGGATTCGTCTTTCCCGGTATTGGGGGTGAGATCGTGTGGTGTCTAGGAAAGCCATTACACCAAGTCCTTGGCCAAGACAGATGAGAATTACTGGTAAGTATTCCAGTAGTTTCTCAAGGTGTTCAGGGCTTGTCTCCGACATGACTTATACCGCTATTGGGGGTCTGACGTTACCAGCCCCTTAGGCCCGATATGCGATACTCATAGACGAACGGACCGGACTGTATGTATATTGTCACTATTAGGCTCAGTAGGGTTTCAGGATGAGTTCGCTCATCGGCTACCCTTGAGGTCAGTACATGGGCAGCCGTTACGCACTGCTAGTGCCGCTGACATGCTTGTGGTTAAACCTACTGCCAGGGTACTGACGAGTCATTAGAGTCCCCCACAGATAGTTTCCCAAGTTCGGGCGAAACGTTGTAGAGGCCGTATGGTTTTATGGCAGGGTTCGGAAAATGCACGTGCGTCGTGTCATATTTCGGGCAGATAATACTGGTGGGCTTTGGTTTAAGCCGGATCCATGTATTATACTTTGTAGATATAATATCTTTGTCTCAGTTGTATTTTTATTCGGTCGTAATACAAATGCGGGTATATTTATACAGTTACGGGGTTATCCTGAAATTCGTTTCGGAATCACTTTTGGAAGTTGCCAGTTTTCTATCACCCGTCTTAAACATTTGGTTTAATGCGGATTTATCTTTTCTTCATGAGTGTGGAAGCTTCTAGATGGTGACTAGGTTAGTGAGTCATTATTGCATTAATGGTTTTTGATGATGTGTTTAGATGACTCATTGTTGTATTAATTGTTTTTTGCAAGGTGTTTAGGTGACTCATTGTTTTGCATTAATTCTTCTTTGCTTATGGTCACTCTCTTCCTCCTACACTCACTTCCCTCCTCCTTTATAGTGGCCGGCCCATTCATTTGGAGAAAATGATGGATTGATTAAAAAGAAAGGGTTGTTAAAAATGAGATGATAGATTTGGTTCATATATATTTCATAGCTCATTTTTCATTCCATTCCAAAAGGCAACTTCATTAACCGTTCATCCATGGTTTTAGATGAAGCGAGACAAAGTGTTCTACTCATTCTCTACATCAATCTTGGTCATCTCTTTTAGCAAACTTGATGACCGAGTTGCCTCGGTATAGAGGCGGGAGCCCGTTTAAAGATCCGTAGAAGTGGTGCCACCTCGACGAGGAGCCAGGAGATCGGAGCAGCCGCAACGGAGCGTGGAATGATGGTTAAAGAACGAAGGACTCGGATCGTTCGGTATAACTTTTCTACCCACTTTGTAGTTTGTTAGTTTAGCGTTAATGGCAGATCTGGGTTATAGTATGAGATAGCGCCAGTTATAAAAGTTTTTGTTCCGCATTTGGCGTCTGAAAGACGGCCGGGGTGCTACCGTAGACTAACAATGGTATCAGAGCCACGCCATTAAGCTATACTAACTTGTTCTAACGCGTTTAAAATATCGATCGAA
The DNA here is from genome assembly GCA_030015575.1 of Agapanthus africanus. Lineage (NCBI taxonomy): Eukaryota > Viridiplantae > Streptophyta > Magnoliopsida > Asparagales > Amaryllidaceae > Agapanthus > Agapanthus africanus. The sequence continues at coordinate 114,606,953 of JASDDO010000014.1, forward strand.
CGGAATTTCCGAAACCACGATTTTCAGTGTAAAGTTTCTGTCGATTTTAAAATTGGTCTAAAAATCATTTTGAGCACTTCAGAAAATCGAGCAGGCCTTTAAAAGAACACAGCAGAAAGACGATCCACTGTTTCGACCGTACGGCCGTGGAACCGCCGCCAAAGCCAAGCTTTGGCTGCGAAACCGCGGCCGTCTTGGTGAATCGGTTGGCCATTTTTCTTCTGGGGCTTCTACTTGGGAAATTATGGTTTCTGGAATATTTCTTTTGGGGCCAGATTTTGTTATTGTACAGCAGATGTACGTGGGGCCCACTTCGGGAACTTTTGTCGATCGAAATTTTAAACTTGTTAGTTTACAGTACTTACATTATATCTCCGACCGTGAATGTCATTCGAGCGGTAAATTGCGTCTAATTGCTATAGTATTTTTAGACGGGTTTGCGAACGTGACATTCGCGTTGATGTTCTTTGTTGTGCTGTGATGTTGCGGATTTGTCGTGGTGGATAGCAGTGTGCAATGGTAGTGCAGTTTGGATTTATTTGTATATTTGATATTGCGGGGCGAGCGTCCAACATGTGGACTGCCGTCACTGCCTGTTTGTATAATATTCTTTTAGGGCACGACCGGGATGAGGTCGATGTACCCGTTGTACATATTTTTCATTTCTGTACTAGCTTTTCCCCGTGACGGAGTGCACGGATAGCCGGGTTCTGGAGGGCAACGGGTCCGCATCTCATGGCTTTGAGAGGCAGAGGGGCCTCACTATAGAATTGGCAGACTATTCGCCGCACTCGTAGGGGGTACAGGTTGACCCAAGGAGGGGTGCTCAAGTTACCGGATTCCGTGAAGTGCAGGGTGGTCCATTCACTTTGCTGTACGGGGCTGCCTCGCTTCAGATTTTGGCGGGTAACTTGCCGCACCCGTAGGGGTCTATGTCACGCCCCGCTTCCCAGTGTACGGCGAAGGGGACGCGACGAGGTCCGCTACGTATATACTCAGAAGTGCATACGCTAAGCGTATCTAAGCAATATAAAATAAATACACAAGAGACAAGATATAAAAAGAACAACAACTTTTATTTATTAACATTCTTTTATACAATGCATGAAAAGGAAATACAACTGAGAAAGATGCCTAAACAGTGGCATAACAGGAAATGAAAAGTACTGAATGGAAAAGTGTACAATGAAACTACAATGCTGGATCTTCGGCAAACTGCTCCAAGTCTTCCGTAGATGGCTCGATCTCCGCCGGGTCCAAACCACCTGACGACATTCAAAGAAGAAAGAAATAAAATGTCGTCAGCGAACAGGTCGCTCGGTAAGTCCCAAAGATAAGGGAGAAATAGACAGAGAGTAAGAGAGAGAGAGAGAGAGTAGCTTTTAATGTTGTATTATAATATTGTAATGTTTTATTAACGCTGTTGTTTGTAGCCTGGTACAGAAGATGCCAGTGTATACGAGGGGAGTCCCACTTACACCGGGGACCTTGGTAACCTGTAGTACAAAGCTCCGTCGATAATACCACGGAACAACGGCATGGATGTAATTACGTCTTAAGTGACCACCTCGTGCCACCTTTAACATATTCCGTACCAGTCTACCCCTTAAACCCTGCAGTGTTTTATTTGTATTGTTTTGTAATGTAAATTGTATTGAATATATAATTGATTGACTGACCGAAACCATGATATCGGTAAACAGATATAACTGTAAAGTCATGTAAATGGAATAACTGGAGAATCATATAAGTGGAATGCATATCCATGGTTCGGTTCGGTCAAGTTGTATAGATTGATAATTGAACTCATAGATTTATGTGGTTCTATTGAATTGGAATATTGTAGATTGTAGATTGACTTGAATCATATTCAAATCAGATTAATCAGACTTAAACCCGAGTCAGACAATTAGAAATGTAAATCGAAGTCCTATAATTGCTAGGGTCCTTAGGGTAATTTATAAAACTTGAGGGGTTTTATGTAAAAATACTTTTATATACTTTTCAAAATACACCTCAAGTATTTATTGTTCGTCTTTAGAGTTGTAATGAGGGTGGATTTTATGTTGTGACATTTCTAATGAAACTATCCTAGTTTTATAAATAAGGGTATTTATCTGTAATATTGATTATTTGAAGTTCATGGTATTTTAGTGTAAAATTTATTCTTGTGATTTTTAGGAAAAGGTGGAAAATTTATATTATAATAAAATAGATATTTAAATGATAAATATACATATATTTATACAAAAATAATTTTAATAAATATTTTATATTCCAAAAAATCTCATTTTCTTAAGATATCATATTTTAAACCTTTCGAGACCGAATGCTCCTTGCGGAGGTCTGAATCTCGCACTACTAAGCCCGAGGGTGCATGATAAACCATACTATCCCTAACAGGTTCCCCAAAGGTGGGTTGTAGCGGCGCTTTGTAAAAATTGTAAAATACTAATCCTTTAGAAAACGGTTTTATAAAGTAAAGGGTATTTATTTGCAAAGGTGTAAATTTTCCGTATTTTAGATTCTAGGGTTTCCTAAGCCAACTAGCTTATTTCTAAATGGTCTAAACGACAAGTCATTAGAAGCCTCAAATCGCCTCTTCACCGCCAATTGTGGCCAGGTAAGTACAAGTGAGGAAGGTGGGATCCGCTCACGAATCGTGAGACGGGCTTTTTAAAGTTACCTTTGCTCACTTGCCTAGCCTATACACCACAAAGTCAGGTTTAGATAAACGATCAATGTCCACAACTTATCGTGTTTTCCTAATAAGAGGTATTTATTTAAAAGTGTATTAAAACTAAACTTTTAGAATTGATTTTATTAAGAATGTGGTATTTAAATGAAAGTTTTGTTTTATCGTATTCTAAGTTTTGATGATATCATTTTGTGGTTGTATTTGCGTGTGTGTGGAGGTGGGTCATTATCTCGTGCTCTACTTTGAATGTATAGCAAAGTTAAGAGGTTAAATGTGAAATCGAAACATGATGGTATTAAGATGAAAAATACGATTGATTGGAAAGGTTATCATTTCATGTGAGAAAACTTGTTCAAATTATTCGTTGAATATTTAATAGTCAACAATAAGATGTTTAAGCATGATTGAATTGATTAGAAGTGAAATTTTATAGAAGACCGAGTCGGAAATCGGATTTGTTCCGATTCCGTCGGATTCCGTAATTTCGTATTTTAAAGAAATAGAAAGGGGGATAGAATAGGACTTACGGGTTTCGATTAGGCAAAGGAGTGAAAGGGGGACTAGAGAGGTTGCCGAGGCGTTGCTTCGTCGCCAGTTGTTCCTAAAAACGTCGCCGGAATTTCCGCCGGAATTTCGTCGGAGCTTCGCCGCGAGCTTGTTTTCAAAGTACACAACTCTTGGAAAATTTTGAGAGAGTGAACTTAGGATTTTTGGGATGAGATAGTAGAAGGGAGGGGGTGTATTTATGGGGTAGGGTAGGTGAAGGGTTTTTAAATAAAAAATATAGAAATATAGAAAATGCATTAAAAATTGGAGTAAATAGGGTATATGAAAGGTTTTAATGCAAAAATGTATTAAAAATCATTAAAATGGAGTAAATGGGGATTTCAAATGTCTTTGAAACCGATCTAAGAATTTGAAGTGTACAGGGGGTTTAGAAGATGAAGAGACACAACATTGACGAAAAATTTAAAACAAAATAAATATTAAAAATAATGTGGGGCATACGATTTGAACTTTGGTGGCTTGGTTCAGCAATGCAAGGTATTACCAATGAGCTACAAGCTCCTTCTTGTAATTAAATTGTTAATTAATTACTTAAATCTTGTGCTCAGGTAATAAATACCACTTTATGGATTTTTGAAAAAATATTTGAAAAACTTTTTATAGGAGAAAGTGTATAAGAAAATTAGGGTTGTTACATTCTACCCTCCTTATAAAAATTTCGTCCTCGAAATTTGTAAAAGGAAAGTGTAACAGTTTCAAGGAAAGTTTGGTGCTGGTGTACTGACAGTATGCGAAAAATAACAAGGTGGTGCAAGCATTTTAGAAATGTGAAGAATGTGTGAAGGAATGAAAGGATGCGAAGGTTTTGGTAAAATTGTAAAAGAGGTGAGGGAATTTTGGGTTAGGACAGATTCAAGGTATATGATTCAAGGAATATGAAAGATAAGATTCAAGAAACATGATTGTAAAGAATATTTTAGTTGTCGGTTCTTGTGTTTTATATTTCTTAGGGTTCCATACAGCTGTGACCTGCATGGGCCACCAACAAAACCTGTCACGCCCCGCTTCCCAGTGTACGGCGAAGGGGACGCGACGAGGTCTGCTACGTATATACTCAGAAGTGCATACGCTAAGCGTATCTAAGCAATATAAAATAAATACACAAGAGACAAGATATAAAAAGAACAACAACTTTTATTTATTAACATTCTTTTGTATAATGCATGAAAAGGAAATACAACTGAGATAGAAAGATGCCTAAACAGTGGCATAACAGGAAATGAAAAGTACTGAATGGAAAAATGTACAATGAAACTACAGTGCTGGATCTTCGGCAAACTGCTCCAAGTCTTCCGTAGATTTCTCGATCTCCGCCGGGTCCAAACCACCTGACGACATTCAAAGAAGAAAGAAATAAAATGTCGTCAGCGAACAGGTCGCTCGGTAAGTCCCAAAGATAAAAGAGAAATAGACAGAGAGTAAGAGAGAGAGAGTAACTTTTAATGTTGTATTATAATATTGTAATATTTTATTAACGCTGTTGTTTGTAGCCTGGTACAGAAGATGCCAGTGTATACGAGGGGAGTCCCACTTACACCGGGGACCTTGGTAACCTGTAGTACAAGGCTCCGTCGATAATACCACGGAACAACGGCATGAATGTAATTACGTCTTAAGTGACCACCTCGTGCCACCTTTAACATATTCCGTACCAGTATACCCCTTAAACCCCGCAGTGTTTTATTTGTATTGTTTTGTAATGTAAATTGTATTGAATATATAATTGATTGACTGACCGAAACCATGATATCGGTAAACATATATAACTGTAGAGTCATGTAAATGGAATAACTGGAGAATCATATAAGTGGAATGCATATCCATGGTTCGGTTCGGTCAAGTTGTATAGATTGATAATTGAATTCATGAATTCATGTGGTTCTATTGAATTGGAATATTGTAGATTGTAGATTGACTTGAATCATATTCAAATCAGATTAATCAGACTCAAACCCGAGTCAGACAATTAGAAATGTAAATCGAAGTCCTATAATTGCTAGGGTCCTTAGGGTAATTTATAAAACTTGAGGGGGTTTTATGTAAAAATACTTTTATATACTTTTCAAAATACACCTCAAGTATTTATTGTTCGTCTTTAGAGTTGTAATGAGGGTGGATTTTATGTTGTGACATTTCTAATAAAAATATCCTAGTTTTATAAATAAGGGTATTTATCTGTAATATTGATTATTTGAAGTTCATGATATTTTAGTGTAAAATTTATTCTTTTGATTTTTAGGAAAAGGTGGAAAATTTATATTATAATAAAATAGATATTTAAATGATAAATATACATATATTTATACAAAAATAATTTTAATAAATATTTTATATTCCAAAAAATCTCATTTTCTTAAGATATCGTATTTAAACCTTTCGAGACCGAATGCTCCTTGCGGAGGTCTGAATCTCGCACTACTAAGCCCGAGGGTGCACAATAAACCATACTATCCCTAACGGGTTCCCAAAAGGTGGGTTGTAGCGGCGCTTTGCAAAGATTGTAAAATACTAATCCTTTAAAAAACGGTTTTATAAAGTAAAAGGTATTTATTTGCAAATGTGTAAATTTTCCGTATTTTAGATTCTAGAGTTTCCTAAACCAACTAGCTTATTTCTAAATGGTCTAAATGGCAAGTCATTAGAAGCCTCAAATCGCCTCTTCACCGCCAATTGTGGCCAGGTAAGTATAAGTGAGGAAGGAGGGATCCGCTCACGAATCGTGAGACGGGCCTTTTAAAGTTACCTTTGCTCACTTGCCTAGCCTAGACACCACAAAGTCAGGTTTAGATAAACGATCGATGTCCACAACTTATCGTGTTTTCCTAATAAGAGGTATTTATTTAAAAGTGTATTAAAGCTAAACTTTTAGAATTGATTTTATTAAGAATGTGGTATTTAAATGAAAGTTTTGTTTTATCGTATTCTAAGTTTTGATGATATCGTTTTTTTATTGTATTTGCGTGTGTGTGGAGGTGGTTCATTACCCCGTGCTCTACTTTGAATGTATAACAAAGTTAAGGGATTAAATGTGAAATCGAAACATGATGGTATTAAGGTGAAAAATACGATAGATTGGAAAGGTTATCATTTCATGTGAGAAAACTTGTTCAAATTATTCGTTGAATGTTTAATAGTCAACAATAAGATGTTTAAGCATGATTAAATTGATTAGAAATGAAATTTTATAGAAGACCGAGTCGGAAATCGGATTTGTTCCGATTCCGTCGGGTTCCGTAATTTCGTATTTTAAAGAAATAGAAAGGGGGATAGAATGGGACTTACGGGTTTTGATTAGGCAAAGGAGTGAAGGGGGGACTAGAGAGGTTGCCGAGGCGTTGCTTCGTCGCCGGTTGTTCCAAAAAACGTCGCCGGAATTTCTGCCGGAATTTCGTCGAAGCTTCGCCGCGAGCTTGTTTTCAAAGTACACAACTTTTGGAAAATTTTGAGAGAGTGAGCTTAGGATTTTTGGGATGAGAGGATAGAAGGGAGGGGGTGTATTTATAGAGTAGGCTAGGGGTAGGGTAGGTGAAGGGTTTTTAAATAAAAAAATATAAAAATATAGAAAATGCATTAAAAATTGGAGTAAATAGGGTATATGAAAGGTTTTAATGCAAAAATGTATTTAAAATCATTAAAATGGAGTAAATGGGGATTTCAAAGGTCTCTGAAACCGATCTAGGAATTTGAAGTGTACAGGGGGCTTTAGAAGATGAAGAGACGCAACATTGAAGAAAAATTTAAAACAAAATAAATATTAAAAATAATATGGGGCATGGGATTTGAAATTTGGTGGCTTGGTTCAGCAATGCAAGGTATTACCAATGAGCTACAAGCTTTTTCTTGTAATTAAATTGTTAATTAATTACTTAAATCTTGTGCTCAGGTAATAAATACCCCTTTATGGATTTTTGAAAAACTTTTTATAGGAAAAAGTGTATAAGAAAATTAGGGTTGTTACAGTCTAGGTTTCATTGCACATGCTATCCACACGACCAGGGAACGTCGGGTTTCAGTAGCGGCTCTGTGAAACCCGGGGATCCCAGATTATCTGTATTGTTGTGTGATGCTTATTACTTTTCTGTAATGTTGCATTTATCACGCCTGGAGCGATTGTTGTATATTGGTATATATACTAGTAGATGTTGTATATGTTTTACACCCGCGCTAGTCCAATCCCCGCTCTGTCGTTTGTTAAGTAACCTAACGGGTGATGACGGGACCCAGTGACGAATGCGGATGGCATATACGTACATTTTATTTTCGTTCTTTTCTGGTGTGATTAATTGATGGGACTGCGTTGATTCTGATCAATGCAAAGGAAAACAAATCTGTTTGGATGTTGTTGGAACAGTTTTAAAAAGTGTTATTACAAAGACGTTTTCTTTTGTTTTGCATAGTGGTATTCAGTTGGAATATCCTGCACCTCATTCGACGAGGCAAGGGCCGAGATCCCTTCACCGGGAGTGACCCCTTAGGCAGAATTTTGCGTCAGGGTAATAACTTCACTATAGTCGATTACATGTTGCTTTGCATCGCGGTATTTAGTTGGAATATCCTGCACCTCATTCCACGAGGAAAGAGCCGAGATCCCTTCACCGGGAGTGACCTCTTTAGCAAAGGTTTTCGCCACTATATTTTTTATAAAAAGCTATCAGGTTCCTTCAACGAGATCAAGTTCATTACGTTAAAAGTTTTTCGCCAAAAACCAGCCGTAGCCCTCCGTCATTTCTTTTGAGTATTCAGTAGTATTCAAGCTATGTATTTTGACCAAGCCAAGGCATAGTGTTTGGTAGCTGCTGGGTATTCATTTGTTGCATAGATAGATGAGTTGGTTTGGGACAGTCGTTCTGCCGATTGGCCAAAGTTAGGGGCATGTGTGGATGGGTTCAAATTGACAAGATAATGATGGGTAGAACTTGGCATACGACTTATGGCATTTTGGCCAAAGTCAAGGTCATAAGAGCATGGGGCAAAAATCATATCGGGAGTTTCTAAAGAAACTGAAACTTGCCAGGCATACGTATACCTTCTGGAGTGTGATAACGTGAGTGGATTCCGTCACGTTATCATGCGATGAGAGTTGGATCCCGATTCCCACTGATGAGTTGGTTTATACTTCGGGTGATCCCGATTGATTCTTCTTTTAGGTTTGGAGGAGAATTTGACAGTACAGTGGGAGGTTTCCTGATTAGATAAAGTGATGACCATTCTGATCTAGGTTAGAGTGCATGCAGAGTGTTTCTTTTCTCTCTCTCTTTGGCAGCGATCTTTGACCGACCCTAGACTATGACTCAGTGACCAAGTTGACCGAACCTTCTTAAAATACTGGCTTTTAGATTGTCTAAGTTGCATAAGTCATTGCCACTCCTTCTTTTACCTTTTGCATTTCTCAGAACACCCCGTATTACTATGGACATCCACTTCCATTGGATAGATCCATCGTATGGTTATATACGAACTCGAAGGGACTTCTTCGAGGATGGATCCAGGTTCAGGAGAAATAGAATTGGTTTATTCAGTTGTCTTTTATTATCACCTTCTCTCAGGTTGTGAGGGCTCCTTGGTTTAGGAGAGTACACCTATTACGCTTATTGGATAGTTTTCTTCCAGACCATAGGCAGGGGCCGAAAGGTAGGGAATGAAGAAAACCAATTAGCCTAAGTAGGGTGTACAGAAGGTAATATGTAAAGACAAAATAAAGAGATTAGAAAGAGGGCAAAGTAAATTATGACTGCTATCATTCACAACCAAACCGCGTACTTCATCGCCACTCCTATTTCACCTTTGCTTTTTTCCCCAGTTCGGGAGAAATAGAATAAGGTATTATTCAGTTGTCTTTTATCATCACCTTCTCTCAAGTTGCGAGTACTCCTTGGTTTAGGAGAGTACACCTATTATGCTTACTGGATAGTCTTTTTCCAAACCATAGGCTGGGGCCGAATGGTAGAGAAGGAAGAAAACCATTTAGCCTAACGACGGTGTACAGAAGGTAACGACTAAAGACAAATAAAGGGATTTGGAGAGATGGCAAAGAAATATACGGTTACAGTCATGAATTGGATTATGGAAGAGGCATTACTATGAATACCAGGATACCCCTACGAAACATTTTCATGTTTCAGTTTCACTGTGCATTGTTAAAGAAAAACTGATTTCCCGATTAGATACTTAATCCAGGGTATGTATTTACCAGGTATGATTCTCACATCCGTATGGTTTTACAGATGATGAGTGGGAATAAGTTATTGGGAATTAGGTGATCATCCTCATTATATCGGAATTCGTTGTAATTGGTGATATTTGAGGAAGTCGCCTGGGTTTTTGCCGGACGGCATGTATTTGGTTTTGAGTATCTGTTGTTGTGCACCAATTTCAAAATGATATATCTGTACGTTTATTTTTATAAAGTGAGATATAACTTTTTGAAATTATGTCCGTGATATTTACCTATATCAGTTGACGATTGGGTAAAGAGCATTGAACAGCGGAGCAGTTCTTAACCATAAGTATAGTTTTCAACCTACGATGCACAGGTTTTGAGTTATTCTACTCAGCGGACTTATACAGAGTATTGTATGCCATCCAGTGTCCATCAGGACAAAGGGATTGGTCCTCGTACTATGTTCTGTTTACTTGTGACTTCTCTAGTTTTTAGACAAGTGTTTCGTAAAAATACAAGGTCTAAGTTTTGAGAAGTTGTGGGTATAGGAATAAAGTAGAGAACCAGATATCGCAAGTATCGGGATTCTTCAAAGAGATCGAAGATGTAGATACTTATGATTGGTATTCAGTTGATAGTAATGGTTTTGAGAAACTTCTTTCTCTTTCAGGTTACTCATAATTAGATGTATTCCTAAGTTGAGTAATGCTGTTTAGCCTCTCTCCATTAAGTTGATATGCACTGGAGACAGCTGCATGATTAGAATCTGGTTCCAATTAAATAAGTGCCAAAGTTTCTATATTGGATATAAAATGGTTCATACATTAACGACGTTAAGGTACGGGGAGTTGTCCGGCTTATGCTTAAAATCAGACTCTGGATAACTCAGGGCACGTTTCTGTAATGGCAGTTTGTGGGTTGAGCTGGGCTATGTCGAGGGTTGACTTTCTACCATCTAGAAGATCAATAGTGATATTGTTCTTGACTCGCCACAGTTTTAGTAAAATGGATTTTTCAGAAAACAGTAGTGGGAGTATGGTAGAACTGGAAGTGATTCCAGAACCGCAAACGATTACGGAAAATTTAATAGGACCTATAGATTCAATCAGGTTTGACATTCCATTAGCCACTCCGCAGATATGGTGGGTAACCTCAGACACCCGAGAGGTACTCCGGTAGCCTCAAGGACGGTGACAGGGAGGTTCTTGTTTACCCAGACTTGACACTACTGTTGTTCCAGACTATGAGACCCGGCAGGAGGTTAAGTATAGCGTCGTTCTAAACTAGCTTTAGAAGCGCACGTGTATATTATTCTGCCAGAGGGTTGCTGTGGTCTGTGGGAGCAGCGGAAGCATAGTGGGCAAGTAGCTTATGTCTATTTATAGACTAGAGCAGTTATAGCGGAGATAGATCATCTAATTTTGATGTGACAGTCATGGCTTTGACTTCATCAGAATAGGGGATGGATCTGTTAAGAAGGTAGTAGGGTGTGATGTCCTGGTATTTGGATGACATACACAGAGTAGAAAGTAAAATTCCTATACTACGATCGGTTGTACTGTGGTTGTCACACAGTTGTTTCTACAGACAAGATATGGATATAATATCAGACATTCTGGTTTCTAGATCTATGGTTTTAGATCTAGATTTGGGTAGTTTCCCAATGTGGGTACTTTGACAGTATTCTAAATGTTTTTAGAATAGATGACTCCTGGCATGGTGGTGTACCTGCAGGTGATGGAGTCACCCTCTCTAAAGGTGTCTTACAGACTAAAGGGGAGAGGGATGTGCATGATTGGCAGATCACTTGCTTAGGCAATTTAGTCAATCGTGAGATGTCAAGTACCACACCAGATGTTGTTTTTGCACTAGATGCGATAAGTTTGTATTAATCCAATCCTGGAGAAACATAAGGAAGCAGTTTTAAAACATAAGTGGATGTTCTACAGATTTGATGACGGCAGCCTCCTTCGGAGACGGTTATCATTCCAGGCTTCAAAAGTGACATGGATGACAGAGTGATTGTCAGAGTTATAGTTTTCCCTCTGACGAGGGACAGTATTATGGACAGGTGGTCCAAGAGGATACTGTGGGAGGCATGGTGCAGGATACTAATTAGGTTCAGTTGACGATACAGTATAAGAAGTTTGGATTTGGAGTTCATTTATGAACTAGGTCCCATCAGATATCCAGACATATTCTAAGACAGGTATTACTCAATTCGGGAGATGGCTTTCTCCGCGAACTTGAGATTAAGAGAGACATAAAAAGAAACATCAGAGCGGATCCACTCATTGAGGCTATTTCTCGAACACAATAGTTTTACAAACGGGCTTTGTGAAACTGATTAGTAGAGGAGTTGGGTGTTCAGTATCACACGGGCTGTGAGTATGCGACGTCGCAATAATTAGCCTTAAGTGCAAGTAGGAGATTGTTGGTTATAGTGCCCTCAAAGTCAATTAGTGGATCTCAGGTACGTGATTGCAATGATTGAAGAGAACCTATACCGATAGCACAGTCTTACTCGAGATGATAGTATGCTATCTGGTTTGCCTTTATCAGTCGTGTATAGGTTCAGGTGACTGATCATGATTACACGTTGATAGAGCCCTTAGGATCTTGCTTGACTACCAACAGTATGATGGCGATCATATACGTGAGAGTTGGGTAGTCTATAAGCACATCCTTAATAGTGGTCCCTAGTCGTGGGAGTTTTGAGACAGGGCATCGATACTCCGGAGTAGACTAGTGTATACAGTCGAGACCCCGACGAGGGGCGGTAGCCGGTCTCATAAGCCACTGGTGTCAGTTGGATCACCTAAGATGTATACAGGTGCTCATTGGGTTATGAGTACACCGGACAGGACTCGCCGGGAACCTGCTAGTTGGTATTATACCTGGCGTCAGATAGCAGTTCCCTGGTGACATGTGTACAGATTAGTTCATCGACCTGAGGTCGTCATTTGTCTCATGTGAGTTCCCACTATGCTTTGATTTCTACCCTACCACGGCTCAAAGGATTCGTGCAAACAGGTATTTTTTGGGTACAGTCCCGAGCCACATGGAGGCAGGTGAGCGGATAGGCAGGGGATTCGTCTCTCCCGGTATTGGGGGTGAGATTGTGCTGTGTCTAGGAAAGCCATTACACCAAGTCCTTGGCCAAGGCAGGTGAGAATTACTAGTAAGTATTCCAGTAGTTTCTCAGGGTGTTCAGGGCTTGTCTCCGACATGACTTATACCGCTATTGGGGGTCTGACGTTACTAGCCCCCTAGGCCTGATATGCGATACTCATAGACGAACGGACCGGACTGTATGTATATTGTCACTGTTAGGCTCAGTACGGTTTCAGGATGAGTTCGCTCATCGGCTACCCTTGAGGTCAGTACATGGGCAGCCGTTACGCACTGCTAGTGCCGCTGACGTGCTTGTGGTTAAACCCACTGCCAGGGTACTGACGAGTCATTAGAGTCCCCCACAGATAGTTTCCCAAGTTCGGACGAAACGTTGTAGAGGCCGTATGGTTTTATGGCAGGGTTCGGAAAATGCACGTGCGTTTATGCACGCGTCATATTTCGGGCAGATAATACTGGTGGGCTTTGGTTTAAGCCGGATCCATGTATTATACTTTATAGATATAATATTTTTGTCTCAGTTGCATTTGTATTCGGTCGTGATACAAATGCAGGTATATTTATACAGTTACGGGGTTATCCTGAAATTCGTTTCGGGATCGCTTTTGGAAGTTGCCAGTTTTCTATCACCCGTCTTAAACATTTGGTTTAATGCGGATTTATCTTTTCTTCATGAGTGTGGTAGCTTCTAGATGGTGACTAAGTTAGTGAGTCATTATTGCATTAATGGTTTTTGATGATGTGTTTAGATGACTCATTGTTTCATTAATTGTTTTTTGCAAGGTGTTTAGGTGACTCATTGTTTTGCATTAATTCTTCTTTACTTATGGTCACTCTCTTCCTCCTACACTCACCTCCCTCCCCCTTTATAGTGGCCGGCCCATTCATTTGGAGAAAATGATAGATTGATTAAAAAGAAATGGTTGTTAAAAATGAGATGATAGATTTGGTTCATATATATTTCATAGCTCATTTTTCATTCCATTCCGAAAGGCAACTTCATTAACCGTTCATCCATGGTTTTGGATGAAGCAAGACAAAGTGTTCTACTCATTCTCTACAACAATCTTGGTCATCTCTTTTAGCAAACTTGATAACCGAGTTGCCTCGGTATAGAGGCGGGAGCCCGTTTAAAGATCCGTAGATGTGGTGCCACCTCGACTGTAATACCCGGTTCATTTATATACGCCTATATCCGTATTTCTTTTAACCTATAAATTTTATTTATAATTATTTATTGTTTTAAAAAAACCCAATCTATTATAGTACTTCCCCTCTCCTTTCTCAGATCCTAATCCCAATTCCTCATGTTCCTGTCCCATTATTATAAACCTCAATTTATATGCACCCGTCTCTTTTTACATTTTTATTTAAACTCAAAATCCAAATTTTTCCCATTTTAAAACCCCCCGCCCATTATTTTCCCCATTCTATTTCTTTAAGCCCGGCCCTTTCTTTTCCCAAATTTCTAATAAAATCCCTGCGGCCCATTCTCTCTTTTCTCCTCAAATTTTCCTCGCATTTTCCCTCGGCCCAACCTCAGCCTGGCCCGTTCCCTTTCCCATTTCCTTTTAATTCTTTTTTTTTATTTTTTTTTTAGCCCAGCGGCCGGCCTCTCCTTTATTCATTCCTTTTAATTTTCGCAGCCCATCTCACCCGGCCCAGTCCCCTCTCCAAGCCCGCTTCAGCCCTCACCCACGCCCGCTTCCCCGACCCACTACCCGCCTTCTTCTCTAACGGCTCTCTCCCAAGATTCCCGCCCGCTGTCCCCCGATCCGCGCTCGTCGCCTCCGCCCACGCCCGCGCTCGCGCCCACGTCGCTGCGACGTTACCCCTCGCACTCCCCTCACCAACCCCGTCGCACTCATCTCCTTCTCTCTCTCTCTACTCTCAAAACTTCTCCCACGAAACCGACTGCAACCCATCCCCGCAACCGAGCTCAGCCACGATCGTCGTTGGAAGCAACCACCATCAGCGACCACCTCATCTCTCCATCCACCTCCTCCCACGCCGACACACCCTCCATCACCGGAGCTCGAGCTCAAGACGACCCCCTGCACACCCAAGCTCGAACTCCTGCGCCTTTCACCGGCACACTCATGGAAAAGAATCCAGAAGAAGAGAATCACATGGAATCAGACCTCGATGAAGAAGCTCCAGCCGAGGAAGAAGGACCAGAAGATCAAGACCCTGCTGTGGAAGAACTCCCAATGGCGGTCCCTGCGAGGCGCTATGGAAATGGACGCACCTACCTAAGTACGCGAGCCTACCGCAACCTGTTGAATCTCCACAACCGCGACTGACGAGATTTCTTTTAGATGTTGTCTTCTCTGGCCAAATAAATCTGTGTATAGTCTAGAGCCACCTTTCATCTTTGAGAATGCCTTGTTTGAAATCTTCTGGAATAAAATAAATTGATGAGTTCACTAATCTTTTGATCTTCTTAGTTCACTTGATACTCGATTATTTCTTTTATACAATTATTTTTCCCTTTTGAGATCTGTCCGCCCCTATTCCTTACATTGTCTTAATCCTCACTCAGATTAACCAGTACCGCATCCGATCTTTTAGTAAGTCTACCCTTCATCCATCGTCTGTGCCCCGTTTGAGATTCCTCTGGGAGGAGAACATTCCTTATGAAATTTCCGAGTTAGCTAACCCTTCAAATTCTAGATTCATATGATGTACCGACCGTTATCCTCCTCATACTTTTCCCCTTGTAGTCCTCTGTTGCTCACCCTTACTTACTGTGCTGACCCGATCCCAATCTCCTTGATCTTCAGCCTAAAGCTGCCACACTCCGACCTTCTGATTGAGCCACACTTCCTTGTAATCATTACCCTAGCTAGCCCTATATCTCTTTGTTTTCTTCCTATTACCCTAAATATATATAGGGACTTTATTATTCGAAATTTGGTTTTCAGTATTTTGTATTTATCGAAGAGTGCGTGTTATTGACTAATTAGTTTTATGTATGATAAGCACACTACTATTATCCTCAGTTTTCAGTAGCGCAGCCTTACACCGCGCATATTTTTGGTCCATGTTTCTTAATTTCACAATACAAGTTTTCTAAATTATTTTAAACCTATTTTATCGATACATTATCCTAAAATGTTTTAACCTACCGACTAATTTTCACTACTTTATTGTCGTTACTTTATTTTCGGGTTTTGTGCCTATGGTTACTATTATAAATGATGGTGTCTTGTACTTATTATTTCTACCTTGCTACTTTTGATATACTTATATGAGCACACATTTGGGTTTCGATTTTATTGAACACGCCTTGATTATTTTTGTTCGTTATTGTTATCTATATTCTCGTATACTTGTAGTTCATCCTTATAGTTATTCCTGCCGTATACTTATTTAAATCCATTCTTTTGTATGTTGTTCTTGCATATATATATCTTCAAAATTTTCATCCACCCGTTCTAAGTAAACCATTATGAGTTAGTTTGTGATATGGTAGCTTTCGCTTTTGATTTTACAACTTATCGTTTAGTTTTAAATTTCGAGGACGAAATTTTTGTAAGGGTGGTATGATGTAATACCCGGTTCATTTATATACGCCTATATCCGTATTTCTTTTAACCTATAAATTTTATTTATAATTATTTATTGTTTTAAAAAAACCCAATCTATTATAGTACTTCCCCTCTCCTTTCTCAGATCCTAATTCCAATTCCTCATGTTCCTGTCCCATTATTATAAACCTCAATTTATATGCACCCGTCTCTTTTCACATTTTTATTTAAACTCAAAACCCAAATTTTTCCCATTTTAAAACCCCCAGCCCATTATTTTCCCCATTCTATTTCTTTAAGTCCGGCCCTTTCTTTTCCCTAATTTCTAATAAAATCCCTGCGGCCCATTCTCTCTTTTCTCCTCAAATTTTCCTCGCATTTTCCCTCGGCCCAACCTCAGCCTGGCCCGTTCCCTTTCCCATTTCCTTTTAATTCTTTTTATTTTTATTTTTTTTCAAGCCCAGCGGCCGGCCTCTCCTTTATTCATTCCTTTTAATTTTCACAGCCCATCTCACCCGGCCCAGTCCCCTCTCCAAGCCCGCTTCAGCCCTCACCCGCGCCCGCTTCCCCGACCCACTACCCGCCTTCTTCTCTAACGGCTCTCTCCCAAGATTCCCGCCTGCTGTCCCTCGATCTGCGCTCGTCGCCTCCGCCCACGCCCGCACTCGCGCCCACGTCGCTGCGACGTTACCCCTCGCACTCCCCTCTCCAACCCCGTCGCACTCATCTCCTTCTCTCTCTCTCTCTACTCTCAAAACTTCTCCCACGAAACCCACTGCAACCCATCCCCATAACCGAGCTTAGCCACCATCGTTGTCGGCAGCAACCACCATCACCGACCACCTCCTCTCTCTATCCACCTCCTCCCACGCCGACACACCCTCCATCACCGGAGCTCGAGCTCAAGACGACCCCCTGCACACCCAAGCTCGAACTCCCGCGCCTTTCACCGGCACCCACGACGCCGGCGAGCCTCCCCTACACCCTCCTCGTCAACATCATCATCATCGTCGTCGTAATCTCTCTACTCTCTCTCTTCCTGATCTCTCTGCTCTCTCTAATCTCCCTCTGGTCTCTCTTCCTCACCTTCTCTCTCTCTAACTCTTTCTCTCTCTAACTTTTTCTCTCTCTAACTCTCCCTCTCTTTCTCAATCTCTCTCTCGGTTCCCTCTCATCTCCATCTCCCTCTACTCTCTGTCTCCATCTCCCTCTACTCTCTCTATATCACTCACTCTGTCCTCTCTCTCTCACTCTGTTCCTCTCTCATCCTCACTCTCTCTCTATATATATATCTCTAAATCTCTCTCTCTCCCCCTCAAACCCTAGACGGCGAATTCATCTCCTCGCTACACCACTGGCCTCCATATCGACTACCAACAGCACGAGCCCCAACATCCATGAGCCCCGGCTGCATCCTACCCGACCCAAGCTCATTCCGAGACGCTGTCGTCGCCGTTCGTCGCGCGTTCGTGACTTTACCGTCACCGTACATTCCCGAGACGTGTCCAGGCAAGTTCTCTACTTGCTACATGCTATTTTATGATAGTCACAAATTACAATCGTGTATATCCTATGCTTTACCTTACTGTTACATATTACGACGCAACTGTTCGATACATGTTCTCATAGGAAATCATCATTTATTTTGACGGAACTCAATTGTATAAGCTGGCCCGTATGGCTGTGAATCTAGTATGTGAATTTTGTTGGATAATATTATCGTTAACGACTAAAACGACTACCCCCAAGTTTACCTGTAAAACCGGAAATTTCCTGTACCTGAAAACCGTTAAAATCACCATAAATTATATACATACTGTAATGATGTGCTCGAGGGCTCAAATAGAAGCCGACTCGACGAACTTTAACCCTATGCAAGTTCCTAATGATTTCTGTACTTCAATTGAGACGATACTTGGATCGGAATGCGACTCTGGACTGCAGTCCAGAGCGACTCCAGTTGTTGTTTACTGTCCCGTAATGAACACCACTCTGCTTCCTTAACTCGTAGGTTGTGGAACTCGGCTGTTTATTATAGGTGAATCTGTTAGTTAGACAACACAAGTGGTTCCATCCTGTTTCGTTATCGTTTGTTATTTAATCGGCAATTTAAAAGATGGGGACGTATAACAGCCCCAGCAGAATCAGAATTTACATACTAGTATTGAACAGTGCATATCTCCTGACGTACAGACGCGATTGAAGATCCGTCTATTGCATTGAAAACCTTACTGAAAACCCTAGATTTCATTCAACTGTAGCATTGCTAAAATCTGATCCCAACTGTGATTAAAATGCGTTGCGAAACGGACTTCCGATTCTGAAACCGGATTTCCAGCCGTGAACGCTTAAAATGAAATGGCTATAATTAATGATCCTGGAACCCGATTGCCGTGAAACCAAATTCATTGGTTAGATAACCAATCATACTATTTATTCCCAGTTCATCGTTTCACTAAAATGTAACCGTATGATTTATGATAAATCGTGCAAGTGGTAGAATACTGTTTTATGACATCCTAATCATACTTTGCATACTGTTTACGCATCATATTACATATGTCACTGCATTGATAACTTAGTGATAACGTGCATTACCCGGTGTTAGGTATTAGTGATGATTGTGGCAAGTACGTTAGTGTTCGTGTATAAGTGATTAAGTGAAACTGACACGTACTTGTACACAATTAGTGGCCCTTATTATTCTATTGCATTGTCGACGTCTGTGGGACGCGTGTACGAGTGACTATAAGTGGTATGGGACACTTATGGAAGCTCTTGCATGAGGGTCACAGATAAGACACCAGACACTGCCATTTATCTTGGGTATTAGTCGGGACGTGCTTGATGGAGGTCCTGCCTCCAGTTCTCGCGCAGACTTGTCACAGACCGATTGGTATTTAGGGTTATAGTTAGCGTTTGATGTAGACCACGGGGTGTGGGGTAGTGTGAGTGTGAGTTCAACAGAATCTCGGGAGTCCCATGCCGGCTTATATATTTAGGGAGATATATGGAGATTTACAGGGTACATGATTATTACCGTGATTTACATGTTGGGCCCGTGGTCCCTTGCCCTTGGGTTCTACCCTTGGGTGGAGGACACTCGCGAGTGGTTGACTCTCACACTTGGACTGACGATAGGCTTAGTGACCTGTACAATGAGACTTAGAGACTGATAGGGATGATAGCATCGATATACATACTTACTGTGTTGACATACGTGGCATATCATTCTACTGCTTTTACTGTTCCACTGCATTGATTACTGCATGTTCATACCTATACCGTCATTGATTTACTGTTATATATATCTATATTCACTATTAGAATTGTCACATGAATTTATATATTATATTGCTATTGTGTCGCTCTGACGACCTGAGTATGCATGCTCAGTGTGAGGAGAAGATTTAGCCTGGACCAGGACTAGACGTACATCACGGACATCTTGATTAGCTATCCAGGGTCATACCTTTTGTTTCCCATCAGGTCAGTTCTTTATACTGTTTTGTTCCAGTTACTGCATTTCTCATTACCTGCGCATTATTTACTGATTACCATGTAAAGCTAGAAGCCGAAGTGTGACTACGGCAGGACATTTCTTTGACCGTAGGAGCATGGCTGGCCTTATCAACCCCTCGTATTCCGTATTTTGGGAAGCGGGGCGTAACATGGTTTAGTTGGTATCAGAGCCCAGGTTTTGTTTCGATTGGGATTGCAGTTTTCCGTGTATAGCTTGACAATCTAAGACATCCCTCAGTCTAGATTGTAAACTTGATATCCTTGATCCATATTCACATTGAGTGTTCTGCTATCCATTCGCTAGGATTTCAGGTGACTTGGCAAAGTTACGTGGTTGTAATTGTGAACTACATCATAGTTACACTACCATACTCTGTTTAAGTGACTTAGAGTCATACAGTTGATTTTCCAATTGCAATGAATTTCATCACATCTGATACTCTTGAATCTTTGTCCAATCCATATTATATCTTGATTCTTATAGCATGTGCCTGATATCATCCTCAAAATTATTGTTTCAGGATCATGTCTTCCAACGACTTTTCATCTATCTCCACTCCCCAGGATCCGACCGTTGAGATTCTAAGTGTACTGCAAGGTTTGAAGGAAGCCAGGAGCGAACGAACGACTTGTTAGCTGAAGGACTGAGAAGGCAGGTGAATCAAGCACCAGCGGGAGCCTCAAATTGTAAAGGGATCCATGTTAGACGAGGAATAGAGAAGAAGATGAAGCGCCAATTTGTTTCCCCGCGACAGAAGCAGCAAAAGACCCCGTGTTGTGGGTACTGCAAGAGGCCAGGACATCTTCAGAAGGATTGTCGCCGCGCCCAAGGGAAATGTCTAATTTGCGGATCCAACAAACATCTCATCAACGGTTGCCCAAAAAGGAAGGAGCTACAAGGAGGAGACTCGTCCACACTCCCCACTTCTGCCAAGTGATGATTATTGCGTAGTTCGAACTTTGAGAATAAAGCGGACCCAACACAGGATTCAACTCGCGTGACGAGAAGGCAGCGGTCTAGCAATCAAAGAAGAATCTTCATGTTTTCCAATTTCAGTAATAATGTTGTCATCCTCTTATAAATATTTCTTTCCATTTGAAATCTTGTATCCGTCGAACTTTTAGTTGAATGCAATAAAACTTGAATCGTAATATATGTATCATTCTCCTGTCCTTCTCCTTATTCATACTATTCATTATCACAGCATTATTATCCTGATTTTTCAATTCCTGCCACCGCATATCTTTCTATACTTCGTACACCTAGCTATCTTCTTGATGTATTCCACTGTCTAATCATGACTCTTTCTTTCCAGGCCATGGCCGACCCTAGAGCAGCGCCGCATCTAGATGAGGATGCACAGTCATGTGTTTCCTTAGACCGCACGCTGATGAGTTCTGACGATGAGATCAACGGTCCCCAGGTCATTGGCGAAAACAGCGATTCCGAAGACGAAGGAGCAGCTGCCCCAGAGTTTAACATGATAGCTGATTCCGATGAAGAGGAAGGAGACCCCGTAGAGAACCCGATAGAGGAAGACCCCGAGTAAGAACCGATAGAAGAAAATCCCATGGAAGAGAATCCAGAAGAAGAGAATCACATGAAATCAGACCTCGATGAAGAAGCTCCAGCCGAGGAAGAAGGACCAGAAGATCAAGACCCTGCTGTGGAAGAACTCCCAATGGCGGTCCCTGCGAGGCGCTATGGAAATGGACGCACCTACCTGAGCACGCGAGCCTACCGCAACCTGCTGAATCTCCACAACCGCGACTGACGGGATTTCTTTTAGATGTTGTCTTCTCTGGCCAAATAAATCTGTGTATAGTCTAGAGCCACCTTTCATCTTTGAGAATGCCTTGTTTGAAATCTTCTGGAATAAAATAAATTGCTGAGTTCACTAATCTTTTGATCTTCTTAGTTCACTTGATACTCGATTATTTCTTCTATACAATTATTTTTCCCTTTTGAGATCTGTCCGCCCCTATTCCTTATATTGTCTTAATCCTCACTCAGATTAACCAGTACCGCATCCGATCTTTTAGTAAGTCCACCCTTCATCCATCGTCTGTGCCCCGTTTGAGATTCCTCTGGGAGGAGAACATTCCTTATGAAATTTCCGAGTTAGCTAACCCTTCAAATTCTTGATTCATATGATGTACCGACCGTTATCCTCCCCATACTTTTTCCCTTGTAGTCCTCTGTTGCTCACCCTTACTTCCTGTGCTGACCCGATCCCAATCTCCTTGATCTTCAGCCTAAAGCCGCCACACTCCGACCTTCTGATTGAGCCACACTTCCTTATAATCATTACCCTAGCTAGCCCTATACCTCTTTGTGTTCTTCCTATTACCCTAAATATATATAGGGACTTTATTATTCGAAATTTGGTTTTCAGTATTTTGTATTTATCAAAGAGTGCGTGTTATTGACTAATTAGTTTTATGTATTATAAGCACACTACTATTATCCTCAGTTTTCAGTAGCGCAACCTTACACCGCGCATATTTTTGGTCCATGTTTCTTAATTTCACTATACAAGTTTTCTAAATTATTTTAAACCTATTTTATCGATACATTATCCTAAAATGTTTTAACCTACCGACTAATTTTCACTACTTTATTGTCGTTACTTTATTTTCGGGTTTTGTGCCTATGGTTACTATTATAAATGGTGGTGTCTTGTACTTATTATTTCTACCTTGCTACTTTTGATATACTTATATGAGCACACATTTGGGTTTCAATTTTATTGAACACGCCTTGATTATTTTTGTTTATTATTGTTATCTATATTCTCGTATACTTGTAGTTCATCCTTATAGTTATTCTTGCCGTATACTTATTTAAATCCATCCTTTTGTATGTTGTTCTTGCATATATATATCTTCAAAAATTTCATCCACCCGTTCTAAGTAAACCATTATGAGTTAGTTTGTGATATGGTAGCTTTCGCTTTTGATTTTACAACTTATCGTTTAGTTTTAAATTTCGAGGACGAAATTTTTGTAAAGGTGGTATGATGTAATATCCGGTTCATTTATATACGCCTATATCCGTATTTCTTTTAACCTATAAATTTTATTTATAATTATTTATTGTTTTAAAAAAAAAACCAATCTATTATAGTACTTCCCCTCTCCTTTCTCAGATCCTAATCCCAATTCCTCATGTTCCTGTCCCATTATTATAAACCTCAATTTATATGCACACGTCTCTTTTCACATTTTATTTAAACTCAAAACCCAAATTTTTCCCATTTTAAAACCCCAAGCCCATTATTTTCCCCATTCTATTTCTTTAAGCCCGGCCCTTTCTTTTCCCTAATTTCTAATAAAATCCCTGCGGCCCATTCTCTCTTTTCTCCTCAAATTTTCCTAGCATTTTCCCTCGGCCCAACCTCAGCCTGGCCCGTTCCCTTTCCCATTTCCTTTTAATTCTTTTTATTTATTTATTTTTTTTAGCCCAGCGGCCGGCCTCTCCTTTATTCATTCCTTTTAATTTTCGCAGCCCATCTCACCCGGCCCAGTCCCCTCTCCAAGCCCGCTTCAGCCCTCACCCGCGCCCGCTTCCCCGACCCACTACCCGCCTTCTTCTCTAACGGCTCTCTCCCAAGATTCCCGCCTGCTGTCCCTCGATCTGCGCTCGTCGCCTTCGCCCACGCCCGCACTCGCGCCCACGTCGCTGCGACGTTACCCCTCGCACTCCCCTCTCCAACCCCGTCGCACTCATCTCCTTCTCTCTCTCTCTCTACTCTCAAAACTTCTCCCACGAAACCCACTGCAACCCATCCCCATAACCGAGCTCAGCCACCATCGTCGTCGGCAGCAACCACCATCACCGACCACCTCCTCTCTCCATCCACCTCCTCCCACGCCGACACACCCTCCATCACCGGAGCTCGAGCTCAAGACGACCCCCTGCACACCCAAGCTCGAACTCCCGCGCCTTTCACCGGCACCCACGACGCCGGCGAGCCTCCCCTACACCCTCCTCGTCAACATCATCATCATCGTCGTCGTAATCTCTCTACTCTCTCTCTTCCTGATCTCTCTGCTCTCTCTAATCTCTCTCTGGTCTCTCTTCCTCACCTTCTCTCTCTCTAACTCTTTCTCTCTCTCTCTAACTTTTTCTCTCTCTAACTCTCCCTCTCTTTCTCAATCTCTCTCTCGGTTCCCTCTCATCTCCATCTCCCTCTACTCTCTGTCTCCATCTCCCTCTACTCTCTCTATATCACTCACTCTATCCTCTCTCTCTCACTCTGTTCCTCTCTCATCCTCACTCTCTCTCTATATATATATCTTTAAATCTCTCTCTCTCCCCCTCAAACCCTAGATGGCGAATTCATCTCCTCGCTACACCACTGCCCTCCATATCGACTACCAACAGCACGAGCCCCAACATCCACGAGCCTCGGCTGCATCCTACCCGACCCAAGCTCATTCCGAGACGCTGTCGTCACCGTTCGTCGCGCGTTCGTGATGTTACCGTCACCGTACATTCCCGAGACGTGTCAAGGCAAGTTCTCTACTACAATCGTGTATATCCTATGCTTTACCTTACTATTAAATATTACGACGCAACTGTTCGATACATGTTCTCATAGGAAATCATCATTTATTTTGACGGAACTCAATTGTATAAGCTGGCCCGTATGGCTGTGAATCTAGTATGTGAATTTTGTTGGATAATATTATCGTTAACGACTAAAACGACTACCCCCAAGTTTAGCTGTAAAACCGGAAATTTCCTGTACCTTAAAACCGTTAAAATCACCATAAATTATATACATACTGGAATGATGTGCTCGAGGGTTCAAATTGAAGAAGACTCGACAAACTTTAACCCTATGCAAGTTTCTAATGATTTCTGTACTTCAATTGTGATGATACTTGGATCGGAGTGCGACTCTGGACTGCAGTCCAGAGCGACTCCAGTTGTTGTTTACTGTCCCGTAATGAACACCACTCTGCTTTCTTAACTCGTAGGTTGCGGAACTCTGCTGTTTATTATAGGTGAATCTGTTAGTTAGACAACACAAGTGGTTCCATCCTGTTTCGTTATCGTTTGTTATTTAATCGGCAATTTAAAAGATGGGGACGTATAACAGCCCCAGCAGAATCAGAATTTACATACTAGTATTGAACAGTGCATATCTCCTGACGTACAGATGCGATTGAATATCCGTCTATTGCGTTGAAAACCTTACTGAAAACCCTAGATTTCATTCAACTGTAGTATCACTAAAATCTGATCCCAACTGGGATTAAAATGCGTTGCGAAAAGGACTTCCGATTCTGAAACCGGATTTCCAGCCGTGAACGCTTAAAATGAAATGGCTATAATTAATGATCCTGGAACCCGATTGCCGTGAAACCAAATTCGTTGGTTAGATAACCAATCATACTATTTATTCCCAGTTCATCGTTTCACTAAACTGTAACCGTATGATTTATGATAAATCGTGCAAGTGGTAGAATACTGTTTTATGACATCCTAATCATACTTTGCATACTGTTTACGCATCATATTACATATGTCACTGCATTGATAACTTAGTGATAACGTGCATTACCCGGTGTTAGGTATTAGTGATGATTGTGGCAAGTACGTTAGTGTTCGTGTATAAGTGATTAAGTGAAACTGACACGTACTTGTACACAATTAGTGGCCCTTATTATTCTATTGCATTGTCGACGTCTGTGGGACGCGTGTACGAGTGACTATAAGTGGTATGGGACACTTATGGAAGCTCTTGCACGGGGGTCACAGATAAGGCACCAGACACTGCCATTTATCTTGGGTATTAGTCGGGACGTGCTTGATGGAGGTCCTGCCTCCAGTTCTCGCGCAGACTTGTCACAGACCGATTGGTATTTAGGGTTATAGTTAGCGTTTGATGTAGACCACGGGGTGTGGGGTAGTGTGAGTGTGAGTTCAACAGAATCTCGGGAGTCCCATGCCGGCTTATATATTTAGGGAGATATATGGAGATTTACAGGGTACATGATTATTACCGTGATTTACATGTTGGGCCCGTGGTCCCTTACCCTTGGGTGGAAGACACTCGCGAGTGCTTGACTCTCACACTTGGACTGACGATAGGCTTAGTGACCTGTACAGTGAGACTTAGAGACTGATAGGGATGATAGCATCGATATACATACTTACTGTGTTGACATACGTGGCATATCATTCTACTGCTTTTACTGTTCCGCTGCATTGATTACTACATGTTCATACCTATACCGTCATTGATTTACTGTTATATATATCTATATTCACTATTAGAATTGTCACATGAATTTATATATTATATTGCTATTGTGTCGCTCTGACGACCTGAGTATGCATGCTCAGTGTGAGGAGAAGATTTAGCCTGGACCAGGACTAGACGTACATCACGGACATCTTGATTAGCTATCCAGGGTCATACCTTTTGTTTCCCATCAGGTCAGTTCTTTATACTGTTTTGTTCCAGTTACTGCATTTCTCATTACCTGCGCATTATTTACTGATTACCATGTAAAGCTAGAAGCCGAAGTGTGACTACGGCAGGACATTTCTTTGACCGTAGGAGCATGGCTGGCCTTGTCAACCCCTCGTATTCCGTATTTTGAGAAGCGGGGCGTGAGATCGACGAGGAGCCAGGAGATCGGAGCAGCCGCAACGGAGCGTGGGATGATAGTTAAAGAACGAAGGACTCGGATCGTTCGGTATAACTTTTCTATCCACTTTGTAGTTTGTTAGTTTAGCGTTAATGGCAGATCCGGGTTATAGTATGCGATAGCGCCAGTTATAAAAGTTTTTGTTCCGCATTTAGCGTCTGAAAGACGGCCGGGGCGCTACCGTAGACTTACATTGTTCGCATTTTGACCATAAGTTCCGCCACCGGATCGCGTATTGAACCCAGGCCTCTCCTGGCTTCACCCTAGTATTAATTAATGTCGTGATCGGGGTGTGCTCTCTTGCACTGGCGAACCGCTGCGTGAATAACTATTCTATTTCCGTGAATGTTTTGACGGAGTCATTTGGGAGCTTCGGGTACCATTTGAATGTTGTTTCCGACAGGCTGCCAACGAACTGGAGAAGCAGTAATTTGTCGTCGCCTCCAGTATTGCAGCACAAAGCTCTGAACTGAGCAACGTGCTGATGAGGATTGCCTATCCCTTTGTACACACAAAACTTGGGGATTGTATATCCTGAAGGGTACTTGATTTGATCGTACCAACCCGGATACGGTCGCCCAGTTCTGACGACTTGGCCAGCGTTTCACTCGCTTGATGAGCTCGTATTTGTTGAGCTATGTAATCATCAAGGGCAGCCTTGGAGATCGTTTCCTCCATGGCTATTGATAAAGCTGGAAGAGGGTTTGATGTTTCCCCTCTATCGTCCTCGAAGATTATCGGCGGGTCTTGAGCTGGAGGTTCTGGCTGGATCATCATTCCAACCATGTCGTAGAACAGGAGTGCCATCTGTTTTATATTAGCAGCCTGTTCCGTGGCCTGCTTATCCTTTCTTTCCAGCACCCTTCGCAGGAACTCTGTATCAGTCTCCTGCTCCTGGCGCTGTTCAGACGTCGCTTCCAAGCTTTCTTTCTGTCCGGTGAGTGCTGCCATTTTCGTCGGCATCTCCTGGAGCCTTTGTTGCTGCGCCTGAGCTTTTGTCAACGACTGAGTTTGCGGTCGATCACCCACGGATGTACGACTTTCCTCTTTCCCGGAAGCCATGTAGACCGTGTGTACAACCATGCCCCCAGACTTAGGGCGTTTGGATCCGGCGCCTTTGGAATTTGCTGCAGGCAATGAGATTTTCTCCAGCCTCCTCCTTTTGTGGGAGGTCGAGGTTGAAGGAGCCATTGTAACAAGTGCCTGTTTGAAAGAAGTCCATCGCTGTATGGTGGAGGGATGATTTTCCTCTTGTCGAACCTTCATTTTCTCCGGTTGATGAGAGTGGTCTTTGTTGATCACACGGTCCTGGACTTTCCGCCAAACCTTATGAATTTGATAGGAGAGCCGTTGAGGGGACTGCTCCGGTTTTTCCTGCATCATGGTTTCAGCAGGAAGTGGAGATTTCTTCAACACCGTGGTTGGGGAGTTCTTTCGCACCCTCTTAAGAGGTTCAAAGTTATTCCCGGTTGGAACAGCAGCGTCAACTTTCACTATTGGAGCTGGTGGAGTAAGTCCAGAGGGTGAGTTGCCCCCAGCTCTTCTAACCCGGCGCCAGTGGCAACGTCGAGCGTGTCTTACAGACGGGACCACCTCAGTTGTGGAAGCGGCTCCGTCATGCCCTCGGTTTTGATGAGGGGCAACTGTTGGTGCCAGCCTGTCGAAAACTGACGTCCGTTGAGAGGGAACGGCTAATCGTTCGAAGGCCGATTTTCTGGTAGGGGAAGCACTTTTGATGACTTCGTCCGCAGCAGGAGTTAGAATGGACAATCTCTCAAAGACCGATCTTTTGGTAGGCGAAGCACCTTTGACGACTTCACCTGCCGGAAGAGTTGGGAAGACTATCCATTTTGGGATAGCCCCTTCAGATATCGCAAGCCTCTTTGCGGGCTCACTTAAGGTTCGACTCAGCCTGTTGAAGACTAAGGTGGCAAACTTGGACGACCCGTTGAGAGGGGCCATGGTGGTTGCAAGTCGATCGAAGACGGACTTCTTTAGAGCTTCCTGTGGTGACACTGGGGCGCTGAAACTCGCTGGCGGGAGCATGGTTCCGAAGAACAATCCAGTGGTGGCTTGAGTTACCTACCCCACCGGCATTGAAAAGATGGAGGCCGCATTGGTCCCGTAAGTCACTCCTCCAGTTGAGGTGGAGCGGGAGTTGCTGTTGCAGTTTGTGCAGCTGGAAGCCATTGAACTTTTTCCTTCTTCTTCTGCACAGGAGCAAGACACCAAATCTTAGTACCTCGAATCCAAGAGTAACCATAGCAAACCGCGATTTTTATTCGCGAAACACGACACACAAAGCGTGGAGTGGAAAGTGGAAAAGGTCCCACCGGGCGTGCCAGAATCTGTTCCCCGCCGAAATACGCGACCGGGACGTTAGAACATCTGGCCTGAATTTTGGGGGCAGATGCAATTTGGATTCATCCACCTCTCTGAAGATGCCAAGTTGATTTATGGCACTGTATATCGGAGGTTTGGACGGATGCGGCCGTTGTAGCAGACTTTGTCAAATTCCCCCTCGTTTGTAAGAGTTTTTTTATTGTGAGGACGCACTACCCTGCAGGCGCAAGCCCGTGAAGTTAATTACGTTATCGCATCGTGATAACCCCTTTCTCCTGCTCCGGAAGTTCACTTCGTGTCATGTGTGTTTTTATTTTTGGTTTAAGTTGCCCATGGATTGTATACGGAGACTAATTTATGTCGTCACCCGTAGGGCATGGATTAGTCCAAGTCCATATATCTTAGATTTGGGTTTATTTTATTTAATGATCGTTAATCTGGTTTGAGATTAAGATCGACTTAAATATATGTAAGTGGTTGGGGCTCAGTTGGTTTTTTTGTTAAGGATACATTAGTCCAATTTGAGACTAAGATCTACTTAATAAGGTGTTAGGATCATTTTTGTTTCAGATCCAGTAAGAGAGCATTTGGGCTATGTTGTCTTAGTTTAAGGACATTTCGGTCCATTGTCGCCATTTTTTAGGTGAATATTAGTTTAAGGACATTTCGGTCCATTGATCACCATTTTGGAGGTGAGGTTTTAGTTTAAAAACGTCTCGGTCTGTTGATCACCATTTTGAAGGTGGGATTTTAGTTTAAGGACGTCTCGGTCCATTGTCCATCTTGCTCGCACGTGTATTTGTTATGTGACGGGATGAACAACGATGATATAGGATACACCCAGTTTGGGGTGCGGTCTGATTTGAGGTGTGCACATCATTTGGAAGTACACCAAAAAGCTGTCGATTTTCGGGACCCGCCACCTCTCTAAAGACATTGAGGAATTACAACGACGTGGATCAGAGGTATGGAGAGATGTACCCTTGAACCAATTCCCGTATTTGAGGGGAAAATGAGTTAGTGGTAAACCCGGAAATCATTAGTCATATTTTGAGACTAAGATTTCCTCGGGAGGATGTGAGATGAGTATCGTTTTGGATATCATCAATTGGAAGATCAATAGTCGTATTTGAGACTAAGATTAGTTTAGGAAATCATTAGCACATGGGCTCGGTTGATCTGAATCAGGGAGGTTCTATCCTCAAGGGACCTAGCCAATTTGGGCTTGGTCCACTCAGTTTTTTTATTGAAAAGTGCCAAGCACTTGTTTGGGCTCTGTTTAGTCAGTCCCCTTTTTTACAAAAAGGGATGAGCACTTATATAAGTTCTGATGCTCACATATAATCATGTAGGGCTTTCAGTCATGGGGATTGCCCAATAAGTGTTAAACACTTTACCCCCTTTTTGTCTTTGTATAGAGTGCTAGGCACTCTTTATGGCGCCCACGTGCGAAGCACGTGAGGCGCTAGGTGCTAAGCACTGCCTAGTGAGTGCTAAGCACTCTTCCATTCTGTGGCGCCCACATGAGGGATACGTGAGGCACTGGACGCTGGGCGCCGGGCGCCGCTCATTGAGTGCTAAGCACTTTTCTTCTATAGCGCCCACGTGAGAGGCACGTGGGGCGCTGGGTGCCGCTCATTGGGTGCTAAGCACTTTTTCTTCTGTGGCGCCCACGTGAAGGGCATGTAGGGCGCTGGGTTCTTTTCTTTAATGATCAACAGGATCTTTATTTTGTAGATGAATTTTTGGTTCTCGAGAACGAGTTCTTCCTAATGAGAATTAAATTCTCATCATATGGGAGACTTGTCTTGTGGGTCTCAGATCCGGAGAAAGTACTCGGTTCTTTGAGAAGGGATAAACCCCCTAGTAGGTGTATATGTATGTATGTATGTATGTGTGTGTGTGTGTGTGTGTGTGTGTGTGTATATATATTATTTTTTATTTACCTAAAATTTCCAAGAAGAGAGTTCTTCTTCCTCGAGAATTTAATTCTCTGTTCTTTTGAAGCTATCTCTTCTCTCTTTTTTTAAAGCTTATGGGGGGTTCTTCTTCTTTAGACTTGAAGTCTTTGGTTCTTTATATAGTAGAGGCAATTTGTTAATTAGCTTTGAGAAAATCTCTCATTAAGAGATCCCAATTGATCTGGGGAATTTTACCCACCGCTGGATCTTTGATCCAAGGACTTCTGTTTTACAGAAAGTATTATCTTGTTTTTAACAAGATCGGGGAGATATTTTCCCATGCATAATTTATTCTATAGAACGGTGATTTTTTTTAATCACCGTTGGATTTTTAATCCAATGGTCCTCTGTTTTACAGAAGGCATAGAATTTTATTCTATGATCCAACTGAAGATATTTTTCTTGTTTTAGAAAGATTTGAGGAATATCTCCTCTCAACAGAATTTTAATTCTGAGTCTTGATGATTTATTATCTCCGTAGGATTTTTGATCCAATGGCTCTATTTAACAGATAGTAGAATTTAATTCTACCTGGACGCCGGCGCTCACGTGTTGTGCACGTGGGCGCTAATTAGGGTTTTAATTCCTATATGTGCTTTGCACGTTGGCGCCCATGTGAGAAGCACGTGCGGCGCCATATAAGAGTTTTTTTTTACTTATTTTTCTTTTTTTATTTTACTCTGGCGCTAGTGCCCTCGTGGAAGGCACATGAGGCACTGCCTTTTTAAAAAAATTTAACAGAGCTTTGCTCTTTTATTGGGGGAAACGGTCTCATACAAAACTAACGTATCCTTAATTAAAATGAATTGAGACCATATGCTCATATATTTAAGTCGATCTTAATTTAAAACCAGATTAACAGTCCTTAAATAAAATAAAATATCTCTTGAACTAACGGAACATACAACTTAGGTTCAAACCCAAATTTAATATATGGATTTGGGCTAAGCCGGGCCGTACAGGCGACGACATAAACTAGTCTCCGTATACAATCAACGGATAGCCAAAATAAATAAAACACAATACGACACGAAGTGACCTACCAGAAAAGGAGAAATTTTTTATCGCAACGCGATAACGTAATTAACTACAGGGGCTTGCGCCCGCAGGGAAGAGTGTCCCCACAATCAAAAACCCCTCACAAATGAGGGGGGTCTGATAAAGTCTGCTATATCGGTTGCATCTATCCAAACCTCCGATATACGGTGACATAAATCAACTTGGTATCTTCGGAGAGGTTGATGGATATGTCCAAATAGCATCTACCCCCAAATTCAGGCAAGACGATCCATCCCAATCCGTCTCTGTTTTCAGCGGTAAACATGTATATGTTCTATTTTTATATTACGTATCCCGATTACATGTTGGTAAAGCCCATAGGATCTTTGCTTGACTACTAGAGTTGTGATGGCGATCATACTCATGGGGTCTAGGTAGTCTATAAGCACATCCTTAAATTATTCCTAGTCGTTGGAGTTTCAAGATAGGGTATCGATACTCCGAAGTAGACTAGTGTATGCGTTTCTTATTCCCGTAAGGGAAGGTGGCTTGACCCACAACCATTGATGCTCGCACCAAAGATAGTATACAGGTGCTCATTAGATTATGAGTTACACTGGACGGACTCGCCGAGAACTTCTAGATGGTATTATACCCATCGTCAGATAGTAGTTCTCTGGTGACATAGGTACAGGTTAGTCTTTAGACCCGATATCGTCATTTGTTTCGAGTGCGTTCCCATTGTACTTAAATCACTACCCTACCACGGTTTTAAAGAGTCATGCGAACAAGTTTTTGTTCGGTACATTCCCCGAAGCACTTGGGGGTAGTGAACGAAAGAAGGGATTTGTCTCTCCCGATATTAGGAGTTGATGTCACACTGTGTTCGATTAGTCATCACCATAAGACCTTGGCCAAGCCAGTTGTGATTTACTGATTGTGAGATCAGTAGTTTCTTAAGATGGTTTTAGGCTACATTAATACGACTTATTGTGTTATTAGGGGTCTGACATTTTCCGTCCCCTAAACCCAGTATGCGACACTATCAGATGAAGTGACTGAACTGTACTAAGATTGTCACTTTTAGGCTCAGTAGGGATACTGACATGTTTGCTTGTCGGCCTTCCTTTCATTTAATACCTAGGTAGCCGTTACGTACAACTAGTGCCGCTAACGTGCTTGTGTTTAAACCCACTATTAGTATATTGTCGAGATTTTAGAGTCCCACATAGAGGGTTTCCCAGGTTAAGCGAAACGATATAGTGTACGTATTTTGATACATACCTGGGTTCGATTAAACACGTGTTTTAATACACGTACTTTTAATCGGACAGTTTGTTAATACTAGTAGGTTTGAAAGATTGTAACAAGCCTAACTTTCTGTACTGAATTTTTCCAAAATACAGAAAGGAACATCTAAGTCTGAACACGAGTTATAGGTTATTTTTGCTTTTGAACAGCAAGAAAACACTTGTTGCTCATTGGTAAGACATTGCACTGCTGAGACAAAACACCCAAGTTCAAATCCCATCAACCACATTATTTTCTTAGTTAAATTTCTTTTAATCTTTTTATAAGACTAAGAGTCTACACGTACACTACACGTAAACTGATACGACACTGACTATTTAAACATGTGCACTGAAATATACCAATCGACCTTGACACATAACCTAAATATCAAGCCCACCCGACGGTAAAGAACCAGCGACACACCCCAAAACCCCGGCACCGCCGGTCTCCCCCTTCCCTATTGCTCCCATATTTAAACCCCGGCAACCTTGCAGGGTTGCCTAGCATGGCAGCAAGGTTTCGGGAGGCATCGTCCATGCCAATTTCAAAAAATTGTCGTTCTAGCTAACCCTAACCTTAGAATCGTTACTAGAAAATGTGATGAAACAACATGTAAACAACTTTACATCTAAGTGAATGAGGAATACAACCTTTGTAGACCAGTCCTTCACTTCTAATGCTCCGTGTAGTAGTCCCTTCGCTGCAAGTCATGAACACCAGAACTCTAGAAAGGGTTCTCCCGGAGAAATGAACAAACTTGCTCGAAGTCTTCGAGGCCGAAGATGATCAACGTCGAGGAGACTCAAGCTCATGCTACCTCTTCACTAATTGTGAAATTAGCGGAGCAAACACCCTATACTAAATGGCAAGTAGTAGAGGATGGTGAAGTAGGAAATTGGCTCACTTTAGTTTTATTTTTCTCACAATATTTTCTCATCTTGAGAAAAGCTAATGAGCTTTTCTCATGAGGAAGAAGAAGCTCAAGTGAAGAATCAAGAAGAAAGAAATGAACTCATGAGGTGAGAATAACAATCATGGGTGAGTTAGTGTCATACACTAACCCATGTAGAGATTAAACCATGGCTAACAATAATGGTTAGGTTAATATATATCTACAAGTAAAACAAAAGAAGTGGACTTAGTCAAAGATGCTATAAGATTCTCAAAGCTTCTAAGCATGTGACTAATTAACACTAATTTTGATTTACTTAAATAAATATAAACCCTCACATTATTATTAGCATGTTGTGAGTCTCATACACCCATGTAGCATGTGGCATCAAGCATGACACAATAGTTGTACATTAATATATATCATATATATATATATATATGCACACAAGTGAGGAAAAAAATGTTTAAGTGAGCTAATATTAGTTAATATAATCTAGTATATCAAATATACAATTATATATTAAATTATTAAATCGACACTTGATTTAATAATCCGGCTATATCGCATACAACCAACTAATATCAAATGCAATAACTTATCGAATCAACACTTGATCCGATAACCCGACTATATTTCATATAACCGACCGATATCACATATCGCGGGAATGGAATGCGGTATCACATACACGCATTAATCTCGGTCCCGCACATATCACATATGTGCTCCTACTTCGTTTCGCATGAACCAGGAAACCTCTGTGTAGGACTCTAAATACTCGTCAATACGCCGGCAGTAGGTGATGATCATATCAAACACCCACAAGCCGCAAGCAGTCTGCTAAACGTAACGGCCACCCGGGTATTGAGCAATCAGAAGATCAAC
Source organism: Agapanthus africanus (assembly GCA_030015575.1). Classification (NCBI taxonomy): domain Eukaryota; kingdom Viridiplantae; phylum Streptophyta; class Magnoliopsida; order Asparagales; family Amaryllidaceae; genus Agapanthus; species Agapanthus africanus. The sequence continues at coordinate 114,641,604 of JASDDO010000014.1, forward strand.
AAGCATGCATGCTCATACTCCTGCGAATCCAATCAGTAACACTACCGTACAGTCCGGTCTCTTTGTCAGATATGTCGCATATCTCGTCTGGGGGTGGTAAATGTCAGACCCCAATAACTTGATAAGTCATGCTGATATGAGGCTCATAACTGGTCGAGAAACTACTGATAACACTTACTAGTAAATCTCATAAACAGCCCTGGCCAGGGACTTTCCTGTTATAGCCAATCGAACACAGCGCAATATCAACCCCCAATACCGGAAGAGACGAAATCCCCTCCTATCGCTCATTGCCTCCAAGTGACTCGGGATTGTACTCAAAAACCACCATTTTGCACGTCCTCTTGAACGTGGTAAGGTGGAAATCAAAGCACAGTGGGAATCACATAAGACTCTATGACGATCTCGGGTCGACAGACTAACCTGTACCAGTGTCACCAGAGAACTGCCATCTGACGTGAGGTATAATACCATCTAGGAATTCTGGGCGAGTCCGTCCAGTGTATCCAGTCTCCACTGAGCACCCGTTTATCATCTCTAATGTCAAACACCAATGGATATAGGATCATCCATCGCCCATCTGTATGGGTCGAGAAACTATACGCTAGTCTACTCCGGAATATCGATGCCCCCTCTCAATACACCCAAGACTAGGGACATTAAAGGATGTACTTACCGACTACCTTTGTCCCACTAGTATGATCCATATCATAATCCAGGTAGTCAAGTACACATCCTAAGGGCTTTACCAACATGTAACAGAGAGACAATCAGTGTCATGTTAAGATAAAGAGTAACCAGATAGCATACTATCATGTCGAGCAAGAAATTCCTCCCTATATATGTCCAAGCATCCACTATAATAGACATCTCATGTACAGAAATAGCCTCTAGGGCATACATATAACTAACAATCTCCCACTTGCACTAGGTCCATCATATAGAAGTGGTTGTAGTATCTCATACTCAACCATCCCATAATAGTCTCTCTCTGGGAAAAGGCCTTTGTGAGTGGATCCACCGTGTTGTCCTCTGAGTCTACTCTCCTAACCTCGATCTCCCTGGAGATCATCCATCTCCATGATTAGGTGATACTGTCTTAGAATATGTCTAGGTCACTAATGGGATGGGGGTTCGTAGGCATAAGCCACAACTCCATTGTCACACAATGGTAGGAACCAAGTTCGTCTCATGAACTAATATAGACCAGACTACCTCTTTGGTAGCATATTTGGTAGCGATGTATCCATCCTTTATCGTCTAGTTTGCCACGGTATCTAGCTTGGAACTCTTTCAACATACCGTCCCTCCACTGAGGGTAAAGAAAATGCATGTGACTGACATTCAGTCGACCTTGCCACCCTGGAAGTTATCCAGTGATTCTCTCTAGGATCTATTGATAGCATCTCACTACACTTAGTGAGAATCCTAACATCCACTTAGATCTATCATATAGATCCAAAACCCTAGATTTAGGATGTATCACCTTGATCCTATATGGAGAATAAATGTGATAAGAGGAGATTGACCGAGTGTAGTATAGGAAACACCTTCCCTATCAAGTGTATGGCATCCACGTACAATACGAGGAAGACCACCTTACTTTCTACTACCTTTTTGTATATACAAGGTTCATCTACCATTTTGATGAAATCAAACGCTTTGACTACCACATTAAAATAGATGTTCCAACTCCGCGATGCCTGCTTTAATCCGTAAAGCAACTTGCACACGTTTCCGCTGCTCCCACTGTCCACGAAGCCCTCTGGCTGTGTACTTATAGACGCTCTCTTCTAAATCACTATTTAGGAAAGCAGTCATGATACCCAACCGCCAGATATGGTATGTAGCAATGGCAAGTAGGATCCGGATAGAATTAAGCATAGTCACTGGAGAAAAGGTTTCATCATAATCCACACCTGGTCGATGACGAAAACCTTTTACAACAAGTCTTAACTTTTCCATCGACACCAAGTAATCTTCTCAAGATATCCTTGCTCCTGATGAAGATTTAACCCTTCAGATAAAGCAACCAAAGTCCATACTTTGTTGGTGTACATAGATTCCATCTCAGATCGCATAGCATCCAGCCATTCTTACAGAGTCCCTACTCCTGATGGCATGCTCGAAACTAGTTGGGTCATCATCTCATGATGCAATCCTCGCTCCTACTGTCATCGAAAAAACCGTAGTATATCTCAGGTGGATGAGGAACCCTACCAGATCGGCGGAGTAGCTGAGATTCGTCGGGAGCTATTGAATCCTCTGGTTCTACCAAATCATCATATGTAGTTTGTCTAGCTGGAACTCTTTCCAGTTCTACCTCATGACCACTAATTTCTTCACAAGAAATTCCTTTTCTAAAAAGGTGGCATGTCGAGAAACAAAACACCTTTTATTCCTCGGTGCAGTAGAAGATATTTCCTTGCGAATGCTTGGGATATCCAATAAACTTCCACAGAACTGACCTTGCCTCGAGCTTGTCCGGATTTTTCTTTTAGACATAGGCCGGACAACCCCAAATCTTAACTTACTTAAGACATGGGCTCTTCACATACCATATCTCATATGGAGTGGTAGGCACCTGATTTGATTGGAACCTAATTCAATAGGTATGCAGCTTCTCAAGTGCATAACCCCAAAAAGGAAATAGACAAATCAGTAGTACTCATCATAGAGCGCACCATATCTAATAGGGTGCGATTGCTCCGCCCCGATACACCGTCTTGCTATGGTGTATGCGGAGGAGTAATGCTGAGAGAGAATCTTATTCTCCTTTAGAATAGTTCAGGAATTCCGTGCTCAAGTATTCTCCTCCCTGATCACATCAAAGGACATAATACTTATACCCGTTTTAGTTCTCTACTTCTAACTTATATTCTATGAATTTCTCAAAAGCTTCAGACTTGTGTTTCAACAGGAACACATGTGCGAATCTTGAAAGATCATCAGTGAATGTAATGAAGTACAAAGAACAAGTCCTGGCATGTGTATACAGGGGACCTACATACATCATCATGTATCAATCCCAAGAGTTCACTAACTCTTTCTCTGTTTCCAGTAAACGGAGCTATGGTCACCTTATCTTTGTGACATGACTGGCAAGTTTCACAAGATGTAAATTCAAACTGATTTAAATATGCATCTAAATGTAACTTATCTAGTTGTGTCGCATTGATATGACCTAATCTACAATGCCCCAAGAAGGATTCGTTCATTTCTGAACTCTTCCTCTTATGTGTGTTCTGTACGTTAAGAACTGTGGTTTGATTTAGAACTTATATGCTTTTAGATAACGTGCCTGAACCGATCAACTCTTGATATAGGAAATGTTCAAAATATTATCCAACAATACAAAATTATATCCTTCTTTACTAAATAAAGAGACTAATATAATGTTGCATATCAGGTTCAGTATCTAATAATATTCATTCAGAATCAATGTATTTGGTAATACAGGGTGATAACCGCCAACGACTTTGGCTGCAACAATTACCCCGTTTCCAACTCTTGAAACTTATCACCCATTCTCAGTTCTCTACCTATCTGTAACCCATGTAACAGATTAAATATGTGGGATCCTGATCCGGTATCTCATACCCAGGACGTAGAGAATACTAAGAAATAGTTCTCTGTAACAAACACACCCGAAGAAGATGCATCATTATGCACTTTCTTCGTTTGGGCGGCACGGGAATCCTGGTATTCCCCTATTTCTAGCTCGGTCTTATAACAATTATAAGTTGGAGCGGACCAACGTTCTCCATCTTAGTATAACAAGCGGGTTCAGTCAATACATCCATATTATTATCTTGATTAAGGTGTGACATGGTCGCTACCTGGAGAGAGAGAAGAAAACACTCAGCGTATGCTCTTGCAGGATCAGATTGGTTATTATTTTATCTAACCAGGATGGCTCCCACTATTTTTATCAAATCTTCTTTCAAACCCTAAAAGGAAAGACTAGCCGGGATTAATTACACCCTACAAGTTCGCCAATCTTTCAGCCAGGCCAGTGCCGGTATTTTGAGGGAGATTCCCCGTGCTTTCGCATGGACCTAATTAAAATAAACCTCGTTTTCCCAGGGGCGTAACCCCGTTGACACCTTTCTAGACACCTACTTGATCGGCTAATTGTAAAGTGCAAAACTCTCCAAGGAGTAACAATTACTCACAGTGGGTATCGGGATCCAACTATCTCATAGAAGGTATGCAATCTCATTGCAAATTTCAACACTTGAAATTCCCGATAATTTTGCCCCTGGCGTCCTATGACCATGACAGAGGTCAACAAACCATAGGCTGCTATTCAAGTTCAACCCGTCATTTCATGATTGAAATAAATCCACCCGCACGACCCTTGACAGAGGTCAACAAGGTTGCACGACTACCCTAAATCAATCGCATCATATGCTTTGCAGAAAAACACTAATCAGCTACCGCACACTACGCCTTGACAGAGGTCAACAAACGCAGCACGAATACTAACTATTACTTATCTGAAATGACGGAGGGCTACGACAGGTTTTTAAGAAAACCCTTTGCGTAATGAACTTGATATCGTTGTAGAATCGAGTGATTTAAATGGAGTGTTTTTTAGGCTTCTGCTAGCTTTGCTAAAGAGGTCACTCCCGGTGAAGGGATCTCGGCTCTTTCCTTATCGAATAAGGTGCAAGATATTTCACAAATACCACTATGCAAAGCAAAAACTATAAAAGCAATCACAAGACAATCCGAGTTTATAGTATCTGCTAGTTTTGCTAAAGAGGTCACTCCCGGTGAAGGGATCTCAGTTCTTTCCTTATCGAATAAGGTGCTGGATATTCTATAAGGAATACCGCTATGCAAAGCAAGAACTAGAGCTACCAGTTTTTAAAATAAGTTTCTACAACATCATAAGGTTTCTTTTCTTTCATTAATCTCATTAATGAAGTCCCATTATTTAAGTTACTTACGCATCACAGATAAATACAACGTACGCTTATGTCATCCGCATTCGCCTCGATGTCCCGTCATGCACCGTTAGGTTAGGTAATTAACGGCAGAGCGGGGCAGGGCTAGCGCAGGTGTAAAACATAAGCAACGTCTATATAATATATCACATATACTATATACAGTATCTATCTCATCATATCAAGTGATCACATTACAGAATATCGCAGCAGAAATCACATATGAAATATTAGATACACTAGGATTTCCGGGTTTTATATTAAGCATGTATAAAACACGGATTCCACGGTCGTGATGAATAGCCAAACCCATATCCCTAGACCCCTACGAGAGCGGCAAGCAACCCTACCAATTCTAGAGTTAGGAGACTCGGTCTCGACGCCTTGAAATGGTCTCTCACTGGACTCTAAAACCCGGTTACTTGTGCTCACCTCCTTGGTTCTATCCTAATGCGGAAAAGTAAATAATATACATCAACGGTGACATCTTCCTCAACCTGGAAGTACCCCAATAAAAGAATATTACATACAAGTTTTTACATGAATGAAAATGAAAAACTCTCATCTCACATAAAAAAAACCCGGCTATTCAAACACGACGATCCAATATAACATATCCCAGCAACACGTAACATCATATGTCATCAACGTAAGTAAATATGCGTATCCTAATTGTCGTTGGCGTATAGCAACGAAACCGGCGATACATCACATATCACACTTATGGTCGCAGAAAAGAAAGCGAAAAGCTACAATAATTTGAATCCGCAACCACCTTGGACATCTTAAACCCAATGTATCACATATTTTGGATTTCATGCACAACCAAACGAATTTCTTAGACATCTCATGCCTAACAATTATAAACCCCGCATTTTAGTCTCGATATCAAAAACACTTTTCAATATCCAATCGAGTAATTCAACAAGAATCCCGACATCCTGGTCGAATGCTCATCGGAAACTTTAATAGACGGCCGCACCTCCCGATACCGTCAACGAAGTGCACTAAGGCGGAACACCGCGGCCGCCAGCACCCGAACGGATGCTTTAGGCAACAGGGTTCTCCTACAGTCACTTGGTCGGGGCTATGGGGCGTGGCTATCTAATAAGATTACCCGGCGAGTATCCGCGTACGCTACGTGATTGCGACGGACTTTTGATCACATCAAAATCCCATGGCAACCGATCAAATGAGACTAAATTGCTAGATTTATAAAATTCAAAATAGTGTGGATTCCAAGTATTGTATCCCATCACATGATATCCGGACGACGTTAAACTTCTCGATCGATTCATCAAAGTCCCATAATTTCCCGACAGCTCAACACTTGAGCATAGTTCATAAATACCCAGAACATGCTACAGTACCTATGGACCAGCCGTAGAAGGGCAAACCCAAGCCTCATTAATGGCACCGCGGAACTGCTACAAACCCTAAGGTCCGTAAGCATTCCATGGTCATTACATCGAGTTAGGGTTTCATTCTTCTAGAGGGTCCACAAAATTACATGCATGTTTTTTCGAATACCATAAACTTGGAACAATGGATTTTTGACATTCGATCGAAATTTTTAACTTTGCCTAGAAAATCATGCGAATACCCGAAAAAATGTTAAAACTACCTATATGAAACACTCTGAATTGCTTATAGTATAAGATCGCATCACATGCAAACTTAGAAAAATCAAACAACACCTGAAACACCAAAACCCAGTCACTGGAACACACAAAAAATTTCAGCCCAAAAGTCCACAAACTGGCCGAGCAGGCCAGATTTTATGGAAAAGTGGCCGGTCCAATTCCGGCGATGGGGGCTCAATTTTCTTGTGTGTTCATGTTGCATCTCATACAACATTCTGCAGTTGTTTAAAAAAAAATTTGAAGACTTTTCAAAATCGACAGAATCTACAATTTCGTGTTTCAAGTTTCGGAGTCGTTTCGGTTTCGTAATCTAACAAACATCGTCTAATTTTCTAGCATGGATCTGATACCACTGCAGGGTTGCCTAGCACGGCAACAAGGTTTTGGGAGGCATCGTCCATGCCAATTTCAAAAAATTGCCGTTCTAGCTAACCCTAACCTTAGAATCGTTACAAGAAAATGCGACGAAACAACATGTAAATAACTTTACATCTAAGTCAATGAAGAATACAACCTTTGTAAATCTGTCCTTCACTTCTAATGCTCTGTGTAGTAGTCCCTTCGCTTCAAGTCATGAACACCCGAACTCTAGAAAGGGTTCTCCCGGAGAAATGAACAAGCTTGCTCGAAGTCTTCGAGGCCGAAGATGATCTACATCGAGAAGACTCAAGCTCATGCTACTCTTTACTAATTGTGAAATTAGTGAAGCAAACACCCTATACTAAATGGCAAGTAGTGGAGGATGATGAAGTAGGAAAATGGCTCACTTTAGTTTTATTTTTCTCACCTTGAGAAAAGCTAGTGAGCTTTCCTCATGAGGAAGAAGAAGCTCAAGTGAAGAATCAAGAAGAAAAAAATGAACTCATGAGGTGAGAATAACAACCATGGGTGAGTTAGTGTCATACACTGACCCATGTAGAGATTAAACCATGGCTAACAATAATAGTTAGATTAATAAATATCTACAAGTAAAACAAAAGAAGTGGACTTAGTCAAAGATGCTACAAGCTTCTCAAAGCTTCCAAGCATGTGACTAATTAACACTAATTTTGATTTACTTAAATAAATATAAATCCTCACATTATTATTAGCATGGTGTGAGTCTCATACACCCATGTAACATGTGGCATCAAGCATGACACAATAGTTGTACATTAATATATATATATATATATATGCACACAAGTGAGAAAAAGAAATGTTTAAGTGAGCTAATATTAGTTAATATAATCTAGGTATATCAAATATACAATTATACATTAAATTATTAAATCAACACTTGATTTAATAATCCGGCTATATCACATACAACCGACTAATATCAAATGCAATAACTTATCGAATCAACACTTGATCCGATAACCCGTCTATATCTCATATAACCGACCGATATCACATATCGCGAGAATAGAATGCGGTATCACATACACGCATTAATCTCGGTCCTGCACATATCACATATGTGCTCTTACTTCGTTTCGCATGAACCAGGAAAGCTCTGTGTAGGACTCTAAAGACTCGTCAGTACGCCGGCAGTAGGTGATGATCATATCAAACACCCACAAACCGCAAGCGGTCTGCTAAACGTAACGACCACCTGGGTATTGAGAGATCAGAAGATCAATAAGCATGCCTTCTCATACACCTACGAATCCAATCAGTAACATTACCGTACAGTCCGGCCTCTTCGTCAGATATGTCGCATATCTCGTCTGGGGGTGGTAAACGTCAGACCCCAATAACTCGATAAGTCGTGCCGATATGAGGCTTATAACTGGTCGAGAAACTACTGATAACACTTACCAGTAAATCTCATAAACAGCCATGGCCAGGGACTTTCCTGTTATAGCCAATCGAGCACAGCGCAATATCAACCCCCAATACCGGGAGAGACGAAATCCCATCCTATCGCTCATTGCCTCCATATGACTCTGGACTGTACCCAAAAACCACCGTTTTGCACGTCTTCTTGAATGTGGTAAGGTGGAAATCAATGCACAGTGGGAATCACACAAGTCTCTATGACGATCTCGGGTCGACAGACTAACCTGTACCAGTGTCACCAGAGAACTGCCATCTGACGTGAGGTATAATACCATCTAGGAGTTCTCGGCGAGTCCGTCCAGTGTACCCAGTCTCCACTGAGCACCCGTATATCATCTCTGATGTCAAACACCAATGGATATGGGATCATCCATCGCCCATCTGTATGGGTCGAGAAGCTATACGCTAGTCTACTCTGGTATATCAATACCCCGTCTCGATACACCCATGACTAGGGACATTAAAGGATGTACTTACCAACTATCTTTGTCCCACTAGTATGATCTGCATCATAATCCAGGTAGTCAAGTACACATCCTAAGGGCTTTACCAACATGTAACAGAGAGACAATCAGTGTACATGTTACGATAAAGAGTAACCAGATAGCATACTATCATGTCGAGCAAGAAAGTCCTCCATATATATGTCCAAGCATCCACTACAATACACATCTCATGTACAGTAATGGCCTCTAGGGCATACATATAACTAACAAACCTTTCAGCTACCCCACTCCTTTCACACTGCTTGTTTTCTCTGCATTCACACAGAGAACGTTGAATCACCCATTTAATTCCTTTTAAATACATTTTAAATTCTCAAATTCATCACCCATAAACCCTAATGTTTCCTTACAAATACCACTCCATTTTACACCCCTCTCACCCAGAATTCTAGTACAAAAACTATACAAAATTCTCAAGTCCTTAGTGTACAAGTGGAGTTAGCGAAGGGCGAAACTCCGACAAACTTCCGAGGAGATCCCGGTGACGAAACGACGTTCCGACGCTTCCTTATCCTTCTCCTACCTCTCCCCTCTCTTGTAAGCCTGTAAGTCCCAATTCCCTCTCTCATCTTTATCTTTAAAAGGTTTCATTTCCAAAACCCGACGGAAGCGGAGTTAGTCCGACTTCCGATTCAGTTTTCTTTTAAAACTACACTTTTCTTTAACAATATAAAACCATATTCTTATATGTTGATTAATAAATATTAAAAAACTCAATAAAACAAGTTTCACATCAAAATATTCATTTTTGTGACATTTATCGCATTTTTAAATAAAAATAACACAAACTATTCATTTTGACATTATAACATTTATTCCTTGCTATACCTTTAGATAGTTCACGAGGTAATGACCTACCTCATCACAACACACATCTATATCATAGCACGGTTGATTTTAGGATAATAGAATACGGGAAATACGACTTTACAAATAAATATCTTAAACTTATAAAACTGTTTTCTATACAAAAGTGTATTTAACATTTTCATGCAATTACGCCTCTACAACCCATTTTGGGGACCCCGTTCGGGATGGTGCGGATTATCGCACATCCTCGGGCTTAGTAGAGCGAGATTCAGACCTCCGCAAGGAGTATTCGATCTCGATGGAATTTGTATGCATTTTTATTTAGAAAAAATGAGATTTCTACAAGAAAATAAATAACTTATTTTCATTAAATATAAATATCTATTATCAAAATATCTATTTTAATTATATAAATATTCCAAGTTTTCTAAATCAAAGGAATCACTATTACATGAAATACCATCCAAATACAACACAAGTACAACATTTCAAGAAAATACCATATACTATGAAACTAGGTTCTATTCATTAGAAATTTCACATTTACAAAATATACATCTATGAAAACCCTAAAGACGATAATTAAATGCTTGAGGTGTATTTTAAAATTTTTCCAAAACTATTTTTACATAAAACCCCCTCAAGTTATATTAAATTACAATACGGACCCTGGTAAACATAGGTTTAAGCGGGACCAGTCTCTTGAGCCTCAGGGAGCCGGAGATATGGGTGCTTGCCTATTTAAGGTAGACAACCTAACAAAAAGTGTTATCAATACGATAATTGTCTTGAAAAAAGACACAAATCCTGTCGTCCATGTGCAGCAGTTACCGATAATATCAAAACCTAATTCAGGACTTCAATTTCTTTTCTAATTGTCTGACTCAGACTAAGTCTAAATATAATCAATCTGACTTGAATATGATTCAAGTATAAAACCACAATTCAATATGAATCCATATACTCAATCTATTCAATCTATACAACTTGACTGAACCGAACCATGGATATACTCCATTTATATGTTCATCCATTATATCCGTTCCATTGCTGATATCATGATTTCGGCAAGTCATCAATCTATACAATATAATACAAGACAATACAATACAATCAATACATAAGACACTACGGGGTTCATAAAGGGATAGACTGGTACGGAACATCTTAAAGGTGGCACGAGGTGGTCACTTAAGATGTAATTACATCCATACCGTTGTTCCGTGGTATTTTCGACGGAGCCGTGTACTACGGGTTACCAAAGTCTCCAGTGTAAGTGGGGCTCCTCTCGTATACACTGGCATTTTCTGTACCAAGCTACAAACAACAGCATTAACAATATAAACAAACATTATAAGATATACTCTCTCTTTCTGTCTATTCTACTTCTCCCTCATCTTTGGGACTTACTGAGTGATTGGTCGCTGACGACATTCCTATATCTCTTCTTCTTTGGAATGTTGTCGGGATGACCCGACGCTGAGGAGTACGAGACCAGTCAGGAGCATTTGGAGAAGGCCCCTGAGCAGTACACCGAAGACCCAGAGCTGTAGCCACTTGTACTTATTCCATTTTCATTTCTGTTATGCCACTGTTTAGGCATTGCTTTCATTCAATGTATTTACTTTTCAGCTGTATTGTAAAAGGAATGTTTAATAAATAAAGTTGTTGTTCATTTACATCTTGTCTCTTGTATACTTTATTTTATATTTCTTAGATACACTTAGCGTATTTACTTCGGAGTAAATACGTCGCAGACCTCGTCGCGCCCTCTGTCGTACACCGGGAAGCAGGGCGTGACAAAGATAGTCAGGTTATCACATATGGATTAAATGTGAGCTAGTATTATTTATCTCTTTTTAGTATCTCTCTTTTTCGTATTTGTATTTTGACATAATATGGTATTTATATAAATACGGGTATTTGTATAAATATGTGTATTTGTGTCTTGATATAAATACGGGTATTTGTATCTTAATATAAATATGGGTATTCATATTTGTAGGGTGTTTTTCGTCACCCCATTGAGATGGGAATGCGCGCGCTTGTCAGGCGTGTACAGATTCCCCCTGTCTAGGGTAGGCTGGGGTTTATTAATTATGGGGATCCGAATCTCCGGCAGCCGCGGACTAAGCTGGCGTTAATTACCCCCCGCCTTTGGAGCAAAGGAACCTCCGATTGACGGGTCAAACTGAACATGCGAACTCAATGTACAATGTGTGTGTTGTGTTTTGAGGGATCTTGGGTATATCGGGGGCCTCGCAGAGATTACGGGGGTCCCAGTGCCACACGTACCCAGCACGCGGGCGCCAGTACCACACGTGCCCGGCACGCGGGCCCTGGACGCCAGTGCCACACGTACCTGGCATGCGGGCGCCAGTGCCACACATGCCCGGCATGCGGGCGCCAGTGCCATACGTGCCCGGCATGCGGGCACAGGGAGCCGGTACCACACGTGCCCGGCACGCGAGCGCTGGGCCCCAGTGCCACACGTTCCCGGCACGCGGGCGCTGTGCACCAGCGCCTCACGCGTCCGGCACGTGGGTGCTGAGCGCCTGCGGAAAAAGGGGCTTAGCCCCTATACTGGGAGTTGTACTCTCAATTGTCTTTTGGAGTTAAACTCTTAAAAGAAGGACAAAAGGGGTTTAGCCCCTGCACTAGGAGTTGTACTCCCAATTGACTTTTGGAGTTAAACTCCTAAAAAATGATTTATTATTATTTTTTTATGGAGTTAAACTCCTAAAAGATTTTCGAAGATAATAAAAGGGGACCTCTTTCTTCTCCCTTGAGCCCTGGGTTTTCTCTTGAGCTTTGAGTTAAGAGAAGGAGGCACAAAAACTCTAGATTTTGAAGGGAATCAATTCCTTTTTCATTTCATTATCATATTGCCTTATATAAGCTTACAAATTTACACATAGCCCATTGGGCTTTACAAAATGGCATTTTGCCCATCCCATACCTCATGTGCTCATTTCTTTTGCACATGAGCCATGGGCTTTACAAAAATTTAGTTTTATGCCCATTTTTCTTGCATTTATTCATAAAAATTATTTATTATATGATTTTCATTTTGGCATGGGAGAGGCCGACCGCGGGGCTCGACTTGGGCATGGGCCTACTTGATCTAGGCTTGGGCCCACTACTTGAGGTTGACTTTGACTTTAACTTGGTCAACCAGGGTGTAATTTTTGAACCCAATAGTATTTTTATACGAATACGGTATATGTATTTTGATACGAATACGAATGTATGGATTTTGTAGCATATATTTGTATTAGTGTACTTGTATATGTGTGTGTACATATGAGGTGGCCTTCTTTTCTCCTCTCCTTTCTTCTCATTTCTTCATGATGTTGTGAAAATGTTGTGGGCTTATAACTCACCATGATGAGTCACTATGGTGGGTCACAATTCCACTCATTCAAAATAAATATGAAGAAAAGAAAAAAAATGAGGTGACGAAAATAAGTAGCCATGCTTGCTTGATCACCATCTTCTTCTTGATCTTGAGTTTTCTTGAGTTGAGATAGAAAAGAAAGAGAGAGAAAACCTTAGAGATTAGACTACTACATCATCTAGTGCGCTATTCTTAGCAAGTCTAGTTCACTAATTTCTTCAATTGATTTTTTAGTGTGAAGATATAGCCTTTGCTAGGGTTCTCTTGGGCAGATCTTCTTCGACATCGAAGACCGGTATCCAAGCTCGTTCCCAGAGTCTCTAGGAGCAAAAGAATATGAAGTACATGACTACAAAGGTAGCTATCGTCTATCCGAGTAATTAACCTTCTCTAGTGTTTGCTAGTTTAGTGTTTGGTTTCGATTCTAGCTCGTAGAAGTTCGTACTCTCATTGTAGAAATTTTTGTTTTCTATTCCGCCTTGGTCTCAAGTTAGAGATACGAGCACGAGTGTCTACTTACATGGTATCAGAGCCACCCAAACACTAGAACTAGTTCAGACGATCTTTTAAGTTTCGAACCGACAAATTTCTGTATTTTCAAAACCTAATTTTTCATATTTCTAAAAAAAAAATTGGTCTCGAATTTGCAGAAACATGATAGGGGTATACACATTACATTGTACAAATACGAACCCAAAATGAAACATTTCAACACGCGGATATATTCCTTCTTGCCACAATTTGCGGCCAGACTTTCTTAGTTTTGGGTCGTATTTCTACTGTGTCCCGCAGATATATTCTTTTTTTCCTAGATTTCATTAGGTGTTATCTTTCTATTCGAGCAACACAGAAAGTTCTAAACTCGAAACTTTTGCATCGTTTATTGTCTTCAAGTTTGTATTTGTGTTTATACACATCGTCTAATTGCTAGTCGATTAGACGGGGTTGCAAAAACTTGCTTCCGCTGTGGTGGTTAATATCTTGTGATAGAATAGACGAATAGTTGTGTGGATAGCCTCTCATCGTAGTGTTCAGTCGAAAATATTGCAATCTTTAACATAACAATTTCCTCACTTTTCTAATCATCTAAGGATGTTTGTTATAAATATAACGCGTATTACATGTTCGTCTGGAAAATATCAAATATCACAAGTTATATATTATAATCAATATTTTGGAAGGAAATTATGTGTTTATTATTTCAAGCATGATATTATATAACTCAACAATCTTCAGTGAGCTTTTGTGCAGAAAATTATTTCAGGACAGATATCGGAATTGTAAATTCGCCGACAAAATACAGCAAATCAAAGAGTTAAAATCTGGCAGAGATTCAGAAGAGATAAGAAGATTCCAGATATCACATATAACCCTAAAGACCAACACCGGACTACAAAAGAAAAATGAACCCACAAGCACACCAAACGGCCGCGGATCCGCGGCCGAGTCAGGCCAATCCGTCGCGGATCCGTAGCCGATTTGGGGGCTCCGGTGATGAAACTTTTCCAGAAGCTTCCCTACAACCTGTTAGCTTGTTGAAGACGCTCCATTGTAACAAACTTGTTCTGGAAACTTCCCTACAACAGCCTAGCTTCTTGAGGAAGCTTGATAACTATCTTATTCTAGAAGTTTCCCTACAACTACCTAGCTTCTAGTCGAAAATATTGCAATTTTTAACATAACAATTTTCTCACTTTTCTAATCATCTAAGGATGTTTGTTATAAATATAACACGTATTACATGTTCGTCTGGAAAATATCAAATATCACGTGTTATACATTATAATCAACACTTTGGAAGGAAATTGTGTGTTTATTATTTCAAGCATGATACTGTATATCTCAACAATCTTCAGTGAGATTTTATGCAGAAAATTATTTCAGGACAGATATCGGAATCGTAAATTCGCCGACAAAATACAACAAATCAAAGAGTTAAAATCTGGCAGAGATTCAGAAGAGATAAGAAGATTCCAGATATCACATATAACCCCAAAGACCAACATCAGACTACAAAAGAAAAATGAAGCCACAAGCACACCAATCGGCCGTGGATCCGCGACCGAGTCAGGCCGATCCGCCGCGGATCTGCGGCCGAATTGGGGGCTCCGGTGACGACACTTTTCCAGAAGCTTCCCTATAACCTCCTAGCTTGTTGAAGACGCTCCATTGTAACGAACTTGTTCTGGAAACTTCCTTATAATAGCCTAGCTTCTTGAGGAAGCTTGATAACTACCTTATTCTAGAAGTTTCCCTACAACTACCTAGCTTCTTGGGGAAGATTAACCTAGCTTCTAGTGGAAGATTGGTGAAGGGCTATAAAAAGAAACCTAAGTCTACACTAAAAAGGTGGTTGTTGTGGATGGTAGTTGATTTCTAGTACACAATCCAAAACTAAATCCAATTCAATTCCAAATCAAGATCCAAATCAAGAATCGTTGAGAACAACATCAAGCGACGACTTTCAAGATCCTTTACGCAAAGCCGATCATCATCAAGAGCACGAGATCCTCGATAGGTCCAAGTCTCAAGGAGATCGACCAAAGCGAAATTCGACGGAATAGTTACCTCTTCAAGGGAGCGATCGAGAGTAATTCTTGTAATCTCGGATTGAAGGAAAGTGTAATTAGAAGTTGAATAATAAAGATGATCAATTGTTAATTCTCATTTTCATTAAATTTTCGCATTATGAAATTTCTAATTCTTGATTATTTTATTTTCATGATGCGTGAGTAAAATCTCCACTTGTTAAAGATTCGAAGGAATTTGGTAGATCAAATGGTGATGAAATCCTATACGCATCTTAAGTCTTATGAGAATTATGAATTTTAGAAAAAAGAATCGTTAACGGCCAAATTTGGAATGAGATCACCGTTCTTGATAATTTCGTTGCAATTTGGGATTAAATGATTAATGATTCTCTTTGCTAAAGGCTAGATTTGAATGATGATCAATGAAAAGACAATGGACAGTGAAGGAGAAACCCTAGTTTCTTCAATAGATCCTTAATCTTCATTCATCGCCATCGTTTTAGCTATAATTTATCAATAGATAAGATGAGTCATTATTAGTATTCATCATTGCTACTAATTCCTATCGAATGCTACAAGCTATTCTTCAATTTTCTTGATAACTAAAATTGATATTGGATAATTTCTTGATTACTAAATCTTAAACTCTTTCTTGATTTTTCTTGAAAATATTTCATCTAATAAATCTTGATTCATTTTCTTCAATTTTCTTTACTATTTTCTTTCGGCTCAACTAAAGCAAGAACGAATAAATACACGAATCTTAGTGGACGACCCGTACTCATTAACGAACTACATCGACACCGTTATTGATTGCGGTTATAAATTCTTTGATTGTGATAACACTTTTCATACGGATCATGGAATTCGATCAATCAAATGGCGCCGTTGCCGGGGATCCGTGTGTAATTTGTTCGTGCTTGCTATTTGAGTTGAAACATTATTATTCCATCAAAAATTTGAATCAAAATCGCATCGTGTGTTTAACGAGTAGTGTGTGAATTTTGCAAGGAAATCTGGAATCACTGCAGCAGGGAGAAAATTATTCAGATCATTTCATCTAGGACAGAGGAGCAAGGGAGCAGCAGTACAAAAAATTGTTTAAGGAACTGTTCATACGACTGCGGAACTGCGGCAAGAAGCTACAATCCGCAGCAGAACCGCGGCTGTTTTGACGATTTAGGGTTCCAGAATTCTCTGGTATATTCTATACTTTCATATCTCTTCTTTGATCTGTCCAATAACAACTTTTCTCCAGGATTCTTTGCAAAAATTCGCCACTAAAAAAAATAAAATAAAAATTTGTTGCGTGTTTTGATATTGGTTGTTTTGCATATTTTAATACAGAAATTAAAGGGTAAAGACCAAATTCCGATTAGGTAGGGATTTCATTACCCTTCCTAAACCCCAAAAATCACAAAACTAGCATCCGCATCACCTTCATTAACTAAAAAAAATCTAGAAAAGACTCTAAGAACCGTCGCGCTCAATTAAGACAGAAGAAGGTCGTGGGTACAACAACTGAGCCTTTTATCCCAAGCATATGGGGTAGGCTACATGAACCAACAAGAGAATCATGCTGGGTCCAGTACATGAATCCTCCGCCTCCACTCACTCCTATCGACAATATACTTTCATTGAGTCCCTTGGCAACCATATCGTTTCGTATCACCTCCATCCATGTTTTCTTCGGTCTCCCTTTTGCCCTTTTGCCATTGCCCATATCGAGAGTATCTATTCGTCGAACCGGTGCTTCCATAGGTCTGCGTCGCACATGACCAAACCATCTTAGCCGGTTTTCCCGCATCTTCTCCTCCACAAGTGCTACACAAACTTTTGCACGAATATCCTCATTTCGCACCTTATCTTTTCTAGTGTTACTGCACATCCAACGAAACATGCGCATCTCCGCTATATGCATCTTCTGTGTATGATGCTTCTTAGGAGCCCAGCATTCTGTACCATATAATAAGGCAGGCCGAATAGCGCTCCGATAAAACTTCCCTTTCAATTTTAACGGAAAGTTACGATCACACAAAATCCTTGTTGCACTCCTCCATTTCAAGCAACCAGCTTGGATCCTTTGATTAACATCACTATCGATCTCCCCATTCTTTTGGATGATGGAACCTAGATATCTAAACTGGTCGCTCGGTGATATCTCTTACCCTTCCAATGTTATACCAATATGGTTTTGACTTCGCTGGTTACTAAATTTGCAATGCATATATGTTGTCTTGGACCTGCTCAATCTGAATCCCCGAGATTCCAATGTTTGCCTCCATAATTCCAATTTGGCATTAACCCATGCTTTCGTCTCATTTACTAGAACAATATCATCAGCGAGTAGCATACACCAAGGTATCTCATCTTAGATAGTTCTAGTAAGCTCATCCATCATGATGGTAAACAGAAGAAGGTCGTGGGTAATCTATTGCTTATCTGCATTTCTTTTGTGGTGTCTAAGGCAAGGGTATCTAAAGCAAGTGGTTACTTAATTAGGCCCGCTACTTATGTAGCGGATACCTCCCACTTACCTGGCACTTACCTGGCCACAGAAGGGATAAAGAGGTAGTAGAGGATTTATCCTGCGATTTGTCTTCTAGAAGTCTAGGAGCGGTCTAGTGACTTGACCTAGGTGACCGTAGATCTAGGGTTGATTGTGCATTTTTTGTTGTGATTTTTCTAAATCCGTCTTTTTCAAAAACAAACCAAAAAATAAAACAAACCACTTTCTCTAATTATCACAAACGCTGCCAATTGTGCTAAACCATTTAGTGCATGCTCGGTTGGACACGGGATTCTAGTACCCGTCTTGTCCGTGTTCCTCCTATCGACTCCGAAGTCGGTAATTCTACATCTTCTTTTTCCTCACCACACACCACATCCACCGCGATGGACGGATTTCCATCAAACTACAATAACACCACTCTGCCACCGCCCGCAGGTGTGCAAAACCCACCGCGTATATCTTTCCAAAAGAGATGATATCCTATTCGCGGTTCTCTTTCTACTTGTCTTTCCATTCCACCAGCCAACGGGGATAATTTTGAAATCAAACCACATTATATCAATCTTATACCGAAATTTCACGGTCTCGAGTTTGAAGACGCATACGTTTTTATCACCAAATTTGAAAACATATGTGCTATGATGGCCACTTCACAACTTTCTGTGGATGCTATAAGATTGCGTCTTCTCCCGTTCATTTTGTGCGATTTAGCCGAGAAATGGCTATATAATACAGCTGCACACTCTTTTTCCAACTGGGATGAATTCGTTATAGCATTCCTTAAGAAATTTTATCCCAATCATAAGACCGCCCGTGTCCGTAGCGAAATCAATCAATTTACCCAGCTTCCCAATGAACAATTTTGGAAGTGTTTTGAACGGTTCAAGGATCTGCTAGTCCAATGTCCTCATCACGGAATCCATCGATGGGAGCTGTGTCGAATCATATATGAGGGCATTAATCCAACAACGAAGCAGATGCTTGAATCCATATGTCAAGGCAATTTCAAGTCTAAAGACGATGGTGAAGCTCGGAAATTTTTAGAAGATTTTGCTGAAAAAACTTTGCAATGGGAGAGTGTTAGTCAACCATCATCTAGGGGTGGTATCCATCAACTTGATGTTTCCATAGCATTCAAAGCTGAAATGGCTGCAATGCAAAAGAAACTTGAAGCTATGGAACACAAATTTTTATTAGCCTCCCTAAACCCGGTCATACTCCCCAAAACCGTATGTGGATGCTGTTCCGATCCATCACATTTGACGGAAGAATGTCCTTTGAATTCTCCATTTCAAGATCAAGAACACACTAATGCTACTTTTCAGCAACGACCTAGAAACGATCCTTATTCTTCCACTTATAATCAGGGTTGGAGGAATCACCCTAATTTTGCTTGGAACCAACACCAAACTCAAAATACGGTTCCAAACCAAAATAACTTTCAAAGGGTCCCTCCACAACAACAGCAACCACTACAACTGAGTCAGCACCCCTTTCAATCACAAAATTTTCAAAATCCGGCCAACACTTCTGCACCGTATAATAATTCTTTACAATTAGCCGGTACCGATAACTCTTCTTCACTCGAACGAACCTTAGATTTGTTCATGAAACATTCCATCCAAGTGTCGGCTGATATAAGGTCTTCCATTGATGATATAAAGAAGAACTCCGCCTCCCACAGTGAGAGTATTAAATCGATAGAAGCACAAATTGCACGATTAAATGCCGAAATGAGTTCTATAGAGAAAGGGAAACTTCCCTCTCAACCCCTACCGAATCCTGGGCATTCACAATACGACAATGTGAGTGCCATTACAACATTGAGATCCGGAAGAGTGCTGAATAATCAAGTCGATGAACAGATTGATATTGATAATGATGAATCTATCGATGACACCCCGGCTTCCACTTCCACTTCTGACCCTAGTTCATCTTCTTCCGAGCCTATTCTCCATTTTCTCCAAGGCTCGAACCCTCAGCCCACTTCTTCTAGTCAACCAAAGACGATCCCCACTCCAATTCTGGGATCTATTCCACCCACACGACCTTCTCCAATGTCGGACCCAGATCTTATTGCTAAAGATCCTTATCCAAATCGGTTAAGGGGAAACAAACCAAGTCCACATATGGAGAAAATTATGGAAATGTTTAAACAGGTTAACATCAATATCCCTCTCCTAGATGCTATACAACAAGTTCCGGCTTATGCGAAAATCCTTAAGGACTTGTGCACTAGGAAGAGGAATACTCAAGTGCCCAAAAAGGTATTCATGACGAATAATGTTAGCACAGCTTTTACCCCACAATTACCAAAGAAACGTAAGGACCCTGGCTGTCCTACAATCTCTATTTCTATTGGGGGTAAAAATATTAATCGTGCTTTACTCGACCTTGGCACTAGTGTTAACCTGCTTCCATACTCTGTCTATAAGCAGTTAGGGATTGGAGAGTTGAAACCTGCTCATTGTACTCTCCAGATGGCAGACTTATCCATCACCAAACTTAGGGGTGAGCTTGAGGATGTGTTGATAAAAGTCAGGGAATTTTATATTCCATGTGGACTTTATTGTTTTGGATACACAACCTGTAGCAAACCCATGAAACCAAATTCCGGTGATTCTCGGTCGACCCTTCCTTGCCACTTCCAATGCTGTCATTAATTGTCGAAACGGTTCCATGAACCTATCCTTAAATGACAATTGAGCTTAACATTTACAAGATTGGAAGTCGTCCATCTGAACCCTCTTCTCATATTCTTGATGTCTGTTCTGTCCACGAGATAGCTCCTGAAAGCTGCAAGGCTGATGAACTTTGCTTTGATGATCTCGACGACATTAGCACATCATTGTTTGATCTTGCACATAACAGTGAGGACACCTTTGACGAGTCCACCCCTGAGTTTGAACCTTCTGACTCATCACAAAAGTCAGTCACACTTTCCGAGTCTGTATCCTTTGCAGGCTATGAACTTCTTCGAGAATCCGAATGTCATTCACTTACCCCACCTTCTATTGTCTCTCCGCCGACATTAGATCTCAAATTGCTACCTTCTCACCTTAAATATGCATATTTAGATGAGAATGAGTCTTTGCATGTGATCATATCCGCTTCTCTAGGCTTAGAGCAAAATAACGCTCTTTTGATGGTCTTGAGATCTAATCGGCAAGCATTTGGTTGGACAATGGCTGACATCAAAGGGATTAGTCCCTTGATTGTTGAACATCATATACATTTGATGGATGAAGCAAAGCTAATCCGAGAACCACAAAGACGGTTAAATCCCGTCATGAAGGAGGCGGTAAAGAAAGAAATTGTCAAGTGCCTTGACAGTGGTATCATTTACCCAATCTCTGATAGCCAATGGGTAAGTCCTATTCATGTAGTCCCTAAGAAATCTGGTATCATGGTCATAACTAATGAGGCTAATGAGTTGATCCAGACACGCACCCAAACTGGGTGGCGTGTATGTATTGATTACAGAAAACTCAATGCTGCAACGAGAAAAGACCACTTCCCTCTACCTTTCATCGACCATATGTTGGAACGATTAGCTGGACATGAATATTATTGTTTCATGGACGGATACTCTGGCTATAACCAGGTCCCTATTGCTGAAAAGGATCAAGATAAAACCACATTTATTTATCCTTTCGGTACTTTTACTTATAGACGCATGCCCTTTGGGTTATGCAATGCTCCTGCTACATTTCAGCGGTGTATGATGGGGATATTCTCGGACATAGTCGAGAATTTTCTAGAGATTTTCATGGAAGATTTCTCGATATTCGGGGACTCTTTTGTTGATTGCCTATCTCATCTTGACGCAGTTCATACTCGTTGTAAAGATAAGAACTTAATTTTGAATTGGGAAAAATACCATTTCATGATCCAAGAGGGTATTGTGCTTGGACATGTCATTTCACGGAAAGGCATTGAGGTCGACAGAGCTAAAATAGATGTCATTCATAACCTTCCTCATCCCAAATGCGTCAATGATATACGATCTTTCTTTGGTCATGCAGGATTTTATAGGAGATTGATTAAGGATTTTAGCAAAATTGCTAGACCCTTAACTCTTCTCTTAGCCAAGGATACCACATTTCACTTTGATTCGGACTGTGAGACTGCATTTGACTCGCTTAAAAATTCTCTCACTACAGCCCCCGTTCTATCAACTCTTGATTGGAACCACCCGTTTGAGCTAATGTGTGATGCATCAGATTTTTCTGTTGGTGCAGTCTTAGGACAGCACATTGATAAGATGCCACACGTGATTTATTATGCAAGTAAGACCATGAATGATGCCCAAATTAATTATACAACAACCGAGAAAAACTCTTGGCAATTATATTTGCATTAGAAAAATTCAGACCTTACTTGATTGGCTCACCGATTGTGGTTTACACTGATCACTCCGCCCTAAAACATCTTTTATCGAAGAAGGATGCTAAAGGTAGGTTAATACGTTGGATCCTATTATTACAAGAATTTGATCTTGTCATTCGAGATAAGAAAGGATGTGAAAACGTAGTAGCCGACCATCTTTCGCGCATCTCTTCACCAACTGTGACCTTGCCAATTAACGACTCTTTCCCGGACGAACAGCTCTTGACAGTATCCAGTGAACCTTGATTCGTGGATATTGTGAATTATCTTGCAACGGGACTTATTCCTAGCGATTGGTCTAAACAAGATAATTATCGATTTCTATCCCAAGTAAAGCATTTTTACTGGAATGAACCTTATTTGTTTAAGTATTTTCCTGACCAAATCATTCGCAAATGTGTCCCCAATGATAAATTCAAGAGTGTTTTGTCTTTCTGTCATGATCAGGCATGTGGAGGTCATTTTGGGCCACGTAAGACGGCGGAGAAGGTTTTGCAATGTGGTTTTTACTGGCCTACATTATTCAAAGATGCATATGATCATTGCAAAATCTGTCCACAATATCAAAACACGGGTCGGATTTCTAAAAGAAATGAGATGCCACTTCAACCGATATTGGTTGTTGAAATTTTTGACGTTTGGGGTATTGATTTTATGGGTCATTTTCCCAACTCTTTTGGGAATTTGTACATCTTTTTAGCGGTTGATTACGTCTCGAAATGGGTGGAAGCTATTCCATGTCACACTGATGACAACAAGGTTGTCATTAAGTTCCTTAAAGAAAGTATCTTTTCGCGATTTGGACACCCTTGCGCTATCATTAGCGACAACGGGACACATTTCTGTAATCAGTCTTTCGAGACTTTGATGCGGAAATATGCAATCAACCACAAACTTTCCACACCCTATCATCCCAAAACGAGCAGGCAAGCTGAGATTTCCAATAAGCAAATCAAACTAATTCTGGAGAAGACGGTTTCTAAAAACCGGAAAGATTGATTAACCAAATTGACGGATGCTCTTTGGGCATTTCGTACCGCTAATAAGACCGATCTTGGTATGTCTCCTTACCGTCTAGTGTTTGGAAAGGCTTGCTGTAAATCCCCGTTCCCTTTCTACATGAAATCTCCTATTTTCTGAATTCTATTGATTAACTTATTCTTGACTCCATATATTTTTAGTTGGTTGTTTAAACCCTATTTTTTCGGCTCTTTTGGAATTATAGTCCAAACCCTAAAAGCTAAAACCCAAAATTTAAAACCAAAATTTTATCAATAAAATCCTAACCAATTATTTAAAACCCTAAGTTTTATTCAGCCCATTCATGTTTTACTTTAAAGGAAATTTCTTTTTATATGGCCCATTCCCTCACTCAGCCCACTCTGTTTTTTTTATTTATCCCTTAATAAAATTTAGCCGGCCCCCTCAAAATTCTCCCCAGCCCATTTAGAATTTTATATAAATCCCTTTTTAATATTTTACCCTCAGCCCAATCTCACTCACCTGCAGCCCACCAAAAGTTTAGAGATTTTCGGCCCAGTGACCATTTTCTTTCCTCAGCACTTCTTTTTCCCTTGAAAATTAATTTAGGTAAACGGGCCGGCCCACACACTTTAGCCGTTTCCCTCACACCAGACCCGACCCGACCCCCTACACTGTGCATCTCCTTCAAAAAGAAATCCCAACGGCTACTCCATTAACGCGCGCGCACGACCCGCTTCCTCCGCCGTCGCCCACGCCCTCGCCCTGCCGTTGCCCCCACGTTGTCAAACTCGTCGCCCTCATCTCTTTCGCACTCACAAACTCCTCACCTCTCTCCTCTACTTTCACCGAGCCACAAATCTCCCATAACCCACTGCCACCTCCACCCACGACGACGACGAACTTCCTCCGATCCCCCTCTGCATCACCTCACGTTTCCTCCACCAACTCCCTCCTTCTACGACTCCACATTCGACAGCCCGAGCCCCTGCCAAGCAACCCCCTGCACAGAAACCCATTCTTACCGACGAGCTCGAATCACCCCTGCACGCCTCCTCGACGCCGGCAACCCACGACGTCGTCGACCCCACCTCTGCAGCCTCATCACCCTCGCCACAATTCCCAAGCCCCACTGATTAATCCTCCCCTCCAAAAAAAAAAAACACACTAAACCCAAGATCACCAAACCCACTTCCAAACTTTGAACTGTTGCACTTCGCCGGAGCGACCGCCGCCTACGTCGTCGATCACAGCGCAACCGGGAGACCAACAGAGCATCGACAGCAGTTTCACACGCACAAGACGACTCCGAACAATCCCGACGCGAGATCCACATCTAGATCGAGGCTCGCGGGAATCCGGTACGTGGCGTATATCGCGCGTTCGCGACGCCACTGCTGCCATACGACACCGAGGCGCTCTCCAGGCAAGTGTTTACTTGCTTCATGCTAAATTATTAGTGGTACAACCCTAAAATCATATGAATTGAAACTTACCGAATAACTAAATGTATTGTGACATATGTGTTCGATGTATGATCCCAAGGGAAACATTTGTCTAATTTGACGGTAACCTATACGTACTGTAGGCCCTTATAATGATGAATATTCTGTGTGAAATTCGCTGGAAAATACGATTGTTAGTAACGAAAATCGATACCCCCAAACATGTCGTTAAAACTAGAATTTCCTCGCAACTGAAAACGAATAAATACACCATAAATCATACACATATTGGAAAGATGCGTTCGAGGGCTTAATTCGAAGCCGACTCGACGAGCTTTAACCCTATGCAGAAATTTAATGTTTTCTGTTCTGAAACCCTGAAGATAATTGGATCGGAACATGACTCTGGACTGCAGTCCAGAATGTTTCTGATTAGTGTGTTCTGTCTAAAGTCATGCGTTCCCGTGTTTCCTGTAATCGCATGATACGGAACTTTACAGTAGTTATAAGATATTCCTGTTAGTGAAAGAAACCAAGTGGTTTCATTCCGATTCATCGCCGTTTGTTATTTTAAACTTATTTTAAAAAGGCAGAACGTAAAGCTGTCCAGAACACTTTCTGAAATAACATTTGAGATTGAACTGTGTATAACTTCCAACGTACAGATACGACTGAGGCTCCGTCTGTTGCGTTGAATACTTTATCGAAAACCCTAAATTTCATCTAACTGTGACATCGCTAAGTTCTGAGCCCAACTGGGCGCAATTCGTGTCGCGAAACAGACGTTCAGTTCTGAAATTGAAATTTCAGCCGCGAACACTTAAACTGAAACAGTCATATCTTGAAAACCGAAACTCCGATCGAACTGAAACAAAATTTGATGAATTCCTGACTGATTGTTCTATATATCTTACCTACATCATATTTGCTGAATTCGTAACATATTAATTTGTGTAATTCATTTTGATTCGTGACATGCATATTAATTCATAACATACCGAGCTTATATGGTAGTTTACAATACATATATCATATCCTTGTCATATATACAGTGTTAGTGCGTGTGGACATTGCATTATCGTGCGTGATAGATGTTAGTTTAGGAGTGACCAGTATACCAATGGAAAGTGAACATTCGTGACAGTGATTGATACAGTGGATAGTGATGAAACCGTGTCGTTGGTATACTTGTACACAACTAGACCAATATCATAAAAAGTGTAACCTGGGGAAAAAGGGGAAATCAAAGTGGAAAGAGTATCGTATTTAGCGGGACCGTGTTTAGAGGATGATCATTCGAATCGTGATACTTATACGTGTAGGACAGGATCTAGCGATCCGGCTGACAGGGTTATGTCCCGGGCATGTGGGCCGTGGTCTCGGGTATGTACGAGACTCCTGTTAAACATGATCCTCCTTCCACTATGTGATTTCAAACATGACTTAGAGACCGATAGGGACACATAACATATTCTGCATCATACTGTGATATAGTGTTTACTTGCATTATTCTCATACCAGTAATACCTCATTTACCTGTTTCATCTGCTTATAATAATATTATTATTTGTGTCGCTCTGACGACCTGAGTATGCATGCTCAGATTCCGCGCGAGGACCGGCACCGGAGACGGATCTATCCTTCGAGTTCACGGAGATATAGTTGGTGTACCTACTTCGTTTACTTCTTTCCATAAAAGAGATTGGGAGATTGAACTTGGTTAGTTATTGTTTTTATTATCTGTACTCTGTGAACAATGAAATTTTAATGTAATAAATTAGTGATGTGATTCCTTCAATACTGTGCTTTATTACTGATTACCATGTAGTGCTAGAAGCCGAAGTGTGACTACGGCGGGACGATCCCTTGACCGTAGGAGCATGGCTGGCCTAGTCATACCTCGTATTCCGTATTTTGGGAAGCGGGGCGTGACATGGTTTAGTTGGTATCAAAGCCAGTGTTTAGCATCAAGGGATAACACTCACTAGGCGATATTACGTTATTCTTGTCTCACTATTCTTGATTTCTATCCTTGAATTTGATCATATTCTTTTGAATCTTCCAGTGATATGACGTCCCCGAACGACCCCTCCTCGGACTCCAGCTCTCAGGATCGCACGGAAAGAATACTCAGTGCACTGACCACTCTCGCGGAAGCTCAGGAGAGGAAGACAGATTTGCTTGCTGAGGGTCTCAGGGCGATTACCGCCGCAGGAGGACCCTCCGCACTGATTACCACCTCCGAGGGCGCTACTCCACCAGCTTATCAGACTAGGGCTGGTACCGTGTCAGACTTCCGACGGTTACACCCAGCTACGTTCACAGGGCTAGCTGAACCCCTTGAGGCTGAACAATGGCTGGTAAACATGGAGAATTTATTGGCAGCCGCCAGGGTTCCAGAGGAAGACAGAGTGAATGTGATAAAGATACAATTAGAAGACGAGGCTCGTACATGGTGGTCGGTAGAAGAAAGCAGACTTGAAGAGCCGATTGAATGGGACAAGTTTAAGGAGTGCTTCTTAGATCACTATTTTCCTCCCACAGCCAAGGCAGAAATGGAGGAAAGGTTTATTCTTCTGAAGCAGAATGGACGCCCAGTGGACGTTTATGCGGCAGAGTTCAACCGTCTGAGCCGCTTTGCTCCATACATGGTCAAATCAGAAGTCACCAGGGCTAGGCGTTTCCTTCAGGGGTTAGATTTTGAGTTGCAGCAGCTGATTGCATCGTTAGATCTACAGACTTTCGCACAGGTACTCAACGCAGCGAGAGTTCAGGAGCAATTGATTAACAAGTTCAGGAGACCCCCAGTCGTTCCAGCACGTACCCACGTGCCTTCTCGAGGAGCCATACCGGTTCACAGAGCAGGAACAACTCAAATGAAGCGCCCGTTTGTACCACAGCATCGCCCCCAGAGACAGGGCGTAACTTGCGGCTATTGCGGTAGAGGAGGACATACTCAGAAGGACTGTCGCCGTGCTAAGGGACAGTGCCTGATTTGCGGTTCCAGTCAACACAGGATTAACAGTTGTCCTGAACGAGCAGAAATACAGGGAGGTTCTGGACCGTCACAGCAGAGGCCGCAGGAGCAGAGGCAACCATTTACAGGTCGCGGTCAGGGACGGGCTTTCACCTTGACCGCAGAGCAGGCAGAAGCGTCAGGAGATGTGGTTACAGGTACTCTACTCGTACATTCCTTGCCAGCTAGAGTGCTTTTTGATTCAGGAGCATCGCATTGTTTCTTGTCTGAGCATTTCACAATTACACACTCAATACCACATGAACCACTAACCAAGGGATGGGAAATTCATACGGGTAATGGCGTTATTATATCTAGTCGAGAGTGTAGATTATGCCCGGTTGTAGTGTGTGGCAGGGAATTCTATGCGAATTTCCTCCTAATTGGGACAGGCAGTTACGACGCAATCCTTGGGATGGATTGGATGAGCACTTTTCATGCAGTTATCGATTGTCGTGCAAAGAAGGTGATCTTCCGTATTCCTAATCACCCGGAGTTTGTTTTCGAGGGCGGAAGCGAATCTTTGGAACCAGCTAAGTACAGAGCAAAGCCTAAGGAACTGACAGCCATGGAGATTGATAAGACCCCAGCCCCAGAAATTGTTCGGGACTTTCTAGACGTGTTTCCTGAAGATCTACCAGGTCTACCACCTCCTCGAATCTTGGAGTTCTCAATCGATTTGATTCCAGGTACTGCACCAGTATCCAGAGCCCCATACAGAATGGCACCAGTCGAGTTGGCGGAATTGAAGAAACAGGTTGAAGAATTATTGGAGAAGGGATTTATTCGGCCAAGCGCTTCACCGTGGGGTGCACCAGTTCTATTGGTAAAGAAGAAGGATGGATCGTTGCGAATGTGCATAGATTACCGGGAGCTGAACAAGGTGATAATAAAGAACAAGTACCCAATCCCGCGTATCGATGACCTATTCGATCAGCTAAGTGGAGCCAAGGTTTTCTCGAAGTTGGATCTCCGTTCTGGATATCATCAAATCAGAGTAGCAACCGAGGATGTATGCAAGACGGCTTTCAGGACCCGATACGGACATTACGAGTTCCTTGTGATGCCGTTCGGTGTTACCAATGCCCCAGCAATATTCATGGATTTAATGAACAGGGTGTTCGCAAAATACCTGGACACGTTTGTCGTTGTGTTTATCGACGACATACTTGTCTACTCGAAGACCTGGGAAGAGCATGCTGAGCATTTGCGCATGGTTCTACAAATTCTTCGAGAAGAGAAGCTGTACGCGAAGCTAAGCAAGTGTGAATTCTGGCTTGACAAGGTTCAGTTTTTGGGACATATTGTTTCGGGCGAAGGCATCTCAGTGGACCCGGCAAAGATAGAATCTGTCAGAGATTGGCCGACGCCGAAATCAGTGGCCGAGATCAGGAGTTTTCTGGGATTAGCAGGCTATTATCGGAGATTCGTCCAAGATTTCTCAAGAATCGCAGAACCATTGACACGGCTGACACGGAAGGACGTGCCGTTTACATGGACAGAAGAGTGCACTCAGGCATTCGACACTCTGAAGCAGAAGTTAACCACAGCACCTATACTTACAGTACCAGATAATTCCGGTGGTTTGGTGATACACAGTGATGCCTCAGGGAAGGGTTTAGGCTGTGTTTTGATGCAGCACGGCCGAGTGGTTGCTTACGCCTCTCGACAATTGAGAAACCACGAGAAGAACTACCCTACACATGACTTGGAGTTAGCTGCGGTAGTCTTTGCGTTGAAGATTTGGAGGCACTATCTATTAGGAGAAAAAGTGGAGGTATACACCGATCACAAAAGTTTGAAGTATGTTTTCACTCAGAAGGAACTGAACATGAGGCAGCGCCGATGGCTAGAGCTAATGGCAGATTATGACTTGGACCTTCAGTATCACCCGGGGAAGGTCAATGTTGTACCAGACGCACTCAGTCGCAAACCAGCGGTCATGATGTTGACCGATCAGAGGAGTATTATTGAGGATTTCCAGAGACTTGAACTTGAGGTCGTTACTCCGAACGCACTCAGTCAATTTTGGCAACTACAGGTGCAATCTTCCCTGGTGGATCGCATCAAGATTGCACAAGCGGATGATCCTAGATTACAAAAGTTCAGAGAGCAAGTGGAAGCTGGATTGAGAACGGATTTGATTATACATGAAGATGGCTCTCTGAGATTCGGTAACAGACTCTGCGTACCTAAAGGGGATGTACGAGAAGAAGTTTTGGCTGAAGCACACAGTTCAGCTTATTCTGTGCATCCAGGAAGTACAAAAATGTATCAGGACCTAAAGCAGCACTTTTGGTGGAACGGAATGAAGCGGGAAATTGCGAGGTTCGTATCCAGATGCTTGGTATGTCAGCAGGTGAAGGCGGAACATCAGAGAACAGCAGGATTATTACAACCATTGCCGATACCTGAATGGAAGTGGGAGCACATTACTATGGATTTTGTGACGGCCTTACCACGGAGCCCTAGAGGCAATAACGCTATTTGGGTTATCGTCGATCGCCTCACAAAAGCTGCACACTTTCTACCTTTCCGAGTGGGACAGTCGACAGAATCACTGGCAGAAAGATATATGCAGGAGATTGTGCGACTTCACGGTGTTCCAGTCAGCATTGTGTCAGACCGGGACACGAGATTGTTGTCACACTTTTGGAAGAGCTTACAGGAGAGTTTGGGAACCCGTCTTAAATTCAGCACAGCTTATCACCGACAGACGGATGGACAATCCGAGCGTACAATTCAGACCCTCGAGGATATGTTGAGGGCCTGTATGTTGGACTTTCAGGGTTCCTGGGAGGACCATCTGCACCTAGTCGAGTTTTCTTACAACAATAGTTATCAGGCTAGTATTAAGATGGCTCCTTTTGAAGCGCTATATGGGCGGAAGTGTCGATCCCCAGTATGTTGGGATGATGTGGGAGAACGAAGATTACTGGGCCCCGAACTCATTGTTCAGACAGTGGACAAGGTCCAAATGATCAGGCAGCGTATTAAGACGGCTCAGGATCGACAAAAGAGTTGGGCAGATACCAGCAGAAGGGCACTTGATTTTGAAGTCGGAGATCATGTGTTCTTGAAGATTTCACCTACTCGTGGAGTTATCAGATTCGGGAGTCGGGGAAAGCTTAGTCCCCGTTTTATCGGACCTTTTGAGGTGCTAGAGCGAGTAGGAGAGGTGGCCTATCGATTGGCCTTGCCTCCATCGCTAGCTGGGGTGCACAATACCTTTCACGTGTCACAGTTGCGGCGTTACGTTCGAGATGAGAACCATGTTCTGGACCATTCAGAGTTAGTTTTGGGGACCGATCTGTCATACGAGGAGCAGCCTACTACCATTCTCGACCGCAGAGAAAAAGTGCTGAAGAATAAGGTCATTCCGTTAGTCCGAGTGTCTTGGGGCGGTCGTTCCCCAGGAGAATCCACCTGGGAGCGGGAGGAAGACATCCGTGATCGTTATCCACATCTTTTTGTTTAGTACATTGTACTCTTGTATCTTTGTTAAATTTCGAGGACGAAATTTTTGTTAAGGGGGATATGATGTAAATCCCCGTTCCCTTTCTACATGAAATCTCCTATTTTCTGAATTCTAGTGATTAACTTATTCTTGACTCCATATATTTTTAGTTGGTTGTTTAAACCCTATTTTTTCGGCTCTTTTGGAATTATAGTCCAAACCCTAAAAGCTAAAACCCAAAATTAAAACCAAAATTTTATCAATAAAATCCTAACCAATTATTTAAAACCCTAAGTTTTATTCAGCCCATTCATGTTTTACTTTAAAGGAAATTTC
This sequence comes from Agapanthus africanus, assembly GCA_030015575.1. NCBI lineage: Eukaryota > Viridiplantae > Streptophyta > Magnoliopsida > Asparagales > Amaryllidaceae > Agapanthus > Agapanthus africanus. Next base: position 114,673,403 of record JASDDO010000014.1, read on the forward strand.
TTTTTATATGGCCCATTCCCTCACTCAGCCCACTCTGTTTTTTTTATTTATCCCTTAATAAAATTTAGCCGGCCCCCTCAAAATTCTCCCCAGCCCATTTAGAATTTTATATAAATCCCTTTTTAATATTTTACCCTCAGCCCAATCTCACTCACCTGCAGCCCACCAAAAGTTTAGAGATTTTCGGCCCAGTGACCATTTTCTTTCCTCAGCACTTCTTTTTCCCTTGAAAATTAATTTAGGTAAACGGGCCGGCCCACACACTTTAGCCGTTTCCCTCACACCAGACCCGACCCGACCCCCTACACTGTGCATCTCCTTCAAAAAGAAATCCCAACGGCTACTCCATTAACGCGCGCGCACGACCCGCTTCCTCCGCCGTCGCCCACGCCCTCGCCCTGCCGTTGCCCCCACGTTGTCAAACTCGTCGCCCTCATCTCTTTCGCACTCACAAACTCCTCACCTCTCTCCTCTACTTTCACCGAGCCACAAATCTCCCATAACCCACTGCCACCTCCACCCACGACGACGACGAACTTCCTCCGATCCCCCTCTGCATCACCTCACGTTTCCTCCACCAACTCCCTCCTTCTACGACTCCACATTCGACAGCCCGAGCCCCTGCCAAGCAACCCCCTGCACAGAAACCCATTCTTACCGACGAGCTCGAATCACCCCTGCACGCCTCCTCGACGCCGGCAACCCACGACGTCGTCGACCCCACCTCTGCAGCCTCATCACCCTCGCCACAATTCCCAAGCCCCACTGATTAATCCTCCCCTCCAAAAAAAAAAACACACTAAACCCAAGATCACCAAACCCACTTCCAAACTTTGAACTGTTGCACTTCGCCGGAGCGACCGCCGCCTACGTCGTCGATCACAGCGCAACCGGGAGACCAACAGAGCATCGACGGCAGTTTCACACGCACAAGACGACTCCGAACAATCCCGACGCGAGATCCACATCTAGATCGAGGCTCGCGGGAATCCGGTACGTGGCGTATATCGCGCGTTCGCGACGCCACTGCTGCCATACGACACCGAGGCGCTCTCCAGGCAAGTGTTTACTTGCTTCATGCTAAATTATTAGTGGTACAACCCTAAAATCATATGAATTGAAACTTACCGAATAACTAAATGTATTGTGACGTATGTGTTCGATGTATGATCCCAAGGGAAACATTTGTCTAATTTGACGGTAACCTATACGTACTGTAGGCCCTTATAATGATGAATATTCTGTGTGAAATTCGCTGGAAAATACGATTGTTAGTAACGAAAATCGATACCCCCAAACATGTCGTTAAAACTAGAATTTCCTCGCAACTGAAAACGAATAAATACACCATAAATCATACACATATTGGAAAGATGCGTTCGAGGGCTTAATTCGAAGCCGACTCGACGAGCTTTAACCCTATGCAGAAATTTAATGTTTTCTGTTCTGAAACCCTGAAGATAATTGGATCGGAACATGACTCTGGACTGCAGTCCAGAATGTTTCTGATTAGTGTGTTCTGTCTAAAGTCATGCGTTCCCGTGTTTCCTGTAATCGCATGATACGGAACTTTACAGTAGTTATAAGATATTCCTGTTAGTGAAAGAAACCAAGTGGTTTCATTCCGATTCATCGCCGTTTGTTATTTTAAACTTATTTTAAAAAGGCAGAACGTAAAGCTGTCCAGAACACTTTCTGAAATAACATTTGAGATTGAACTGTGTATAACTTCCAACGTACAGATGCGACTGAGGCTCCGTCTGTTGCGTTGAATACTTTATCGAAAACCCTAAATTTCATCTAACTGTGACATCGCTAAGTTCTGAGCCCAACTGGGCGCAATTCGTGTCGCGAAACAGACGTTCAGTTCTGAAATTGAAATTTCAGCCGCGAACACTTAAACTGAAACAGTCATATCTTGAAAACCGAAACTCCGATCGAACTGAAACAAAATTTGATGAATTCCTGACTGATTGTTCTATATATCTTACCTACATCATATTTGCTGAATTCGTAACATATTAATTTGTGTAATTCATTTTGATTCGTGACATGCATATTAATTCATAACATACCGAGCTTATATGGTAGTTTACAATACATATATCATATCCTTGTCATATATACAGTGTTAGTGCGTGTGGACATTGCATTATCGTGCGTGATAGATGTTAGTTTAGGAGTGACCAGTATACCAATGGAAAGTGAACATTCGTGACAGTGATTGATACAGTGGATAGTGATGAAACCGTGTCGTTGGTATACTTGTACACAACTAGACCAATATCATAAAAAGTGTAACCTGGGGAAAAAGGGGAAATCAAAGTGGAAAGAGTATCGTATTTAGCGGGACCGTGTTTAGAGGATGATCATTCGAATCGTGATACTTATACGTGTAGGACAGGATCTAGCGATCCGGCTGACAGGGTTATGTCCCGGGCATGTGGGCCGTGGTCTCGGGTATGTACGAGACTCCTGTTAAACATGATCCTCCTTCCACTATGTGATTTCAAACATGACTTAGAGACCGATAGGGACACATAACATATTCTGCATCATACTGTGATATAGTGTTTACTTGCATTATTCTCATACCAGTAATACCTCATTTACCTGTTTCATCTGCTTATAATAATATTATTATTTGTGTCGCTCTGACGACCTGAGTATGCATGCTCAGATTCCGCGCGAGGACCGGCACCGGAGACGGATCTATCCTTCGAGTTCACGGAGATATAGTTGGTGTACCTACTTCGTTTACTTCTTTCCATAAAAGAGATTGGGAGATTGAACTTGGTTAGTTATTGTTTTTATTATCTGTACTCTGTGAACAATGAAATTTTAATGTAATAAATTAGTGATGTGATTCCTTCAATACTGTGCTTTATTACTGATTACCATGTAGTGCTAGAAGCCGAAGTGTGACTACGGCGGGACGATCCCTTGACCGTAGGAGCATGGCTGGCCTAGTCATACCTCGTATTCCGTATTTTGGGAAGCGGGGCGTGACACTTGCCATCTTCCAGTCGAGATCGAACATAAAGTATTGTGGGCCATTAAAGAACTTAACTTCGATTTAAATCAAGCCTGCAACTTTCGGAAGCTGCAATTAAATGAGCTAAGCGAACTCCGCGATGAAGCTTACGATAATGCGGTGATAGTAAAGAATCGGACAAGGTATTTCACGATAAAAATATTTTGAGAAAAACTTTTATTCCAGGTCAACAAGTCCTTCTTTACGATTCCCGTCTCCATCTTCATGAGGGTAAGCTACGATCTCGTTAGAAAGCACCATTTGTTGTGCGGTATGTCTACCCGCACGGGGCAGTTGAAGTTGAAAATAGAAAAAATGGTACAATTTTTAAAGTGAATGGGTATAGATTAAAACCGTATTTTCCCACTGACCCAACGGAGGAGCTCCTGTTTTTACAGGAGCCGATTTATAATGACTAATTTTCCTCCACCTCGCCTCCATGTCTCGGTAATATTGTCTCATCTTTAGAATGGAAGTGAGTTAAAAATAAAAAAATAAAAAAAATGCAAAATTGTACATAATAAAAATATATAAATAAATAAAATAAAAAAATAAGTTTGGGGGGAAATTTTCACTTTCATTTATTCTTGTCCCCGTTAATAACTTTTCCTCCCAAACCTACAGGTTTTTGAGATTTAAAAGAGATAACAGTGAGGACACTGCTGTAAATAGGTTTGGGGGAGGTTTGTACTTATTTACGCATCACTTTGCATTACACTTTGCATAAGCACAAAAATTTTCAAATTTTTTTTCTTTTATAATAAAAGATTAGAAAGTAAAAAATTGCATTTAAAAGATTGGAAGAGTTTAAGAAAACCAAGAAAGTTAAATATTTTCTTAAGCGAAACTAGTAATAAGTAGTTATGAGCCGTTGTCCCAAGGGTTAGTAAGACGAAGGAAGTCACTGATCTGAGGATAAAAATAAATCTGAAAAATAGTTCATATTCTAGAAGCCAAACATTTGAACGTTGATACCCTACTATACGCACTTACACACGTCTTGAAACTCGGGATAGTAGAGAATACCTTGAAATGTTCTTGTCTAAAATCCAAAGTACGAAGAAAATAATAAATGAAGTATAAATGTATAAAATGGTGAAGAAAATGAACACTGGTTTTGTAATCACCAAGACAGTATAAAAAAATATAGCGAGGGTGCTTCATCACCTAGTGCCTTAGACCAACTGGTTTGGGAGTCACTGCTAAACCTTAGGTGTTGCAAGACGAGAAAATTGCTAATTACGTCTAATATGTGAGCACATTTAGTAATCGGTCGGTTAGTATCTCAAGAAGTATTAACGGTCGCATGAAGAATGTGTGAGCAATTCCATCTAAAATATTCACCGATTAAAAAATACCGAGGTAGATGGACAAGAGTATGATAGCTTGAATTGAATTCTCTGAGTGTAGAGATGTCTTTTACACACACGTAGAAATTCGTACTCCCATTATAGAAATTTTTGTTTTCTATTCCGTCTTGGTCACAAGTTAGCGATACGAGCACGAGTATCTACTTACATGGTATCAGAGCCACCCAAACACTAGAACTAGTTTAGACGATCTTTTAAGTTTCGAACCGACAAATTTCTGTATTTTCAAAACCTAATTTTTCATATTTCTGTAAAAAATAAATTGGTCTCGAATTTGCAGAACATGATAGGGGTATACACATTACATTGTACAAATACGAACCCAAAATGAAACATTTCAACACGCGGATATATTCCTTCTTGCCACAATTTGCGGCTAGACTTTCTTAGTTTTGGGTCGTATTTCTACTGTGTCCCGCGGATACATTCTTTTTTTCCCATATTTCACTAGGTGTTATCTTTCTATTCGAGCAACACGGAAAGTTCTAAACTCGAAACTTTTGCATCGTTTATTGTCTTCAAGTTTGTATTTATGTTTTTATACGTCGTCTAATTGCTATAGGTCGATTAAACGGGGTTGCAAACACTTGCTTCCACTGTGGTGGTTAATATCTTGTGATAGAATAGATGGATAGTTGTGTGGATAGCCTCTCATCGTAGTGTTCAGTCGAAAATATTGCAATCTTTAACATAACAATTTCCTCACTTTTATAATTGTTGGAGTCGAAAATTGCACCGTGGTTGACCAAGTCAAAGTCAAGGTCAACCCCAAGCCAAGTGGGCCCAAGCCCAGATCTAGTGGGCCCATTCCCAGGTCGAGTCTGAACATGAAGCGGCCGGCCCCCCTCCATGCCAAGATGAAATTATGTAATAAATAATTTTTACGTAATTTTTTATGCATAAATGGGCATAAAGCCAAATTTTCGTAAAGCCCATGGCTTATGTGCAAAAAGAAATGGCACATGAGCCATGGGATAGACAAAATGCCATTTTGTGAAGCCCAAGGGGCTATATGTAAAGTGTACAGCCTATAAAGACAAAGATAATAAAAATATCTCAACAACTTTTTCTCTCTCCCAAAAAGAATCAAGATCTGTGATCTTCTCCTTTCTCAAGGTTCTAAACCTTCTTCTTTTGAATTAAATCAAGAGTTTTACTCTTCCTTTCCCAAAACTAAATAGTTTTTCACCACAAAACCCACAAAGGGGAACTTGGATCTTCCATTAGATCTCAAAAAGGAGAGATTTTTAAGTCTCACCCCCTTTTTCCAAGATCCGGCCAAACGACAGGAAGAAGAAGGAGACCCATCTCCAGAAACCCCACTTTGGGGAAAATCCAGGGCTCAAGGAGAGAAGCCCCTTCATCAGCCTCAAAATATCCTAGGAGTTTAACTCCTCACACACACACACACACACACACACACACACACACAAAATAATAAGTGTTCCTTTCTGGGAGTACAACTCCCATTGCAGTGACTAAGTCCCTTTTTCCTCCCAAAGCGCTAGCGCTCTTGCGCTCAGAGCGCTAGCGCCCAAAGCGCTAGCGCCCGAGCACCCACGTGCCTGGCATGTGGGGCGCTAGCGCTCTTGCTCTCAAAGTGCTAGCACTCTTGCGCTCAAAGCGCTAGCGCCCACGTGCCTGGCATGTAGGACGCTAGCGCCTAAAGCGCTAGCGTCCCAAGCGCTAGCGCCCGACTTCCCACGTGCCTGGCACGTAGCGTCCTAGCGCTCAAAGCGCTAGCGCCCGAGCGCTAGCGCCCGAGCGCTTTCTCACATGCATTCTTTGGATGCCCCTTTCCCTTACACACACACACACACACACACACACACATACTCCACACTAAAAATACCTCCCCCGTCAGAAAAAAGTATATATACATACACACACACACACATAATCCACACTAAAAATACCTCCCCCGTCAGAAAAAATTTCTAACAGGGCGCTACCCCGCACCCCACAAGGGGGCTGCTAGCCCCTTGACCCCCAGCCCGCTATCCGGGTAGCGGGACCCCCGTAAAAACTCTGCGGGGCCCCCGATATATCCAAAACCCCTTCAAAACACGACACTGCATATTGAGTTCGTATGACCAGTTTAACCCGTCAATCGGAGGTTCTCTCGCTCTAAATGCGAGGGGTAATTAGCGGCAGTTTAGTCCGCGGCTGCCGGAGATTCGGATCCCCACAATCAATAAACCCCAGCCTACCCTAGGCAGGGGGAATCTGTAATGCGCCTGACAAGCGCGCGCGTATTCCCATCTCAATAGGGTGACGAAAAACACCCTACAGATTCTGGCACGCCCGGTGGGACTTTCTCTCCTCCCATATTTTAGGTTAAACGTTCATGCGAACTCAATCAATATACGTATCTATATTTATACTAAGATAATGCTCTTTCATGCAGGTTTCCAAGCAAACACTTTTCAACAATGTCTCCAAAGATAATCTCGACTCTCAGCACAGCTCCCATCTCCTACACGATGAAGATAGACGCCAGGACTGTCCTCCCGGCCAGTCTCGGGCAACAGTGGGAGGATCCGTCGCTATCATTTGGCTCTATTCTGTTCGTACCAGCTAATGTTGTCCCTGCTCTTCAAGCCCCAGTGATGGATAAACCAGCCTCAAAGGGGAAAAGGCCGAATGTCATGGTCGCGAAGGCACCTCAGCCCAAGCGCAAGTCCGCTTCCGAACGACTCTCCATGGCCCCAGCTGGGGTCAAGGCCATCAACACCAACAAAGAAACAAGGCATCTCGGGCAAGCTCCAGCGGCGCCCCTGACAACTGCTCGGTTGGGTATTTTCTCTAAGCTCCCCATCACACGGCCTATGGCGGCTTCCCGAAGAGCAAAAGCCTGCCAAGCGCTCAAGGCAACGAAGCTGAGGCAGAAGCGGCTCAGATACAGAGCCAACAAAAGGGCTAGGGCTCTGGCCATGTTAAAATTTATGAATTTCCAAAGCTCAGACCACTCCGCGAAACCAGCTGCTAGTGATGAAAGGACGGCTGAATGTGTTATCCACACAGTCTACATGGTAAGCGTGCGTCCCAGTGACAACCTTCGCTGCAGGGATGGGGCCACCACATCTCAAATCCAATCTGGTTTAAATGTGGCTGTCACTTCCCAAGACCAGCATCCTCCTGAAGGTAATGAAAATGCTCCAAGTGAAGCTGATAAGCAGAGAGATCCCTCAGTTCATGAGGAGTCGGGCTCAGAAAGCGAAGATGAGCCAACTTTCCATCCTAAGACCGCAGAGCAACAACTTCTCCAGGAGCTCCGAAAGCAGCTCAGAAACAAAGACAAGGAGATGGCCAAGCTCTACTAAAAAATTGATGACTTGACAAACATCTTCTTACAGCTCACGGCCCAACTTGCCTCTCAGCCGCCCAATCAAGCACATGGTTCTACTCATGGACCGGGAAACGGTGTCCTGAGACAGCCGACGCCTATTCCCTTAAATCCAAAGGTGGGCGAACCGCATGAAGGCCAGTCGCATCCTATCTCGGGAAATGTCTTGGCGGCCGATGACAACAACCCGCTAACTCAAGATCAAATCATAGATTTGGTTGCCAACAAAGTCAAAACATTGGTAGCCGAATCCGGAGAGCAAAAAGATGTCAGCAGTAGAGGGAGACCATATCTTGCTCGGTACGATCTTGTGGAATTTCCCACAGGCTATGTCATCCCCAAATTTGAAAGGTTCGATGGGACGAGAAATGCGAACCGACACATTTCCCAATTTAAAGCATCATGCATGAATACTGGGGGCAACGATGCGCTCCTTCTCCACCATTTTGTCAATAGCTTGACCAATGTTACTTTCGATTGGTATGCCAGCATACCGGATGACTCGATCACGACGTTCGCTCAAATAGAATCCATGTTCAAGCAAAAGGTTCATGAGTGTCAGTGATAAAATTACCATTGCCGACCTCGTAAGGACAGAGCCAAAGAACAACGAAAGCAACATGGATTTTATAGTCCGATGGCACAATCTCTCTGTTAAATGTGAACCGCTGTTGGAGCAAGACCAATCCGTCAGTCTTTTTATAGAAAATTTGAAGGACTGGATGAAACCTTTCCTGTGCACCGCAGACCTTAAAACATTCCAAGAGCTGACCAAAAAGGCCCAAACGTTGGAACGCTCAAAGCTCGAGTCCACTCAGGATCTTCAGTTCACAAACAGACCGAAACCTTGGAGGGACGACGACCGAAAAGGCGGAAGTTCTAACAGCACCGATTCTCTAAATAAGCAGAGAGCGGGCGGAGCAAAAACTAACAAATCTCGAGAGCCAACTTTGGAGGAAAGAAGAAATATGGTCTACTCATTCCGAAGGGACAAGGTCCACAAAATTTTTAAAGATGCTCTGAAGAATGGCCTGTGGCTACCAGAACCAAAAAGGCTAAGTGAAGCGAACAGGACTGATCATCCCAACTTTTGCCCATACTACCGAGTGCTGGGACACACTATTGAAGACTGTTTCATCTTCAAGGATTAGGTCGAGAAACAATACAAGGCGGGAGAAATATCATTGTCCCCTGGCGTGTTAACAAACAATCAAACTGCGACCGCCAATTTTATACAAACGGAGACCGAAGTCCTTCAGGGACCTGATTCTCTCAGACATCTGCCTTTCTCTAAAAAGAGCGGACCAAGGCAGCAAGCTAAGAGCCAAGCGAGCAACATTGCCAATGAAGAAGCAATAGATGGGTACACAACCCATACGGTCTATATGATGGAGCTCAGAGGAACAAGTCCTCCTACGCCTTATAACCATGACAATGACGCGATTGTTGCCATCCAACATCGGCCCGATCCAAATGATGAAGAGCTCGCTCAGGCCATTAAGCCAAAGGAACCTGTGGTTCATGCTGAATCAAGTTCAGGCGGTAGGGATGACCCCGTTGTCATACCCGGAACTATAGAACAAGCATTATTCCAATGGCTTCAAAGGCAACTTCAGGACAGGGATGAGAAGATGGCCAAGGTCCATTCTAAAGTCGACGAGCTAGCAAATGTCGTGGCGGATCTCACGACCTAAGTCGCCCGATTGCAATTATAGAAAAATCAAATTTTGGTTCGTGAGCTGGGGATTGATATCCGGAAGCAGCCGACCGATGCTCCCTCCAGCCCGAGAGCGGAACACCTTTGTGAAAAACGGACGCGATCAGCCTCCAGTCCCTCCGATACGTACACTGAACGTGGTAAGCGGACAGTAGGCGAACCAAAGACTGATCGTCCTCAGGGTCCAGCATCAGTAAGGGCACCTACTCTAATGGAGAGAAAGAAGAAAGTATACTCCTTCAGGAGGGATAAAGTCCGCGAAATATTCATGGACGCCATGAACAACAATCTTCAACTGCCTATTCCAAAGAGGCCACATGAGATGAACATGACCGGCAATCTCATATACTGCCCATATCATAGAATGGTGAGTCATACCATTGAAGACTGCTATGTTTTTAAAGATTGGGTGAAGAACCAAAACAAACTTGGGAAAGCCTCACAGTCGTCAGAAGAACCGACAAGCCACAGAGCTACGATCATCAACACAGCCCGCCAAGATCAAAGTTCGAGGAGCTGGGATAAGAAAACCCCAGACCACCACGTCGTTAAACTGGGAACAAACGACCACCACGTCGTTAAACTGGGAACAATCGACCTCTAAGTCGTTAAACTGGGAATGTAAAAAAATGTGTAAATAAATAATAAAAAAAGCTGAAATGATGGGGCAACCGCGAATAAATAGCCGAAATAATAGGGCAATCGCGACCGTCGCGATATGAAAAGATGAAATGATAGAGCAATCGCGGTAAAAGAAAAATAATAATTAAAAAAAACGTGGCGAATGATGAGTCGCTCCTGGTACCATATTCCAGTGCAACGATGCAGACGCCAACCAAAATTCAATTTCCCAAAATTCTCCGGCCCTACGGTTAGTCCCCAAATTGACTACCATATACAATCCATGGGCTCAAATAATTCTCACCATGCTCATGCCCCACCGTAATCACCAGTTACGCGGCTGGTCTCCGCCCTCAGAATTATGCTCCATTGGGAAGACCCACTTATGTGTCCTCACGATACATGAGGAGAACAAGCCTTCGTGGGATCCTTACGACTCACAAAGGAAAAACACACTTGGGGGTCCTCACGACTCCTAAGGAGAAAATGCATCTACGGGATCCTTACGACTCGTAGGGAGAAAATGCTTTTATGGGACCCTTACGGCCCATAAAATTGAAAAGCCTTAGGTGATCGGGATCTTAACCTGTCTCCTAAGCCATCGCTCCTCAATCCCCAAGTGGCGAATGATGAGTCGCTCCTGATACCATATTCCAGTGCAGCGATGCAGACACCAACCAAATTCCAAATCCCATACCCCAATGGCGAATAATGAGTCGCTCCTGGTATCATATTCCAGTGCAGCGATGCAGACGCCAACCAAATTCCAACTCCCATCCCCAATTGCGAATGATGAGTCGCTCCTGGTACCATATTCCAGTGCAGCGATGCAGACGCCAACAAAACCCCGAAATTTTTTCGGCCCTACGGTCTGGATCATACATCCAGCAAAACCGTATACAATCCATGGGCGTAAAACAATCCCAATCTCTCCTAAGTCCCACCGGTGAGACCACATTCAAAGTCCTACCAAAAATAAATATATATATAATAAAAAAATTGTATGTCCACAAGCAAAATGGGCACGGATGAAAATCCGAAAGGGCTCCGTGAGTAAAAATAGCAGGACTGCCGGCGAGTTTTTGAAAACCCGAAAGGGCGCAAACTCGTAAAAAAGAGATGAAATGCACTCGCAAAGTCCTCTCGAATTTGTGAGGAGAAAATTCCCGCGTGAGATCCTTACGACTCACAAAGGAGTAACACACTTAGGAGTCCCCACGACTCCTAAGGAGAAAATACACCTACGAGATCCTTTCGACTCGTAGGGAGAAAATGCTTTTATGGGACCCTTACGGCCCATAAAATTGAAAAGCCTTAGATGATAAGGATCTAAACCTGTCTCCTAAGCCACCAATTCCCAAATCCTTCCGGGGCAAATGATGAGTTGCTCCTGGCATTATTCCAGTGCAGCAATGCAGATGCCAAACAAAAACCAATTCCCAAATCCTCCCGAGCAAATGATGAGTTGCTCCTAGCATTATTCCAGTGCAACAATACAGATGCCGAAAGAAAACCAATCCCCAAATCCTCTCATGACAGATGATGATTCGCTCCCGGTACCAAATTCCAGTGTAGCGATGCTGATGTCAACTCGAAACAAATCAAACCAACCAATTCCAACATCAACCTCTGCGTCAAACAACAGACACTCCGTGCCGGGGAAACGTCACAAACAGACACTCCGTCTCGGGGAAACGTCCAACACAGACACTCCATACCGGGGAAACGCCCAACAGCGACACTCCGTCTCGGGGAAACGTCCAACACAGACACTCCGTACCGGGGAAACGTCACAAACAAACACTCCGTCTCGAGGAAACGTCCAACACAGACACTCCGTCTTGGGGAAACGACCAACACAGATATTCCGTACCGGGGAAACGTCACAAACAGACACTCCGTCTTGGGGAAACGTCCAACACAAACACTCCGTACCGGGGACACGTCGACCAACGACACTCCGTCTCGGGGAAACGTCCAACACAGACACTCCGTTTCGGGGAAACGTCCAACACAGACACTCCGTCTCGGGGACACGTCGACCAGCGACACTCCACCTCGGGGAAACGTCCAACGCAGACACTCCGTCTCGGGGATATGTCAACCAGCCGACACTCCGCCTTGGGGAAACGTCAACAAGACACTCCGTGCCGGGGGCATGTCGACAACAGACACTTCGCCTCGGGGAAACGTCGACCAGCGACGCTCCGTACCGGGGAAACGTCCAACAGTGACACTCCGTAACGGGGAAACGTCAAGCAGACACTCCGTCTCGGGGATACGTCAACCAGCCGACACTCCGCCTCGGGGAAACGTCAAGCAGACACTCCGTGACGGGGGCACGTCGACAACAGACACTCCGTCTCGGGGAAACGTCGACCAACGACGCTCCGTACCGGGGAAACGTCCAACAATGACACTCCGTAACGGGGAAATGTCAAGCAGACACTCCGTCTCAGGGATACGTCAACCAGCCGATACTCCGCCTCAGGGAAACGTCAAGCAGACACTCCGTGCCGGGGGCACGTCGACAACAGACACTCCGCCTCGGGGAAACGTCGACCAGCGACGCTCCGTACCGGGGAAACGTCCAACAGTGACACTCCATAACGGGGAAACGTCAAGCAGACACTCCGTCTCGGGGATACGTCAACCAGCCAACACTCTACCTCGGAGGACGCGTCAAGAGTCGACCGTCCATGTCGTTAAAAGGGCAGTGCATCCTAAAAGTAGGAATCAAAGCAAGTCGCCTCCACGCAAAAGAAGATCCATCAATTTCATGCACACGACTCACATATGTGGTGTCCATTTATTGATGGGGGCACTTGTTGGAGTCGAAAATTGCACCCCGGTTGACCAAGTCAAGGTCAACCCCAAGCCAAGGGGGCCCAAGTCCAGATCAAGTGGGCCCATGCCCAGGTTGAGTCCGAACATGAAGCGGACGGCCCCCCTCCATGCCAATATTAAATCATGTAATAAATAATTTTTATGTAATTTTTTATGCATGAATGGGCATAAAACCAAATTTTCGTAAAGCCCATAGCTTATGTGTAAAAAGAAATGGCATATGAGCCATGGGATAGACAAAATGCCATTTTGTGAAGCCCAAGGGGCTATATGTAAAGTGTATAGCCTATAAAGGCAAAGATAATGAAAATATCTCAACAACTTTTTCTCTTTCCCAAAAAGAATCAAGATCTGTGATCTTCTCCTTTCTCAAGGTTCTAAACCTTCTTCTTTTGAATTAAATCAAGAGTTTTACTCTTCCTTTTCCAAAAATAAATAGTTTTTCACCATAAAACCCACAAAGGGGAACTTGGATCTTCCATTAGATCTCAAAAAGGGAAGATTTTTAAGTCTCACCCCCTTTTTCCAAGATCCGGACAAACAACAGGAAGAAGAAGGAGACCCATCTTCAGAAACTCCACTTTGGGGAAGATCCAGGGCTCAAGGGGAGAAGCCCCTTCATCGGCCTCAAAATATCCTAGGAGTTCTCAAAATATCCTAGGAGTTTAATTCCTCATACACACACACACACACACACACACACACACACACACACACACAAAATAATAAGTGTTCCTTTGTGGGAGTACAACTCCCATTGCAGGGACTGTCCCTTTTGCCTCCCAAAGCGCTAACGCCCTTGCGCTCAAAGCACTAGCGTTCTTACGCTCAGAGCGCCCACGTGCCTGGCACGTGGGGCGCTAGCGCTCTTGCGCTCAAAGTGCTAGCGCCAAAGGCACTAGCGACCGAGCGCCCATGTGCCTGGCAAGTAGGGCGCTAGCGCCCGAGCGTCCACGTGCCTGGCACGGGAGGCGCTAGCACCCAAAGCGCTAACGCCCGAGCGCTTTCTCCCACGCATCCTTTGGATGCCCTTTTTCCCTTACATATACACACACACACATACTCCACACTAAAAATACCTCCCCCGTCAGGACCCCCGTAAAAACTCTGCGGGGCCCCCAATATATCCAAAACCCCTTCAAAACACGGCACTGCATATTGAGTTCGCATGACCAGTTTAACCCATCAATCGGAGGTTCTCTCGCTCCAAATACGAGGGGTAATTAACGACAGTTTAGTCCGGGGCTGCCGGAGATTCGGATCCCCACAATCAATAAACCCCAGTCTAATCTAAGCAGGGGGAATCTGTAATGCGCCTGACAAGCACGCGCGTATTCCCATCTTAATGGGGTGACGAAAAACACCCTACAATAATCATCTAAGGATGTTTGTTATAAATATAACACGTATTACATGTTCGTCTGAAAATATCAAACATCACGTGTTATACATTATAATCAACACTTTGGAAGGAAATTGTGTGTTTATTATTTCAAGCATGATATTGTATATCTCAACAATCTTCAGTGAGATTTTATGCAGAAAATTATTTCAGGACAGATATCGGAATCGTAAATTCACCGACAAAATACAGCAAATCAAAGAGTTAAAATCTGCCAGAGATTCAGAAAAGATAAGAAGATTCCAGATATCACATATAACCCCAAAGACCAACACCAGACTACAAAAGAAAAATGAAGCCACAAGCACACCAAACGGCCGCGGATCCGCGGCCGAGTCAGGCCAATCCGCCGCGGATCCACGGCCGATTTGGGGGCTCCGGTGACGAATCTTTTCCAGAAGCTTCCCTTCAACTTCTTAGCTTGTTGAAGACGCTCCATTGTAACAAACTTGTTCTGGAAACTTCCCTACAACAGCCTAACTTCTTGAGGAAGCTTGATAACTACCTTATTCTAGAAGTTTCCCTACAACTGCCTAGTTTCTAGTGGAAGAATGACCTAGCTTCTAGGAGAAGCTTGAGGAAAGACTATAAAAAGGGACCTAAGCCTACATTAAAGGGGTTGTTGTTGTTGATGGTAGTTGATTTCTAGTACACAATCCAAAACTAAATCCAATTCAATTCCAAATCAAGATCCAAATCAAGAATCGTTGAGAACAATATCAAGCGACGACATTCAAGATCCTTTACGCAAAGACGATCATCATCAAGTGCACGAGATCCTCGACAGGTCCAAATTTCATGGAGATCGAGCAAAGCGAAATTCGACGGAATAGTTACCTCTTCAAGGGAGCGATCGAGAGCAATTCTTGTAATCTCGGATTAAAGGAAAGTGTAATTAGAATTTGAATAATAAAGGTGATCAATTGTTAATTCTCGTTTCCTTTAAATTTTCGCATTATGAAATTTCTAATTCTTGATTCTTTTATTTTCATGATGCGTGAGTAAATCTCCGCTTGTTAAGAATTCAAAGGAATTCGGTAGATCAAATGGTGATGAAATCCTATGCGCATCTTAAGTCTTATGAGAATTATGAAATTTAGGAAAAAGAATCGTCAACGACCAAATTTGGAATGAGATCACTGTTCTTGATAATTTCGTTGCAATTTGGGATTAAATGATTGATGATTCTTTTTGCTAAAGGCTAGATTTGAATGATGGTCAATGAAAAGACAAGGGATAGTGAAGGAGAAACCATAGTTTCTTCAATAGATCCCTAATCTTCATTTATCGCTATTGTTCTAGCTATAATTTATCAAAAGATAAGATGAGTCATTATTAGTATTCATCATTGCTACTAATTCCTATCGAATCCTACAAGCTATTCTTCAATTTTCTTGATAACTAAAATTGATATTGGACAATTTCTTGATTACTAAATCTTAAACTCTTTCTTGATTTTTCTTGAAAATATTTCATCTAATAAATCTTGATTCATTTTCTTGAAATTTTCTTTACTATTTTCTTTCGGCTCAACTAAAGCAAGAACGAATAAATACACGAATCTCAGTGGACGACCCGTACTCATTAACGAACTACATCAACACCGTTATTGATTGCGGTTATAAATTCTTTGATTGTGATAACACTTTTCAAACCAATCAAAAATCATATCAATCACGTAGCAATGGGTGTATATTTGATATTCGGGATGAGAGGCCTGATTGTGGCCGTCGTCACTGCTTGTTGTATATTATTTTTTGGAACACTGTCGAGTTGATGTCGATATTACCATTATATATTCATTCATTTATGTATTAGGATTACCCACGGAGAACTGCATGAATAGTCGGGTTTTAGAGTGTGCTAGGTGGTCGTTTTGCAGTGGTGAACTCGAGACGCCTCTCTCTAGAATTGGCAGGCTATTTACCGCACTTGTAGGGGTATAGGATTGACTCAAGGTGGAGTGCTCAAGTTGCCGGATTCTATAAAGTGCCAGGTGGCCCAGTCATTTTATTGAGTGATGGTTGCCTCACTTCTAGAATTGACGGGTAGCTTGCCGCGCTCGTAGGGTCTTTAGTACAGGTGATGTTCGAGTTATCCACGCGATCGGGGAACGTTGGTTTTTGTTTGCAGCTCAAACGAAACACGGGGATCCTAGTTTATCCGCTAATTCCATCTTGTTTATCGCATACCTGCGATGTTTATTAACTCCCTATGATCTGTGATGTTTTATCATTGCTTAAGACAAATGGCTATATATATATATATATATATATAAACGTTGCTTATGTTTTGCATCTGTGCTGATCTTGTCCCCGTCCTGCCGTAAGTTAAGTAAGCTTACGATGAAGACCCGGGACCTTGTGACGAATGCGGATGGTATAAGCGTACGTTCTATTTTCGTTTCTTCTGCAATGATAGGGTTAATTGATGAGACCACATTAATTCATATTAATGCAAGAAAATAAACCTAAAAAGGATGTTGTTAGAATCAAATTTCAAAACCACTCGGTTCTTTTCAAAACTACTCGGTTTTTCACAAAACCAACAGTTTTTAAAATTAAGCTTGAACCGCTCATTTAGAAATCACTGGTTTCCTTCAACGATATCAAGTTCATTACGTTAAATGTTTTTCGCCAAAAACCAGCCGTAGCCGTCCGTCATTTCCTTTGAGTAGTATTTAGTATTCGTGCTGCGTTTGTTGACTGTGTCAAGGCGTAGTGAGCGGTAGCTAAGTGGTGCTTGTTTGTAGCATGTAATGCGATTGGTTAGGACATTCGTATAACCTTATTGACTATGTCAAGGGTTATGCGGATGGGTTTAATGCAATCAAGATAATGACAGGTTGAACTTCACTAGGACTTTTTGATTTGTTGACTGTGTCAAGGTCACTAAAGTCTTAAGGGTAAAAACCACATCGGGAGTTTCAAACATGCAGGAAATTTGCTGGTGTTGCATACCTTCTAGAGTATGGTGACTAGAATGGCTTCCATCTAAGTTATCATACGATGATATTTGGGTCCCGATCCCGCTGATAAGTAGGATTACTCTTGGGAGATTTTTACTTCACAGCTAGCTAACCCATTAGGTGTCTAGAAAGTTGTTAACGGCGTTATGCCTATGTAGAAATGAGGTTATTTAATTAGGTCCGTGCGAAAGTACGGGGAGCCTCCCTCGGAGTACTAACACTTTCCTGGCTGAACGGTTAGCGAACTTGTAGAGCGTACATGATCCCGACTAGTTCTCCATTTAAGGTTTGAAGGAGAATTCGAGGAAACAGTAGGAGTCATCCTGTTTAGATAAACTAATAACCAATTTAAACTTACAAAAGCATAGGCTGGGTGTTTCTTTTCTTTTTCCTAATTGCAACTACCATATCACGCCTTTATCAAGATAATAAAATATATGACTTGACCGACTCGAATTCTTATTCGGGGCTGGAGAACGTTGAATTGTGACAGATGTCACAAGCATGAGTAAGGGAAAGATGATTGCATGAATTCCTTGATAACCCCAGTGAAGAAGAAGTATATTATTGCATCTCCGTCAGGTGTTCTTGTAATTGAGAACTATTTTTCGGTCAGACTTACCTCCTAGGTACTAGATACAGGATCAGGATCTCATATCTGTAATTTATTATATAGAATGAGAAAAAGTAGGATGGTTGGACCGGGTGATATGTCCCTCAGAGTAGGGAACGGAGCACAAGTTAATGTTTGAAACCATGTGTCAAGCCAATTTCATGTCTAAAGACGATGGTGAAGCTTGGAAATTCTTGGGAGATTTTGCTGAAAACACTTTGCAATAGGCGTTAGACCACCATCATCTAGAGGGGATATCTATCAACTCGATGTTTCTATCGCAGTAAAAGCCGAAATGGCAGCGATGCAAAAGAAACTCGAAGTTATGGAAAACAAATTTTTATTAGTCTCCCTAAACTAGGTAACGATCCCTAAAACCGTATATGGATGCTATTCCGATCCATCACATCTGACGAAAGAATGACCTTTGAATTTTCCGTTTCAAGGTCAAGAACACACTAATACTGCTTTTCAGCAACGATATGGAAACGATTCTTATTCTTCCACATATAATCAGGGTTGGAGGAATCACCCTAATTTTGCTTGGAACCAACACCAAACTCAAACTCAAAATACAGTTCCAAACCAAAATAACTATCAAAGGGTTCCTCCACAGCAACAGCAACCACCACAGCGTCAGCACCCCTTTCAACCATAAACTTTTCAAAATCCGGCCAACAAATCTGCACCATATAATAATTCTTTCCAAACGAACGGTACCGAAAACTCCTCTGCACTCGAACGAACCTTGGATTTGTTTATGAAACATCCCATGCAAATGTCGGGTGATATAAAGTATTCTATCGAAACAATAACGAAGGACTCCGCCTCCCACGGTGAGAATATAAAATCGATAGAAGCACAAATTGCACAGTTAAATGTCGCGATGGGTGCTAGAAAGAAAGGGAAACTTCCATCTCAACCCTTACCGAATCCTGGCCACTCACAACATTATAATGTGAATGCCATTATCACGTTGAGATCAGGAAGAGTGCTGAACAACCAAGTCGATGAATAGATTGATAATGAGGAATCAATCACTGATACCCCGGCTTCCACTTCTAACCCTATTTCGTCTAATCTACCATGTTCTTTGGAGCCTATTTTTCATTTTCCCCTAGGCTCGAACCCTCCTCCCACCTTCTTGAGTCAACCTAACACGATCCCCACTCCAATTCTGGGATCTGTTCCACCCCCACGATCTTCTCCAATGTTGGACCCAACTCTTATTGATAAACCTCCTTATCCAAATAGGTTAAGGGGAAACAGACCAATTCCATAAATGGAGAAGATTGTGGAAATTTTTAAGCAAGTTAACATAAATATCCCTCTCTTAGATGCTATACAAAAAGTTCCGTCCTATGCGAAAATTCTAAAGGACTTGTGCACTAGGAAGAAGAAAGTCCAAGTACCTAAAAAGGTTTTCCTTGCGAGTAATGTGAGAACTGCTTTTACATAGCAACAACCCAAGAAACGTAAGGACCCTGAGAGTCCTACAATATCTAATTCTATTATGGGTAAAAATATAAATCGTGCTCTACTCGATTTATGTTCTAGTGTTAACTTGCTTCCGTATTCTGTGTATGAGCAGTTAGGTATCGGAGAGTTAAAACCGTCACACTGCACTCTTCAGATAGCCAATCGATCTATTACCCAACCTAGGGATGAGCTAGAGGACGTGTTAATCAAAGTCGGGGAATTTATATTCCCTGTGGACTTCATATTTATTGATACACAGCCTGTAGTAAACCCACGGAACCAAATTCCGGTGATTCTAGGTCGGCCTTTTCTAGCGACTTCCAACGCTGTAATCAATTATCGAAATGGATCTATGAATCTATCATTCGGGAAGATGTCAATTGAGTTTAACATTTACAATTTGGGAAATGAACCCTCCAAACCCTCTGCTCATGTATGTTTTATCGAAAGGATGGATTCCAACAGCAGCGAATTTGAAAAGCTTCATGATACAGATCTATACTCCCTTAATACGTTGTTGTTTGACCCCGCTATGTATTATACACATACGGACCTTTTTATCGAGCTGTCCGAGTAAACATCTAACGCTTATTATGAACCTTTTATGGAGTCTGAGTATCATCTCGTTCTTTCCGATGAGATTATTCTTCGAGATATCGATGAAAGCTTTGAAGAAATTTTCGCTGAAGAACTCACATTCTTAGAAGACATGGGAGTTGTGATGAATCAACCCCAAACCAAAGAAGTTGAACCACCAGCTCTTCTTCTTAACAATAACAAGAATGCGAGTAATCCATCATCATTATTTCGTCTCTACAAATCGAGACGCAAACCCTTTCCATACCACCACTTATCTCTTCCCCACTTCTTCATGTCGATAGGTAATGTGTTCTTCTACCAACCAGTGCATTACATTAATAAAATATTCGAATGGTTGGTGTTGACCTTTGGTGTTTGTCAAACTTTATATTGACCAATAACCTTACCCCCTCTTATAAAAACTTATTATTGTTTAACTCAAGTTTGGGGGTATATTTTTGGCTCTTGAAAATAAAATTTGTACACAAAATTTTGAGCCAAAAATAAGTTTGGAGGAGGTTTTCACGTTCATTTATTCTTGTACCCCGTTAATAACTTTTTCCTCCCAAGTCTACAAGTTTTGAGATTTAAAAGATGACAACTGTGAGGAACTGTTATAAACAGGCTTGGGGGAGATTTGTGCTTATTTACGCATTACTTTGCATTATACCTTGCATAAGCACAAATTTTTTTCTTTGATAATGAAATATTAGAAAGTGAAAAATTACATTTCAAAGATTGGAAGAGTTTGAGAAAAACAAGAAAGTTAGATGTTTTCTTAAACGAAGCTAGTAATAAGTAGTTATGAGCCGTTGTCCCAAGGGTTAGTAAGATAAAGGAAGTCACTAATCTGAGGATAAAAATAAATCTGAAAAATAGTCCCTGTTCTTAAGGCCAAACATTTGAAAGTTGATACCCTACTATTTACACTTACACACGTCTTGAAACTCGGGATAGTAGAAGATACCTTGAAATGCTCTTGTCTAAAAGCCAAAGTACGAAGAAAATATAAATGAAGCATAAAACATAAAATGGTGAAGAAAAATGAACACTAGTTTTGTAATCACCAAGGTAGCATAAAAAAATATAGCGAGGGTGCTTCATCACCTAGTGTCTTAGACCAACTGGTTTGGGAGTCACTGCTAAGTCTTAGGTGTTGCAAGACGAGAAAATTGCTAATTATGCCTAATAAGCAAGCACATTTTGTAATTGGTCGGTTAGTACCTCAAGAAGTATTAACGGTCGCATGAAAAATGTGTGGGCAATTCCATCCAAAATATTCACCGACTAAGAAGTACTGAGGTAGATGGACAAGAGTATGATAGCTTGAATTGAATTCTCCGAGTGTAGCGATGTCTTTTACACACACGTAGGGGTATATGATCGGTGTTTGGAATAAAGGAAGGGAGGAAGACTAAAAGCGATGTTTTATTGAGGGATGATGTGATTTTAACATCTTTTCATGACTATTAAGATAGGGTTCATAGCAACCGAAAAACTGGTGTAGTTGGAAACTCTGATTTTCAAGTTCTTTTATAGTTCTTATCTTTATATGTAACTTTCACTGTCTCTCTTTTATTATAGGATTTTGTGGGTGTGATCCGCTGAAAACCCTCAGGAGACAGCACTCCTCCTACTAGAGACACTTAGAGGTTTAACGGCTTATTTTACGTGCTCAGTGCAATCGTGTTGCCTACAAAAGTGTGCTAGTTAGTTTTCCTTTTTCTTTCTATTTTTCTTTTCTCCTTCTCTTGAATAAATAGTTTTCTCGGGACGATCAAAGTCAAGTTTGGGGGTATTTGTTCAGTCGAAAATAATGCACTTTTAACATGACAATTTCCTTAATTTTCTTAATCATCTAAAGGTATTTGTTATAAATATAACACATATTAGAAGTTCATCTGCAAAATACCATTTACTATGTGTTTATATATTATAATCAACATTATGAAGGAAATTGTAAGTATAATATTTTACGCATAATATTTTGTATCTCAAACATAACTAATATTCTTCATTGAGATATTGTGCAAGTTTAGCTCAGGTCAGATATCCGGAATCAAGAATCTGTCGATAAAGTAAAGAAAGTCGAAGAATCAAATACTGGCAGAGACTCGGAAAGATAAGAAGGTTCCAGACATCAAATAAATACCCAAATATTAACAAGAGAAGATTCCAGAAGAATGAAGCCAAGAACCCACCGAGTCGCGGCCGATCCGCGGCCGAGTCGACCGAGTTGCCGCGGTTCAGCGGTCAAGAAGAGGAGTTAGGGTTCAAGATTCTTTTGGAAGCTTCTGTGCAACAAACTTAGTTTGTTGGGATTTTCTATTACTGGTTTTGGGGCTATACAAAGGACCGAGGGCTACATCCAATGGGATCCAATCTCTTCAAATAAAATCAAGAAAAGAGCCAACAAATCTCTACATCAAATCCAAGATCAAATCCAATATCAAAAAGGGGGATCTAAGATCTAAGATCAAGAAATCATCTAGAAATTCATCAAGCGGCATCAATCAATTCTCCTTTACACGAAGCCGATCATCATCAACGAGCAAGCGATTCAAGACAGGTCCACGACTCGAGGTGATCAAGCGACGTGATGATCGACGGAACATTTATTTCTTCGAGGCAGAGATCGAGAGCAATTCTTCTTCCTCTTGTAATCTAAACTCAAAGAAATGTATTGTGTAGTTGAGTAATAAAGGTAGATCATCAGTTTTATCAATTCGCTTTCTTTAATTTCCGTATTATGAATTCTTTCTCTATTCTTTCTTTTATTTTCATGATGCGGGAGTAATTCTCCACTTGATAGGATTCGTAGGATTAGGGTAGATCAATGGGTGAGAAAATTCTATACTCCTTTTAATTCTTATGAATGAAGTTTATAAAATTTAGCAAATGAATCGGCACCATCCTTATCGGGCGCGATATCAATTTCTTGATAATCTCGACCACGATTTGAGATAAGATTGACGATCTTTTTGTTAAGGGCTAGACATGAATGGAGATCAATAAAAGGACAAGGGTCAATAAAGGAGAAACCCCAATTTCTTCCAAAGAACCCTAATTCTCATTCATCGCCATTAATCTAATTTTAAATCTATCAATAGATAAGAGGAGTCATCTTTATTAGTCATCCAGGGCTACTAAATCCAATCGAATCCTACAAGCCTTCTTCATATAAAATTTTCTTGATAATTCAATTAAATTTTAAACCATTTTCTTGAAACCATTTTCTTGATTTTCTTGAAAGTATTTTCTTGATTTTCTTGAAACCATCTTCTTGATTTTATTTTCTCTTTTCTATTTCTTTTAACTGATCTAAAACAAGAACTATAAATTCCACGAATCCCAGAGAACGATCCGTACTCACTAAAGGTTCGCTACACGCGACACCGTTATTGATTGCAGTTATTTTACTACTACTTTTTATTTCACAAAATCATAGATCAATCACGAAGCAACTAAAAATCGAGTCTTGCTAGGACAAGATGCTTAGGAGGATGTAGTTTATAAAACAAGATGCCCTCTATACTTTCTCAAAGTTCAAGTGAGGAAGAAGATGAAGAGAATAGCAACTAGAGAAAATATCTATCACAAGATCAACATTAACTTTCTCTCATTCTCACACTTATCTCTTCATATACTTTAAAAAATATAAAGTAATCAAAAAGAGTGAGTAGGCTTGTGACTCACTAGTGTGGGTCATAAGCCCACACTCTTCTTGTAAACCGTAAAAGAAATGAGTGTAGAGAATGGACACCTCACTAGGTACACATACACATACACTTATAAATATAAATGCATATATATAAACAAGTATACCCAAAACCCGTATTTATAATAAATACGTATACCGTATTTCTATCAAAATACGAATACCGTATTTGTACTGATAATACAAAATACGCGTATTCATATTTAGAAAGAAATACATGTATTTGTATCAAAGCACAAATACCCATATTTATACAAATACACATTTTCATATAAATACCATATTCGTTTTAAAATACAAATACCCAAAAAAGAGCGATATAATACTAGCATCAAAACTGGTTATCTTTCAAACCTGCTAGTACTACTAAACCGTCCGATTAAAGCACGTGTATAAATACACGTGTTCAATCTAACACCCGAGCGTATCGAAATACGCAAACTACACTGTTTCACCTGAACCGGAAAACCCTCTGTATGGGACTTTAAACACTCGACAATACGCAGGCAGTGGGTTTAACCATAAGTACGTCAGTGGCCCTAGTTGTACATAACGACTACCCAGGTATTTGTCAAAAGGAAGATCGACAAGAGAACTCATCTGAACCGCTACTGAGCCTATAGGTGACATTCTCCGTACAGTCCGGTCTGTTCATCTAACAGTATCGCATATCGGGCCTAAGGGTGGTAAATGTCAGACCCCTAATAGCGCGATAAGTCATGTCGGTGTAGAACCCAATACAATCTGAGAAAATACTGGTGTACCTACCAGTAAATCTCATTAGTCCTGGCCAGGGACCTTTAGTATTAGCCAACTGTACATGTCACGATATCAGCTCCCAATACCGGGAGAGACAAATCCCTTCTATCACCTACTGTCTCTAAGTGCTTCGGGACTGCACCCAACTACTACCTGTTTGCACGACTCATTAGAGCCGTGGTAGGGTAGTAATCTAAGTACAGTGGGAATACACTCGAGACGAATAGTGATATCAAGTCAACGGACTAACCTATACTCATGTCACCGGAGAACTGCTATCCAACGATAGGTATAATACCAACCAGCTGTTCTCGGCGAATCTATCCAGTGTAACTCATAACCCAATGAGCACCTGTATACTATCTTTGGTACCGTATACCAATGGTTGTGGGACAAGCCATCTCTCCTGATGGGGATAAGAAGAGTATATACTAGTCTATTCTAGAGTATCGATGCCCAGTCTCGATAATCCTACGGCTAGGGACAACTTTAAGGATATGCTTATAAACTATCCAACTCCCACTAGTGTGGCTGCCATCACAACGCAATTAGTCAAGCAAAGATCCTAAAGGCTCTATTAACATGTATTAGCGATATGTTAAAAGAAATATATACACATGTTAAGATAGATACAAACCAGATAGCATACTATTATATTGAGCAAGACTGTTATTTATCTGTATATATCCCAAGATTCCAAAATGTAATATACAATCATGTACTATACAATAATGGTCTCTAGAGCATATATCACTAACAACTTGGTCATATCAACGAGAAAAGATTAGCTATGTTGCATAAGAATGAATATTTCAATCCGTTCAAATTTATATCTTATGAAACTTGCCAATATTGTCTCAAATGAAAGATGACCAAATCTCCGTTCACCGGATAAGGAGAAAGAGCAACAGGGCTCTTGGGACTCATACACAGTGATGTGTGTGGTCCAATATCTATCATGCAAGGGGTGGGTTCTCATACTTCATCACATTCACTGACAATCTCTATAAGTTCGGATATGTATATCTTTTGAAAGACAAATCCGAAGGTTTTGAGAAATTCAAATAATACAGAAATGAAGCAGAGAACCAGACAGGCTAAAGTATCAAGATCCTCCGATCGGATAGAGGAGGGGAGTACTTAAGCACATAATTCCTCGACTACTTAAAAGAGAATGGTGTTCTATCTCAACTTACTCCTCTGTATACACCAAAGTACAATGGTGTGTCGGAGCGGAGGAATCTCACCCTTTTAGATATGGTTCGCTCCATGATGAGTAACGCTGAGTTATCTCTTTCATTCTAAGGATATGCACTTAAGACAGCTACATACCTATTGAATCAAGTTACATCCAAATCCATGCCTAAAACTCCATATTAAATTCTGGAGTGGTAAGAAGCTATATCTTAAACGAGTTAAGATATAGGGTTGTCCGGCTTATGTTAAAACACGAAATCCTGAAAAATTGCAGGCACAATCAGTTCTATGTAAGTTTGTGAGATACCCCAGGCAAACAAATGGATATCTATTCTACCTCGCAAAGGAACATAAGATAGTTGTTTCTTGGAATGCTACCTTTTTGGAAAGGAGTTTCTTGCAAAAAAAATCTGTGGGAGCACGGTAGAACTGGATGAAGTTCCAGAAACACAAACTGTAACTGAAGATTTGGTGGAGCAACAGGATTCAATAATCCTTAATGAACCTCAGCCACTCCGCAGATCTGGTAGGATTTCTCATCCGCCCAAGAAATACTATGGTTTTCTCGTAGAAAGATATCGAGAAGATTGCATCTTGGAAGATGATGATCCTACTAGTTTTGAGCAGGCTATTTCCAGTAGGGACACTGTGAAATGGCTGGATGCTATGCGATTCAAAATGGAGTCCATGTACACCAACAAAATTTGGATTTTGG
Source organism: Agapanthus africanus (assembly GCA_030015575.1). Lineage (NCBI taxonomy): Eukaryota > Viridiplantae > Streptophyta > Magnoliopsida > Asparagales > Amaryllidaceae > Agapanthus > Agapanthus africanus. Next base: position 114,699,768 of record JASDDO010000014.1, read on the forward strand.
ACATTGCACCACCTGGGATAAAACCCATCAGCTGCAAATGGATATTCAAGAAGAAGATTGGTGCAGATGGACAGGTAGAAGCCTATAAGACTAGACTTGTTGCAAAAGGTTTTTGTCAAAGACTATGTGTGAACTATGACGAAAGATTTTCTCCAGTAGCTATGCTCAAATCCATTCGGATCCTACTTGTCATTGCTGCCTTCCATGACTATGAGATCTAGCAGATGGATGTAAAGACCGCTTTTCTAAACGGCGCTTTAGAAGAGTGTGTTTATATGGATTAGCCGAAAGGCTTCATAGACAGTGGGAGCAACAAAAAGGTGTGCAAATTGTTTGAATTCATTTATAGATTAAAATAGGAATCGTGGAGCTGGAACATCTGTTTTGATAAAACCGTCAAGGAATTTTACTTCATCAAAAATATAGATGAGCCTTTATATATAAGAAGATTGTAGGGAGAAAATTCATGTTCTTCGTTTTATACGTCGATGATATTTTCCTGATAGGAAATGATATTCCTATACTACAGTCGGTCAAGTTATTCTTTTCTCAGAAGTTCTCTGTGAAGGACCTGGGAGATGCCTCCTACATTTTGGGGATCAAGATCTATCGTGATAGATCTACGAGATTGTTGGGACTTTCACAGTTCAGGTACATTGACACCATACTAAAGAGATATAGTATGGAAGATTCCAAGCGCGGTAATCTACCGGTTTGTCACGGAATCACCCTCTCCGAAAAGATATCTCTTAATACTGATGAGGAGAGGGCTCACATGAGCATTATACCCTACGCTTTGGCGGTGGGATATATAATATATGCGATATTATGTACCAGACCAGATGTAGCTTATGCACTTAGCGTAGTAAGCTGGTATCAGTCAAACTCAGGGGAGAAGTATTGAACAGCTGTAAAGAACATTCTGAAGTACCTGAGAAGGACTAAGGATATGTTCTTCGTGTACAGTAATGAAGATCTCTAGATGGATTTCTTTATCGATTCAAGCTTCCAAAGCGGTACGGATGACAGCAAGTCTGTCTCGAGTTATGTGTTTACCTTCAATGGAGGGGCGGTCTGTTAGAAGAGTTCCAAACAGGACACAGTAGTAGACTCGACAATGGAGGCTGAATACATTGCTGCCAGCAATGCCGCAAAAGAGGCTGTCTGGATGAGGACATTCATTCATGAACTTGAGGTGGTTTCTTCTATTGTTGATCCAATACATTTGTATTATGACAATAATGGGGCTATAGCGTTAGCAAAGAAAACACGGTCCCATCAGAAATCCAGACATATCTTGAAGCGGTATTACCTGATCCGGGAGATCATTGATCGTCAGGAGATCGAGGTCAGGAGAGTGGACACAAAAGACAATACGGCGGACCCACTCATAAAGGCACTTCCTCAGACTCGGCTAGAGCGGCTATTAGAGATGATTGGTCTTCGATATGCCAATACATAGCCTTAGTACAAGTAGGAGATTGTTGGATGTATATGCCCTAGAGGCCATTATTGTATAGTACAGGATTGTATATTACATATGGATGCTTGGGACGTATGTGTACAGGACAATCTTGTTCAATATGATAGTATACTATCGGGTTTTTCTTTACCTCAACATGTGTATATGTTCTATTTTTATATTACGTATATCGATTATATATTGGTAAAGCCCATAGGATTTTTGCTTGACTACTAGAATTATGATGGCGATTATACTTGTAGGGTCTAGGTAGTCTATAAGCACATCCTTAAATTGTCCCTAGTCGTTGGAGTTTCAAGATAGGGCATTGATACTCCAAAGTAGACTAGTGTATATGTTTCTTATTCCCGTGAGGGAAGGTAGCTTGTCCCACAGCCATTGGTGTTCAGCACCAAAAATAGTATACAAGTGCTCATTAGGTTATGAGTTATACTGGACAGGCTCTTCGAGAACTTCTAGATGGTATTATAACTATCGTCAGATAGTAGTTCTTTAGTGACATAGGTACAGGTCAGTCTTTAGACCTGACATCGTCATTCGTCTTAAGTGTGTTACCACTGTATTTAGATCACTATTCTACCATGGCTTTAAAGATTCATGCAAACAGGTTTTGGTTGGATACAATCCTAAAGCACTTGGGGGCAGTGAGCGATAGAAGAGATTCGTCTCTCCCGGTATTGGGAGTTGATGTCGCGCTGTGTTCGATTGGTCATCACTATAAGACCTTGGCCAAGCCAATTAAGATTTACTGATTATGAGATCGGTAGTTTCTTGGGATGGTTTTGGGCCACATCAATACGACTTATTGGGTTATTAGTGGTCTGACATTTTCCACCCATTAAACCCAGTATGCGATACTCTCAGACGAAGAGACCGGACTGTACTAAGATTGTCACTTTCAGGCTCAGTAGGGATATGGACAATTTTGCTTGTCGGCTTTTCTTTCGTTAAATACATGAGTAGCCGTTACGTACAGCTAGTACCGCTGACATGCTTATGGTAAACCCACTGCCAGTATATTGTCGAGTCTTTAGAGTCCCATACAAAGGGTTTCACAAGTTAGGCGAAATGATATAGTGTACGTATTCTGATACGTTTCTGGGTTCAATTAAATACGTGTTTTAATACATGTACTTTTAATCGGACAGTTTGTTAATACTAGTAGCTTTGAAAGATAGCCAGATTATCACATTTGGATTAAATGTAAGCTAGTATTATTTATCTCTTTTTAGTATCTCTCTTTTTCGTATTCGTGTTTTGACAGAATACGGTATTTATACGAATACGGGTATTTGTATAAATACGTGTATTTGTGTCTTGATATAAATACGGGTATTTATGTCTTAATACAAATACGGGTATTCGTATTTTTATAAAAATACGGTATATGTATTTTGATATGAATACGGGTGTATGGATTTTGTATCATATACTTGTATTAGTGTGTGTGTACATAAACATATGTATATGTGTACATATGAGGTGACCTTCCTCTCTCCTCTCTTCTCTTCTCGTTTCTTCACAAGTCCACTCATTCAAAACAAATATGAAGAAAAGAAAAAAAAAGATGAGGTGAAGAAAATAAGTAGCCATGCTTGCTTAATCACCATCTTCTTCTTGATCTTGAATTTTCTTGAGTTGAGATAGAAAAGAAAAAGACAGCAAACCTTAGAGATTAGACTATTGCATCATCTAGTGAGCTATTCTTAACAAATCTAGTTCACTAGTTTCTTCACTTGATTTTTTAGTGTGAAGATATAGGCTTTTCTAGGGTTCCCTCGGATGGATCTTCTTCAACATTGAAGACTGGCATCCAGGCTCGTTCCTGAAGTCTTTAGGAGCGAAAGAAGAGGAAAGAAAACAAAGGATATGACTACAAAGGTAGCTATTGTCTATCCGAGTAGTTAACCTTCTCTAATGTTTGCTAGTTTAGTGTTGGGTTTCGATTCTAGCTCGCAGAAGTTTGTGCTCTCGCTGTAGAAATTTTTGTTTTCTATTCCGCCTTAGTCGCAAGTTAGTGACATGAGCACGAGCATCTACCTACAAAGGGTGCAGTGGGCTTGGATGCTGATGGTGGAGAAAGGAGATGAGAGATTAGAGGTGGTAGCATGGAAGCTGTGTTGTCGAAGGAGGAGCTCGTTGAGGGTGACGATGATGACGAGGTCATTGGTGGTGCTGGGACCATGGTGGTTATGAGAGGAAGAAGAGAGAGAGAGAGAGAGAGAGAGAGAGAGAGAGAGAGAGATTTAGAGAAAGAGGGAGAGAGCCGTTGAGGGATGAAGAGGTGGCATTGGAGATTGCGGGCGATCGTTGGAGGAGGCGCGAGTCGTAGGTGGAGCGGGTCACGCGGAGGTGTTGCGAGTGAGAGGAAGGAGCCATTAGGGAGAAAGAAGAGAGGAGAGAGAAAAATTAAAGAGTGGAAAAGAGAGAGATTTAAGGCTGGGTTAGAGTTAAGGTTTGGGTTTGGGCTTGTTAGGCTTGGGTCAGGCCAAAAAAAGAAGAAAAAAAAATCGGGGAGCTTAAGCCAGGGCTAGTCTGTGAGTTAAGCTTAGGAAATTTTGATTTAGGGTTTTAGAAAAAGAAAATAGAATAGAAAGATAGAATTTAATTTGGAAAAATATAGGGGAAATAGGAAAATATTGGAACAAAATTTTATTAAAATACGGAGCGTATTATAGGACCCGATTATTACAGATTTAGCCCAGGTAATACACTTATTTCGTCAGCTGGATGAGTTTTTTCGTCAAGTAAGAGCCGGCGAAAAAGGTTACAGACAGTGAATTTTTTTCTGGCTTTTCGTCGTTTCGATCAATCGATACACATTCATTTTCACAAACTGATATACAAGGTATATATTCATCACAACATAATTCAATTCATGACAAATTTCTTTAAAATCTCCACAAAACCAATTCATTTCGCCACAAACTCAAATCCAATAAATTCAATTCATTTACAAACAATTCAATTACATTCGGTACTTTGCAAAAAATGACGTGAAGATGCGTAATCAACTCGCTGGGGGGCACCACCGTCAGGGGCTGGAGGACGGTGAGTGAAATCGAGTAGCTTCTACAGTGTTATCAACAGATAATTATTAGATATGATATTCACGATAACTATATAAAAGTTTTATTGAAAAGAAGAATTATCAATTAAATTTACACCCGGTATTTCCTTTCCTTGAAGCATTATCCTCTGGATCAGGAGTTTTCTCGCTTCAATATTAGCGATGGATTCTGCTATAGACAATTTCCTCTATGAACCCGAAACCGACACAGGTTCAGATGAAGAAGGAGCTAAGAAGACGCATGCTCGATCACCCGCGGGAGTATGAGGAGAGCTTTCTGGATGGTGTATCGGAGTGGACGGAGAGGGAGCTATAGAGAGGCGGGTGCCGCAGGGGGCACAGGTGCTACAATGAATATCCTCTGGCGTATGCAAGGAGGATGAAACTTCGGACCGTGATGGGCATGATATAACGTAGGCGAAATGCCTTGGCCGCTCATGTGAACTCTCCCGTGTCGGTCCAGGTTGTGCTGCTGGATGACAGCCCATTGATTGCATGAAGCCCCACGTCTGTAGGATCTCGTCCGTGTGCCTCAACAAACGCAACCGCTCGCTGCTCAATCTCATTGTTCATTCGTTGCGGTAAGAAATTACAGTATGAACCAAGTTAAGTTAAGTATTGAAAAAGAAATTAAGTAATTTAAATAATTACAAGAAATCGTTTAGGAGCATGCTTCCGTAATGCTTAGTCGCTTCCTGTAAGCCGGGCAGCTGGATTCACGAGCAAACCCTATACCGTAAAGATCCACGCAACTGGGAATTTCTCCCGTCCGTCTTGCCAGCCATTTAGATAAAAAAAAATTGATTTAGATGAAGTTTAGAAAGTTGACAAATTCAGATTATTTTGATTTGTTCTTACATGAGCAACTCCATATTGGGAGGAGTCATCCCTCCGTCCAACCAACAATCAATGTTGCAACCTTGAGCCGCTGATCCCCGCTTGCACCTACCCTGCTATTTAGATATGATATAACATCTTCTACTAATAAAGAATTAATGTCTAATACTATCACAGTTATCAGCAATATACGTACCAAGAATACAGGCGATTTGAAGTGATCAATCATGGCAGCCCAATACTCCTCAGACCAATTCGCGGGCTTCGATGCCCATTTCGCCTCATCGGGAGCAGCGTCCTTCCATTTCTTATGGACGGTGCGTTTCTAATCATGCCAACTCCCCGACATGTATATAAACAGTCGGCCTCGGACGACATGTAAAGGCACGGGAGAGCTGTCAATCCACCAGACTATGGAAAAACGCGCCTACAAAGAAACACTAAATATGTATTAGCGTCGAACATATATATGTGAAAGTAATAAACGAATACATAATTAAATAAGCTTACCAAAATCTCATCTAAGGACATTTGTTTCTTGTCTCCAAAGCTTTTGAAGTCCAGTCCATTGCCACGTAACTAGAATCGTCTTTCACGACGTGCGGTATGCATTTCTCATTATTGCAGATCGAGACACAGAATTTCTTCAGCTCTTTTGCCTTGGGATCAACGAAATCCCTAGACGCCGACATATGCTGCTGGATGATGTCCTCATTGATCGCATGAAGCTCCATGTCTATAGGATCTCGGCTGTGCGCCTCAACAAATGCAGTCGCCTGCTACTCAATCTCGTTGTTCATCCGTTGCTGCAAGAAATTACAGTATGAACCAAGTTAAAACAATCATTTAAAAAGAAATTAAGTAATTTAAATAACTACAAGAAATCTTGTAGGAGCATACTTACATAATGCTCAGTTGTCGCCTGTGAGCTAAGGCAGCTGGAGGCACGCGCAAACCCTATACCGTAAACTTCCCGCAACTGGGCATTTCTCCCATCTCTCTCGCCTGCCATTTAGCCAAAAATTTGATTTAGATGAAAGTTTAATTAGGAAGTGACAAATTCAGAATATTTTGATTTGTTCTTACATGAGCAACTCCATATTGGGAGAAGTTCATCCCTCCGTCCAACCAACGATCAGTGTTGCGACTCTGCGCCACTGATCGTCGCTGGCTCCTAGTGTGCTATTTAGAAATGATATAACATTTTATACTAATAAGAATTAACGTCTAATGCTATTATAGATCTCGGTGATCTACGTACAAAAAATTTAAGCAATTTGAAGTGATCAATTATGGCGGCCCAATACTCGTCCGACCAATCCGTAGGCTTCACCGCCAATTTCGCCTCATCGGTGGCAGCCGTCCTCCACTTCTTGTGGACCGTGTGTTTGTTATCACGCCAACTCCCTGGCATGTATTTAAATAGTCTGTCTCAGACGACGTGCAAAGGTACATGAGAGTTGTCAATCCACCGGACTATGGAAAAGCACGCCTACCAAGAAACGCCAAATATGTATTAATGTTAAACATATATATGCGAAAGTAATAAATGAATACTTAATTAAATAAGCTTACCGAAATCTCATCTAAGGGCGTTTGTTTCTTAGCCTCCAAAGCTTTCGACGTCTAATCCACCTCCTCGTAACTGGAACCATCTTTCACAACGTGCGGCATGCATTTCTCATTATTGCATATTAAGGCACAAAATTTCTTTAGCTCTTTTGCATCGGGATCAACGAAATACCTAGTCGCCGATATGTGTACATCGATTTTTGGATCGTCTTGATCGCGGGCCCATATCTTCTTTGCCTATATGGGACCCTTTTTCCCAGGACTCCGACCCCGGCCACGGCCCACGGAACTGGAGGAAGTGGATGCCACATCCCCCTCAGTCCATACACGACCATGCACACGATCAGAACTGGATACCATATCCTGAAAATATAACTATTACAACATACATATACAATAACAATTTCAAGAAATGGTCAAGCAAAATTAAATAGCTGTAGATGAAATTAAATTTATCACATTCAAAATATTCAATACATAAATTAAATTCTGCATATCTAAAAGCCATATGTATATAAAGGAACGAGCAAGAAAAATGCGATAAACTGAAGTGCTTAATTGTATACAAATTTATGGATAGTACAGACAGGTAAAATTTAGTATCAATCATCATCCTATTTAGCACTACTCACACTCGCTGCATTTTGCTCCGAATCATCGATGAATTGTTCCAGTTCACGCGTTGTTTATTTTCGTCTACAGACAGTTGATCTTGAAAAGCTAACGTCTTCAATATCCATAATCAGGTCTTATAATGGTGTGACTGGCGTGCTTGGGCAGCTAATTTCAAGATTTTCATCAAGATTTCCCATGTTTAAATAATCTCGCGGATTTATGATGATAGCGACATGCCAGACAACATCTCTAGGGTCCTCGATATAAAAACACCGACATGTTTGACTCGCTAATATGTAAGGCTCATTTGTGAATGCGAGTTTTAATGAATTTAGTAGCTCGATTTGGACACTTTCATCCAACTCCTATCCATTACTCTCCGATTTTTGACATCATGTATTACGTAATTAGTATATCATTTGGACATTTATTTTATGACTTGTAGTTAAGATTTAATATTTCAGTTTGATCCATAAATACATCACATCAGCTGTCGGGAGTAAGACTTCTATCCCATTAAGAATTTATAACGCATACATCGCATCGTCTGTCAAGAGTAAGACTTCTATCCCATTAAGAATTTATAATACATACACCTCTGCGTTTGTGGTTTCATTCGTTTCGAAAAAATTTCGGCAGCACCTCCATATTGTTCTCTGAATACACTGCAATAGAAGGGATGATAATCATTTCAATGCTGAAATGATCATCCCCTCTATATTTATATATGGAGAACCAGCGAAAAGATACCGATAAAACCAATCTTGAAATGAATGAAAGACAAAAATGCAGGATATGTTTGCATTATAAATTCTTAATTTGTCAACACTGGACAAATCTATCAGTTATAGTATGACTAGTTTTCTCGTCACATAAACTATATGACGGCTGCCACAAACATACGATTAAACGCTTAGTTTTGTAAACCATTATGTAGTTTTATGTCACAATGGAAATCATTGCGTATATAACTAATAGACGGGGTCTAAGACGCGTTTCGTGTTTTGAATATGAGATCATCGATGATAATATGTAAATTTCATGTTATCATCGAATTTTGTACACTCGGTATAAAATTTTCGTGTTATTTTTTAGTTCAAGGTTCAATTCACGATGAATATGGTTGAGAAACTTATTCACACATGAGCATATTTATATACGCGTGAAAATTCCTTTCAGTGCGCAAAATCGGATGGGTTTTAAACACCGTAAAATTTTCATGTATCCAGAACACGTGTTTCATTGCTATGAATATTTCAAATCAACCACATATAATTGGATTGGTCCATGTTGGTGATAAGGTTCAATTTCATAAATTAATCTCCTAATATTTAATTTTCATGCAATTTTCACATCCAAAAAAGAAATAATATTTAAAAAAATTAAAAACTTACGTGTGGCGAGGAGGCGGCTGCGACGGTGGATAGTTGCGGCTCCGGTGGATATCGGCGGCGGCGGCGGCACAAGAAAGAGGTTGCGGCTGCGGCAGCAAAGGAGACAATTGCAGTTGCGGCTGCGGTGGTGACAAGAGAGAGAATGAGTGAGAGAGAGAGAGAGGACTTGCCAGTGGCGGCTACGGTGGCGGGGGAAGGGGTGACGAGAAGGAGGGGGACGACTAGGGAGGCGGGTGTTGGAGGTTCTACGGTAAAGGAGAGGGAGGCGGCAGCTGCCGGAGAGGAGGGGGAAAGGGAGATAGGTAGTGGAGGGGGAGGGGAGCTCCTGAAAAGGGAGGCAGCAAAGGAGGCGAGAGAGGGGGAAGCGATTAGAAGAGGTGGCAGCTGCTAAAGAGGAGGGGGAAGGGAGGCGGCTAAGGAGGCGACCGGAGAAGAAGGCGGCTAAGGAGGCAGGAGAAGGGGGAAGCGATTAAAAGATTAGGGTTTTTTTTAATTTGGGTGAGAAATAAGGGAAGAGATCGACCCAGCCCTTTTTTATTTATTGGGTTATTCTGTCGGTTATTATCCAACAGAATAACCAAATAAAATAATTAAATTATTTTCTGTTTAATTTGGGTTTATTTCGTTAGCTTGTAGGTTTATTCCGTCGGCTTAGACCTGACGGAATCACCCATCCGATAAAATAAGTCTATATTTCTTGTGGTGAAAATCGACGACTTTAGAACGAAAGCGCAAAGCTTTTGCCTTGCAAAACCTCCTCGCCGCCGGATTCTTCATAGGATCCTCGAGGAACATGGTCATGAACGATGCTCCTCCCCTAAAACTCGAACACGAGATCCACCCATGTTCTACTTCGGAACCCTCTCCGCTTCGGAATCCCCCAATAAGAATTCCTTCCGGGACCCCTTCCGAGGTCCCTGCCTTCAGAACCCCCCTCCCTCCCAAAAAAGGGGTTCTTGCTTGGGAATCCGAGATTCCCAAGCAACTTCTCCCGAGGTCCATACCTTCGAAACCCCCTCTCCCAAGGGGAAGTTCCTGCTGTCGGGACCCCTCGTGGAGTCCCCGCTTTCGGGACCTCCCTTAAAGGGGTCCTCGGACTTCAGGACCCCCCAAAGGGGGCCTACCGCTTTGACCATCCTTCCCCTCTTTTTTTCCTCTCGGAAACTTTCTGACACACTCAAAACATTTCTCCCCTTCAAAAAATTTTTAAATGGAGTGTTGTCCCGCACCATGCAAAAGGGTTGCTAGCCCCTTTGACCTTCAGCCTGTTGATCGGGCAGCGGGACCCCGTAAACTCTGCGAAGCCCGGGATATGTCTAAAACACCCTCAAAATCGTTTTCAAAACACAACATGCGCATATTACAAACTGAGCTCACATGACCTATACGATCCGTTAATTGGAGATTCCCTCGCATCAAGAGCGAGGAGTAATTAACAGCAGTTTTGCCCACGACTGCTGGAGAAAGGATCCCCACAATCAATAATCCTTCGTCTACCCTAAACAGAGAGAATTTGTACATGCCTAAGACACGTGCACATCCATCTTAATGGGTGACGAAAAACACTCTGCAATAACCAAACAATGGATTTAAGCCTTTTTCGCAACAAGCCACATTCAACAAATGTTGCAATTATTTTTTGTTGCTAATAAAACATCACCTAAATGACATATAAAATACATAAATGTTTCGCTCAAATAGCATATAGATGGATAAGTTTTAAAACGAGTAATATAAAGACCCAAAGTTTTTGTAAGTTTATTGACTGACATCATTAACTGTAAACGTGTAATGATTAGTTACCCTCTATTGTAACTTTGACTAGAGAAATTAAAGAAAAAGTTCCTCTCAACAAAAACCCCTCTCTCTCTCTCTCTCATCCAAGCCATTTTCTCTTTCAGCGAAACCTTTGATTAATTTTACTATAGTAAAATTGGAGGACTTCTTGTTGTAAAACTTGCTCTTATGTGTTAAATTCAAATTCGGGGTGAAAGGAAGCTATGATTCGTGTTCCTTGTTATATTATGAGAAAACCTTTGAATAACTTTGAAAGAAAGAATGAACCATGAATAAAGAAAGAGGGTTAAGGACAAGAAAATCCAAAATAGGTCACATAAAGGATACATGGGTACATAAAATGGAATATTCCATCTCTAGTGGAACCATAGGTAGAAAAGTGACGACAGCAGAGATAAACTCTACGTGTCATTGCATACCATTTCTGAGCATAATCTTCAAATAAAAATACGGAGGAAACGGAGGGTCTACAGAGACACTGCAACTCTATAACTGTAATGTCCAGACTATAGGGTCCATGGATCCAAAGTCTTTTTTTACACATGGTCTTTTGGGCCCACAAGTCCGGCAGTCTGAACACAGCTGTTATGATACAGCTATTGTTTTAAGGGGTTGGGCGCAAATTGAAGCGGCTCTACAGCTGCTGTAAGAGGGCTCAGCTAAAAAAATGGCTGGGACCGCTGGGAGGGAAAAATAAAATAAAAAATTGAGGGTTTTGGAAGATGAAATCATTCTCAATGAAGAGAAGGAAAATCAACAGAGGTTAGAGGTAAGGAATTTGATTCAATTTTGAATTCCCAACTCATTCATTTACATCACAAGATCAGATTAGTGATTCAAGAACAACATATATTAGGTTTTTTTTATCAAATTAATGCATGATGTTGCTGCTGTTTAAGAGGAACCCATCTTCTTTTTTCCCCAATTTCATACCAAAAACAACTTTTATTTCTCATCTTCTTGATGTTTCCTTCTCGTCAACCTCTCAAGATCAAAACCCACCTCCGAAATTCAATTTCATGAGAGACTACTTGATTGCTTCATTTGGGTTCTCCCCAGCAAAGGCTGCCACTGCCTCCAAACACATTGCATACGTCACCTCCCCTGAAAAACCCGATTCAGTGCGGCATTTCCTCAAACAGAATGGCTTCACTGATGCACACATCCAAAATATCATCTCTAACTACTCAAGGATCTTGTGTGCCGACGTACATAAAATCCTAGAACCACACATCCGTGCTCTCCGTCAATTGGGTTTCACCGAGGATGAGCTCCACAAGCTCGTCGCCCGCAACCCACAAACCCTCATCTTGCGTTGTGCCATTTCTCGTATTGAGTTCTGGAAGACTTATTTGAATAACGACTCCCAAAAGCTATTTTTAGCCTTCAGTAGAAACCGCAGCCTCATCAATCTTAACATCGATGAGAATGTTGTCCCGAAGATATCTCTTTTAAAGGATTATGACCTCTCCGGGACCCAAATCGGATGGCTTATATGTTCTGGTTGTGGAATTTTTGTGCGGAGCATCACTTCATTGGAGGTGTTGCTAAAGAGAGTCCAAGAATTAGGGTTTCATCGTGGGTCTCCAATGTTTGTGCGTGCCTTTGCATCGCTTAATTTTATAAGCATTGATATGTTTAATGCCAAGATGAAACTTTTCAAGGGGTTTGGATGGACCGAGGCAGATTTTGTTGCTGCCTTGCATAAAAATCCTGCTATTATCAATCTCTCCGAGGAGAATATTCGGGAGAAGATAGAGTTCCTGGTTGACAAGGCGGGATGCACGCAAAATTCCATTTCTTATCGCCCAAAGCTTCTAAACTTCAGCTTGGAGAAGAGGTTGATACCTCGCCTTAAAGTGTGGGAGATTATAAATGAAAAGGAATTGATTGGGATAAAGCCAAGCCTTTTCTGTTTCATGAACTACCCTGAGAAGACCTTCATAAAGAGGATTGTTATACCATACAAACAGGCGGTGCCAATTCTTCATGAGATGTATGTCACTGCTTGTAAAGGCCTAGTTTGATTGATAGCAAAGTGTTCGACAAAAGTGAAGGTCGGATCTGTGCTCCGCTCTAATGTAAGTGCAATCATGCCTTGCAAACTTTTCCAAAATATCATTTATGTCATTATTTATATGGTACTAGCATATTGTTTGGTTCACTGCAGTCTTTGCATGCAAGTTTCTTGTTGGTCTAAATTATTACATGTGATAAATTTAAATTGCTGAATCCCAAATATTTATGTTGCTTGTAACTGACATTGAATTCCCATCTAAGCTAGGCGACATCCATAAAGAGGCAAGGGATTTTCTATTCCGACTTCGTTCATTTTGTTACATTGTAAGATCAGTGACTTAATAAATGTTAGGATTTTTATGATCTCCTCTAATTCTGTATAGAACATTAGAACATCATAATGATGATGGTGATGATGGTGAGGTCTATTATGAAGAGCACATCTTCTCGCTTCCTAAATTTCATACGTAAAACCACTTCTATCTCTTCTCATCTTCCTTAGTCTTTCTGTTGACCTCTCAAGATCAAAACCCACCTCAAATCCAATTTCATAAGAGAACACTTAATTGTTTCATGTGGGTTCTCCCCATCAAAGGTTACCACCGCCTCAAGACGCATTGCATGAATCACCTCAGCCCAGAAACCTGATTCAGTGAAGCATTCCTCAAACACCATGGCTTCATTGATGCATGCATCCAAAATGCCATATCTGGCTGCCCCACGGCACACGATCCTCTGTGCCAATATACACCAAACAATATCCATGCTCTTAGAGCTAATCTTTTGGCATTGGGTCAGCATGCAAGTAAATGACATAACAATATATTTAATTGATTGAAGATGAGCGGGTGTGGTGATGGTGGTTATATAGTAATCGATTGTTGCTTTGTCTAATCATGTGCATGCATTCTGCCATTTGAGTCAAACTAATATGATGGGGCTTAGTGAAACACATAATCGGTGACATGCAGGGTAGAAGACCTTTGTTACAATCTTTTGAGTACACATTCAACTTAAGACACATACAAGAGTTCTATTATAGTGAATTTCTAATATTTGGTTCATCGTTTCCCAGGTTTACTAAAACATAAATTTATATGGAGGGAGCTTTAGACATAAGGATGATAATCTGTCGGGGGCTAATAGTACGATACCGGATCCCAGCCTGAAAACCTCTTAGGCCTTTAATCGGCCCAATCAAGTTACTGTGAGAGTTTGCTCTAGTTGCGCATTAAGAAAGGAAAACAATTATAGTTCCATCCTCACTCTTCGATTCAGATCGCTGTGTTTCTTTCTTTGAAATGTGCGGATTTCATCCTTAGCTTAATATATCGTTAACATAATTTTGTAGGTAGAATTTTTGGATTGAGAAATTGTCCGTCATGTGTGCTTTATGTATATTTCCGGAAAAGATCTACGCGGTGAGCTTCCTTATATACTTGTATTTATTATTATTTTGGATGCTTTTTAGTTAATGCATGGTTATTTTTCTTGTATTTGTGAAATTTCATTGCTTGCTTTAGTGGTGATTGTCATTGAAATATGTTGCTAAACAAGCCCAAGTCAGTATAATCTCAACTTCTCCTTTGTTATGTAAAAACATTGAGCACGTTATTTACAATTATCTGCTACTGATTATGGGTCATTTTGCCCTTGTGAGATGGATCCAGGTCATAAAATGAATATGGTGCCATGCTCTGCAAACTTCCTTGTGGTATTCATTGCTTGGATTTTCCTTGGATTCCCTGCGTCACACACACACACACAGAGGTGGGGGGGAGGGGTCTTTCCTCCATTATTCTCACAAAAAGGGCCTCCATTATGTATACAAGTGTGTGAGAGATCTATTGCAAAACGGTACGCGTTTTTTAAAAACAGGAACTCTTGGTCTAATCATATTTTAACGATCCGATCGGTTTAAGCTAATCAGCCTACACTCAAATGTATGTGTATGAAAAATCAAAAGATTTGAAGACCCCTAACCTATGTATCGATAGGCGCAAAAATGAATGCCTTTTGATTTGCAACATAAACTTCATCTGAAACATAAGTCAGAGGCCTTAAAATCCTTTGATTTTTTATACATATACATTTGAGGGTAGAGTGATCAATTTGAACGGCTTGGATCGTTAAAATATGGCGTAAATCAAGAGTCCTTTTTTCTTAAAAAACACGACCGGTTTGCAATGGAGCACTCCCATATATATATATATATATATATATATATATATATATATATCACAGAATGATTTG
The DNA here is from genome assembly GCA_030015575.1 of Agapanthus africanus. NCBI lineage: Eukaryota > Viridiplantae > Streptophyta > Magnoliopsida > Asparagales > Amaryllidaceae > Agapanthus > Agapanthus africanus. The sequence continues at coordinate 114,714,808 of JASDDO010000014.1, forward strand.
GAAACGAATCCTTCCCATTTTTCACTATTAGATTAACGTTGGGATTTGTGCATTCAATTACGTTATGTTTGGTAATAAATGAAAGTTTTTATTCATAATTGTTAGCACACATCTTAAAGTCAATCTACAGGTGAAAAACGGGAATGATTTGTTTCCAAATCCTTTTGAGGGGATCCTACTCGAACTATATATACACACACATATACATACTCTCATGGTATATTTTCTTCTTTATTCTTATATATATATATATATATATATATATATATATATAAAGCAAGCAGTTGAAAGCTTTAGATCTGGAGCTTTGAATGGGTGATGTGAGCTGATTTTATATTGGGAACTACAATTGCTTGAAATTATTTTAATCTCATGGCTCCTCTTCAGGAGACAACATCTGATCATAAATTTATGGTATTTGTATTTATTTTTTTTAAATATGAGAAGTAATTAAAGCCAGATATAAATATTAGTCAAGGGTGTTAGCACATGGCCTGCACTTTCAGGAAAGAGAGGTTTTGATATAAATTTTTTCTAATGAACTTGCTTAGGTTTGATTTCTTACAATATATGAAATTTCATATAAGGCTGTAATTTTCCTTAAATTCTTTTCTTCTTCTTCTTCTTCTTTTTTTTTTTTGTGTTTTGAAAAACTTCTTTAAATATTGAAATATTCGTATTTCTCTATTAAATCTCTCAAGTCAAAATTTTCCCTTTAATTTTCAACTCATATTCTCAGAATATTCCATCAAGGCTGTATATATTTTAGGTTTCCATATATTGCTCCATAAATTCAATTATGTTTGAGAAAAACTTAGATTAAATTTCAATGTTTTGACATTTCGTCTTTAATATCTTAATGTTAGCCATTTGGATTTGGTCCGGTTCAATATCCATCAATATAAGTGGGTATCCTATATATTCATATATAGGGGACTAGGATTTCATAAGAGACGCATGTGAGAAAAATATGATGCATAATAAAGAGTTTTCTAGAGACAAAAACTAGAGAGCTGGGCTTGGGCTGAGCCCCTGGCTAGAGCTGGGCTTGGGCCTCGGCCAAGGCCCCTGGCTCGAGCCATGCTTGGTGGCAGGAGCCGGGCCGAACTCGCGGCTTGAGCCGGGCCAGACTCGGCGGCTTGAGCCGAGCCGAGCGGGGCTGGCGGCTCGAGCCGAGCGGGGCTGGCGGCTCAAGCCGAGCTCGGCTTCCCAAGCCAGTTCCATTTTTTAAATTTTTTCTTACAAAAATCCCAGAAATTTCTAAAAAATCAAGAAAATCATTTTATGAGTTTTCTTATTTTTGGAGGGTTTCCCATTCAAGTTTTGGGTTAGTTAAGAGTTTTGCTGTCAATTTTGTGAGTTATAATGTTTTTCGAAAATTTTGCTTGCTCATCAAAAGTTTTAAATTTTTATTCTCACATAAAATCTTGGAGATTTACTGGGTGGTTGTTTCAGTGGGGCGCATATTAATTTCATGAATAAAACGAAAACCCTAATAAAACGGGTAAGATTAGATATGGTAGTTTAAATGAAAATGAAATTTATTAAATTGATTGTTGCATTTTGTATTGTGCATGGCATATTATATAGGGTTTTTTTTTAAATAGGATGGTTTTAAATTTATATTATTAAAATAGGATAGTTAAATTTTTTTTTATGAAAATAGGACGGTTTGGTGGACCCCATCCCCCTCACCGGTTTAGAGGGCGCGTTCTAGGAACCCGCCCTCTACCTATTATAGGGGAGGGCGGGTTCCTAGAACCCGCCCTCCCCTCATTTTTGAAGAGGGCCCCGTCCTCTTTAAAAAAAATTTTTAAATTCTGTGGGGCCCACAAACCATCCTATTTTCATAAAAAAAAAATTTACTACCCTATTTTAATAATATAAATTTAAAATCATCCTATTTCAAAAAAAACCCATATTATATATACAAAGACGCATACTGCATTAATCTGAAAAATTTCAAGTGGGAGATTTCAAGAGAAGACAGGAGTATCGATTCAACTACCCAGTCTACACCATTTCTAAGAAATCTGTGATCTGTTTTCAATCATTTTAACAAAATTTTAAATTTTATACTTTTAAAATGTGATTTGGACCATAAGCCTTCTTCTCTTTATTCGGTTGTAGGTTTATTATTTTTATTAAGATGGTTTGAAAACGAAACGTTTTTTGGGAAAGAACGGTACTTAATTATATGCCATAGTTTTAACGCATTCATAATAAAATTAAGATATCGTTAGTCTCATCAGGATGAGATGATAGATGACGATAATATAATAAAATAGAAATATTAGTTTAATATTAAATTAACAAACTGAAAGACTTGAACGCAAGTGATAAGGTGGTAGGGATGTTGCAGGGCTACACGATGCAGAGCGATGTAACAGAGCTACACGAGGTAGCACCATCAAGGCAGCAACAATGTAGCGGGGCTACACGATGCAGCACTGTAGCATTTCAGAAATATAAAATATTATTTTTGGAAATTTAATATTAAAATAATATATTTCGCGAAAACTATTCGATTTGCGAATAGAAGTTTTTCGTAAAATTGTATAAGTATATACCAATAATTGGAAATTTATCGGAGATTAAAATGATTTATTTATTTCAATGATATTTATCGGATTTTGGTCAAATCCGTGTTTTTATATTTTTTCTAGGGTTAGTGTACCATGTCATGTGCATGTTGTGTTTGTGTTTGTGAGTTTGTGTGTGACTTGTGAGATTTAAAAGGAAAAGAAATAAAATGAAATGAAATGAAAAGCAAAAGAGAGAGAGAGTTTTAAATGTTAAAGGAATAGAATTGATGCCATGGTTAAAAGAGAGAGAAAAACAAAAGAAATATTTTGTTGAGAGAGTAAGCATAAGAGAGGGAGAGTGAGACTTGGCTGCCCAAAACCCTTCATCCCTTTTGTTTCTTCACCATTTCTTCTTCATCTCCTTCATCTCACTACCCTCATGCATCATCTCCAATCCATTCTCAAAACCTCATGCCCCCTTCATTAAAAACATGCACAAACATATCCTAAACCCTTAGAACCACTCAAGTTTGGATTTTAAAGATTTTGGGCAATTCAAGAATTTTCTTTAGTTGCAAATGAAGTAATCTTTTCACTTTAGATTAGTGTTTATGTTAAATATCCTAATTTAGTTTAGAATTTGATATAATTAGGATATGTGATCTTAGAAAATTCCAAGTTGCTGTTAAGTGGTAAATAGAGGTTTAGTGAGTGTTTTCAAGACCTTAGAGATTGATTTACTGGCCTGGAAATGAGTTTAGAACCCGATACACGAAATTAGAATTGTTCTGTGTCGGTTTTGTGAACCTAAAGACCTACAAGGTATCTGGACCTATCTGGGATATTTCTAAGAAAATCAAGCAAGTTCATTGACTTAGATAAACCAATGGAAAACCACCACAGAAGTACGAACTCATTTGCTCCTACTATGGCCGGCGACACCGGATATTTGGGCACTCTCGTCGGACTTCCTGTGGGCATTGGTGTTGTGGTTTTGCCTGTAGCACACTTACCCTATAACCTATCCCCTGTACTTGCTTGTTTAGTTCCCATTTACCTGAGCCAAAATCTGGGAAGTACTTGAGAGTGTTTTGGCCATATTTTCCGATATGTGAATTCTTGGTTTTTATATTTGGAATGCGTGATTTTTATATTTGGATTTGATTCCGTCATTGGACGTTTGTACGTCAACGGGCGAGGGTTGTTTGGTTGATTTGCATGTGAAGCTATATGTTTTAACCTATGAGCGAATACGTGTGCCGTATCGGTTTTCGGATATTGATTTTAATAGAATTGCTATTGTATATTGATTGTAGGTACCTTCGCGTGGACTTCCGAGACGACGAAACACATCGACTTCGGCTAAGCGAGGAGTTTAGCAGGTGAGTAGATTTATATCTACGGGGGAAGTCAGGTGAATGTCGTATAGCACCCCCGCAACCATTGATATGCAAATTATGTTATAAATTATAATTATGATAAAGTTGATGTTAATGGATATATTTGCTTGAGAATATGAAATGGGAAGTGAATCATGATAGAAATGAATTGAAAGAGAATAAGTATGGGTTGATAATGGTATGATATGAGTTTGAAATCGATACGACTTGAGATTAATAAGATATGACGTATGTGCAAGATATCAGTATATGAGATTGATACAAATGTGATTTGAGATAAGTGTGTGTGTGTGTGTGTGTGTGTGTGTGTGTATAATGAGTAATATACCGTACGAGACTTTAGACCCGTACCCTCATTATTGTATAGGTCGATAGATTCCCTATTATGTTGATGAACTCGTATGATAGATTACCGTACGCGATGAGATGTACCGGATGATTGATCTGCGCTAGTGATTTGAGAATGATGATCGAGAACTATTGTCATATCGGATGTTATGAGGCGGGATCGCCGATATAAAGATTTCCACCCGAATCATACCTATTTGCAAAACGACGATGTGTATCGTTTAAAAGTGACCGTATGATTCTTGTGTAAATAGATACACCCATTTATTGTTCATGTTGTGTAGGATATTATCCTCATGATGTACATACCACGTGCCAGTATTTAATGCTATATGATATCATTTGCTAGTACACCTGCACAATTACCGTTGATGCACATGTTACACATACACAGATTTGCCAGCTCACACACATTCTTCATCGGTAATTGCCATGTCACTTACACAGTAGAATTGCCATGTCACTTATACAGTACGATTGTCGTGCCATGTATACAGGAGAACTGCCTTATCATGATATTAATCTTAAAAGTAAAAAGTACACTCATTTTTCAGTACTGTCACTTGACATGCTTGCATGATATACTCGATATGCTCATATTACTACCATATGTTGCATACATCGTACTTATTGGTTATATGCATTGAGATGCTGTTTTTATGAGATCTCTGGATTTGAGAACCGCAATTATATTTCAAATGGAATTATGTATTGCTTTAAAATGCGGTTTCTCTTGATATGATATTTCAATGTGTCCACCATGAGTTTTCTCAGTTCTGAGCAGTGAGTATACCCGATTCAAGGAGCGAGAGACACCGTCTGCGGGTACATGGTAGACCCGGTGAGCTACCCCAGGGCAAGAAGCTCGAGATGTAGACGATGAGTCTAACAGGGGAGCACTATCTACCGGTGATAGTTTTGGGCTCGGCGGTTATCTGGAGGATACTAACTGGCGTCGTGAGATGATATGGGCCGATCCGGCCCGAGATAGTTTGGCGCGACAGATATCTGAAGGATACCGACCGTAGTCGTGATATCGGCTGATCCGGACTGACGGAGCCCGAGATATGAGGATTTACGTGTCGATGCTGGATACGGGTTTCATGATGTTTCGAATGTTGGACACCCAGGGTCCATGATTTTGATGTGTCGTTGATGGACACACGTGGTTTATATCCTCATATATATATACAGGCTTATGTTTTCATGATGTTCGAGTGTCGGTGTGGGACACTCAGGTTCCATGATATTGTTTTGTGTCGTTGATGGACACGTGGATGATATCCATATGCATACAGGCATATGATGTCGGATGTTTATTTATATATGTTATTGCATTGACTCGATTGTTGATATATATGCTTGCTTGGTCACCCTAGATATCATAGTATTACCTTCCGGATATAGTGACCTAGGAAATCGTTGTTTTATTCGATTTCTACTTACTGATGTTTTCTACTCACAAATTGGCAACTCACCCCCGTTGTGTCACAGTTCTTGCAGGTTTGACCGCTTGGGATCAGTTGCGGTATTGCTGGCACATAGCTTCATCCAGGGTGTTTGCTTTGGTAGGTGGGACACATGTTGGATCGTGCCCCTCTCGTACATTATACTCCGTTGTATCTAGATAAACTCCATCACATCAAATCAGATCAAATCAGAGAACTAGAATTGTATATTGGTAGACCTAGTCAGACTTGGGTATTGTGCGAGATTTAGAGCGATGGGTTTATGATCGCTTTCTTGAGTTTTGATGTCTTGCTTCTTTATTTGTTCTTTCTGGGTTGATTCTTCGCCGTTGGGCATCGTATATATGTTATTGCGTGGTTGTGATTCCGCCAGTTGGCGGAGAGCTAGCTCCCGTTTGAGTATGCCTATATATTGCTGTGTATATGTTTTTGGATCAAAATATACAAGGGAGGTGCTGCCCAAAATTTTAAAAGACAAAAACATGATTCATTATACCTTTATTTCAAAACTGCACCCGCACTATTTTCTGCAAAAATGTTTAGATTTTCTGGGTTTCGTCTTACTTGATTTACGTTACGCCTTTTGACGTTGCGTGATTTAAGTGTCGGTCACGTGCTAAATTACGGATCGTGACAAAGTTGGTATCAGAGCGTTAGGTTTAACCTTGGTTTGAGTCTGGATTTGACTATGCGGAGTCTAGGGCGTATATATTTCGGAACCTAGGCTTGACCTTACGGAACTTAGACTTAATGGGGGGTATGAGATCCAAACATTCGTTTCATAAGTTGACCTTGATTGATGGAGTAGGTAGCTTGAGTAGAGTGGCGTACCGTACGTATGTTCCTCTGCATATTTACGATACGATACTCCACTTAAGAAACCTTAAGGTGTATATATCTTGAGATCTGTGATACTATTCGTTCCTATAATCATGTATCCATTGGGATCTGTTGATTCTTTCATTCATTGATCTATCTTCTTCAATACCTGCTTGAGATTCCTGTCACCATGGTTTGAGCGCAGATTGAGCTGCTGCTAGTGTTGCGGTCAGAGCGAGATCGTCACGGATGAAGGCTGACCATGTTGTTTCTGGTGACATAGGGACGTGTAGGTATAGTGATGTGTTGTGATTTCTCGTTTGAGGCGAGTGTTCGGTTTTGCACCGGATGATCGGGCCATTGTTAGAGACTGTCGGATTGAGAGGACTGTTGATGTACAGCCTACCTTAGAGATCGTGATGTTGTCTGCCATGTAGACAGATAACTCAGCTGTTGCTGAGATTGATGGGATGTCGATTCCAGAGTTTATGACCTGAAACCGCTGGAGCTTTCAGGCAAAGATGTAACAGGAGATAGCTAGTCTATCTCGAGTGGGACGACAGATATGATTCGTCGGATTTGATGTACCGATGCAGGCTCAGTTGAGTCGAAGAATTCCAGTTGAAGGATCATACTCGGATCTAGAGTAAATCGATCAAGAGATAACGTTGTTCTTTGGATGCTCCGATGTGAGATCGGTAAGTTGACCAGTTTCAGATAGAAGGACCTCACCCAGATGTGTTGTGAGTTGATCGAGAACGGACGAATAAAGTGTATTCCTCCGATAATTTGGACGAGTTTCCAAGGACGTGTTCAGCTAGATATCTTTCAAGAGTGATGAAGGTACCGAGTTCGTAATTTCGAGTCCGTGTGAGAGACTCCAGATTGACCGTGGCCGAGAATGAATTGCAATATGCAGACAGCAAGAGATGATGTCAAAGTGGATGATAATAAAAACGAGTGGAACAAGAGATTTGTGTGTGATGTTAACGAGCGGTTGTTGCTCTCCGTTGATGCTAGAGGATTGATATGTGTGCAGAAGCGTTAGATACAGCCAAATTTTCAGATGAAAGTCGTGCTGAGGACGCAGCTGTCCGGTTATGAGAAAAGAGTTAAGCAAGAGTGCCAACCTTCGTATAGTTCGGCATATGTGAGATCGAAAGAAACCATGAGCAGGTTCTTTCCAGGACACTGCAGCGATAGGGATTTGCACCCAGGGTCAGTTATATTGTGTGCATTCAGAGGGCCAGATGCCGCCGTCGGTAATGTACCGTTGAGAGTGGTCATGTTGATTGACTAAAAGGTGATCAGAGGAGTTCCAGAGTAGAACTGTTCCGTTAGTACACCTGACCGGGCCGACGAGCCGAAAGATCGTGATATTTGTAATCCACAGAGAAAACGAGGACCCAGAGACCGAAGGCGCCATACTGTGAGTAGGAGGCAAGTAGATGATCTTGCTCTGCCAGTTTTGGGCGTACCGGCTTTATTTTCCGACATTGTAGGTGGTGTACTTCAATGTCAGTTATTGCGATTGCGTTTTGTGATCCGAATATCACACTTTTATCGCTTGGACTTGAGTTTCAATGATTGGGTTTCGTGATTTATATTTTTTGTACGCCATGGTTGCACCTATTGGAGATTTATACTTTGTGCACAGTTATTGCACTTGATTTATGTTTTATACACTGCTACATTGGTTTATGATTTGTGCATATCTATTGCACTTGGTATCGATTAGTGCCTTCGCAGCACGTATTTATGGTTTCGTGGATTCAATACTGATTTGGTTTCGTGCATGTTGTATGCACTTGCCTTTACTTATGCACTCGGTATAGTTTATATATGCTTGCAGTGCATTGATTCATGTTTTGTGCACATAGTTGCACACATTTATAGTTCTATACACCTTGCTATACTCGGTGTTGTTTTAATACGCATTTGAGATATTAATGAGTTTTCGTGCATTGGTTGCACCTGATTCGTATTTCGCGCATTGGTTGCACCGAATTTGTATTTTGTGCATTTATTGCACCAGATTTATGTTTTCGTGCTCATCTGCACTTGATGTTCGTTATCGTGCATACTATTGCATTGGATGTTTTATACGGACCAGATGCACTTGATTTGGATTATCGCGCATGTTGGACGCATGATATGAGATTTTGTGCATACCGGGTGCACTCGATAGAAATTTTTATCTGTGCATGTTGGATGCACTTGATTGGGATTTTTATTCGTGCATGTTAGTTGCACTGGGTTGAGATTGTCGTGCATATCCGTTACACTGGACATATGCTTTTGTGCACTATATATGCATTTGATGTTGTTGTCGTGCACATCCGTTGCACTGGACAGATACTTTCGTGCACACCCGCTGCACTTAGTTCTGTTTTTGTGCATATTGTGGCACTTGTATTGGATTTGGTTTTCCGTGCGCACCAGACGCATGTGATGTTGGATACGCCTTTTTAAGCTGATTTTATTTATGAGTATCGCATTTTGATGATTGATACTATATTATGTAGTAGCCGAGTAGGGCTGGTCTGAGGACAGTGCCTGAATACTTTTGCATGCATCAAAAGTTACCAAAAGTTTTCAAAAAGGAGCTATAGTCTCGTTATTTAGTACGTGTCTGCGAGTGACACGAAATTCTATAAAGAGAACCTTCTGGGATATTTCAAAAGGCATGACGTATAATTTGCGCAAAATATATATAAGTATATATTTACTACTTTACAAATGATCGTCTGTCACTTGTGCCGTGAGCTACGCATAGCACGGAGATTTGGAAAAGATTTGGCATGAGTTATTCAACTTTTAAAATGGTTTCTAAAGATGCGTGCTATATACGTATTATGATTTGACTATAGTGCGTTTGGATTCCAGTAGTGGAATTCGATATTTGTATTTCCTTTATAACTCCGATAATTGTGTGATACTTGACGGAGTTTGATTTTGAGTTACGTACTCGTTTTCAGGCGCACATGATGCGCTGTGGTATTTCTGTATCTTCCGTGATTTTGGAGCCCCGTTGATTTGAGCTGATTATTGAAATATTTTAGTATTTGAGGATTTTAATTTAAATTCGGGGACCGAATTTGTTTAAGGGGGAAGACTGTAACATTTCAGAAATATAAAATATTAATTTTGGAAATTTAATATTAAAATAATATATTTCGTGAAAACTATTCGATTTGCGAATAGGAGTTTTTTGTAAAATGGTATAAGTATATACCAATAATTGAAAATTTATCGGAAATTAAAATGATTTATTTATTTTAATGATACTTATCGGATTTTGGTCAAATCCGTGTTTTAACATTTTTTCCAGGGCTAATGCACCATGTCATGTGCATGTTGTGTTTGCGTTTGTGAGTTTGTGTGTGACTTGTGAGATTTAAAAGGAAAAGAAATGAAATGAAAAGCAAAGAGAGAGAGTTTTAAGTGTGAAATGAATAGAATTGATGCCATGGTTAAAAGAGAGAAGAAACAAAAGAGATATTTTGTTGAGAAAGTGAGCATAAGAGAGGGAGACTTGGTTGCCCAAAACCCTTCATCCCCTTTGTTTCTTCACCATTTCTTCTTCATCTCCTTCATCTCACTACCCTCATGCATCATCTCCAATCCATTCTCAAAACCTCATGCCCCCTTCATTAAAAACATGCACAAACCTATCCTAAACCCTTAGAACCACTCAAGTTTGGATTTTGAAGACTTTGGGCAACTTAAGAATTTTCTTTAGTTGCAAATGAGGTAATCTCTTCACTTTAGATTAGTGTTTATGTTAAATATCCTAGTTTAGTTTAGAATTTGATATAATTAGGATATGTGATCTTAGAAAATTCCAAGTTGCTGTTAAGTGGTAAATAGAGGTTTAGTGAGTGTTTTTAAGACCTTAGAGATTGATTTACTGGCCTGGAAATGAGTTTAGAACCCGATACACGAAATTAGAATTGTTCTGTGTCGGTTTTATGAACCTAAAAGCCTACAGGGTATCTGGACCTATCTGGGGTATTTCTAAGAAAATCAAGCAAGTCCATTGACCTAGATAAACCACTAGAAAACCACCACAGAAGTACGAACTCATTTGCTCCTACTATGGCCGGCGACACCGGATATTCGGGCACTCTCGCCGGACTTCCTGTGGGCATTGGTGTTGTGGTTTTGCCTGTAGCTCACTTACCCTATAACCTATTCCCTGTAATTGCTTGTTTAGTTCCCATTTACCTGAGCCAAAATCTGGGAAGTACTTAAGAGTGTTTTGGCTATGTTTTCCGATATGTGAATTCTTGGTTTTTATATTTGGAATGCGTGGTTTTTATATTTGGATTTGATTCCGTCATTGGACGTTTGTACGTCAACGGACGAGAGTTGTTTGGTTGATTTGCATGCGAAGCTATAGGTTTTAACCTATGAGCGAATACGTGTCCCGTATCGGTTTTCGGATATTGGTTTTAATAGAATTGCTATTGTATATTGATTGTAGGTACCTTCGCGTGGACTTCCGAGACGACGAAACACATCGACTACGGCTAAGCGAGGAGTTTAACAGGTGAGTAGATTTATATCTACGGGGAAAGTCAGGTGGATGGCGTATAGCACCCCCGCAACCATTGATATGGAAATTATGTTATAAATTATAATTATGGTAAAGTTGATGTTAATGGATATATTTGCTTGAGAATATGAAATGGGAAGTGAATTATGATAGGTACGAATTGAAATAGAACAAGTATGAGTTGATGATGGTATGATATGAGTTTGAAATCGATACGACTTGAGACTAATAAGATATGACGTTTGTGCAAGATATCAGTATATGAGATTGATACAAATGTGATTTGAGATATGTGTGTGTGTATTTATGAGTATAATGAGTAATATACCGTACGAGACTTTAGATCCGTACCCTCATTATTGTATAGGTCGATAGATTCCCTATTCTATTGATGACCTCGTACGATAAATTACCGTATACGATGAGATGTACCGGATGATTGATCCGCGCTAGTGATTTGAGGATGATGATCGAGAATTATTGTCATATCGGATGTTATGAGGCGGGATCGCCGATATAAAGATTTCCACCTGAATCATACCTATTTGCAAAACGACGATGTGTATCGTTTAAAAGTGACCGTATGATTCTTGTGTAGATAGATACACCCATTTATTGTTCATATTGTGTAGGATATTACCCCTCATGATGTATATACTACGTACCGGTATTTAATGCTATATGATATTATTTGCTAGTACACCTGCACAATTACTGTTGATGCGCATGTTACACATACACAGATTTGCCGGCTCACACACATTCTTCATCGGTAATTGCCATGTCACTTACACAGTAGAATTGCCATGTCACTTACACAGTAGAATTGTCGTGCCATTTATACAGGAGAACTGCCATATGATGATATTAATCTTAAAAGTAAAAAGTACTCATTTTTCAGTACTGTCACTTGACATGCTTACATGATATACTCGATATGCTCATATTACTATTCTATGTTGCATACATCGTACTTATTGGTTATATGCATTGAGATACTGTTTTTATGAGATCTCTGGATTTGAGAACCGCAGTTATATTTCAAAGGGAATTATATATTACTTTAAAACGCGGTTTCTCTTGATATGATATTTCGAGGTGTCCACCATGAGTTTTCTCGGTTCTGAGCAGTGAGTATACCCGATTCGAGGAGCGGGAGGTACCGTCTGCGGGTACATGGTGGACCCGGTGAGGTACCCCAGGGCAAGAAGCTCGAGATGTAGACGATGAGCCTAACAGGGGAGCACTACCTACCGGTGATAGTTTTGGGCTCGGCGGTTATCTGGAAGATACCGACCGGAGTCGTGAGATGATATGGGCCGATCCGGCCCGAGATAGTTTGGCGCGGTGGATATCTAGAGGATACCGACCGTAGTCGTGATATGGGCTGATCCGACCGACGGAGCCCGAGATCTGAGGTTTTACGTGTCGATACTGGACACGGGTTTCATAATATTTCAAGTGTCGGTGTTGGACACTCAGGGTCCATGATTTTGAAATGTCGTTGATGAACACACGTGGTTTATATCATATATATATATATATATATATATATATATATATATATATACATGCTTATGTTTTCATGATGTTCGAGTGTCGGTGTGAGACACTCAGGTTCCATGATGTTGTTTTGTGTCGTTGATGGACACGTGGATGATATCCACATGCATACAGGCATATGATGTCGGATGTTTATTTTTATATATCATTGCATTGACTCGATTGTTGATATATATACGTACTTGGTCACCCTAGATATCATAGTATTACCTTCAGGATATAGTGACCTAGGAAATCGTTGTTTTATTCGATTTCTACTTGCTGATGTTTTCTACTCATGAGTTGGCAACTCACCCCCGTTGTGCCACAGTTCTTGCAGGTTTTACCGTTTGGGATCAGTTTCGGTATTGCTGGCACATAGCTTCATCCAGGGTGTTTGCTTTGGTAGGTGGGACCCATGTTGGATCGTGCCCACTCTCGTACTTTATACTCCGTTGTATCTAGATAAACTCCATCACATCAAATCAGATCAAATCAGAGAACTAGAATTGTATATTGGTAGACCTAGTCAGACTTGGGTATTATGCGAGACTTAGAGCGATGGGTTTATGATCGCTTTCTTGAGTTTTGATGTCTTATTTCTTTATTTGTTCTTTCTGGGTTGATTCTTCACCGTCGGACGTCGTATATATGTTATTGCATGGTTGTGATTCCGCCAGTTGGTGAAGAGCTAGCTCCCGCTTGGGGATGCCTATATATTGTTGTGTATATGTTTTTGGATCAAAATATACGAGGGAGGTGCTGTCCAAAATTTTAAAAGACAAAAACATGATTCATTATACCTTTATTTCAAAACTGCATACCCGCTATTTTCCACAAAAAGGTTTAGATTTTCTGGGCTTCAGCTTACTTGATTTATGTTACGCCTTTTGACGTTGCGTGATTTAAGTGCCGGTCACGTGCTAAATTATGGGTCGTGACAAGCACCATCGAGATACAGCAATTTTCAGAGGATTGGCGCATCTAGGATCGCTGTACGCGTTAGACGTGATGAAGAGCGATATCATTAGTGGTCATATGTTTTATTGCCAACCTGTCACGACCCAAATATGGCACGTCGCCGGCACTTAAATCACGTGATATCTAAAGACGCTGACGCGGTCCAAGTAAGCCGAAACCAGGAATCTAAACCCTTTTTGAAATTATTGGAGGTGAGGTTTGAAATAATCATCAGATGAAATCAATTTAAAACAAACCTTTAAGTTTAACTAATTATGGTTTGAAAAGGTATCTATGACGTTTTGAAATTTGACATCACCTCCTTTGTAAATTTTGCATAAAGCCCGATACAACATAAAAATACATATATCATCACAACGGGAGCTAGCTTCCACGTCCCAAACGGGGGAGCAACCAAGCAAACAATATACGACGCACAACGGCGAAGAAAAGAAAAGCGAAACAAAATCAACAATATAAAAAGGCCAACTCCAATGAGTACGACACCCACAACACACAAACTCTAATATACCAGTTCTAAGTTGACAATATACCAGTTCTAAGTTGATGGAGTTTTACTAGATACAAAAATATATGAATAACCAAATGTGAGTACGATACAATAGCAACCCACCTGCCAAAGCAATCGCCGAAAGGAAAGTGTGCCCCTAGCCGCTGATAATCCAAACGGTAACACCTGCAAGAAACTATGGCACAACGAGGGTGAGTTACCAACTCAGTGAATAAAAGCACATCACAAGGTAGAAATCGAATGCATAACGATACCTAGGTCATAAGTACAGTATTATCATATCCTATATTAATATAATATATGATATGCAGATGTATCATAATGCAACTCTATCTATCATATGAACTCAAAGGAGAATGCAAATGACCTGTATCTAAGTATAATCTCATAAGTAGCCGAAAATATAAGTGTACAACCTCTTCTTTAAAATAGTCGCGGAATACATAGGTCATAGCATATAAGCAGACGTGATAGTATGAAATGTAATAGGTATCTTACTTAAGATATACGTCATGCTGTGTTAATGAATAGTAGTAAGAGATTTACAATTTAAAAGATTTCAATGTCATACCAGACATATCAAAATAATGAGACTATAGCTCGATTCTTAAATTCCTTTTTATGTATATGAATGCCTGCAAAAATATATGCAGGTACTGTCCCCCGGATCAGTCCTGGCCTGCTACAATAACTGAAATCTAACTGTGTACCCCATGATAGCAACACATCAATATATATGGATGTGCAGCATCGACACCCGAAATCAGAAATCTCTCGTGTCTATCACCGACACGTAAATGCTCAAATCTCTCGTGCCCATCACCGACACACAAATGCAGATATCGTCGACACCATTTCAACAGATGATCGCCACTCGATATCTCTGGCCCCGATCGGTATCCCTTAGATATCCGTCGTGCCCAATCGAACCACGGTCAGTATCCCCTAAATATCTGCCGCGCCCATCTCTATCTCCGGTATCGAGTATTCTTGCTAGGCTCCCCGCCTCACATGCGGCTATCCTGCCCCTCAGTCTCGACCGGGTTCACCATGTATCCGACTGTATATCCCCCCCCCCACTCAGTCTGGATAACGCAGAAATCCGTAACCGTATAGCCCCCCCACTCGGTTCGGAGTAAAACAAAACGTAAAAACGACTCATGGTGGACACCAACTCATCATATTCAAATATATCAAGTAAAGAATAAGAATACTTGCATAGATCATTTTGATGATATATTATATATATACATATATAATAGCGTCCCATACAACTGATATATATCATCAAAAGTAGAACATCCTGAAAACTCATAAAAATCAAATATGAATACTCATGATACTTGTATTCGCAATACCCAACAGGTAATAAAGGAAAATTACGTAAATAACTCATACCGGCACAAATAGATCAATTCTACTGTGTCATGGCAATACTAATGATGTGTAGTGTAGCATACGCGTCTGTGCTCGTGTTGCATGACAATCATTAGTATTTATGCAAGTGTTCTAAAAGTGTAATAGTATACTCATATCAACATCTACATACGCATTATATGGCATAACGGTCCTACAGTGACATGGCAGTACCAATGAGCTGTAGTGTAACATATGTGTATGTGCTCGTGCAACATAATACTCATTGGTAGTTGTGCAGTGTTCTATCAGAATGTTCGTATCACGGAAACATATAACATCGATAATTATAACGCGAACATGTAAAGTAAATCTAAACGTAACTAATAAATGTAACTACTTGCTATGAGCTATGCCATTATCTTTGAAAATGAAACGAAAGTTGGTTTTGAAATGAGGAAGCTGCCTTAGGTTGAAAATAGATATTTGTTTTGGAAATTGGTATCGCATCCTTATCTTTTATCAACAAAAAGGGAAACGAATCGTTAGTTTTTAAAAGAGTATAGCTCACTCAAGTCTTACGTTCTAAAACGAAATAAAATATTAACTTACGAGTCTAAAGGAAACTTGGCCGTTATTCGGCATACGAATCTCATTATCACAAGTACGGTATGATTCCCCGTACCAATCCACCAAACTATCAATAATACTTTATGCACATGAATATACACTAAATGCAACATGATTTCAATATCATTAACTTAAATAAACACAAAAGAACTAACTATATATCATAGTATCATATGTATAAGGTTGCAGGGGTGCTATACGCCATCCACCCGACTTTCCCCGTAGATATAAATCTACTCACCAACTTGTCGAGCTCGTAAATTCCACGATTGGTATGTCCGTCAACTCCATCTCGGAACCCTTCGCGATCATACCTATAATCGTAGTTATGAAATATCGGCGTAAATATCATCTCCAAATCAAAACAACGAGCTAAGCATCCATAGGTTAGAACCTATAGCTTAATTACTCCAGAAACGACAATATACCCCTGTTGTTAACGTACAAACGTTAACGGTTCAGTTGCAGTACAAAAATACGAAAACCGGTATCGGAATATCGGAAACTTGATAAAACCTTTACTAAAACATTCCCAGATTTTGGCTCAGATAACTAGGAACTAAACAAGTAAGTACAGGGGATAGGTTGTAGGGAGTGTGAGATACTGGAAAAACCACAACACCATAACCACACAAAAATCCGGTGACAACCCAAGAATGTCCGGGTTCGCCGGCCGTACAGAGGATAATTTGGTTTGTATTTTGGTAGTGGATTTCTAGTGGTTTATCCAGGTTAATGAACTTGCTAGATTCTCTAGTAGTTACACCTAGTGGTTCCAGATTCAATATCAGTATGATAACTATCACCAAACCAACTGTTTTCCTATACTGCACATGAAAACAGATTTTGAATAATACTGAATATGCAAGGAGAGAAGGAATTATACCTATGGAGATTGTGTACAATGGAACACCAGCTCATGAAGTGCTTGTGGAAGTATCTAGGGTTTGTAGTGGATTCTAGCTTGATGATGTGCACAAATTGATGAAGGGGTTAAGATTTCTTCATTTGGATTGATGAACACTTAGGAATTTTCTTAGTTTGGGGCTGAAGAAGTGTGTTGTTTCAGTTGGGATAGCTAAAATAATTGCTAATTGTTATGTGTAAATGAGGTAAGGTGGTATGTAGAGAAAGGAGGAGGTGTCAACCATGAGGGTGAGGTGTTGTGTTGTGAGGGAATGGTGTAAAATGAGAAGGAGGAGGTGGAGGGAGGAGAGCATGGTGAGAGTGTGTTAAAGGTGAGAGTTTAAACTTACTAAACACATAACCCACCATAAGAAAAATTCCCAATAATTAAAACCTTTTTCTTTAATTCAATTCCCTTTATGTAAAAATTTAAATCCATATATAAAAAGAAATGAAATATTTATTCCAACACTTATTTATCATTATCTTGATATAAAATATTATGTCATGTTAAAATAATTAAAATATCAATTTTTAAATGATATCACACACTTTTCTTTGTATTTACCAAAATACTTACATTTTTTATGGATTTAATTCCGATACCCAATTTCATAAGCGATATCATTTTTGTAATCTTATTAAATTCATGTTTAAAATTATAAATTAATATTTATAATTTTCCAAAATTTTACACAAGCATTCGCGGTTTATATTGAGCGGTAGTTACAGAGTATCTACGCGCTAAGAGATAACATGTGTGATGATTACGGGGTAATCTATGCTACGTGGCAACGTCACATTATTTCTTGGTTTGGCTTTATTTTCTTATAAGGAGTCGAATCACGTGATGTGGATACAAAGAGTTATATTTTCATTGATCCGGGATCTGAAGAGTGCTGCTCCAGTTAGACTTTCGAGCGATAGCAGTGGACTGTTACATGTTTTCTATTCGATCCATGAAACAGTTAGTTATGCGGAAAGCGAATGTGTTGACGTTTGCTAGTACGTTTGAGTAAATGAGGCTTAAGGTATTTTTGCCTTAACAAATCAGTGCATGAATGCTTATCACATGCCCGCACGTGATGGCCAGAAAGTCAAAAAAAGTGTTTAACACTTATTTGCAGAACAAAGTAAAAGGAAATCTGGCCCCATCTTCAGATGCCTCACGTGCTCACACGTGATGGCCTGAAAGCTAAGTGTTCAACACTTATTTGCAGCTTTGAGGGTAAAATAAAGGAGTTTCGGTCCAGTTCTCAGGCGCCTCACGTGACCCCACATGACCACTCCATTTTTAGTGTTTAACACTATTTTTAAAGCGCATCACGTGGGAACACGTGATCGTCAAATACCTTCTAGTGTTAACACTATTTCAAAACCAACCTAGCCCAAAATGGCTAAGTTTTTCCAGAGGCAGGATTCCCCTTTGACTGAACTTCAAATATACCATTGTTTTCCAAACTTGATCATTTCACATGACATTCAAAGTAAACTCCAGAGCCATGATGAATGGTCAGTGCCTAATAAAAGACAAAATGTTATCAGAGCCCTTAGAACTCTGGTTTAGCACTGCTAAATAATGTGGGCTTGAACCCAGACAAATGTCTAATGGTCCAATGAAGAGCCAATATTTCTAATCTAATTGGACTTAGCCCAAATTGGCCATAATTCCTCAATTCAGATTTAACTGAGCCAATATGCTCATAATCTAATTAACAGACTTTAGTCCCAAATTGGACTATAGATCTCCCAACCAACATTGGTTCAAGGGTACATCTCTGAACTCCTCTGATATTTGTCGTTGTAATCCTTCAACGTCTTCAGAGAGGTGATGGGTCCCGACAGCCATACATTTCACGGACTACGATGTCCTTAATATTGGACCACTATGTCCTTAAACTGGTATTGGACCACTATATCCTTAAACTGGTATTGGACCACCATGTCCCTAAACTGGCAAACGGACCACTATGTCCCTAAACTAGAACAATTGAGCCCAAATGCTCTCTCTTGTTGGATCTAAACGATCCCGTTAAGTTGATCTTAGTCTGGAAATTAGACTAACGTATTCTTAACAAACGTTTAAGTTGATCTTAGTCTCAAATAAGACTAACGTATCCTTAAACCCAACCCCAAACCCAAATCTAAGAAAATACGGATTTGGACTAATCCACGTCCTACGGGCGACAAAATAAATTAGTCTCCGTATACAATCCACGGGCAACCACAAACAAAACAAACACCCAGGACACGAAGTGACCATCTGGAGAAGGAGAAAGTTGTTACCGCGATGCGGTAGCGTAATTAACTGCAGGGGCTTGCGCCTGCAGGGAAGAGCGTCCCCACAATCAAAACCCCCTCAAACGAGGGGGAATCTGACGAAGTTTGCTACATCGGCCGCATCCGTTTAAACCTTCGATATATGGTGCCATAAATCAACTTGGCATCTTCGGAGAGGTGGACGGATAGCACCTATTAGCATCTGCCCTGAATTTCAGGCTAGACGTCTCTACGTCGCGCCGCCATTCGGAGGGAAACAATTACGTATCATTTATACATGTTTATAAAGCCCGTAGGATCATTGCTTGACTACCAGCATTGTAATGGCAATCATACTTATGGGAGCTAGGTAGTCGATAAGCACATTCTTAAATGTCCCTAGTTGTGGGAGTATCGAGACAGTGCATCGATACTCCGGAATAGACCGGTGTATACATTTCGAGACCCCGACGAGAGGCGATGGTTGGTCCCGCAGCTATTGGTCTTTGGCACCTAAGATCATATGCAGGTGCTCGCTAGGGGTGAGTACACTGGACAGTGTAGGGTGTTTTTCATTACCCCATTGAGATGGGAATATGCGTCGCTTGTCAGGCGTACTACAGATCCCCCTACCTAGGGTAAGCAGGGGGTTTATTGATTGTGGGGATTCGAATCTCCGGCAGCCGCGGACTAAGCTACTGTTAATTACCCCTCGCCTTTGGAGCGAATGAACCTCCGATTGACGGGTCAAACTGGTCATACGAACTTAATGTGCAGTGTGCGTGTGTTCTGTTTTGAGGGGTCTTGGGTATATTGGGGGCCTCACAGAGTTTACGGGGATCCCGCTACCCGGATAGCGGGCTAGGGGTCAAGGGGGCTAGCAGCCCCTTTGCAGGGTGCGGAGCAGCGCCCCGTTAGAAAATTTTTTCTAACGGGGAAAGTGTTGTGGAGTGGGTATATATATAAAAAAAGATGAATAGCGTCCAAAGGACGACGTGTGGGCGCAAGAGCCTCACATGCCCAGCACGCGGACGCTGGACGCCAACACCTCATGCTCCCGGCGCTGGACGCCAGCACCCGGCACGTGAGCGCTGGGCGCCTGCGGAAAAAAGGGACTTAGCCCCTGTACTGGGAGTTGTACTCCTAATTTACTTTTGGAGTTAAACTCCTAAAAGAAGGACAAAGGGGCTTAGCCCCTGCAGCGGGAGTTATACTCCCAATTGACTTTTGGAGTTGAACTCCTAAAAAGAAAGATTTATTATATATATATATATATATATATATATATTATGGAGTTAAACTCCTAAGAGATTTTCGAAGATGATGAAAGGGGCCCCGTTTCTTCTCCCCTGAGCCCTGGGTTTTCTCTTGAGCCTTCGATCATTCCAAAGTGGGTTTTTTCTTGGAGATGGGTCTCCTTCTTCCTCCTCTTTGTTGGTTGGATCTTGGAGAAAATGGGGGAGACTTAAAAATCACCCCTTTTTGTGGATTTGATGGAAGATCTGAGTTCACATATAAGGGTTTTATGGTGAAAAACTGTTTCTTTTTGGAAAAAGAAAAGTTAAACTCTTGATTTAATTCAAGAAATGGGAAAAAGGTTTAGAACCTTGAGGAATGAGAAGGAGGCACAGGAACCCTAGATTTTGAGGAGAATGAATTCTCTCTATTCATTTCATCATCATGTTGCTTTATATAGGCTTACAAATTTACACATAACCCTTTGGGCTTTACAAAATGACATTTTGCCCATCCCATGCCTCATGTGCTTATTTCTTTTTGCACATGAGCCATGGACTTTACAAAAATTTGGCTTTTTGCCCATTTATTTTACATTCATGCATGAAAATTACATCAAACTTATTTATTACATAATTTTCTTCTTGGCATGGGGTAGGTCAGCCGCTTCATGTTCGGGCTTGACTTGGGCATGGGCCCACTTGACCTTGGCTTGGGCCCGTTTGGTTTGGGGTTGACTTTGATTTTGACTTGGTCAACCAGGGTGTAAGTTCTGGCCCCAACAGACGGACTCGCCAAGAACTCGCTTGATTGTATTATACCAATCGTCAAATATCAGTTCTCTGGTGACATGAGTGCAGATAGTCTGTTGACCTAAGGTCGTCATTTGTCTTATGCGAGTTCCCATTGTGTTTTGATTATTACCCTACCATGGCTCTACTGAGTCGTGCAAACAGGTTTTAGTTGGGTATAGTCCTGAGCCACATGGAGGCAGTAGGCGATTGTCGGGGATTCATCTCTCCGGTATAGGGAGTCGATGTCGCGCTGTGTTCGATTGGCCAACACCATAAGTCTCTGGCCAGGGCGGATTGAGAATTACTGATAGGTAGATCAGTAGATTCTCGAATGGTCTTGAGCCACATCGGCACGACTTGTCAGGTTATTAAGGGTCTGACGTTTTCTACCCCCTAGACCCGGCATGCAATACTCTCAGATGAACAGACTGGACTGTACGGAGATTGTCACGAATAGGCTCAATAGAAGTTCAGATGAGTTTGCTCGTCGGCCTTCTTTTCGACAAGTATCTAGATAGCCGTTACGTACAGCTAGTGTCGCTGACGTACTTATGGTTAAACCCACTACCAGTATAGTGTCGAGTCTTTAGAGTCCCGCACAGAGGCTTTCATTGGTTCAGGCAAATTAATGTAAAGGTCGTATGGTTTTACGTGTAGGGTTTTGATCATATACGTGTACAGGCTACACGTATTTTGTTCGGACGGATAATACTAGTGGGCTTGGGATTAAGCCGCACTCTAGTATTATACCATTAGAGGTTTCGATCATATATGTGTACATGCTACATATATTTTGTTCGGACGGATAATATTAGCGGGCTTAGGATTAAGCCACATTCTAGTATTATACTATTGGATTATTTTATCTCTTGGTGTTCGTATTTTTTGTAGTACGAATACGGGTATGTATATACGGTGGGGGTATTCTAGTAATTTCACTAGAATGCTTCTAGAAGAGGACACCTCATTTTGTTTTAAATCTATTTTTCTAAATAGATGATGAGGCGGAGAGATGAAGTGTATACAAGTATGGTTGAAGCATGGCCACTTGATTTCTTTTATTCATTTGTTCTTACTATTCAAGCATGGTTGCAATATTTTATGAGAAATATTGCATGATATTTTTCCAAGACATAGCCATTCTTCACAATGCTATTTTCATTCTACACTTGGCTTTCTCTTTCCTCCTTTGCTCTCTCTTTTTCTTCCCAAAACCATAACCCTCTTATGTGTTGAGAATCCATGGTTTTGTAAGATAATCCAATCCAATTAAGACTCTACATCTTCTAAACTACCTAGATTAGCAAACTAGGTCTTTAGTTACCTCAAGTTTGAGGTTGGAGCTTGAATTATAGACTCTCGGGTGAATCGTCTTCGACACGAGAAGACCGACGACCGAGCTCGATCCCGACGGACAAGGAGCTCAAGAAGAGGAAAAGAAGACCCGAAGGACTTAGTTCATATAGGTATAATCACTTCATAGTAGATTAATACCTTTGCTAAGTTTTGTTATTTAATAAGGTAAATCTTGGGATTAATCGGTGTTGCAAGCTTTAAAAATCGTTTTTGAAAAGTTCGCCTCTCTACAGACCCAGTAGAGTATGCGACACCGCCTAACATATTGTGTACCCATCCATTGCCACATCATTGGTAGAGAGATTTGCTGGGCTTTTAGACTGTAACCGTAGTTTTCTCCTTTCAAAGAAAGGCAGACGACTGAGGGCAGCAGGTTCCCAAAGGGCTTCGGTCTCTATTTGTATAAAATTGGCGGTCGCAGCTCGGCTGTTTGTTAACACGCCTTTAGATAGTCCTATTTCTCATGTCTTGTATTGTTTTTCGACCCAATCTTTAAAGACAAAGCAGTGTTCAATGGCATGACCTATCACTCTGTGATAGGGGCAATATTTGGGGTTGTCAGTCATATTCGCTTGTTGCGGTCTTTTTGATTCTGGCAATTGTAGACCGTTTCTTAGGGTATTTTGAATATTTTACGGACTTTGTCCCTTCTGAAGGAATATACCCTATACAGCTTTTCTTTCAGAGGTGATTCTCCTCCCCTTCCCAACAATGGCTTCTGACGTTGGTTGACATTGTGCCCGCTTATCCTTCACCTATTTCGGTCAGCCAAAGTGTTAAAAGATTCAGTATCGTCGGAATTTCCGCCTTTGCGATTATTGTCCTTTCGGTTTCTCCAAGATTTATTGTTATTTTGGGAATCCGAGGAGGATTCCTGTTTTGAGCGCTCTAATATTTGAACTTTCTTGGTCAGCTCTTGAAATGTCATGAGACCCGCGGTGCATAAAAAAGGATTCATTCAGGTGCTGAGATTTCCGATGAGGAGATTGACGGATTGGTCTTATTCCAACGGTGGCTCATATTTGACGTAGAGATTGCGCCATAGGGTTATAAAATCCGTGTTGCTTTCATTGTTCTTTGGCTTAGTCCTTACGAGGTCGGCAATGGTAATCTTATCACTAACACTCATGAATCTTTGCTGAAACAGAGATTCCATTTGGGCGAAATTAGTAACAGAGCCATCTGGTATGCTCGCGTACCAGTCGAAAGCGACATTGGTTAAGTTATTAACGAACTGGCGGAGGAGAAGCGCATCATTGCTCCCAGTATTGCCGCATGAGGCTTTAAAGTGGGCGATATGCTGATTCGTATTTTCCGTCCCATCGAATCTTCTGAATTTAGGAATGATATAACCACTAGGAAACTCTACCAGATCATACCAAGCAGGATATGGTCTCTCACTACTGCTGACATCTTTTGGCGCTTCGGTTTCGGCCACCAATATTTTGACTTTGTTGGCGACCAAATCCATGATTTGATCTTACATTAGCGGGTTGCTGTCATCCGTAGTCAAGACATTTCCCGAGATAGGTTGTGGCCGACTTTCGTGCGGTTCGCATGCTTTTGGACTTTGGGGGACGTGTGCCGGCTGCTTCGGGGCATCGCTTCCCAATTCATGGGTGGAGCCATGCACTTGATTGGATTGCTACTGAGCGACTTTAGCAGTGAGCTGTAATACGACATTTGTCAAGTCGTCAATCTTGGAGTGGAACTTGGCCATTTCCTGGTCTTTACTTTTGAGTTGCTTCCGAAGTTCTTGAAGCAGATGTTGTTCTACAGTCTTGGGGATGAAAATCGGCTCCTCGTCGCTCTCCGATCTTGACTCCTCACGAGTTGAGGGCTCTTTCTGCTTATCGGCCTCACCGACAGGGTTTTCATCATCTTCCAGAGGAAGCTGGTCTTGGAAAGTGACAGCCACGTTCAAACCATATTAGACTTGGGATGTGGTAACCCATCCTTGCTCTTACTGCGTGTGCCTACCATATAGACAGTGTGGACCACATATCCAGCTATCTCTTTATCTTTGGTGGCTGATCTTTCGGACCATCGTCGTGACCCTTCCTCTTCGGGAAAGGACAAGCAACTGAAGATGGTCGGCCCGGCTGGGTCCTTGGGTGGCGCTGGTGCCTCCTTTCCGGATTTTCCCAGTTGCTTTTGCGTAGCACAGAGTGCTTGATAGACTCTTAAAAAGATGGCGTCATGCTTTCTGTTTTGGGGCTTAGATATGTCCTTTCGCAGTATCGTCTGAATCGCGGTCTTCTTGATTTTTTCGATCATGGCATTCTTTTGAACCAATTTCAACGGCTCAAAGGGTTAACAAGCTTCACTGCCGTCCCGGCTTATATCGCGGGGTAACTGGGTTCTTGGAATTTTATGAAATTCAACTTGGCCAGAGCTCTAGCCCTTTTGTTGGCTCTATATCTTAGCCGCTTCTGCCTTAATTTCTCCGCTTTGAGGGCTTGGCGGACATCCACTTTCCGGGAAATCGTCGTAGGTCAGTTGATGGAGAGTCTCGAGAAGACGTCCAGTCGTGCAATGGTTGAGAGCATCGCTTGAGCTTGCTCGCGACACCTTATGATTTCTACTGTGTCTACGGCCTTGCCCCGGATGAAGCAATAGAGAGCCATTCAAAAACGGATTTGCGATTGATTTGGGATGCCTTCGTGACCACCACATTTGGCCTTTTGCCCTTTGAAGTTGGTTTGGCCATTTTCTCTGGTAAGAGCTCCGCAATAGGAGCGCTGCCGGCTGGGTAGATCATGACTGAACCAAACTGGCGTAGAGGCTCCTCCCATTGCCTCATGAGACTCGCCGAGAGGATCACGCGTGCGTTTATCTTGACCACATAGTTCATCGGAGTTGCGTCAGAAACGAAGATCGTCTTGAAAGATGTCATGCCCCGCTTGCCAGTGTACGGAAGCGGAGACGTGGCAATCCCGCAACGTATTTACTAAGAAATAAATACGTTAAGCGTAATTAAGCAATATATAAAATGCACAAGAAATGACGAGAGATATAAAATGAACAGAAACTTTTATTAACATCCATCTTTACATACAACTGTTTTGAAAAGGAAATATACAATGATATAAAACAATGCCTAAACAGTGGCATACAAACTGAAATAAGTACAAGATGAACTAGTTGTCCTGCTAGGCGGTGAGCCAGTCCACGTACTCCTGGCTAGGCTCGATCTCCTGAGAGTTCGGTCCTCCTGACGAACATTCCAAAGAAAGAAATAGACAGGAATGTCGTCAGCGAACTAGCGCTCGGTAAGTCCCAAACGAAAGAAAGGAATATAGCAAGTAATGAGAATTAAACTGGTAAGATGTACAGGTATAAGGTTTCTATTCTAACGTAGTTGTTTGTAGCTTGGTACAGAAGGTATTTGTGATATGAGAGAAGTCCATCTTACCCCGTAGACTATGGTAACATGTAGTACAAGGCCCCATCAAAACCCACGGGACAATGACACGAGAGTTCATGCAGGTGTATTTTAGTGATCATCTTGTGCCACACTATACATTCCGTACCAATCTATCCTGTAATGTATTGTATAGATTATATTACAAGTCTTGTCGAAACCATGAATACAAGTTGTTCAAGTAGTCAGGTTCAGGATGTAAACTTGTAGTCATGTCAAGTTATAGCCATGGTTCGGTCAAATCAAGTCTTGTATTCAGGTTTGATGTTCATGTTCATGTTCAAGTATACATGTTAGAGTTTGGATTCATGTTTGAATTAGATTCTGATTTGAGTTTGGATTCATTTAGACTCAGACTTGAGTCAGACGCTTATAACTGATTTAGATCCTGAATTAGGTTCGTTAGTTATCGGTAACTGCTACACATGGACGACAGGATTTGTGTCTTTTTCCAAGACAATTATCATTGATAACACCGTTAAGTTTTCTACCTTAAATAGGCAAGCACCCGCTTTCTCCGGCTCCCTGGGGCTCAAGAGAATTGATCCTGCTTAAACCTATATTTACTAAAGTCCTTAAATATAGTTTTATATAACTCGAGAAGGTTTTATGAAAAATATTTTTAATATATAGTTTCAAAATAATCTCGAGAAATTATTTATATTATTTAGGGTTTCTATTGATGAAAATTTTAGGGATTTGAGGTATTTTAGTGACGATAGTTTAGCTTGAAAAGTTCATGGTATTTTACTGTAAAAAGCTTGACTTTTGTTGGTATCTTGATGGTATTTTGATGAAACCTGTAATTCTTTCATTTGAAAAATATAAGATTATTATATTTTAAAAATATATAGATTTTTAATATTTATAATTATAAAAATTAATTTTATTTTAAGTAGAAAAATGCGTTATTCTTTAAAAATGTATTTCAAAAACCTTTCGAGACCGAATGCTCTGTGAGAAGGTCTGTATCTCGCTCTATTATCCTAAGAATGTGCGATAATCCGCACCATCCAATAGAGGGTCCCTTAAAAAGGGTTGCAGAGGCTTATTTGCAAAGGAATTTTAAAATACAATTCTAAAGAAAACCGTTTTTATTATAAATGGTATTTTAATGTAATCTTGTGTTCGTAACTAAAATACGTTCGAAGAGTATCGTGCTATAGAAACCATGTGTGTATGTGAGAGGTAGGTCGTTACCTAGTGAATTTTCCTAAAGGTATGTTTAAGCAAAACAAATAAAGATAATATATATAAAGTTCATGGTATTTTAATGTAAATGTTAAATTAAAGTTATGTTACATAACATATTTGAGTGAAAGTTGGTTCTAAACCTTAGTTTTATGATTACAAACTTTGTGTAAGTATATGGATGCCAAATATGTAAGAAAAAATGGATTTTATATAATATAGAAGAAGATATCGGTATTAACTCCACTTCCAACATATGTTTTGAAAAATAATTTTTAGAGAAGAAGAATGAGAATTGGAAGGGACTTATAAGTTATTTTGGTTAAGAGAAGATAGAAGAAGAATGGGTTGTCGTCGTGGCGTCGCGGGGTCGCCGGAATTTGTTTCAATTCTCGCCGGAACTTGATCACTTACTAACTCCTCTTCTACTCTAATTGTAGTTAGAAAATTTTGAGAATTTTGGTTATAATTTTCAAAATGATGAAAGGCTAGGGCATGGGGTGGTATTTATAGTGTGAAATTAGGGTTTTGGAATTAAAAGAATGAATTAAAATGCATTAAAATTTAGTTTAAAGGTGAAATTAAAAGTCTCCGTTTGATTACAAAGCAATCAAACAGTGCAGAGGAGTTAGGGGTAGGGGAAAGGTCATGTGTGCAAAGCTCGGGGTTCATTGGGCTCGGGGGGGCCGTCTGTGCCGGCCTAGGGAGCAATCTCGCCGGTCGTTTTGTGGAGGGGGGCCGTTGGATTGGTGCCACGTGTTCATCTCAGTATTAATACTCTTTTGCACATGTTTATTTCTTCATACTTTTCATTTTTATGTGCATTGCACGTGTAAACTTTTGGGCTTCCAAAAAGTTTAAAAGAAAAATCAGAAAAAAAAATATAATGTGTCTGATGGGATTTGAACACAGAGGCTACATCACAGCAGTGCAAGGCTTTGCCAGTGAGCTACAAGCTGTTTCTTACTGTTCTTAAACAAAAATTAACTTATAAATCATACTCAGGCTTGTAAACTCCTTTCAGAACATTAAATTAAAAAATTTCATACAGTAAATTTAGAGTCGTTACAGAAGACATGGTTGCTGAGTTCGAGATTGCAATTGAGAGCTGTTAACCTGCACAAAGAAGCATAATTTTAGTACAAGCGATCGATATATATATATATTGCATATTGAGTTCGAATGAACGTTTAACCCGAAATACGGGGGGAAAGATTGTCCCACCATGCGTGTCAGAATCTGTAGAGTGTTTTTCGTCACCCTATTGAGATAGGAATGTGCGTCGCTTGTCAAGCATACTACAGATTCCCCCTGCCTTGGGGTAGGCTGGGGTTTAATGATTATGGAGATCTGAATCTCCGGCAGCCACAAACTAAGCTGCCGTTAATTATCCCTCGCTTTTGGAGCGAGAGAACCTCCGATTAATAAGTCAAACAGATCATGTGAACTCAATATGCAATATATGTGTGTTGTGTTTGTGAACAAATTTGAGGGTGTTTCGGGCATATCAAGGGCCTTACAGAGTTTTTACGGAGGAGGTGATGAGTGTATATGTCTCAAGTGCACACTTGGCAAAGTGAGCACGTAGTAAGGTGCGCACGCGACAAGTGCGCACCTACCAAAATGCACACCTAGTAGGACGCGCACCTAGTTAAGAGCGCATATGACAAGTGCGCAACTGCCAAGACACGCACCTAGTAAGGTGCGCACTTAGCAAGGTGTAAGGGGGTGAAGAGGGTTAAAGGGTCCCGAATGGACCAAAAAGTCCGGTAAGATGCACATTTAGGAAAGTGTGCACCTAGCGAGGTGTGCACCTAGGACCGGTGCGCACTTGGCTAGATGTGCACCTAACGGGGTGCGCACCTAGTAAATGGGCACCTAGCACGGTACAAGTAAGGTAGAAACCTAATGAAGCAACAATCGAAAACACCAAGATTTGGACTTTTGAAGATCATAAGGGGCTCTTTTCCTTTTTTTTAAGGCCTCCTGACGTGCGCACTTTGAGAGAAAAAAAAGGAAAAGTGAAAAAAAGACTTGCTCACTAAAGGGTAGCTCAAAACTCAAGATTTTGTTTTTGGGGATTTAAGATTAAAATCAAGATTAGTTATCAAATCATCATGGGGGCTTTTTATAGGCTTACATGTTTTACCTTTAGCCTCATGGCTTGTACAAAATTGGCTTTTGCCTATTTAAAACAAAAATTACATTTAATCTCTTCATTTTCTTCTTCTCTTTTTGGCCGGTCCCTCTTCATGTTTAGGCTTAAAGCCCACTTGGCTCGGGCTTGGGCCCACTTGAGTTAGGTTCGGGCTTGGACCCAGTCCCACTTTTCAGGCCTTGACTTTGACTTATTGATCTCAACCTTAGGGTGTAATTTTTGACCCTAACAATCCAAGCAGTTGTTAATTCGATATTATCAATCTATATTGGATATGGACTGACGATGATTGAATGCGACAACTGTAAATTCAGAGATCTTGTTGTATACGATGTTGTAATGATTTAAAGTGACTTGGAGACAATGAATGCTACTTGGAGTGGCTGTTCTCGCTATAGAGAACATATGAGATGTTGAATTTGTACATGAGAATTGGATCCATGAGGAGTCGTTTCAAGAGAATCTTATGTTTGTCTTCGGAGACTCACATGAGATATGTCTTAAAACGGTTCCGCCCGCACAGTCACTCTCTAGTTTGTTACTCCGGTCACTAATGGACATGTTTTTAGTCTTAATCTTTGCTATAAGACTTTTGACACAGAAAGACAGATTTTGTGGGTTCCATTTTGCACAGTCAGTAGTCAAATGCATGCATGGTGTGTACTTGACCAGACATATAATCCTTACCAATCGGACCTGGTATTAAGGTCTGCTTGTTGGGATAAAATGACGAGATTTTTTAGGTATTTATGTTGGACGGCTCACTATATCTTGTGCTATGAGGAATCAAGCGTGCGGTTATGTGGATATACATGTACCGACTGGGCCGATAATATGGGTATGTGAACATTCACATCCGCACGTGCTTTCTTGCATAAGGCAAAGCCATCACTCGGAGCAGTAAGAAGCAGGAAGTGTAGCTTTTTTACCGTGCGGGTGAAATATGTGGCTACCTTAGTAGTGCCAAAGGGGCACTAGGCTGAGGTGATTCCTCGAGAATTTGCACGTGATTTCGCACGCAAGAGAAATAGAGTTTTTCTTTATCGTGATATCAGGTCAGCGATAACACACTCAAAAAATCCCATATATATAGGAAGTTGATGCACTTACAGATTTAACGACATTTCATCAAGAAGTAAGTGGCATGAGAAGGTGGTTTAAGCTATAGGGCTTTTCCTTCAGGTCAGACGATCTGGGATCCGATGACGAAAGAAATAGCTGAATAATGCGATGTGCGTTTGGGTTTCGTCCTGGGTGACGTATTGCAATTTAGATAACTTGATAGACCTTACTCTTATATTTGATATTATTATTATAGGTGGAGATTTTATAGATGTATATTTTAAGATTGATAGTGTATAGCTTTCGTTCTTTATTACCTGGGATGGATATTTCTATATTTTGTTTGACTATTTCAGGTATGGGGTACACGAAGTGTACGGGGTATACGATACCTGCATGGCACACATTTAATAAGGATACGTCGGCAGGTAGGAACTCTCCCTCACATAAGATATCCCCTTTATGTTAGGGAAGCATACGAAGGCGAGACTAAGTGCTAGACGTCATCTTCTCGGAACAGTGACTGTGATATTGCATACTGGGTATGGTGACAGTGGGAGCACTTAAAAGAGTCGTCTTGACCGAGTCAGGATGAAGTTGCCATGTGTTATAGCCCGAGCGACCGAAGTGGTTATCCCATGGCCACTTTATCTATTTACATATAGCCGGATTATGGGTCTGACTCGTCGAACAGGGCGCGAGCTTATTGGAAGATCCAAGGCATATCGCAAGGCAAGTCAATCACAGGGTGATTGGACTTGGGTCCGTACGGTTTAACCTTAATGCCGCCACCAAAACCGTCACCATTCAAATTTCCTCTCTCGTGCTTCATTTCATTCTCTTACTGCCTAAAGAAAGTCTTTTTATGTGGCCGATATTTCGTTGGAGCTCACTATATTTTTTGGTTTTGTGCAATTGAAGCCGTTATGCGGACATATGATTTTTGGTTCAAGATGAAGATTGCAATATTGTAGTGACTACACGAAAAAAATCCATTTGTGTTCTTTAAGAAAGTTTGAAGCATATACGTCGACAAAGTGTTCGTTAACAGTCGATTCTTGACCTTAAGGACAATGTCAATTTTGAGAGAGAGGTATTGTTAGATAGCTCTTGTGAGAAGTTTGTTAAATAGTTAGTTAAAAAACTTGATTAGTTTGTTATGAAGTTTGTTAGGATGTAATTAGTTGAGCTCTATAAATAGATATTCTATGTAATAGAAAGATGTGTTGAATGCAGAATGAAAAAATGAATTCTCTCTTTTACTAATTATATATTTTCTACTTGTCTTTTTTCCCTATTAAAAATTTCTTTCTATTCAATTTTTGTTTTTGTTCTTCAATTGTATCCCAAATTTTCTCCAAATCAAACCCTAGATTGAAAAAATACCTAAAATACGAAGGTGAGTGATCAAGCGCATCATAAGGTGACCGATCTAATCGATCAGATCAGGTATTTCGGTAAACCTTTAGAGTAGATATATGTATTTTCGCTGTACTTGATTGCTTATTATGTATCTACGTCATCTAAAATTTATAATTAGATTAACCAAACTGCTTTGAGAATTCATGTTTGTTCTTACGGCATTGCGGCTAGGGTTTCTTCCTAAGAATAAGGAGAAATCTATATTTAGAAGCAACTAAACAGTGAACATAAAGATAATATTGTTATCATAGTTGAAAAATAATTTTGTTAACAAAATGACTAAGTTTTGAATGAAAGGTCGAATGCAGCAAAATTGATTAACTTAAAAAGTTGAAGAAATATGAAAATATTGATATATAAAGGAGTTTTTGAAAAATATAAGATACTTTGAGGAGCAATATAAAAATAAAAATAAAAAAATCTCTTCATATATGTTTGTACCTGTTTGAGGACATGACCTCTCATGGCAAAATTCATTTGATATCACATGGCAGCATCCCATCTTCAACTTCAAAATAGTAGCAATATGTCATCTAATAGAACTTATCTAATGATTCACCCAAACATTTAATCCAAAATAGCAAAACATAAATGTTGAACAGTGAAAGATATGGGCAATTTTTCCTACAAACAAGAGGTATCTTTTTGTGTGTGGTCCATAGATTTAAAAAAAATCTCAATTTTTGGTTTCTTTTTATAAAAAACATGTGTGAACTGTTGCCTTCCGCAGCTTCCATTATTATTTCCTTTCATGACAAATGATTGCAGGCAAAATAAGGAAGCCCCTTCATTAACAATTAGCCATGACCCACCTTTTGAAAAAATTGCATGTACTCTTTTCTCTCCTAATTAATTTAAGTGTTGTGTGATGCCCAAATTTTTGGCTTGTTTCACATCCTCCACATTCAACTCTAGATATGTCTATCATTTATGTAATTTTTAAGGAATTACCCAAGTTTTTGATTTTAATAAAGAGATATGTTAATATTTAATAGCAATAGGAAATTTGCATTTATAAACTTTTTTTGGTTAGGTAAGAATAGGGCGAGAAACTCTACTTTATAAGATAAAATAAAATAAAATAAAGTTTACAAAACAACTTCAGATATGTGAGAAGGTGGGCTTAGAAGAGGTGAGCTTGTGTTTACAATTTATTGGAACATAACAATATTTAGCTGTTTTTGTTGTTGATAAGTCTTGATTCTAAAAATTATGAATTCAAATTGCAAAAATAGTCTATCATCATAAAATAAAATTATAGTAAACAGAAATAATTTTTCCTGCCCTAGATCTTTGTTAGGCTACCGACCAAGTCTAGTAAAGTACATGAGTGCCAAAGACCTTTTTTATCATCAAAACATAGCCCATGTCATCATTGGAGATAGAGCATACACAGTTTGCAATCCAGGCATTTATATGATTAATGCTAAGGTTGATGACATGGAAAATGCATTATGTGTGAAATCTTACTGTTTTTAGTCTAGTGCATGTTTGTTTGGATGAAATTATTTTTAAGTGATTATTTGTCATAATTTCTTATAAGTGATTATTTCTGAAGAAAGCGAAAAAATCACACATAAGTTGTTTAGTGTTTGGATGATTTTATATAAAAAGTAATTATAAGTAGATGGTGTATTTGGATGAAAAGATAGGAAAGTGATTATTGAGTATAAAATTACCAAAGGGACGTATCATTAATGCCATCTTAAAATTTAGATGAAAAGACAATGGGTATTATGGTATATTACTTTGTCAACTCTACTATTCCATAATCAATTATAAAATAAGTTATGAATTCTTAGCTTATTTTTATGTGGGAAAATATGTAATTTTAAAGCTAGTCATAGTGGGACCCATGGTAAAGTAATCACATATTGAATAGTAAAAAATAGATCCAAACACCCTATCTACTTGGGCCTGTGTTGATGTGATTTTTAATTGCTTATTAACAGAAAATAAACCAATTCAAACATGCACTGGGTTAGGCCACAAGTACTTGTACCTTATAAGACTTTATTATATGCTAAAGAGAGTTTGACGATTTCTCTTGACCATTTCTCATTAATCCATAAAAATATAAGTTTTTTTTATATGTGGTTTGATTCCTAATGGTGTGCATATGAACATATAATGTACGGCATCAGGAAAGTATGGTTAACTTATACGGTTCTGTCGTTGACGTGATAAGAGATACACTGTCAGCATGAACATAAGCGTTCGTTCATTTGATATGGATCATGGTCTTGATGCAAATTTCGCTATGTAAAACTAAACGTGTAACATTAACCGCCAAGAGATTGGACTTTTCTTTTCTTTTCCCCCCTCATTTCTAAGGGTTTGGTGTATGTATGTGGATGGCTAGACATATGGAGTGTTCTATCCGGTATGCTCGGTATTTCTGTCGATTGTACAATCTTAGTATCTTTATTTCTTTGTTTTTATTTTTATCCTCAAAATCTAAATAGAAAAATTTGAGATTGTGGTAGCTATACATTATTTAATGGTACTAAACTCACATGGAGATTGAAAATATCAGGAGGAGAAAAATGAGTGGATAAAAATGGAGGAAAAGGTTTGGAAAATGACCAAACCTCAGGGTGGGGCCCCATGGTCAATGAGACTGTAGTCTTATTGTTGCAAAGTTTTGTCTTGTTATGAGAAATGTTTGGTTGTTTGGTTGTTCCTTTGTTTTAGTGCTTGGCTCCTAGCGTGGGTTTGGCTCTATCTCATTGGTGGTGGATCCAGCTGGGGAGTTGTTGATTAAAAAATATGGAGAAAAGTGTATAGTTGTTTTCAGGGGAATTTCACATAAACGAGAGGGTTTCGCATAATTTCCCACTGTCATCCTAAACATTTTACCTATCACAACACCTCCAATGTTACCTTCTGTTAAATCCAACCCTCCTGAGACCCCCTCCCGTTAAATCTACAATTTTTTATAATTTTTTCTATTTTTTAATACCTAAATTACCCTTCTTCCCCCTTTCAAATTAAAACCTCTTGTATTCAAAACCCATACACGCGGCAGAGACGAGGGATCGGCTTGAACTCCTCGGGGGTCGCCGGCGGCCAAGACTACGAGTCTTAGTAGCCGAGGTAGACAGCGTATCCGAGATTGTTGGGTTTCAGATTAAAACCTCTTATCTTCAAAACCCATTCACAAATTTTAATCTTGATTTTATATTTTGGGGCTCTTGATTTATTTTTGTTTTTTGATAATTTTCTTTTATTTTGATGTTGTAGCATCTATGAAAGGGTCACAAGATTATTGGGTTTCAGGTGGTGGCAACGGGGAGCTGTTCAGTCGTCAGGCCTCGACGTCTCCGACGAGGCCGGGCCCTTCATCCAATACTGCAACTCACCGTCTTCATCAAATGTTTCAGTTCGGAAAAAGGTGGAATCTTTTTTCATCAGTTTTTGTAACGCCCCATGCTCCAGTACAAATGGTATTGTCCGCTCTGACCGAAACCGCACGGTCTTGCCTTTTAGAGCGAACCGGACCCGACCAGGGGCCACTTCCCAAGGAGGTCGCCCATCCCAAGACTTCCCTGGTCCGAGCACGCTTAACTAAATTACCCATCTTTGAACAATGGTTCGTCCTCGAACCAAATTACCCTTCTTCCCCCTTTCAAATTAAAACCTCTTGTCTTCAAAACCCATACACGCGGCAAAAATGAGTGATCGGCTTGAACTCCTCGGGGTTGCCAGCGGCCAAGACTACGAGATAGCGTACCCGAGGTAGATAGCGTACCCGAGATTGTTGGGTTTCAAATTAAAACCTCTTATCTTCAAAACCCATTCATAAATTTTAATCTTGATTTTATATTTTGGGGCTCTTGATTTAGTTTTGTTTTTTGATAATTTTCTTTTTTGGGTGTTGTAGCGCCTCTATGAAAAGGTCACAAGATTATTGGGTTTCAGGTGGCGGCAGCGGGGAGCTGCTCAGTAGTCAGGCCTCGACGTCTCCGGCGAGGCCGGGCTCTTAATCCAATACTGCAACTCACCGTCTTCATCAAATGTTTCAGTTCGGAAAAATGTGGAAATTTTTTCATCAGTTTTTGTAACGCCCCATGCTTCAGTATAAATGGTATTGTCCGCTCTGGCCAAAACCGCACGATCTTGCCTTTTAGAGCAAATCGGACCCGACCAGGGGCCACATCCTAAGGAGGTCGCCCATCCCAAGACTTCTCTGGTTCGAGCACGCTTAACTACAGATTTCTCAAACTCATGTGGTTCCGATTCACTTAAAAAGCGCCTCTGTAATTAAGAGATGTATCATTATATTTATAATGCAGTTCGGCTCTTTCAAATGTGTTCCGAAAGTTTCCCATTGTTCTAAAGTAAGTCCCACGGACTCAAGAGATGGTCCCCATGGATTCAAGAGGTGGCCCCCGTCCCCTTGGCATGATAATTGGCGTGGCACCTCATTCCATGTGGCATTTTGCTCCGTGAGTAAGAACCGGGTCCCGACATTCTCCCCACCTTTGAACAATGGTTCGTTCTCGAACCACAAACCTACTACTGAAGAACCTGCATGGGCCATCATAAATGTAACGCCCCATGCTCCAATACAGATGGTATTGTCCGCTCTGACCGAAACCGTACGGTTTTGCCCTTTAGAGCTAACCGGACCCGACCAGGGGCCACTTCACACGAGATCACCCATCCCAAGACTTCTCTGGCCCGAGCACGCTTAACTACGGAGTTCTCAAGCTCTTGTAGTGCCGATTCACTTAAAATGCGCCTCTGTAATTAAAGTTGGTATCATTACATTTATAATGCAGTTCGGTCCTCTTTCAGAATGTATTCCGAAAATTCCCCATTGTTTTACAGTGGGTCCCACGGACTCAAGAGGTGATCCCTACGGATTCAAGAGGTGGCCCCCGCCCCTTGGCATGACAATTGGCGTTGCACTTTGTTCCATGTGGCCCTTTGTTCCGTGAGCAAGAACCGGGTCCCGGCAGTTTTCATCTCGTCTTGGTGGTTGCAAAGCTTATGGTGGTGGTTGTGATGTTTGAGATGATGGCTGTGGTGTTTGGGATGGTGGTCATGATGGAGGAAATGCTTTTTAAGAGAATTGATTGTGAGTGAATAGTGTTTGTAGGATGTGACTAGTATATGCTCAAGATGTTTGTGAAAATTACTGTGAAGGATTTGGAGATGGTTGTAGTGGTGGTGAGTAAGGATATGTTGGATTTGGAGAGGGTAACTGTGCATCCATTACTTGGACCGTATCCTCTCCCGACCTCGTCATCCCTTGCACCTCTTCCACCTCGATCCCCGACCTCATCACCTTCAACGTCATGATCTCCGGATAATGCAACGACTCCCATGACCCCCTCTCCACCCTTACCTTATTCCTTCCCATGCTCGTTGAGTTATTATGTATCAAATAAATTTTTCTATATATCAAATTAATTTAGTTTTTGTTTTCATAAAATTATATTAATGAACGAGGCTTGTAATTTATTTATATAAATGCTTGAATGGTGATGATGATGGTGTTTTGTTGTAACAAATTTATGTTAATGAATAGTATTTGGAATGTGTTTGTATAAATGTTAAATTGTGATAATGTTAGATTGTGTTTGTATGAAGTGCCCTTTTAAATGGTTGTAGAGTGTTTTTCGTCACTCTATTGAGATAGGAATACGCGCGCTTGTAAGGCATATACAGATTCTCCCTGCCTAAGATAGGTTGGGGTTTATTGATTGTGGAGATTCGAATCTCCGGCAGCCACGGACTAAGCTGCCGTTAATTACCCCTCGTCTTTGGAGCGAGAGAACCATCGATTGATGGGTCAAAATGGTCATGCGAACTCAATGTGCAGTGTGCGTGTGTTGTGTTTTGAAGGGGTCTTGGACGTATCGGGAGCCTCGTAGAGTTTACGGGGTCCCGCTACCCGGATAGCGGGCTAGGGGTCAAGAGGGTTTATTTCCCCAATCAGAGCAAAGCTCTGTTCAAATTTCAAGATTTGAAATGAAGCGACGCTTCTTTTTCCTAATAAGAGCAAAGCTCTATATTAAAAATCTAAAATAAAAATTGAAGCAACGCTTCAGATTCTGCACGCTGCGCGCCACGTGTCAAAAGCAGACATGCAAGCACCAGGAGCGCTGCGCCCTAGGCAGCGCACCCCCAATAAGAGCAAAGCTCTGCTCCAAAATTCAAAATTTAAATTGAAGTAACGTTTCAGATCCAGCGCTTTGCGCTGTGCGCCACATGTCAAACACGGACGCGCTAACGCAGTTGCGCTGCGCTCTACGCTGCGTGCCACGTGTCAAACATGGGCGCGCTAGCGCAGTTGCGCTGCGCGCCACGTGTCGAGCGTAGGTGTGCTAGCGCAAGGTGCGCCAGCGCTGGAATTAAAAATTCCCCACCGTCAGATCAAAAGATCTATTAATAATGAATTATTAATTAATCAGAACCAAAATTCTGTTATGGAAAGATCTTTCCAATCTTGTTAAAAACAAGAAGATTATTTTCTGTAAAACAGAAGCCTTAGGATCAAAGATCCAACGGTGGGAAATATTCCCAAATCAATCAGAGAAAGATCTCTTAAAACTGATTTAACAAATCATTTGGTCCTATATAAAGGACCCTAGACTTCAAGTCTAAAGGAGACAGATACAAAGACACATACAGAAAAAGAGAGAAAAAACCCTCTGCAAAAAAGAGCAAACTCTTAAGAAAAAGAAGATTTTTCTTCATCTTAAAGGTAAAGAACTATGTTCTTGAATAACAGAGATGAATCCATCTCATAAAAAAGAAGAACCATCTTCTAAAAAGATCTTAGGTCTATAAAAAGACCAAGATCTTTTGATTTAAAAGAAAAGATCAAAAAGATCTAATCATAAAAAGACTAAAAATAGTATTTTACTTCATTCACGGATCTTTTGATATATAAAGGCAGAGCCTTTTATA
The DNA here is from genome assembly GCA_030015575.1 of Agapanthus africanus. Taxonomy (NCBI): domain Eukaryota; kingdom Viridiplantae; phylum Streptophyta; class Magnoliopsida; order Asparagales; family Amaryllidaceae; genus Agapanthus; species Agapanthus africanus. The sequence goes on from JASDDO010000014.1 coordinate 114,753,676, forward strand.
AAAAACAAGAACTTTTGTTCTTTGATCTTGAGGCAAAGCCTCATTTGAAGAACATAAATTTGTTCTTTGATCTTAAAATTGATCAGAAGCGCCTTGCGCTATTAAAAAGTGCCTTGCACTCATGAACTGCGCCCTTGCGCTCCTTGGACCGGCGCTCAGCGCCAAAACCTGCCACGTGTCAACCAGAGACACAATCTGCGCTTTGCGCTTCTAAAAACAGAGTACTGCGCTCATGGGCTGGCATTCAGCGCCAAGCGCGCCACGTGTCACTCACTGGTGCGCCAACAGACTAGCGCAACGCGCTCATACACTAAAAGTGCAATGCGCCAATAAACTAGCGCTCAGCGCTAAGCGAGACACGTGTCATCCTCGTGTGCGCTATCCAACAGAAGCGCAATGCGCTCTTTCTTTGGCGCAAATCGCCTGACGCGCCACGTGGCGCACTGTCAGAACATACTTTGTTCTGATAAATGTTATGCATTATTAAAAGGGCCGAGCTCAGATGAAGGCTCAATAGCCAGAACAATAAAATGTTCAACTCATATCAACTGAGCCCATATGTTCATAAACCTGCAAACAGACTTTAGTACCAAATTGGACTATAGATCTCCCAACCAACATTAGTTCAAGGGTACATCTCTAAACTCCTCTGATATTTGTCATTGTAATCCTTCAACGTCTTCAGAAAGGTGACGGGTCCCGACAACCATGCGTTCCACGGACTATGATGTCCTTAAACTGGACCGTGTGGTCTTTAAACTCATGGACTATGATGTCCTTAACCTTGACCGTGATGTCTTAAAACTAACATTGGACTGTTGAGTCCTTAAACCCACGGATTATGATGTCCTTAACCTTGACTGTGAGGTATTTAAACTCATGGACTATGATGTCCTTAATCTTGACCGTGATGTCTTAAAACTAACATTGGACTATGGAGTCCTTAAACTCACGGACTATGATATCCTTAATCTTGACTGTGAGGTCTTTAAACTCATGGACTATGATGTCCTTAACCTTGACTGTGAGGTCTTTAAACTCATGGACTATGATGTCATTAACCTTGACCGGGATGTCTTTAAACTAACATTGGACCACCATGTCTTTAAACTGGTAATCGACCGAAATGTCCCTAAACTAAACAATAGAGCTCAAATGCTCTTTTGTTGGATCTAAATGATCCTGCAAAGTTGATCTTAGTCTAGAAATTAGACTAACGTATCCTTAACAAATGTTTAAGTTGATCTTAGTCTTAAATGAGGCTAACGTATCCTTAAACCAAACCCCCAAATCCAAATCTAAGAAGATACGGATTTGGACTAATCCACATCCTACGGGCGACAACATAAATTAGTCTCCGTATACAATCCACGGGAAACCACAAACAAAACAAACACCCACGACACGAAGTGACCATATGGAGAAGGAGAAAGTTGTTACCGCGATGCGGTAGCGTACTTAACTGCAGGGGCTTGCGCCTGCAGGGAAGAGCGTCCCCACAATCAAAAACCCCTCAGACGAGGGGGAATCTGACGAAATCTGCTACATCGGCCGTATCCGTTTAAACCTTCGATACATGGTGCCATAAATCAACTTGGCATCTTCAGAGAGGTGGACGGATAGCACCAATTAGCATCTGTCCCGAATTTCAGGCAAGACGTACATCGCGTCTGCGTCTTTCGGAGGGGAACAGGGTTAGCAGCCCCCTTACTGAGTGCGGGGCAGCACCTCGTTAGAAATTTTTTCTAACGGGAAATGTGTTTTGAATGTGAAGCGTGTAGGAAAAAGAGGGGTAAGGAGCGTCCTAAGGTTGCATGCGTGGTGCGTGGACACCGGGCGCCCGTGGTTCACGTGTATGGCGCGTGAGCGCCAGGCGTCTGCGGGTCACACACCCTGCATGTGGGCGATGGGTGCCCGCGGGTCACGCGTCCTGCATGTGGATGTCGGGCGCCAGTGAGTCCCGTGCTCGCCACGCGGCTGCTGGGTGCTAGCGGAAAAAGGAGCTTAGCCCCTGAACTGGGGATTGAACTCCCGAGAGAATTTCGAATTAAACTCCTAGAAGAAAAAGAATTTTTATTTGGAGTTAAACTCCTAAAAGATCCGTATTTTAGGATTAAACTCCATTGAGAATTTAGATCTTAGAGTTGAACTCCTCAAATATTGGTCTGGAGTTAAACTCCTGAAGAAGAAATTTTTTTCTTGGAGTTAAACTCCCAAAAGATTTTCGGGGATGATGAAAGGGAGCCTCTTTTTTCTCCCTTGAGCCATGTATACTCTCTTAAGCCTTGGATCTTCCCAAAATGGGATTTTTGAAGACGGATCTTCTTCTTTCTCCTCTCTGTTGGTTGGATCTTGAAGAAAAAAGGAGGGTGAGATTTAAAATCTCTATTTTACATATTTGATGGTAGATTTGAACTCCCCTTCGAAGGTTTTATGGTGAAAAACTTTACTTTTTTGGGAAAAGAAGAGTTAAACTTTTGATTTAATTCAAGAAAAATAAAGAAGGTTTAGAACCTTGAGGAAGGAGAAGGAGGCACAGAACCCTAATATTTTTTAGAGGAATGAATTCTTCTTTTCATTTCATCATAATGTTGCCTTATATAGGTTTACAAGTTTATATATAACCTCTTGAACTTTACAAAATGGCATTTTGTCTATCTCATGCCTTATATGCTTATTTCTTTTTGCGCATGAGCTATGAGCTTTACAAAAATTTGGATTTATGCTCATTTATTTTACATTCATGCATAAAAATTATATCAAACTTATTTATTACATAATTTTCTTCTTGGCATGAGAGAGGCCGATCTCTTTATGTTCGAGCTCAATCTGGGCATGGGCCCACTTGACCTGGATTTGGACCCGCTTGCTTAGACTTGGATTTGAGCTTGGGCCCAATTGACCTGTTGCTCTCGACCATAGAGTGTAATTTTTGACCCCAACAAAGATGATTGGAATATAAAACATGATTTGTAAGTGCTTTTTGAGCCGACGATCTCTTGAGCTCCGGCAATGGTGATGCGGTGCTTAACATATACGACGACTCATGGCCTTGTTTCAAGCACGTCATCCTGATCAAGATCCCACTATTAGAGACGATGAGGCAACCGTCAAGATTCATTACATTGGTGATAAGGCAACGATCAATCTCTCCCTTTGTTTTCATATTTGGATGCTTTTTTATAAACTGGTTCTTTAAATGGATATTTTGACATGCTTTTTCCATTGATTTAGAAATTGGGCGTTTTTTTTATATTGTTACTTCAAATTGATATTTACAGCAAATCAAATAATTTCTTTCACCCCTCTCTAGTATTTATACAAACGCGTTCCAAAGAAAATTATCTCCAAAATTTATACAAACACATTCCTTACATACAAACAAAAACTCTTTCAAGTATTTATACAAACATTCCAAACACCATTAGCTCCAAAATCTATACAAACATATTCCAAACAAATTAAAATCCCTCGTCTCGTCCGCGATATAAATCATCGCGTTGTAAGTCTCCATGTTATGACATATGACAAAACCCGTGTCAGAGCTTGATCCAATCAAAAAACCTAAGAGCTAAATACCCAAGTTTGAAGCAACGAGATAGCACTCATCTCCTCCAAACCTCGTTCCACGGGCATTCGTGTGTTCTTCGCATGTAAAATCCCTGTGATCTTATGAATAATTGGGCTAACATTTTCTTTTGGAATAGTTGAGCTCTCTTGGGTATTTTGACAAACAGTTGATATGCAGACTTGGTTACTTGATCAAAGCACACTCATTTCCACAAACACCTTCAGCACATCCTATAAACACCACAGACTCGCCATCAATTCTCTAATAGAAACAATGGAAAATTGTTGATCAACAACAAGAAAAGAAAACATCAATTTAAACAAAATGAAAATGGAAGACAACATAAAAGTGAGGCTCAGATTCTCCTTATTCTTGCCATGTATATATATGAGATAATACCTCACAAATACATGAGATTGAGATAACAAATTGGCTTAAATTATAAAGTAGTATGATGATGCTCAATATCGGCAATCTCCAGGATCAAGACACGTGGCAGATGACGTGTCCCAAGACTCAGAAGAAAGGGCCCACGGGGGCCGACCAGGCCACCCTACGCCCGACCTGCAAGCACAAGCTAGCCCTCCTCGGGGCTCCCTGCGAATTAGCCTCCTCGGCCCCTCAGCTCGCCTCGAGCTGCCATAGGACCAAGACTCCTCGGCCTCCTCGCTCGTCCTCGAGCTCCCGCCGAGGCCGTCTTCCTCGGCCCTCCGACCGACTCCACCACTCACAGGCGTAACCGCCGCTCCGTGAATCTCGACATGCGCGGACTTTACGCCAGCAACGTCCCACGTTCCACGCCATCACGATCCCCATTAATGGACGATCCGCTCTCTACGCGGGGGTGACGTCGGGAGCGTAACCGCCGGCGAGATTCTCGCGCCTGCTGCTGCGTACCGCCACCGTTATATAAACCCCCATCACAGAGGGGTCAAGTAAGCCATTCTTTACTCTTCTAAGCCGTTACTCTGCTCGGATCCCATCACTAACTTGATCGTCGGAGGGTCCTTGGTGGTACCAAACCACCCCGGGACTTCTTTGCAGGTACTCGGCACCAAACTCCTCATTCCACTTCTTCCTCCAAAACCCATTGAGACTCACACGCAACAGGAGATAATCAAAAAAGTCCATCGGGAGATCAACGGGAGACAACATCTGACGGAGACCCGAAAAGGACCTCCATCATAATGAGATTTGAATCAAATAGGCACTCCCCTTACATATGATGTTTTGATCCGTATCAAAAACTATAGCAGCTAAATATACTCAATATATACATGCAAAAAAAACTACAAACTTGATTTTTCCTTCAATTTTTGATGGTAATTAACAAAAGAATAACCCCATCTCAAAGAAAAGAAAATTTTTAAACTTTATACAAAGCCCAAAAAAAGGGAAAAAATTATATATGAAAATTAATAATCAAGAAAATTTTCTCCAACAAATTAGCATGATCACGAAAAGGTGGTTATATCATTCAAATTATCTCGCTATTGCTGTAGAAGAGATTATTTTGAAAAAAATGAGAGAGGAAAAGAAGGAGGGAGTGGAGACGGAGGAGAGAGAGATAGACGTGAAGAGAAAAGAGAGAGAAAAAGGAGTGGAGATGGAGAAGCCGAGATCAACGCTGATGCCGCCGCCGTTGTTGTTGAGCTACTCTTCTTCTGCTGCTGCTTCTCTTCTTTTTCTTTCCTTTTAGTAATAAATTAGATGGAAAAGGATGAAAGGGTATTTTGGTCATTTGATATTAGATTTAACGGGAGGGGGTCCCAGGAGGTCAGATTTAACAGGAGGTAACGTTGAAGGAGTGCTGTGATAGGAAAAAAGTTTAGTGTGGCAGTGGGAACATATGCTAAAACTCATGGTGGTTTTAATGAAATCTCTCTTGTTTTAATGAACTTTCGATTCTTAATAAAAGAGTTCACTATTTTAATCTCTGTATATTCCCCAAAAAGAGATTTTAAAAAACCATAGAATTTTAAAAATGACATTGTACCGACAATATTGAGTTTTCTAAACCGCGGTTTTATCCAGTTAGCAAATTCAACTCCAAATACTAATTTTACTATATTTGGTATTCATTTTGGAGTTGAGGTTCCTACAGTTATCTCAGTTTTAAAATTGACATAACTGTCGTTATCTAAACTCCAATATGATCTAAGTTTCCAATGTACCCCGTTATTTCAAAACATCTCTTATACTATAACTAGAGTTTATTTTTAAATGGAGTTTGATGCTTGTTCAGTTGATAAAACTGCACATTTGTATTACATTTTTCCTACCATTTTTATATTAAAAAAGGACTTTAATATGATATATTATACATATGAGGGTTTATGTGTAAAAACATTATTTTCCATGTGTTAATATATTTTTATTATCATTTGGTAGGAAAATGTATGCAAATAAATTTATTGACCAAATCCTAGTAGAACTAAGTCTACTAAATATTATTTGAGATTATTGTGCAGAATTTTCCAAGTTGTTATGCAGAATTTATCAAACAAATCAATTTGTTGAAGAAAACTTGCCAAATTAAGAAGCAAAACTTGGAGACCAAGTCTGGAAGCAACCGAGAGAAGATTTCTGAATTCTAAAGGTGCCTAGGATTGCCACATGTCACGAGAAGAAAGCCCAAGAAATTTGATCGAGAGATCCTCACCTTCAAGCGCGGATTCGCGGCCAAATACCCCCTTGGGCCGCGGATCCGCCGCAATATTATGGAGTTGGAAAGAAATTTTTTGGGGCATGATTCTCTTCTATATTTTACCAACTTTTGAAGCAAAAGATTCTGGCTTTGCACTATAAAAAGGCACCGAGAGCCTCTTGGAAAAGCTATCAAGCCGAAGAGATCACGAAACCCCAGACGCTCACGCATCCAGGCTGATCATCAACTGTTCGTCTACCTCCTTGGAAGAGATCGAGAAGCAAACTAGTCTTTGTAATCATTTTCTAAGGAATCAAAGTGTAGATTGTTCAAGTTGATTAATAAAGGTAGTTGTTTTATTTAATTCTTTTGCATTTTACATTATGTTTTCCCTCTCTATCTTTTCATCTTCTTTTCCCAACATGCGCGAGTAATTCTCCGCTTGTTAGGATTCGTAGGATTAGGGTAGGCTAATGGACGATGAAAATAATTAAACCCTTTTTAAGTCCTATAAAGTTTAGGAACTTTATCAAAAGAATCATTAACATCCTAATCGGGCGCGCTAGCAATTCTTTGCTAGTTCCGACCGCGATTAGAGATTAGATTAATGATTGTTTTGGTAAAGGCTAGATATGAACGGAGTTCCGTGTCGAGATAAGGGTTAAGAGTGGGATTCCTTTTCCCTCCAGAAACCCTAATCTACACGCATCACCGTCGTTCTAGTTCTAAATCTATTAATGGATAAAAAGGGTAACTTTTAATTAATCGTCCTTAACTACTAAATCCTAACGAACTCTACAAGCCCTCTTATTATATTAATTACATCTTTAAAATAATCTAGATCTATATTTTACATTCTTGTTTAACGTGGATCTAGAAACCACTCTATAAAATTCTTTATCCCTCCTCTCTTTTTCAACACATCTAAAGTAAGAATAAAAGATTCAACGTTTCCCTGAGGACGACCCGTACTCATCTCGGTCTAGCTACACGCGACACCGTTATTGATTGCGGTTAAACTACAAAACACACTTTTTCGTATCAATCAAATGGCGCCGTTGCCGGGGATACGTGCGTAATTTTTTATTCTTACTATTTGTGTTGAATTCTTAGACGATTCATATCATTATTAAAACAAAACTGCAAATTGCATATTTAACGATTTGTGTGTTAATTTTGCGAGGGAATCTGGAGTCACGGACTTGAGTGAACAGGAGATCTAGGGTTTCACACTTCTCTGGTAAGATTCTCAACTCCTTCTCTCTCTTCTCAAATCCAATAAAATCTATTTTCTGCAGGATTCTTTGCAAAATAGCGCCGCTCAAAAATCTTTTTGCAAAAGTTTTGTGATTGGTTTTGTTTTGCATATTTTAATACGGACTTTAAGGGGCAAAGACCAAATCAAGATTAGGTGGGGATTTCATCACCCTTCCTAAGCCCCACAAATCACAAACTGAGCATATAGATCAACCCTTCATTAATTTAAAAAATATCTAGACCAGACTTTAAGGACTGTCGCGCTCAATAAGGACAGAGGAAGGTCGTGGGTAATCTATCGTTTATCCGCATTACTTTTGTATTGCCTAGGCAAGTGTGTCAAAGGCTAGTGGTTTTTAATTAGGCCCACGACGTGGTTCCTTCCCACTTACCTGGCACTTACCTGGCTACAAGGGTAGTACGGAGGCGGTAGAATATTGATCCTGCAGCTTGTCCTTTGGAAGTCTAGGAGCGGTCTAGAGACTGGACCTAGGTGACCTCAGTTCTAGGGTTGCTTGTGCATCTTAGGATGATTTGTCTTGAGTCCACTTTTTCAAAAACAAACCAATTATTTTCTCCCCTTTTTACTCCTTCCCCCTTCTTCTATTCTTATAATGGGTAACCTAAACAGAAGAACACTTGCCGAGCTTTGCTGTCCACAACCAGATATCTCTTGTTTTCGAAATCCCTTCGGTATACCGTCCGGCTCTTCCATGTCCTTAAGAGATCATATAGAACAAGCAGGAAGAAACAGTTGGCCACCTCAGTCTAGGTCTTATCAACCGTATCCTAATCCTACACCTGTTGATACCCAGAGTGAGGAAGCCCCTAGACGAATGTCCATTGCTGAGCACATAGCTAGGTCTAGAGGCCAAAGTTTCAACACGGACCAATATCAACCATCACCACCACTGTCCGGAGAAGAGTTTGATATGCGGTTTGTATATAGCCAACCAACCAACCCATATCAATATTCTTCTTATCATAATATTAATCCTACTCCTACCCAAGTTCCGCAACCATTCTGTTCCTATCCATCCAATCCGACTTTTCCACCTACTCTAAACAGTTCTTCTAATCAGTCATTTGGGAGTTTTAATTATCCACAGGAATTTCAATCTTATACTGAAACCCCTTATCAACCCAAGACTAGTCTGGAGCAGACATTAGAAAAATTTATGGAACTGACGAATCAAATTATGAAGGATTTGGATAGTAAGACAGAACTGTACACCCTTCCTAATCAAACCTCCCCATTCCAAACTGAAATCCACAACTCCAGTTTCATAAATTCATCAAGTACAATGTCTGATAAGTTGTGTGACTTTGTAGTGTTTGATTTACCCAACTGTGAAGGGTCCATTTCAAGTGAAACCATACCCAACCCTTGTGATCTCTACACCTCCACTCTTGAACCAAAACTGATTGAAAGTCATACTTTTGATAAGGTGTTTGAGAATTTTAACCTTCACTTGAATGAGGTGATTGACATTGGGGATACATTAATTGATGAACCCAAAATTTTGGATAATTTTGTCCCACCAATTCATCAAATCCTTTCACTTCCTTGTGGTCATCATCTTGAGCCTTTAATTCTTCCCGAACCCCAAATATGTCTTGAAGTTGATGATAATGGTATACCCAAAGATCAGACCGAAATACAGCCTCCATCTTCCACATCTGGTTCAGCAACACTCGACACACCAATTTATTTACCCATTTCACCTTCTATTTTCTCCGGTTCTTCTTCTTCTGTTCCTATAGTTTAAGTGAGTTTTGATGAATCACAATCCGTTAATTCAAGTTCAATAATACCAGAAATTCAACTTGATTTGGATATTTTTAAAAATAAGGTAGATAAGTTTTTCGAGTCCTCTACCTCAATGATTTTTGATGAATCAAGTAGAATAAATTCTGGCACAAAACTCTTTGACAGAAAAATGTTCAATCACACCATTGATAAAAGTTTTGAAGAACTTTTTGCTGACGAACTTGAATTTTTAAACAATACGGATTTTGTGATTGATCAATCTCCACCTATAGAGGTTGAACCATCACCATTCCTTCTTTCTAATCATTCACATTCATCCTCATTCTTTCTTTTCTCTAATTTCAAACCCTTTCCAGACTACCTCTTATCCCTTCCCCATTTTTTCTTGACTCGATACAACACATTCTTCCACCAACCTATACGATATACTGATAAAATCTTTGAATGGTTGGTGTTAACTTTTGGTCTTTGTAAAGTCTTATTTCGACCAAATGACTCACCCTCTCTTAAAATGCTTCATATTGTCTAACTCATGTTTGAGGGGGGGGTATATTTTTGGCTCTTGAACATAACTTTTGTCCTCAAATTTGTGAGCCAAAAATAAGTTTGGGGAGCATTTTCACTCTCATATATTCTTGCCCCCATTAATAATTTCCTCCCAAGCTTACAGGTTTTTATGATCCAGCAGATAGCAACAATGAGGACACTGTTGAAAACAAGTTTGGGGGAGGTTTGTGCTTATTTACACATCAATTTGCATCATATTTTGCATAAGCACAACATTTTCAAAAATTTTAAAAAAAAAATTCTTTTATAACAAAAGAGTAGAAAGTGAAAAATTGCATCCAAAAGATAGGAATAGTTTAAGAAAACCAAGAAAATTAGAAGTTTTCTTAAACGAACTGGTAATAAGTAGTTATGAGCTGTTGTCCCAAGGGTTAGTAAAATGAAGGAAGTCACTAATCTGAGGATAAAAATAAATCTGAAAAATAGTTTCTATTCTGGAAGCCAAACATTTGAATGTTGATACCCTACTATATGCACTTACACACGTCTTGAAACTCGGGATAGTAGAAGATACCTTGAAATGCTCTTGTCTAAAAGCCAAAGTATGAAGGAAATGAAAAAAATGAAGAAAATATAAAAATGGTGAAAAGAAAAAATGAACACTGGTTTTGTTATCGCCAAGGCAGCAATAAAAAAATATAGCGAGGGTGCTTCATCACCTAGTGCCCTAAGGCCAACTGATCTGGGAGTCACTGCTAAGCCTTAGGTGGTGCAAGACGAGGAAAATATTATCACCTAATCAGCAAGCACATGAGTAATCGGTTGGTTAGTACCTCAAGAAGTATTAACGGTCGCATGAAAAAGTGTGAGCAAATCCATAAATATTCATCAAGTTAAAAAATACTGAGGTAGATGGACAAGAGTATGATAACTTGAATTGAATTCTCCGAGTGTAGGGATGTCCATTTCACACACGTAGGGTTATATGATCGATGTTTGGATGAAAGGTAGGAATGAAGAATAAAGATGATGTTTTATTGAGGGATAATGTGATTTCTAACATCTTTTCATGACTATTAAGATAGGACTCATGACAACTGAAAAGCTAGTATAGTTAGAAACTCTTATTTTCAAAGTCTTTCTTTTATGGTTCTTATCTTTATATGTAAATTTCACCATCTCTCTTTTGTTATAGGATTTTGTAGGTGTAATCCGCTGAAAACCCTCAGGAGACAACACTCCTCCTACTAGGGACACCTAGAGGTTTAACGGCTTGTTGCACGTGCTCAGTGCAATCGTGTTTGCCTACGAAAGTGTGCTTAGCTTTCTCCTTTTTTTTTCTCCTTCTCTTGAATAAACTAGTTTGCTCGGGACGATCAAAGATAAGTTTGGGGGTATTTATTCAGTTGATAAAACTGCACATTTGTATTACATTTTTCCTACCATTTTTATATTAAAAAAGGACTTTAATATGATATATTATACATATGAGGGTTTATGTGTAAAAACATTATTTTCCATGTGTTAATATATTTTTATTATCATTTGGTAGGAAAATGTATGCAAATAAATCTATTGACCAAATCCTAGTAGAACTAAGTCTACTAAATATTATTTGAGATTATTGTGCAGAATTTTCCAAGTTGTTATGCAGAATTTATCAAACAAATCAATTTGTTGAAGAAAACTTGCCAAATTAAGAAGCAAAACTTGGAGACCAAGTCTGGAAGCAAGCCAGAGAAGATTTCTGAATTCTAAAGGTGTCTAGGATTGCCACATGTCACGAGAAGAAAGCCCAAGAAATTTGATCGAGAGATCCTCACCTTCAAGCGCGGATCCGCGGCCAAACACCCCCTTGGGCCGCGGATCCGCCGCAATATTATGGAGTTGGAAGGAAAGATTTTGGGGCATGATTCTCTTCTATATTTTACCAACTTTTGAAGCAAAAGATTCTGGCTTTGCACTATAAAAAGGCACCGAGAGCCTCTTGGAAAAGCTATCAAGACGAAGAGATCACGAAGCCCCAGACGCTCATGCATCCAGGCTGATCATCAACTGTTCGTCTACCTCCTTGGAAAAGATCGAGAAGCAAACTAGTCTTTGTAATCATTTTCTAAGGAATCAAAGTGTAGATTGTTCAAGTTGATTAATAAAGATAGTTGTTTTATTTAATTCTTTTGCATTTTATATTATGTTTTTCCTCTCTATCTTTTCATCTTCTTTTCCCAACATGCGCGAGTAATTCTCCGCTTGTTAGGATTCGTAGGATTAGGGTAGGCTAATGGACGATGAAAATAATTAAACCCTTTTTAAATCCTATAAAGTTTAGGAACTTTATCAAAAGAATCATTAACATCCTAATCGGGCGCGCTAGCAATTCTTTGCCAGTTCCGACCGCGATTAGAGATTAGATTAATGATTGTTTTGGTAAAGGCTAGATATGAACGGAGTTCCGTGTCGAGATAAGGGTTAAGAGTGGGATTCCTTTTCCCTCCAGAAACCCTAATCTACACGCATCACCGTCGTTCTAGTTCTAAATCTATTAATGGATAAAAAGTGTAACTTTTAATTAATCGTCCTTAACTACTAAACCCTAACGAACCCTACAAGCCCTCTTATTATATTAATTATATCTTTAAAATAATCTAGATCTATATTTTACATTCTTGTTTAACGTAGATCTAGAAACCACTCTATAAAATTCTTTATCCCTCCTCTCTTTTTCAACACATCTAAAGTAAGAATAAAAGATTCAACGTTTCCCTGAGGACGACCCGTACTCATCTCGGTCTAGCTACACGCGACACCGTTATTGATTGCGGTTAAACTACAAAACACACTTTTTCGTATCAATCAATGCTTACAAATCATAATTTGCATCACCTCTAACTCCACTTAATAATAAACTTTAGTAGTCCTGACCTCATACCCAAACAGGCCTCAGAAGCTGCAAACCTACATTCTTTTCTTTAGGGCATACTGGAGTTTATGTCTCAGTGGACACAAAGGCTATGCAAACCCTTGTTTGCAATCATTTTAATAGGTTGACTTTGTTGGATGTATGTATTAGGATTTTCTAAACTCCACTATGATGTCTAGGAGTAATCGGAACTCCAAAATGGGTTTTTTTTCATACTTTTTGAATTTAGAAAATTGCGGTCAGACTGGAGTTTGATGAGCACCTTATCTTGACTTTGTAGTTTAGATTAGGAGTAGTTTCAAATTTTGAAAATGAAAACAAAAAATGACATTGACATTAGTAATGATTTTGGAGTTAAATTTGAATAACTTTATGAAACTCCGGATATTAACTTAACTCCATTTTTAACCGGGTCTGTAGAGTGTTTTTCGTCATCCATTGAGATGGATGCGCTGGCTTATCAGGTGTTGTACAGATCCCCCACCCGATGGTGGATGGAAGTTTATATAGATTATGGGGATTCAGCCGCAGACAAAACTGTCATTAATTAATTCACTTTGAGGCGATCTCTGATTAACGAGTCTTGTGATCATACGAACTCAACGTAAAATGTGTGTGTTTGAAAAGAAATACAGATTTGGCTCATAACCGAAATTTATGTTTTCTCGCATTTGGGTGAAGCGCGAATGGAGATCCACATTCAAAAAGGGGTTACAGATTGAAATTCATATCCCCTAGGATTTTCTGAAGGGAGAATCCCAAAAGCTTTTTCTTTTGTAGGGTCACCCTCAACCTTTTCTCTAATTTGTCAAAAAGAGTTCTCTTAGTTCTCGAGAAGTTGAGATTAGGATCTTAGATGAGGGAAAAGAGCCTTCTTTTCCCTCTTTTATGCATTAGAACTTGAAGTAGTGGTATTTTGGGAAATTGGTTCTTTTTTATTCTCTTTTCTTTGGATATGAGAAACAAGATGAAGGAGGATGCCCAAAAGATTTTCTTTATGGGATTTGATGGAAGAAATATATTCTTTCAATGGATTGTTATTTACTTTTAAAAAATAAGAAGGGTTTCCCTCTTGATTTATATGGAGAAGAAGAAGAAGAGAGAAAAGGAGGTACAATGGTTGGGTTTAAATGCTCGTTACATTTTGCATTTTGCCCAGTTTTACATAATTGCCTTTTGTATCTTCCATGCCCATGTGTAGGGGTGTAACCAAGCCGAACTTGAACGAGCCGATCCTTACTGAAGCTCGGCTCGGCTTAATTTATGCTAGCTCAAGCTTAGCTTGAGTTCGTCTTGAGCTGAGCAGGCCTGTCTCATGTTCAGCTCGTTAACTTACCGAGCCTTAAACGAGCCAAAATCGAGCTCAGATGCATCTTCTATTAGGCGATCTCTGAAAGGAAAACGACAAAGAGACGTTTGGTGGAGGCTGAGTATAGGTCAATAGCCATTACATGGGTTTCAAAATAAAACATGAAAGTATTTTGTAAGAGACTATGCTGGGGACAACAATCATAGAGTTTAAGACCCAGAGCTTTGATATATGGAAAGATTAAAATCTAGATTATGGAATGGGTCTAAGTGCTGGGTTTTATATTCACCTCAGTTGCACTTTATATACTTTCGCTTAATTGAATTAAGTGTTCTGAGAGTTGTATAGAATCTGCTCTATATTACATATTACTGTTTTTTTTCAAACTGTGTAACCGAGCCGAACTCGAGTCAATACTGAACGAGCCTGGTTGAGCTCGAGTTCGGCTTGTTTAATAAACGAGCCAGGCTTTCTGGCTCATGTTCGGCTCATTAAGAAATGAACCGAGCTTGAACGAGCTGATACCGAGCTGAACCCTAATCGAACCCGAGCTGGCTCGTTCAATTACCACCCCTACCCATATACATATCTTTTTGCACGTTAGCCGTGTGCCTTATATAATTTTGGATTTTTACCTATTTGTATTACAGTTTTATACTTATTTGCATACAAAAGTTATTTATTACAAAAAAAAATTATCTTTTTTCTTCGATAGCCGGCTGGTTTCGTTTGGGCTTGAGGTGGTTTGGACATGGGCCCACTTGCTTGAGGTTGAGCCCGGGTTGGTTGGACTTAGGTCCACTTATTTGGGCGTTGATCTTGATCTTGACTTTTTGAGTTTTTGATTTTTAATTTCAGAAGCAGCGTGTAAATTTCGACCCCATCAAAGGCCTCAAGCTTCTATGTTCCACTTTACAATTTCTTATTTTCTCAGCTCTCTTTATGTATATTTAGTCTAAACCGATTTTAACTTCGTTTTATTAACTGCCTCCACCCGTATTCATCATAGCAACTTCTACTAATAGTTGTACCATTAACTCAATTCAATCGATGCTTCGCAACCAATACCATTTATTGATAGTTTCAAATCATCCAAATGTTCTCCACCATTTTATCCTTTATGGCAAAGCTATATATTTTTCTTCTTACATATTTAACTTTTATTATCATCATATTTAGTAGTATCTATCATTCCATATCTACGTTAGAAGTTGTTTTAAACATGTTGCTTATTTGTTATCCGATTCTTTTCTTTTTACCCTTTGAAGAAAAGATTCATAAATCAATTTAATCAATATTCTATATGTTTTCTTTTTACCTACAATCTATAAATGGTTATATACGAGGACTTTCCAAAAGAAAACCTCCAAGAACTTAGCCAAAAGTTTTCTTTAGAAAAAATAAAGAAGAAAAAGTAAAAGTGAAGCACTAAATTTGGCCACTTTTTAAAGGCAGCCGTAAAGCTTAAACAAAGCTATTTCTATAACTGCCTCGGATATATTTTTGCTACCAATCTAGAAAATATAAGCCTAGAGGATGCTTAGCTTTTGGACTCTCCAATTGTTTCATCTCTTCGAACCTTTTGCATTTGAAAGGAATTTAAAAGAGTCCAAATTTGATAATCAAATGTCGTGATAGGTGTTACGGTTTAAAAGGAGACAAATTCGCAAGCCCTGCCTTCCATTTAAAAGAAAAAGTGTTGGGGTGCAAAATAATTAGATTAGAAACTTCCAGAAAGAAATTGCGTCGCAATCTATTATTCTAATACAGTTAATCTTTGCAAGTGAAAACATTAATTTTGATCTTTCCTTTTTAGTCCTTATATTTTTCCATATTTCTATATCCTTAATCAATGCCCCATTCATGAGAACCCAAGAAAAAAAATGAATAAAGAGTTCGCCCATTAAAAGTTTTATCAATTATTCTATAATTATTTATATGCTAAAATGTTTTTAGTTATTATAATTAGTTTATGTGTTAATATATTGTTAATTATTAATAATTGGTTATTAATGGGCTATTACTCGTTTCTTTGAAATGATAAAACGGTAAATCATGTAAGAAGATTAACTAAAGGTTTACTATATGGATATCCATAACCATTTTGAATGGTTTTAGGTTAAATTATATTAGATTATATATAATGCACGATATAAAATATATACTTATCTTTTTTAAACTACATTCAATAATTATTTTTTTAATCAAAAACTAATAATGTGCTTATAATTCATACAAAGATAAATATAAATACTGATTTTATTTATTAATTTTTCTAAACCTACATTGTTTATAAAGAAATGTCACAATCCATAAAATCTTTAATTCCTGGAGATTATTTTTGAGGTAGAATAAGTTGGATCTATTCATTCTTTTTATCCTCTATTACTTACATATTAAGTTGTAACGATTATGTGTAATATACAAATTCAGCTATAAATATTTCAGATTATCTTTGGTCCCACGAGTTACGCATGGGGTCAAAATCTAGTATAATTTTAATAGTAGGGAAAAAAAAGATTCTCCATACAAATCGTAAAAAGGTGATGGTATTGTATGGTGCAATAATATAAAATAATTATTATCTGATCAACTATAAACTTAAATTTTAGGATAAAATTGTTTACAAAGGATCGGGCTTATGATTTGTAACTGCACTTTTCCGCTATATAGTTTATGGATAGAACATTTTTACCTCCGCAAAGGATTTATTAGCACGAAACATCTCTGATCATCAACAAAAACCATTTTATCATGAAAAAAAACGCCTGCAAATTTTACTCAAAACAACACAAATAGGTTCCAGAGTTAATAAGGAGATCATTGACTTGTTTAATGTTGGAGTCAAAGGAGGTTCTTGTACTAATAAATCATTTAAGGAGGTATAGTGCCATGATTAAGAGGGGTTTTGTACAATATTAACCATATTATATATATTTTAATAACTCTTTATTCTTTAGATGCAAGATCCTCTAGTTAATGGGAGCTGACTTTGTTTGGTTTTGACTTTTTGTATTCTTTCTCTTTGTTCTCACTTATAGACAGCATCTTGCTATTTTCATCTTTCTGCATGATCTACCTAAATTAGAGTATATAAAATACCATTAGCACTTAAAAAGCTAGTAGCTTGTTAAGTAAGTTTGTAGGTCACCACTACATACTACATAGGAAGTAAAGATTCACAAAATATTATATTTTTTTAGCTTAATTTGGTAATGCAAAGACATATGAGTAACAATTTTCTAAAATTAGTATAGGAAACGATCACTAAAGTTAAAAGAATTTAGACTGACACTAAGGGAACAGGAAAAAACACGTTTGCCTTGCCACTTGGCATGTTGGCCATGCTGCCAAAGATATTTAAAAAAGAATATCTGCCAAGAAGACGGATTTTGACGGGTCGTTTTAAATTTGCTCTGGAAACAAATCATATTGGAAGGACCCCATGAAAAGAGTAGCATCGCCCGAGCAGTGAGGTAGAGTTTGCAAATTAATGAAACCTTTTCTGTTTTTTCCTTTGCAATTATGAAAAAAAAGAAAATATCCTTGGTTCAAATTCAGGTTGGCCCAGCCGTCCGGTAGCTACAACAGTATTTTTTATAGGTATTGGAACACTAATGCAACTCACATGACTCTACACCAGACGTTCCATGAAAATCTGTATAATATAGTTAATAGAGGAGTAAAATGTACAGAAGGGTCCAAAGAATATGAACGGACACAATTAAATGTATGTGACAAAAAATTAATTAAAAAAATCAAGAAGATAGCTTTACTATCGGAAGAAAAGAAACCACATAGCATAACCAAAAAGTTTGATGTGAACACTTTTGGTCGATCTTATTTTTAGCATGAAATGATACGAAACACTAGAGACATGTTTGCAAGTGGCAACTAGATTGTACCAGAAAACAAGCATCACTCTCTATCATTGTAATAGCCATTGACATTTCCAGCAGCTAGCTAGAATAAAATTTCTAAAATTTAATTTTTTTTATATTTGCAAAATTTGGTACATATTCCATCCAAGGACTTCACCATCAACTTCTATCAACACTTTTCCCCATGTCTAATTTAGACAAACTCCGAAAAGACCAGGGATTCTTTTATTTTTACTATCGCAAAGGAAGTGTTTTCAAGCCAAAGATTTCACTTGGTATGGTGCATGGTTTGAAATCTCGGCCGAGCCCGATCCGAGATAGCTGATTTGATCCTAAAAACAACCATCCGAGTTTCGAGACCGATACCGTCCAATTTCAAGTGATATTATGTTAATCATTTCATAATGGGAGTTTCGTATTAACTTTAGCCTA
The DNA here is from genome assembly GCA_030015575.1 of Agapanthus africanus. Classification (NCBI taxonomy): domain Eukaryota; kingdom Viridiplantae; phylum Streptophyta; class Magnoliopsida; order Asparagales; family Amaryllidaceae; genus Agapanthus; species Agapanthus africanus. The sequence continues at coordinate 114,771,971 of JASDDO010000014.1, forward strand.
AAATGCAGGAAATCCCCCTCCCCCACTTTTATATGAAAATCTAGAAATTGACCTAAACTCAAAAAAAACATGCACTTTATCCTAAAATTCCTAATGGTGTTTGCTTTTCCATCCATAAGATTTTTTTTATACCAAAAATGCCTTCCTAATAAATTTATTTGGCTTGCCTAATATTATTTTTTCTTTCTCTTCATACCTTTTAAATCCACTCTCTTAACGTTTAATCTTTAGTGGAGTAGAGAGAAGATAGGTTGTGTTTTCAATTGGAGATTTAGGAGAAGAAAAAAGAAATGAGGAAAAGAAATTTGGAAGGGAAAAAATTTATAGGAGAAAAAGAGAAAAAAATTTGGCAAAGAACGGTTGAGGGGCATTATGAAAAACATACACAAAAAAATTTACAATGTTTTTTTTTTGTGGGGTGAACTGGTAAAGTGCGTGTTCTTCAGATTCTGGGGCGTTTCCTGATTTTGGAGCAATGGGTTCATTAATACCAAATTGGAGTTATGGAGGCAAATATTAGAATCACGGAGGGTTAGATTGAGTAGGTCCAAGACGATATATACGCAATGCAAATTTAGCAAACAAAGAAGTGGGGATTACGGTGCTATAACACTGGATAGGTAGGAGATATCACCGAGCAATCAGTTTAGATATTTATGTTCTATCATCCAAAATGAGGGGGAGATTGATAGCGATGTCAACCAAAGTATTCGGGCTGGTTGGTTGGTTGAAATGGAGGTGTGCAATTGAAATTTTATATGATCGTAACTTTCCGTTAAACTTGAAAGGGAAGTTTTATCGAAACGCTATTCAGCCTGCTTTATTATATGATACGGAACGCTGGGCGTCTAAGAAACACTATGCACAGAAAATACACGTAGAAAAGATGCCCATGTTTCATTGGATTTGTGGTAACACAAGAAAATATAATGTGCGGAATGAGGATATTCGTGGAAAGGTCGGCGTAGCACCCGTGGAGGAGAAGATACGAGAAAACCGTCTAAAATGATTTGGTCATGTGCGACGCAGACCTACGAAAGCACCGGTTCGACGAATAGATATTCTCGATTTAGACCAAGTTAAAAGAACGAAAGGAAGATCTCTAATAGTGACTGTATGTAGTAGTGAGATCAAAGAAAACGTGGATGGAGGTGATACGAAAAGATATGGATGCCAAAGGCCTTAATGAAAGTATATCGTTCGATAGGAGTGAGTGGAGACGGAGGATTCATGTGCTCGACCCGGCGTGATTCTCCTGTCGGTTCATGTAGCGTACCCCATATGCATGGGATAAAAGGCTCAGTTGTTGCTGTTGTTGTTTGGCTCATTAATGGGTTATTATAGATTATTGGCTTATTACGGTTAGTTTGACATCATTAATTACAAATAGATTTGACAAATTATTAACGGTTACTTTTAAGTGTTCATTTAAAACAAAATTCCTGCTTCTTAAATTTCTTTCCTTAAACAATATAAAATCTGATATTCCAATCTCATACGGCCGACAATAGTCGAATCTGAATTTAAAAGTGACTGACCGACTGATCCTGATACCGATATTTTAAACCTTGTATCAAAGCTCAAAGTAGAAAAGCATTCTCGTATCAGATAAACTATATAAGCAAACAACCTGCAAGTTAATTGGCATTTTTCTGTTGGATTAGGTTATAATTCATTGTTAACTGATGCTGAGGTGCCATTACAAAATGAATTAAAAAGCCTCCTGTTCTGAAATAATTTCACCATCATATTTAGAGTCAAAAGACATAACATGAATAGATTCCAACAGATCACCACCAAAGACATAACATGAATAGATTTCTTTTGTTAAAAAAAAATGTTTAAAATGTAAAGGAACTGTTCTGTTGATAGACAAACAATGTTGGCCTAAGCAATGTCAAGATCTACAAACTTTTAGTTTAATCATCATATCCCCAGATCCTAACAAAGCTGAACCAAATACAATTGCTTAAGGAAAGAACAAGCTGTAATGTGTTGTAATCTAGTATTAATCAATGCAAATCCCCCATACCCAACCATAAAACTAATCACATGCAAAGCTAGTGTCAAAAATAATAATAAGAATATTTGTTTAAAAGGGGCTCTCAAGAGGGGAATAAATGATAAACCAACAAAATGAAAGCTAGGGTTCTATTTTATTTTTTTTGGGTCCATTTGAATTCTCAAGGGCCAGCTGCAGCAGAAGATGATAGGTGCAACTCACCTGCCCACCAAAAAGTGGCACCAATCTCTCCGATGATAGAGACCGTCTCTTCATTGAATTGTTTCCTTCTCTCTCTTCTCTCTTGTGGTTGTGGACCATCAAAACCTTTACTTTTGTTGACCATCATCAATGGAGAAGATTATACCTCAGTTGGTATGGACACTCTTCTCTTGGGAAGAGCGCGGGGTTCCAAACCCAAGAGTGGAAGTGGCCACAGATTAACGATTACAGGATATATTTGCGGGTTCTTTGGATACATGTGTGTTGTATGCATATGTTTATGTTAGAGCTACATGCCAATGCCGCAAAAAAAAAGAAGGGGGAAGGGGGTTGTGTGTGTGTGTGTTCTTTAGGGTCCCAAAGCTTAGAAACATATAATTGCATGGGAAAAGATTCAAGGGCTGATTGCACTAAACACCCCTATAGTTTTACCTCCCGTTTTATTAACACGAATATCTTTTCTGTTCATCGACCGAAGCCCTTAAAATTACTCAAATTCAATTCTAATCAACCTATATAGTCTAGAAGTTCCATTTTTTTTTTCTCTGGGAAATGACTTGCACTTGAGAATCAAACCGGTAACCTCTCATGGGCAAGATTTACTGTAGTTATATGATCCTTTGATAGAATATGGTTGTTTTATTTATGCATTTTCTTCTGTTTTGAAAGTTACTTGTAGACCCTATTCCAATAATACATATGAGCCCAAATAGAGCATTATGGTTATTGATTTCACTTTCGTGACAATTGTGACAATTGCTTGCAATCAATCAACAGTTCCCTGAAGAGGATAGAAGAATAGATGGTAGAGTACCAAGATTTCCTACAGTAACTATATCATATATGGACCAAACAATCTCAAGGATTTAGGGATAGCATACATAAATATTGGATAACAACTGTTTGAAGAGAAAAGGATTGATAATCTCTAGTTATTGAGTTCTTTATCTTTGCAACATAAAAACAATTCTCTGAATAGAGTAAAAATGACAACAAAAAACATTCTGCCTTCAGTTCCTACAGAAAACATTGTTCCCATATTACCAAACAATCTCAATAACATATAATTGAACTAACAAGGGGAGGGGAAAGAGAAAAAGCATTCAAAGCAAGATAACTAACTAAAATCTTGGAGCTGTGACTTAATAGAGTACCACATATTACCAAATTGAGGAGGGAAAAAAAAGATCCGAGGTTTCAAACATTTCACCTCAACTTATGAGCTCCTTTCTCGAATTTGGGGAAAAAAGGCCATGGCCAATGAGATGAACTTTTGGCTCTTGGAATTTAGATCAATTCTTAGATATAATCATGTTGAAGAAGAAATTGTTGTTGTCGTCGTCGCAGGTCTTGTTGCAGGAATATCTGTATAAATATAATCTATTGGTACAACATTTCCTAGCAATTTCCCCAAATCACAGATAATCTATATCGCCTGAGCGCAAGGGGAATCTAAAGGAGGCCATCAAAATTTGATGGCCAAGTCTTCATCGAACACTCTAATGAGTCATGAAAACCCCCCATTAGAATATCCTTTTTAGGAACTCAATTCTCTCTTAGTAACCTACAAGATCTTCACAAAAGGCGGGGCATCGTTCCTCGGCCCAGCTAGAGACCGATACATATATAACTTTGAAACAATCTCATCGTTGCGGCTTGCAGATTGATCCCTAATCACTTCGACCACCATATGAGGTAACCTCTGAGCTATTTCCTTACAACCCCTCAGAGTTGGTCTACATGACGACATCCAAAGAAACCTCATGTTGTAGTAATGATGCAGCCCCGAGAGCAGACCCTGGTCGCCAAAAGGGCTATCCCTAATCTCGAGCTTTTGCAATCTCGGACATCCTTCGAGAACATATCTCAAAGACAAATCAGTATCGCCAGCAAAAGCAACCGAAAGGGTCCTCACTAATTTTCCATATTCTCCAATGTAGGCGAAAGCCCTGTCCGTGAGCAAGCCAGACACGGCCAGTCTAGTGAGTTTCTTGCAATTGATCACGATCGCACCAAATCCTTCGTCCATCGGCTGGAGGGATATGTGATCGGGGAGATGGCGGCCCATGATGCATAAACGGAACACCACGAGCTCGGGGCAGTTCTTGGACATGGAAATTACGGCTGCATTGGTCATTTGCTGGCAAAAATATAGAATCGAGCGGAGCCTAGGGCAACCTTCAGAGATTGCAGTTAAGCCGACATCGGTTACAAGACCTTCTGAATCCTCTCTTGGATCTATAGGAAACACCCTCAGCTCCCTCAAATCCTTGCAAGTGGCCGCTACCATTTCAAGCCCCTCGTCACGTATCGTATCTAAAACCTACAGAAGAAACCATATCCAATCAACAAATATTTCAAATTTGGAAACCGTAAGTAGCAATTAAATCAACAGCTGCAATACCCAGAATTTCTGCAGGTTGTGGCAATGGAGAATAACTGGTCTAAGCTGATCAGGGGTGATATCAGCATAGCTGAAATTGAGAGATATCAGGTTCGCACAGACAGGGTAAATTGCAGGGAGCAGCTCCGGTGAGAACTCCCGAAAGCCCGAGAGGCACACAATTGATCTTGATCCAGCAGCAAACGCCGATGCCAAAGTTTCCAATTCATCAGCGTCTAATTGTGGGTTAACATTATCATCATCATCAGCAGCAGCAGCAGCAGCACTGGATCTGAAAGAACCGGTGCCCAAATGAGTAATCTGCGGCGCCCGCACCATCAGGCGCTGCAGCTGCTCAGCTGTTATATCTTGGCTCAATCTCAGCTGCCGAAGATTCGGAGATCGTGCAACCAAAGATTCAAGAGCCGCAAAATTGACAGAACCAGCCAAGCATTCAAACACAAGGGATTCCAAGCATGTCATGCCTTGCGGAAATTTCGAAATCCAATCCTTCACTTCTTCATCCTCCTCCTCCAGATAGTCTTCTGTTAGATCTAACACCCGCAGCTGCCTAAAATAAAATCCACAGCTATCTATCAATCCTAATCACGTTAAATTTTTCTAGGGTTTCTTTCACATTCAAGATTTGAAACTAGAAGCCATACCTGCACTTTTCCGCAACATGTTCAAGTCCAGCGGTGGTAAACCCATCAGAGGAAATAATGGAGATCTCTTTAATCCCCGGAAACGAGTCGGCAAGAATAGTTAAATCGTCATCAGAAATACTCATCCTCTTCAAGCAAATCTTCTCCAAAAAATGACAGTTCCGAGAAAACGCCTTGATCCAAGGGGTAAGATGGGCGCCCCAGTTGAAGGGCACCATGTTGAAATCAGCAAACCTCGGCTTTCCCTTCAAGATCACAGAGGATATGTTCGAGAACCGCTCCGTGGCATGTCGCGGGGTCACCGCGTAGCAGTTGCCGATGAAGAGGTCGCGCCGTGTCCGCGCCTCGACCTCGAACCAGTTCTTGCAGACGGCCGAGGCCGCGTTGCGGTCGTGGCGCGAGGTGAGGAACTTGAGCACGTTCTCTAGAACGTTCTCCAGTACACGATCGGAGAACGGCGGCGGAGCATCCGATCCGCCGGCTGCGGAGCCACGGATCTTTGCGGATCCGGATCCGCAAAGATCCGTGGCCCACCGCTCCTCTTTCCCCTCATCCTCATCCTCAGACATAGAAGAGGAAGAGGGCCTCCTCTCAGTTTCTCTCTCCTCTTCTTTCATTTAAGGGGTTGCCATCACAGATTGATTGCAGAGGGGTAGAAGACATTAAATAAATGCTAAATGATACTAAGGATTTCTTTTCTTTCGTTTTTTCCCCTTTTTCCCCCTTCCTCTCTTTCTTTTATTTATTTTTTTGGGGGTAAATTTATAAATTTGTGAGGGTTCATCTCATCACTCACGCACTGCTGGCTGGCTGGCTGGCTGGCTGGCTCAGCTCGTGGGATTCTCCATTTCCCTCCTCACACAGCACTGTCCAAAAACTCACCCCTATCATTTGGCCTTTTGTTTGTTGTGATTTAAAATAAAGCTCTCAGTTGGGCATGTAGTTTTCAGTTTTCTCTCCAACTTTCTTCTCTTCTCCTCTTTATTTCTTCCTTCTTTCTTTCTATTTTTTTAGTCCCTTCCCTGTTTCCCTTTTATCCACCCCATCCCTTGCTGTCTATTGGGAAGGAAAGTGTAATAATAAAGGTTGCATGATTTTCAAAAAGTAAAAAGCTAAGGGGTTGTTTATGTTCCAAATAAGTAAAATCATCCAAAATAATTGTTCCGCCCCGCTTCGCAGTAGATGGAAACGGTGACGTGGTAAGCCCGCAGCATATTTATTATAAAAGTGTCGTTTCTCGAAATAAATATACTAAGCGTATATAAGCAACATAAAGTAACAAGAGCAAACCAAAAAATGAAATCCAACTCTGATTTATTACATTTATGATTCATACTTGACAAAATATCTGAATACAAGAGATATTTAACATGATAATCCTTAACAAAGAGGCATACATAAATAAGGTGAAATGAAATGAAAAACTGGATGAAACTATTCGTCCGTTTGTGATGCGAACTGGCTGTACTCCTTTTCGACCACTTCTATCTTCTCTGTTTCAATATCACTTGACGAACATTTCAAGAATAGAAAGAAATGGATGTAATACCGGTCAGCGAACCGGCGCTCGGCAAGTCCCAAAAAAGGATAAGTATAGAAATGATAATGACAAGTGTATAAATTAAGAACTACTATCATTAAGCTGTGAACGAGTAACACTAATAATTAAGTATGACAATGCTATGTAACATGACAGTTCTATATAACATGCAGTGTAACATGAGCTTGGAAAACAAGTATATAAGAATGACAAGATATATAAGCATGGCAATTCTATGAATATGCTTATTCTATTCTAACGTGGTTGTTTGTAATTTGATAAAAAATGTATTCATGTATACGAGAGAAGTCCATCTTACCCCGTGAACTATGGTAACATGTAGTACAAGGCATCATCATAACCCACGGGACAACGGCACGTGGATTCATGCAGGTGTCTTTTAAGTGGCCTTTCATGCCATAATATACGTTCCATACCAATTTACCCCTTTATCCCCACGTATTGTGTTGTATAGTTCAAGTTTACAGGTCTTGACCGAATCCATAAATATAAAAAATATACAAGTTCATGTTCACGTTGTAATCATGTATTCAGGTATTCATGTCAAATCCATATCAAGTTATATTCATGATTCGGTCAAGTCGAATCAAGTGTTTAAGTTCAATTTTGGATATTCGAGTATTAAGTCCAAGTGTTCAGGTTCAAAGTCAAGTCAAGTATATCATGTAACAGGTTCAAGTCAAACATATAATATCCAATTTTATATTCATGTAAATGCGACAATTCAGAGATCAGAAAAAAACAAAATACACATGTTCGAATAGTATGAAATGAGGCAAGTATGTTATTCAAGTAACGACCATAAACAATACTGTAAAGAAATATTATGTACGAGTAATTAATCAAGTCAAACGAATGCGGAATATAATAAAAAATATAGCTCTATGTGTTGTGCATGTGTGAGTTCCAGTTGCACCTAAATACGACTGCCGGTTTGGAAAATATATCCGTTTTCGTATCGTCGCGCAAAACAGATCAGAATCCGTTTAGCACCATCACACATTTTTAAAATACAGTTTGGGTCAATTTCTATTAGGTTTCAAATTACGAAAATTATTAGAAAATTGTAGGTTTTTCGATATAGTTATCCAAAACACCAAGATTAGCGCGATTTGGATTTCTAAAGCTCTACTTATGATCATTTTAATATCAGCGTTCAAAACAGAAATTCAAATTTCTGGACAGCAACTATATATTGTATTGTAAAGACTATATCGAGTTGTTTCATACATTTTTAAGTAATATGATATACAGAAAATTATAGTTCTATCAATTGTGTATCTGTACATCTAAAATTTGTCACAAACGGATATCGGGAATTCGAGTTATGTTCTATTTAAAAACAGTGTGCGAATCAGAACGGGTTCTGTACAGATCCGTCACTAAATATTGTAACGCAGTTTTCTATGTTTTACGTCGGTTTTCAATAAAAACTTACAACTAAGAAAATCTAGATATTTCGATGTAGATATCCAAAACACTTAATTTTGTTCAATTTGGATATTGGTAGACCAAGTTATGTATTTAAGAAATTGACCGATAAATGTAGTTTTTTGTTTTTACGAACAATAAATAAAACGATATAATTCCTAAATCGTTAAGCGGTTCGATCTAAAAATTTTACAGCGTGTACACAAAAATATATAATATCCAAGATAAATTTCTTGAAATTTTCAAAAGCAAAAATTAATTTCTAAAATTATTTTAAAGGTAAAGATATTGATATGTCATATGTGAGAATGAGAAAACCATAGTATTTATTCGTAACTTCATTTTCTTTTACAAAATTTGAATAAAGTAATTTAAAATACTGCGACAAACGATATATCCTAATTGGTCTCGGCAATCTTAATATATGAATTGCCAATAGCGACAAAACTTATATAAAACTTATTTTCTTAAGAACTTATATATGAATGTGTATCATGCCATATCATTTTCCTCTAAATTCATGGTATTATTAATTGGTGTAATTCTATATGTAAGACATGAAGAAAAGTTATAATACAATTAAAGGACAACGTAACTTGAACAAGAGGCAATCATAATTATAATCGAAATTATATAATTATATGTGTTTGTTGTGGTGTGTTTCCGATATTTATATATGCAACAATATTTTTATTCATTTAGGGACTATGATATGATAAGGAAAGTTTTTCATGGCAATATGACAATAGAAAGATAAAGAGAAATAGATGGAGAGGGGAAATAGAGAAGGGACTTACATATCGGTATTGTCACCGGGCTTATCTATCCGCCGATAGTCTCGCGTTACTAGAGAGACTTTTTTCATGTTCTTCGAGAAATCTAGATGAAGAGAGAGCTGAGAAATGATAGAAATATGTGATGAAGAAAGGAAAGAGGAGTGACATGAAAATGGGTTTATGGCCACCATAATTCTAATAAATTATTGCTCATAACCATTCTAATTATTTTGGGAGTTAAAAAGAAAATGAAATGAAAGATCTTATTTGCAGGTTATGAAGGATAAAAATTGATAAAATATAATTGCAAGAATAGGAATTTGAACATGTGACCTATGAAATAACAATACAAAAGCTTAACCAATGAGCTACAAGGTTATTCATGCACATATTTAATAAGAATTAAATATATGCTGTTGCTTGAAAAAAGTGGACTTTTAGGCTCACAGTTTTATAAAAGAAAATGAAAATGAGATTGGATGTTGGTTATGGGCTAGGTTAGGTCTTGTGTGTAATTTGAAATATGTTAAGATTTAGTTTAAAGAAATAGATTTGGGAAAAATAAATGGAATAATAAAATAATATATTTAATAGAAAACAAAATATACGAAAAGTACTAAGAATAAATAAATACAATATTTTACTAAAGAAATAAAACACGAAGGTGGTAATATTGGGGTCATTGCATTCTTCCCTTCTTAAAAATAATTTCATTTTCGAAATTACTTAAGAAGGATTTTACAACAGAGTAAGGAAACAAGATTAGGATGATGGCGTCGCGTTTCATCGTTGTGCTCCATCAGTCGATACTCTAAGTAATTCGCGATAAGAAAACCAGGAATACAAGAAAATACTGTTAGGATAATTCAAGAGTAGTTTACAACAAAACCGCAAGCCATCAATTGAATAGAAGAAAAGTAATTAGGGATTGAATTTAATAATGGTACAAAGATAAACATGAAAATCGAATTAAATCAGGGAAAGATATAAGTTAACAAAGAAAATAGGATTCGATAATCAAGAATAAGGATACGCAGTAGAACATAGCTAAATCAAGAGAAAAAAAAATTAAAGGTAGAACTCCAAATTACTCAAGTAGAGTACCACGTTGAAACTATACTGCGGTTCATGGTTACAATCACATAACTCCATTTAAATCACTCAAATTCTATTATCAGAGTCAATGAAAGAAAACAATAAGAAATTAAGAAGATTAACAAAATAAGATTAACCAGAGATGAATGGTTCACGGTTTCGTTTCCTTTACATCGAGACACGATTATCGGAGAAAACAAGAAAAGGATTCTAAGGGATGAAATCATGGTGCAGTCGTTTCAATAATAGGAGCAGGTTCATGTCCCTTTTGAAATTTCAACATCTATGCGGTGTTTTGTTTTATTTCTTTCCTATTTTTTTGGCCAAGAAAGTTTTTCAAAGAAAAAATCCCTTTGAAAATTCAATATTAGATTCTTTGGGATCCATTCAAGAAATCCATGATATTTTTGTAGGGAACTGCATCTTCTGATGATTGTGATATTTATTGACGTTTCAGAAATTAAAACGTACAAAACACATATACTGGAGTAAATACAAATCTGCTATAAAAATATTAAACGGCATACATCTGTTCTTATCGGGTTCTCTGGTTGGACTTTAAGCTGATGCTTGAAAAATTCATCCTTTGTCTGCTTTGTACATTGTTAACAAACAAGTATTAATCGTAGCATTAGAGATTAGAGATAGATTTACTCTGATAAAAGTTGCTGGTCAACGGTGAGGAACATCTAGGTGTGCGAGGTCTGATATTTAATTACAAGTTTCTTTTTCCTTTTTGAGTGTTTAAGCAAGGAGAAAAAAGTTGAGGCGTGGGTAAAAGTAATTTCTTCAGCCATTCTCTCTCTCTCTCTCTCTCTCTCTCTCAAATGGGTCTTTGCCTTTTTTCACCTGATGTTTGTTTTGGCCAATCAATTCATGATGTGGATTCGGTTGTAAGAGTTGATTGGATGTTGACCACGTGAGCTATACTGTGGGTTTGCATGACCCATTAATGCTAGCTGCAAAATATATATGGACAAATCAAATGGGACAAATCAAAGGGACAAATCGGTGATGGATCATTTGAAAATTTGGTAGTCACATGGGCTGCAAGAATATTTTATATATCCTATTCCTCTGGTTATATTTGAATATTAAATAGGATTTTGAGGATTTTGAGATATTTAATTTATTATTCATTTTGTATTACTCTAAATAAAGCAATAGTTGATTGGCTAATATATGGATGATTGGATGATATATGGATAAGATATACATTAGTTTGTGGGATTACACATACGTGATATATGGACCGGTATATATGGCTAAAATATTATTTTCACTAAAGATAATATTAAATCATCCTGATAGTTACCAACAAAATAATCATATTTACATGAACAATAGTTGATTTTTAATTAGTGGGTGGTTATAAGATGGTGGCCCTATTTTGGGGTTACCTTGTTGAGAAACTTGATGGTTAGTCATCCATAACGCCATTATAAGAAAGATCAATGGCTTTTTCAAATAAATGGTTACAATTGATCAAATATTTTTTACCTATTACATGGTTTTTTTATTCCAGATTTGTTGTATGGTTTATGTTATTTATGTTAATAGTCGTTATCACATCCAACCATATCACATCCAACCATACAACTGTTAGGATCTTTTAGTTAAAATTATATGTTGTTTTTGCTTACCGTTTGAATTAACATAAAACAAATATGCAATTATATGATGAAGATGATCACATAAACTATTGAGCCTTAATTTGTTTAATGGGTAATGTGTTCGTGTACAAAAACCAATCTTTCACACCCTTTGACATATCCTGACCTTAAAAATCCTATTTCAAATTTTAAGGTCAATTATTTGGTTATGCAGTGAACCATCAAAGCGGTCCTTATATGAAAATAAGTGGAACCTAAATATTGATTTTAAGAATTGTGGGTTAAAATGGCATTTTAATTTCATGCAGATTACAATTGACCCAAAGGAAATTATTATTTGGCAGATTTATAAAATGGTGTCATATAGTTGATAATAACTAAAGAATCTCTCTTGTCTAAAGGTGATGAGATTTCTGTGATTGTTAAATTATTATTAGTTAGTATGACAATTAAGTTAAAAAGTTCAATACATGTGTACTCTTGACCCGAAGGAGAGAGTATATGCTATGTCGTGAGGACTTTCATGTATATATTAAGAACATATTTTATATGCCCAAATTAAATCCTTTATAAATATGTTTTAAATTTATGTTGTTACAGATGTGAATATCTCTTCCATTAACCGTAAGATTTCTTCTATTGAAACTTTGACCGGTTCTAATTTCTAGAAATGGAAACAAAGTCTTGAAATAGTATTTGACATATTGGAATATGATATTGCACTCAGAGAGGACATGCCTAACACCCCATCCGTAGATAGCCCTCAAGATGTTAAGGCTAAATACGAAAAATGGGTCAAGGAAAATTGCCTGTGCTGTATGATTATGCATTTGTCTATGTTTGAAACCATCCATGGAGGTATCCCAGAATATGATAACGCCAAGAAGTTTCTAGAATCGATAGGAAAAAAAATTGTGGAATCTGATAAAACTGAAATAAGTATGTTGATGACAAATCCGACTAACACAAGATATGATGGCAATGATAATGTGCGCGAACACATAATGCGAATGATTGATTTTGCCTCTCAATTGAAATCTCATGATATTCCTATTTCTGACATATTTTTGGTTCATTTAGTTCTTAAATCCTTTCCTAAGCAGTTAAAAATTACATATAATACATGAAGGGATAAGTGGAATCTAAATGAACTCATTTCCATAACCGCACAAGAGGAAGAAAGGGCTAGGAAATAAAAGGAAGAGAGTGCACATTTAGTTTATGGTGGGCAGAACATGAACACTCCTATAGAGATGAAAAGAGGTAAAGGAAAAAAATCGTTCAAACCCAATACATCTCTCCAGCCTAAGTCAGAAAGGAAGAAGGCTTTCAAGTGTTACTTTTGTAAAAAGAAAGGACACATGAAGAAGGAATGCTTGAAATACAAGGCATGGCTTAATAAGCATCCTAAGTCCGAAGGTAATCATCTTGTTCTTGTTTATTTTGAATCTAGTTTAGTTGATGTTCCTTCAAATTCTTGATGGATTGACACTGGTTCGTCAATTCATGTAACAAATTATTTGTAGGGATTCATAAGCCAGAGAGTTCCAACATCAAATGAGGTCAATATTTATGTGGGAAATAGGACAAAAGTAGCTGTCGAGTCTATAGGTGTTTTAAGAGTTCATTTGGAGTCTGGTTCTTTTCTTGATTTAGTCAATATTGTTTATGTCCCTTCCATGAGAAGGGATTTTATTTTTGTATCTAGGCTTTCTTATTTTGGTTACTCTTTCAATTTCAGTAGAAGTGGTTTTGATTTTATCTATAGCTCCTCTGTGTTTAGGAATGAATATATGGTTGATGGATTATACAGGTTAAATGTTGCTAATTCTGGTTTTAACATTTAATGTTGAAAATTGTGTTGGTACCAAATGTGCACAATTAAATGAAAACACTGACGTGCCAGACAGCATCCCTAAGGTCCTCGACATAAAAATGCTAATGTGCTTGACTCGCTAATATGTAAAGCTCATTCCTGACTTACGTATTTAGTATATCATTTGGACATTTATTACGTAGTTAGTATATCATTTGGACATTTATTTTATGACTTGTAGTTAAGGTTTTTCAGTTTGATCCATCAATACATCACATCGGCTGTCGGGGGTAAACCTTCTATCCCATTAAGAATTTATAACGCATACACCCCTGCGTTTGTGTTTTTATTCGTTTCGAGAAAAATTCGGCCGCACTTTCTCGCTGTTCTCTGGGTATACTGCAATATGAGGGATGATAATCATTTCAATGTTGAATATCAACACTGAAATGATCATTTGCTCTATATTTGTACACGAAAAACCAGGGAAAAGGTGCCGATGAAACTAATCTCGAAACGAATGAAAGACACAAATGTAGGGCGTGTTTGCGTTATAAATTCCCAAGTTTTCCACACTGGACAAATCTATCGGTTATAGCATGACTAGTTTTCTCGTCACATAAACTATATGACGATTACCACAAACAAACGATTAAACGTTTAGTTTTGTCAACCATCACGTAATTTTATATCACGATGGAAACCATTGCGTATATAACCGATAGACGAGGTCTAAGGCGCGTTTCATTTTTTGAACGTGAGGTTCTCAATGATAACATGTAAATTTCTTGTTATCATCGAGTTTCATACACTTAGTATAAAATTTTTGTGTTATTTTTAAGTTCAAGGTTAAATTGAGTGCATTGATTTGAACATATGAATATTGAGGATAGTGGTTAGAATAATGGTTAGTTGGTTTGCTATTAATAGAAATATGATAATGAAAATTATGATCATAAAATTTCTCATTATTAAAATAGTTAAAAACGTTATTATTAAGGGCTCGCATAAGGATTGAAAGGGCTAGAAGATTCCATATATTATTCATCAAACATGGTTAATTGTCTTGACCTTTTTAATTGCTCGTTTGCTATATATTTTTTTCCTAATTGTCAATAAATTATTGATATTAATTATTTTGAGAATATTGAATGAATGATTAGATTTGGATATGCTCATATATTTACTTTAACACCCAAACAAGAGAAATATTTTTTAAAAAAATATTAAAGCTTACCTGTGGTGAGGAGGCGGCTGTGACTGTGGATAGCGGTGGCACATCAGAGGAGGTGCACTTCGTTGCCGGCAAAGAAGATGACGGCGGTCACGTCTGTGACTGCAAGAGAGAGAGAGAGAGAGAGAGAGAGAGAGAGAGAGAGAGTGAAATAGAGCGAGTGAATGAGAGAGAGAGAGTGGGAGAACTTACGAGGGGGCTGCGACAGTGGACGACGATGACGCTTGCAGGTGATGGCGGCGACGGAGGGGTCGGCGTGGAGGGGGTTGGCGACGAAGGTCAAAGGGGGAGAGGGAAAGGGTCGGCAAAGAGGGTTTGATCGGTGTAACACCCTTGTACTGTTATACTATATATTTGGGGTATTTCAAATTTTGCAGCAAAATTCTTGACTATTGTTGTTTTGAGTTGCGGATAATGCAATGAGTATCTATGGTTATTATCCGATCCGAACCACATGTTTGAAACCCAACATGGTTCGAGATTATATCAAATATTTGCTAGTACAGTGTATTGATTGATGTGTTTTTATGTGTAGTAGTAACCGCAATCAATAATGGTGTTGCGTGTAGCTAGACCGAGATGAGTACGGGTCATTCTCAGGGAAACGTTGAATCTTTTAATGTTACTTTAGGCGTGTTGAGAAGGGAAGGAGGAAGAATAAAGAATAGTGGAAATAGTTTCTAGATCTACGTTAAACACGGATGCAAAATATAGATCTAGATTAACTACGGATGTAAGTTTAATATTAAAAAGGGGCTTGTAGGGTTCATTAAGATTTAGTAGTCATGGATGATTAATTAAAGATTACTCTTTTTATCCTTTAATAGATTTAAAACTAGATCGACAGTGATGTATGTAGATTAGGGTTACTGGAGGGAAAATGGTTCCCACTCTTAACCTCTTTCTTGATATAGAACTCCGTTCATATCTAGCCTTTACTAAAACAATAGTTAATCTAATCTCTAATCGTGGTCGCGATTATCAATGAATTGATAGCGCGCCCAATTAGGAAGTTAACTATTCTTTTGATAAAGTTTATAAACTTTATAGGACTTAAAAAGAGTTTAAGGATCTTCATCATCTATTAACCTACCCTAATCCCATGAACCCTAACAAGCGAAGAATTACTCGCGCATGTTGGGATAAGAAGAGATGGAGAGGGAAAACATAATGAAAAACTACAAAGAAATAAAATAACAAAACAACTATCTTTATTAATCAACAAAAATCATTTAGACTTTGTTCCCTTAGAAAATGATTACAAAATACTAGTTTGCTTCTCGATCTCTTCTAAGGAGGTAGATGAACAGTTGATGATCAGCCTCGATGCGTGAGCCTGTCGTGGACTTCGTGATCTCTTCAGCTTGATGAATTTTCCAAGAGGCTTTCGGTCCTTATTTATAGTCCTAGAGCCAGAACCCTAGCTTTCTAATTTGGAAACCAGTGGTTAAGATCCCAACAGTAAAATCCCAACTCCTAACTACCCTAGTTTCCTAATATGGAAACCAGTGGTTAGGATCCCTAGTTCGTTGTTCTGGGGCTTCATCTTGATGACACGTATTGATCTTTTGAATATCTGAAAACTGAAAATCTTTTCTACGTTACTGCCAGAATTGATTTCTTTAGTTTACTTTCTTATTTAGGCAGGTTTGTTTCGCCAACTTTGATTTCCTTGATTTCAGTCCTGAAAATTCTGCACAATAACTCAACAAATAATATTAGTAGAGTTTGTTTTATTGAGATATTAACTTAACCATTAAGAATTGGTCAAAGGTATTTAATAAAGTAAGCATATTTAAATGGGCCAAAAGTTACATGAATATTGTATGCTTACTTTTTCCTACATAATGTTAATTATAATATATAAACACATGAAAATGGTATTTTTACAGATAACCCTCATATGTATCATATATTATAATAAACACCTTTATTATATAGAAATAGTAGGAAAAATGTTATATTAAATGTGCAGTTTTATCAACTGAACAAATACCCCCAAACTTATCTTTGATCGTCCCGAGCAAACTAGTTTATTCAAGAGAAGGAGAAAAAGAAAGGAGAAAGCTAAGCACACTTTCGTAGGCAACACGATTGCACTGAGCACGTGCAACAAGCCATTAAACCTCTAGGTGTCCCTAGTAGGAGGAGTGTTGTCTCCTGAGGGTTTTCAGCGGATTACACCCACAAAATCCAATAATAAAAGAAAGACTGTGAATGTTACATATAAAGATAAGAATTATAAAAGAAAGACTTTGAAAATTAGAGTTTCCAACTACACTAGTTTTTATTTGCTATGAGCCCTATCTTAATAGTCATGAAAAGATGTTAGGAATCACATCATCTCTCAATAAAACATCGTCTTTATTCTTCATTCCTACCTTTCATCCAAATATTGATCATATACCCCTACGTATGTGATCTGGACATCCCTACACTCAGAGAATTCAATTTAAGCAATCATACTCTTGTCCATCTATCTTAGTACTTTTTAATAGATATTTAGATGGAATTTGCTCACACATTTTTCATACGATCGTTAATACTTCTTGAGCTACTAACCGACCGATTACTCATGTGCTTGCTTATTTAGGTGTATTTTCTCGTCTTGCAACACCTAAGGCTTAGCAGTGGTTTCCAAACCAGTTGGTCTAAGGCACTAGGTGATAAAGCACCTTCGCTATATTTTTTTATTGCTGCCTTGGCGATAACAAAACCAGTGTTCATGTTTTTCCTCACCATTTTATCTTTTATTTTCCACCTTTATTTTCTTCATACTTTGGCTTTTAGACAAGAGTATTTCAAGGTATCCTCTACTATCCCGAGTTTCAAGATGTGTGTGAGTGCGTATAGTAGGGTATCAACGTTCAAATATTTGGCTTTCAGAATAGGAACTATTTTTCAGGCTTATTTTTATCCTCAGATTAGTAATTTCCTTCATCTTACTAATCCTTGGGACAACAGCTCATAACTACTTATTACTAGTTTTGTTTAAGAAAACATCTAATTTTCTTATTTTTCTTAAACAATTCCTATCTTTCATATATAATTTTTCACTTTCTACTCTTTTATTATCAAATTTTTTTTGTGCTTATATATAGTATAGTGCAAAGTAACGCGTAAATAAGCATAAACCTTCTCCAAACCTGTTTGCAGCAGTGTCCTCACTGTTGTCTCTTTTAAATCTCAAAAACCTGTAGACTTGGGAGGAAAGGGTATTAACGGGGGCAACAAAAATTGAAAGTGAAAATCCTCCCCCAAACTTATTTTTGACTCACAATTTTGTAAAAATTTTTCTTCAAGAGCCAAAATATCCCCCCCCCAAACTTAAGTAAAATAGTATTAATCATTTAAAATTATTGGGGAGGGTAAAAGTTATTGGTCAAAGTAAAGCTTTGCAAAGACCAAAAGTCAAAACCAACCATTCAAAAATTTTATCGAGGAAGCACCAAGGTTGGTGGAAGAACATGTCGCCAATTGACGTGAAGAAGTGGGGAGGAGATAAGAGGTGTAAAAGAAAAGGATTGCATATCAATTTGGAGAGACGACAAAGTGATAGTGATGATGGATTACTCGCATTCTCGTGATTGTTCAGAAGAAGGGGTGGAGGTTCAATTTCTTTATCTTGGAGTTGATTCATCTCAACACCCGTGTCTTTTAAAAATGCGAGTTCATCAGCGAAAATTTCCTCAAAGCTTTCATCGATATCCCGAATAATAATCTCATCAGAAAGAACGGAATGATACTCTGACTCCTTAAAATGTTCACATTTAGCGTTAGATGTTGACCCGGACAACTCGAAAGAAGGGTCCGTATGTGTATAAAACATATCTAGGTCAAACAACAACGTATGAAAAGAGTCTAGATCAGTATCGTGAGGCTGTTCAAATTCGCTGCTGTCGACATCCATTAATTCGACAGAATATACTCGAGCATGAGGTTCGGAGGCTTCACTTCCCAACTTGTAAATGTTAAGTTCAATTGACCTATTCCTGAAGGATAGGGTCATAGAACTGTTTCGACAATTGATTACAACGTTGGAAGTCGCAAGAAACGGTCGACCCAGAATCACCGGAATTTGGTTCCGTGGGTTTGCTACAGGTTGTGTATCTAGAACAATAAAGTCCACAGGGAAGATAAATTCCCCGACTTTTATCAACACATCCTCTAACATACCCATTGGTTTGGTGATAGATCGATCAGCCATCTGTAAAGTGCATTGCGATGGTTTTAATTCTCCGATACCCAATTGCTCATACACAGAATAAGGAAGCAAGTTAATACTAGCGCCTAAATCGAGTAAAGCACGATTGATATTTTTACCCCAATAAAAATAGAGATTGTAGGATAGCCAGGGTCCTTACGTTTCTTAGGTAATTGCTGTGTAAAAGCTGTGCTTACATTACTCGACATGAAAACCTTTTTCGGCACTTGAGTTTTTCTTTTCCTAGTGCACAAGTTCTTAAGTATTTTCGCATAAGCTGGAACTTGTTGTATAGCATCTAGGAAAGGAATATTTACGTTAACTTGCTTAAACATTTCCACAACCTTCTCCATTTATGCATTCGGTTTGTTGGACCTCAATCTATCTGGAAATGGAGCTTTATCAATAAGTGTTGGGTCCAACGTATGTGGAGAAGTTTGTGGGGGTGGAAAGGATAAAGTGGGTGGAGAGTTCGAGCCTTAGGAAAAATGAAGAATAGGCTCGTAAGAAGAATGTAAAGTAGACGAAATAGGGTAAGAAGTAGAAGTGGAAGTGGAAGTGGAAGCCGGGGGTTCAATTTGTTCCTCAATATCAGTTTCAATCTGTTCACCCACATGGTTATCCAGCACTCTTCCAGATCTCAACGTGGTAAGTGCATTCACATTATACCGTGAGCACCCAGGATCAGGAAGGGGTTGACTGGAATATTCCCTTTCTCTCTAGCACTCATTGCTGCAGTCAGTTGTGCAATTTGTGCTTTTATCAATTTGATACTCTCACCGTGGGAGACAGTGTTTTGCACTAACTTATGGATAGAAGACGTTAAAATGTCATTCGTTCGCATGGACCGTGCAATGAACATATCGAGTGCAGAGGGTTTATCGGTACCGGCAGAAGAATGATCAAAGTTGTTGGTCGGGTTTTGTAAAGGTTGCGGTTGAAAAGGGTGCTGACTCAGTTGTGGTGGTTGCTGTTGCTGTGGAGGGACCCTTTGAAAGTCATTTGGGTTTGGAACCGTATTTTGAGTTTGGTGTTGGTTCCAAGCAACATTAGGGTGATTCCTCCAACCTTGATTATAAATGGAAGAAGAAGGATCGTTTCCAGGTCTTTGCCGCTGAAAAGCAGCATTAGTGTGCTCTTGCCCTTGAAACGGTACATTCAAAGGACATTCTTCCGTCAAATGTGATGGGTTGGAACAACAACCACACACGGTTTTGGGAAGTGTGTATTGGGTTAGGGAGGCTGAAGAAATTCTGTTTTCTATAGCGTCGAGTTTCCTTTGTATTGCGGCCATTTCGGCTTTCATTGTGACGGAAATATCGAGCTGATTAATACCTTCCCTAGACAATGGTTGACTAACACTTTCCCATTGTAAAGTGTTTTGAGCAAGATCTTCTAGGTATTTCTAAGCTTCACCGTCATTTTTAGACAGGAATTGACATTGACACATGGTTTCAAGTATCTGTTTTGTCGTGAGATCAATATCCTCATAGATAATTCGGCACAGATCCCATCTAGGGATTCCGTGATGAGGACATTGTAAAAGAAGATTCTTGAACCGTTCAAAGCATTTCCAAAATGGTTCATTGGAAAGTTGGGTAAATTGGAAGATTTCGCTCCGAACACGGGCGGTCTTATGATTGGGATAAAATTTCTTCAGGAATGCTATAACGAATTCGTCCCATGTTGAAATAGAATGTGCGGGTGTGTTATAAAGCCACTTCTCAGCTAAATCGCACAAAGTGAATGGGAGAAGACGTAAACGCATAGCATCCACAGAAAGCTGTGAAGTACCCATTAAAGCACATACGTTTTCGAATTTGGTGATAAAAACGTATGCGTCTTCAGACTCGAGCCCGTGAAATTTGGGTAAAAGTTTGATGAAATGAGGTTTAATTTCGAAATTATCCCCATTGGCTGGTGGAATGGAAAAACAAGTGTGAAGGGGACCACGTGTAGGGTAGCATCTCTCCTGGAGAGAAATGCGTGGAGGATTCTGCGCACCTGCGGGCGGTGGCAGAGTGGTGTTAAAGTTTGATGGATATCCGTCCATCGCGGTCGTGGTGGGTGGTGGGGGAAAAGAAGATGAAGAAGCACCGACTTCAGAGTCGATAGCAGGAACGCGGATAAGACGGGCACTAGAATCCCGTATCCAGCCGAGCATGCACTAAGCGGGTTTAGCGCAAGTGGTAGCGTGTGTGATTTAAAAATTTGGTTTGTTTTGAAAAGTGTGTCGGACTTTGACAAATCACACAAAAATGCACAAACAACCTTAGAACTAAGGTTACCTAGGTCAAGTCTCTAGACCGCTCCTAGACTTCCAAAGGACAAGCCGCAGGATCAATCCTCTACCACCTCTTTACTACTCTTATGGCCAGGTAAGTGCCAGGTAAGTGGGAGGTATCCGCTATATGAATCACCGAAAATAGCGGGCCTAATTAAGTAACCACTTGCCTTAGACACACTTGCCTAGGCACCACAAAAGTAATGCGGATAAGCGATAAATTACCCACGACCTTCCTCTGTCCTTATTGAGCGCGACAGTCTTTAGAGTCTTTTCTAGATATTTTTTAAATTAATGTAGGGTTGATGCAGATGCTCGTTTTGTGATTTGTGGGGTTTAGGAAGGGTGATAAAATCCCCACCTAATCTGAGTATCTGAATTTGGTCTTTGCCCCTTAAAAATCCGTATTAAAATATGAATAAACAAACCAATTACAAAATTTTGCAAAAAGATTTTTAAGCAGCGATATTTTGCAAAGAATCCTGCAGAAAAGATATTTTATTGGATTTCAGAGGAGATAGAAGGAGCTGAAAAATTTATCAGAGAATTTGGAAACCCTAAATCCCCTAATGCGCCGCGGTTCCGCCGCCAATATGCTCATTGTGCCGCTGTTCCGCCGCCGACTAGGAAGATCTGATGAAGATTTTTGCTACGTAGCCTCCTTTGCTCCTCTGGATCTTGATGAATGTCTCTGAATTTCAGTTTTCTCAAATCTGTGACTCCAGATTCCCTCGCAAAATTCATACAATAATCGTTAAATATACAATTTGCAGTTTTGTTTATTTTTATGATATAGATAGAATAAGAATTCAACATGAATAGTAAGAAAAAAATATTACGCACGTATCCCTGGCAACGACGCCATTTGATTGATCTTATGTTTATGTGTTTGTAGTTAACCGCAATCAATAACGGTGTCGCGTGTAGCTAGACCGAGATGAGTATGGGTCGTCCTCAGGGAAACGTTGAATCTTTTAATGTTACTTTAGACGTGTTGAGAAGGGAAGGAGGAAGAATAAAGAATAGTGGAAATAGTTTCTAGATCTACGTTAAACACGGATGCAAAATATAGATCTAGATTAACTACGGATGTAAGTTTAATATTAAAAAGAGGCTTGTAGGGTTCATTAAGATTTAGTAGTCATGGATAATTAATTAAAGATTATTCTTTTTATCCTTTAATAGATTTAAAAATAGATCGACAGTGATGCATGTAGATTAAGGTTCCTGGAGGGAAAAGGGTTCCCACTCTTAACCCCTATCTTGACATGGAACTCCGTTCATATCTAGCCTTTACCAAAACAATAGGTAATCTAATCTCTAATCGTGGTCGCGATTATCAATGAATTGATAGCGCGTCCAATTAGGAAGTTAACTATTCTTTTGATAAAGTTTATAAACTTTATAGGACTTAAAAAGAGTTTAAGGATCTTCATCATCTATTAACCTACCCTAATCCCATGAACCCTAACAAGCGAAGAATTACTCGTGCATGTTGGGATTAGAAGAGATGGAGAGGGAAAACATAATGAAAAACTACAAAGAAATAAAATAAGAAAACAACTATCTTTATTAATCAACAAAAATCATTTACACTTTGTTCCCTTAGAAAATGATTACAAAATGCTAGTTTGCTTTTCGATCTCTTCTAAGGAGGTAGATGAACAGTTGATGATCAGTCTCGATGCGTGAGCCTGTCGTGGACTTCGTGATCTCTTCAGCTTGATGAATTTTCCAAGAGGCTCTCGGTCCTTATTTATAGTCCCAGAGCTAGAACCCTAGCTTCCTAATTTGGAAACCAGTGGTTAAGATCCCAACAGTAAAATCCCAATTCATAACTACCCTAGTTTCCTAATATGGAAACCAGTGGTTAGGATCCCTGGTTCGTTGTTCTGGGGCTTCATCTTGATGACACATATTGATCTTTTAAATATCTGAAAACTGAAAATCTTTTCTACGTTATTGCCGGAATTGATTTCTTTAGTTTACTTTCTTATTTAGGCAGGTTTGTTTCGCCAACTTTGATTTCCTTGATTTCAGTCCTGAAAATTCTGCACAATAACTCAACAAATAATATTAGTAGAGTTTGTTTTATTGAGATATTAACTTAACCATTAAGAATTGGTCAAAGGTATTTAATAAGGTAAGCATATTTAAATGGGCCAAAAGTTACATGGATATTATATGCTTACTTTTTCCTACATAATGTTAATTATAATATATAAACACATGAAAATGGTATTTTTACAGATAACCCTCATATGTATCATATATTATAATAAACACCTTTATTATATAGAAATAGTAGGAAAAATGTCATATTAAATGTACAGTTTTATCAACTGAACATGTATCCATGCAAATTTAGATTTTTATAAACATATATAATATATTTTAGTATCCGCATATCTTTCATAATACAAAATAAAATCAAATAACATATTTTCTTATCTAGCCTTGCATGTCATGGTACCCCATATCTTGTGGTTGCGCCCATATATCATGTTCATATCCTAAGTGTTGAACAGACTCGTTATTGATCGTTACGTATATTTATGCAAATCTGTAATTGGGGGTATACATTTTTAGTCACTGGATATCATATTATTATTTAAATTTTTACGTATATTCTTCATATTGAAAAACTAGATTTTTAGAAGGGACACGGGTAATATTCGGAGTAATCTGGTATTAGCTGTAAAATCCCAATATATATATATATAATATTCTATATAACTAATAAATATATAAGTGTTATATAATATGTAATATATTATATTAATTTAATTAATTATAAATCTCTCTCTCTTAACTCCCCGCCCCTACCTCTGTCTCTGTCTCTCTATATATAACGCACCCACATCTGTCTCTCTCTCTATATAACGCCCCCACCTCTGTCTCTCTCTCTCTCTATATATATAAATATAAATATAAATATAAATATATTATAATAAAACCTATTATTAACAAAACATACTCTCTCTTCTTCTTTTCTTCGCCCGCGAACCCAGAACCCTAGCCCACACCCTCACCCCTTTCGTCGCCGCCGCCCTTCACCATCGCCGTCCCGACCACCCTCTTCACCTCCCCTGCCTCACCCCGAGACCTCCTCTTCCTCCTTTTCCTGACCACCGACTCTGCACCATCCTCGACCCAAGAACCCATCACCCTCAACCTCGCCGGCAACCCATAATCGCCGGAAAACCCATCATCACCATCACTTTCGCCCTCTTCTTCTTCCTGCACCTAGCCTAACCTACCTTGCATGCACCTTTTCCCGAGCACACCCTGCACTAAATCCCTGAGCATGCCAAACCCACGGCCACACCCATCTCGCTGCCGACGGTTTCGCCTTGTCGCCGTCACCTCGTCGCCTATCTCACCTCTGTCCTCGCCAAGTACAGAGAACCCTACAAGCAACTTCTTCTTCTCTCTTCTTCTTCTTCTTTTCTTATTCTTTTCTTTCTTGATTGCTGGCCGTCTCGCTGGAGTTGCATGCGTCGCCGACGATCCAGATGACCCAGCCACCGTCGTCGTCTAGCCTGGTCACCACGTCATGCAGTTGCTCAGCCAGGTCCAGTCCTGCGTGCGTAAGTTTTGCATCGTGACATTATTCCGACATCGTGACATTATTCCGACATCGGAACGTGATATCCGTATCTCGACGTGAGATCCGATCATGCAAGTTTTAAACTTGCAACATGCTATTTTGATTATATCGATATTCATATGTGTTAGTGAGATATGCCCTAGAGGCCATTATTGTATCATACTGGGTTGTATATTACATATTGGAAGCTTAGGACATTCACAGTTATAATAACAGTCTTGATCGAAATGGTAGTATGCTACTTTGTTTGATTCTACCTCAATATGTGCATGTGTTTCTTTTAGCATATCGCTTATACATATTGGTGGAGCCCTTAAGTTTTTTGCTTGACTACCAGTGTTGTGATGGCAGTCACACTAGTGGGGGCTGGATAGTCTATAAGCACATCCTTATACAGGTCCTGAGTCGTAGGATTATCGAGACGGGGCATCGATACTCCAGAGTAGATTAGTGTATACACTTCTCATCCCAGCAGGGGAGATGGTCTGTCCCACAGCATTAGTAGGTCGTACTGGAGATAGTATACATGTGCTCATTAGGTTATGAGTTACACTGGACAGGACTCGCCGAGAACTGCTGGTTGGTATTATACCTATCGTCAGGTAGCAGTTCCCAGGTGACATGAGTACAGCTTAGTCCGTTGACTTGACATCGCTACTTCGTCTTGAGTGTAACAACACTAAACTTTCTGTACAATTTTTTCAAAAATACAGAAAGGGGTACTTGAGCCTGAACACAAGTTATAAATTTGTTTTGCTTTTGAACAGCAAGAAGGAGCTTGTAGCTCATTGGTACGACCTTGCACTGCTGAACCAAAGCACCAGAGTTCAAATCCCATCAGCCACATTATTTTTTAATTAGTTTTCTTTTAATCTTTTTAGAAACCCAAGAGTCAACACGTGCATAACTCGTAAAAACCAAGAGTCACACATAAAACAAACGGGTCCACGGGTCAAGACATAGCACCAAGGGACACGTGGCATGGAGAATCGGCCCGACTCGGCCGACTCGGCCGGCGGCGCCGGGTCAACTCGGCCCAATCCGATTCCCTCCTTCTTGACTCTTGTGTCGTTTTGTATCCCCATAACCCCTTTATAGTTTAAAAACCCTGCACAATTACAGAGACCATAAAATCCCTTTAATCTCCATTTTAATGCAATTTAAATGCAATTTTTTTTATCAAACCCCAACCCCAAAATTCTCCTATAAATACCCACACTCTTTTCCACATCCTCACTTCAAATCTCTGTCCAAAACTCTCAAGAAAAATTCTAAGTTCAATAGTGTACAAGTGGAGTTAGCGAAGGGCGAAACTCCGACGAATTTCCGACGACGACTCTAGGAGCTCCCGGCGACGAAACGACGCACCGGTACCTCATACCACTCCCTCTTTCACTTTTCTAATCTAAAATCCAGTAAGTCTCTCCTCCCTCTCCTCTTTTCTATTATGAAAACTCGTAATTCTAAAACCCGACGGAAGCGGAGTTAATCCGACTTCCGATTCGGTTTTTCTTTAAAAGTTCCGTTTTTCTTAAAAATAACAATACCAAACTCTCACAACATGACTATTAATCATTAACAAAACATATTGAACAAGTTCTATTTCAAAAGAATGTCTATTGTAATTTTTATCGTATTTTTCAGAAAAATACCATATAGTTTAGCTTCAACATAAAAATATCATTACCCTTGCTATACCTTTAGATAGTTCACGAGGTAATGACCTATCTCTTCACAACACTCATATGTAACATAGCACGATGATATTGAGAAATATAGATTTAGGAAAATACGGTTTTACGTAAAACTACCTCCGACTTATATAAAAAAAACCTTTTTCTACAAGATTATGTATTTTAAACAAATCTTTGCATTGTGCCGCTACAACCCATTTTGGGGAACTCGTTCGGGATGGTGCGGATTATCGCACATCCTCGTGCTTAGTAGTGCGAGATGCAGACCTCCGTAAGGAGCATACGGTCTCGAAAGATTTAAAAATACAAATATCTTAGGAAAATGAGATTTCTAGAAAAAAAATATAAATTAAATTATTTTTTATAAATATATATATGTATCATAAAAATAACTATTTTTGATATAGTATAAATATTCCAACTTTTCTAAATAAAAAAGAACCACTTCACATGAAAATACCATGCAATTTCATACAAGTTTAATACTTTTCAAATAAATACCATATATTATGAAAGATAGGTTTTATTCACTAGAAATGTCACAATGATAAAATATACATCAATGAAAACTTTAAAGACGATAATAAAATACTTGAGGTGTATTTTGAAAATTATACAAAATTATTTTTACATAAAACCCCCTCAAGTTCTATAAATTACCCTATGGACCTAGTAAACATAGGTTTAAGCGGGACCAGTCTCTTGAGCCTCAGGAAGCCGGAGATATGGGTGCTTGCCTATTTAAGGTAGACAACTTAACAAACGGTATTATCAACATGGTAATCGTCTTTGAAAAAGACACAAATCCTGCCGTCCATGTGCAGCGGTTACCGATAACATCAAAACTTAATTCAGGATTTCAATTTCCTTTCTAATTGTCTGACTTAGACCGAGTCTCAGTATAATCAATCTGACTTGAATGAGATTCAAGTATATATAACAATTCAACATGAATCCATATATTCAATCTGTTCAATCTATCAATCTATACAACCTGACTGAACCAAAACATGGATATACATCCATTTACATGATTCTCCAGTTACATCCATTTACTGATATCATGATATCAGCAAGTTATTCATCTATACAATCTATAATACAAGACAATACAATATACAATACAATACAAACAATACAAACAAGATATCGCGGGGTTTAATGGGTAGATTAGTACGGAAAGTGTTAGAAGTGGCACGAGACTGCAACCATTAAAACACCTAACCTGAATTCAATCGCCGTTGTTTCGAGTATTTTGACGGAGCCTTGTACTGTATATAACGTAGACTCTGGTCTAGTGAGACTCCTTTCGTATACACTGGCCTCTTCTGTACTAAGCTACAAACAACAACGTTAACAATATAATACAACATTATAATAGTCATACTCTCTCTGTCTATTCTATTTCTCTCTCATCTTTGGGACTTACCGAGCGATTTGTTCGCTGACGACATTCTCTTTCTTCTTCTTCTTTGGAATGTCGTCAGGTGATTCACTGGAGATCGAGCCTACCAGTGAAGACTTAGATCAGCTAGCCTTTGACCCGGAGCTCTAGTTACTTGTTCACATTTACATTCTATATTTTCCATTTCTGTTATGCCACTGTTTAGGCATTGCTTTCTATTCCATGTATTTATTTTCAGATGTATTGTAAAAAAAAGAATGTTAATAAATAAAGTTGCTGTTCATTTACATCCTGTCTCCTGTGCATTTTACTTATATTTCTTAGATACGCTTAGCGTGTTTACTTTTGAGTAAATACATAATGGCCTCGTCGTGTCCCCTTCGCCGTACACTGGGAAGCGGGGCGTGACATCGAGTGTGTTCCTATTGTTCTTTGATTACTACACTACCACGGCTCAAAGGAGTCGTGCAAAAAGGTAGTAGTTGGGTGCAGTCCCGAAGCACTTGGAGGCAGTAGCAGTTAGATAGGATTTGTCTCTCCCGGTATTCGGGATAGATATCGCGCTGTGATCGGAAAGCCATTATACAAAGTCCCTGGCTGGGGCAAGCGAGATTTACTGGTAGGCACTCCAGTAGTTTCTTAGGTATATTGGGCTCTACTTCGGCACGACTTATTGCATTATTTAGGGTCTGACGTTTACCATCCTCCTAGGCCTAATATGTGAGTATCTCAGACGAACAGACCGGACTGTATGGATATTGTCACAGACAGGCTTAGTAGGAGTTCGAATGAGTTTGCTCATCGGCCTTCTTATCGACAGATACATGGATAGCCGTTACGTGCAGCTAGTACCGCTGAAGTGCTTGTAGTTAAACCCACTGCCAGCGTACTGTCAAGTCTTTAGAGTCCCACACAGAGGGTTTCCCTGCTTCGGGCGAAACGATGTAGAGGCCGTATGGTTTTACGGCAGGGTTCCGATCACATATGTGTACTGGCTACACGGATGTCGTTTCGGGCGGATAATACTAGTGGGCTTTAGTTTAAGCCGGATCCTAGTATTATATTATTGGATTGTTATCATCTCATTGTATTCGTATTTTTCGGAATACGAATACGGGTATGTATATACGGTGAGGGCATTCTTGTAATTTGG
Source organism: Agapanthus africanus (assembly GCA_030015575.1). Lineage (NCBI taxonomy): Eukaryota > Viridiplantae > Streptophyta > Magnoliopsida > Asparagales > Amaryllidaceae > Agapanthus > Agapanthus africanus. The sequence continues at coordinate 114,801,119 of JASDDO010000014.1, forward strand.
CAAGACATGCTTCTAGAATGGGACACCTCATTATCGATTTATCTATTTTTCTTAAATGGATTAATGAGGTGGAAATTGGAGGAGATTTTTGTGGCATGGTGTGAGGAATGGCTAGGTATTTGTTTATTGGTTTGGCATTACTATTGATGTATGGGTGGGATTTTATATTGTGATTTATTCCATACTTCAATGAGTAAAATGTCTTGAGCCATTCTTCCCTCATAGAACTCTAGCTCATTTGTTCATTTCTCATTCTCTCTCCAAGTTTCCTCTCCTTCTTCCTCAAATATCCTTACCCTCACATGTGTTGTGAAACAAAGGATCTAATGAGATAAAACTCTCCTTTAGTTACTCTACATCACCTAGGCTACTTAGCTTAGCGATCTAAGTACCCTAGTTACCTCGGTTTAGAGCTTGAAGCTTGAAGCACATACTCTCGGGTGGATCATCTTTGACACGAGGAGTCCGACGTTGCAACCTTCATCCGTTCTCCGAGGAGCTCAAGGCGAGGAGGAGAACAAGACCCGAAGGACATGGTTCAAGGAGGTATAACTTTCTACGGAGTAGCCAAACCTCCTTGTAGTTTTTTTTAGTTAAGGCTTTCGAATAGATCCTGGAGTTTAGTCGGTGTTGCGAGCTTTCTCAAAATCGTTTTTTGAAAATTCCGCCTTCCGGCGAACCCGTGGGGTGCGCGATATCGACTTACAGTGGTATCAGAGCCTAGTAAATCTTAACTAACAGATTAGACGATGTGTAAAACTACAAAACCGAAATAACCCCGAAACATGAAACCAAGAATTCAAGTTTTTGTCAAAATTTTCAGAGGCTCTAAACTTTTTTTAAACAACTACAGAGTGCTCTTCTTACTGTAACTAGAACACCACACAAAAACGAGACTGAAATTCAAAAACCTGGCCGGCCAAAACCTCATTGTGGCTGGCCTGGCTGGTTTTTTAAATGAGATTAGTGCTCGTTTTTGTTTGGTATTCTAGAACACTTGGATTTAGGGTTTTAGGTTATATTTGATTTTGCCCAGATTGCATATTTAGTTATCTTTGTGTTAGGGCAATTTCGTAGTGTTTCGAAGTCGCAGTTTTAACGTCGTTTACATGTTTTAGTTTATATATGTGTTTCGAAACGTCCGCTAATTGCTATATGTCGATTAGTGGGGGTTGCACATATTTGTGATGTTATGATGGTTTGTGTATATGGAGTATTGGATCGTCGTGGATGAATAGCCGAGGGGATGTGAGAAGAGTATTTTCTTTTCTTTCATTCATGTAATTTGTAAGTGTGATATAATATTATTTTGCGAGGTACATCCGGCTTGAGATTGTAGCTATCGTTGTATTATTTCATTTACTGTTTTTTGCTCCTAAGATAGACCCAAGGTGGGGTGCACAATTACCGGGTTCTTGAAGTGCCGAGTGGCCTACTCATTTTAGTGAGAGAGGTTGCTTCACTTCGGGAATTTGGCGGGTAGTTTGCCGCACCCATAGGGGTCTAGGATGGGGTTTGGCTATTCATCATGACCGTGGAATCCGTCTTTCGTTATAGGTTTAAATGAAACGCGGAATTCCTTGTATATCCAATATATTCATCTGTGATCTGGAATGCCTATTATTTCGTGAGACGAATGGATATATATATATATATATATATATATATGTATATATATGATATATAGTAGGCGTTACTTATTTTTGCACCCACGTTAGTCCAGCCCCCGCTCTGCCGTCAGTTAAGTAACCTAACGGTGCATGGCGGGGTCCCGTGGCGAATGCGGATGGTATAAGCGTACGTTGTATTTTTGTTTCTTTTCTGCAATGATAGGATTAAATGATGGGACCGCATTAACATTGATTAATGAAAGCAAAACAAACCAAAGCTTAATTGTTGGAACAGTTTCAAAACCACTCGGTTTTCTTCAAAAAACAAACTTTTTAATGCGGAGCCTAAACCACTTCTTTTAAAAACTATCATGGTTCCTTCGACTATATCAAGTTCATTACGTTCACGGTTTCGCCAAAACCATTCGTAGCCCTCCGTCATTTCAGATGAGTATTCAGTAGTATTCAAGCTATGTATTTTGACCTTCGCCAATGCATAGTGATTGGTAGCTGCTGGGTATTCATCTGTGGCATAGATAGATGCGTTGGTTTGGGAAAATCGTACTACTATTTTGGCCTTCGTCAAGGGTATGTACGGGTGGGTTCAAATTAACCTGGACAATGACGGGTAGAATTTGATTTGCGACTTATGATATGTTGGTCTTCGTCAAGGTTATAAGAGCTTGGGGAAAAAATCCATATCGGGAGTTTCTAAGGAAATTGAAACTTGCTAGTGTTGCATACCATTTGGAGTGTGATGATTTTGGTAGGATTCCTTCAAGGTTGTCACACGATAATATTTGGATCCCGATCCTACTGTGAGTATCCGCTACTCCTCGGGAGATTTTTTCACTAAACAATCAATGCTATAAACCAAGTAGGCGTCTAGAACGGTGTTAGCGGGGCTATGCCTCTAGGGAAAAGAGATTATGTAATTAAGGAATTTCGCGAAAGCGTTGGAAAACCTCCCTCGAAGTACCAACACTAGCCTGGCCGAAAGGTTAAGCAAGAATTGTAAGAGTGAGATTAATCCTGACTAATTTTTCTTTATGGTTTGAGGAAGGATTCGAGAAACAGTGGGAGCCATCCTGTTTAGATAAACTAATAACCAATCTAAACTTGCAAGAGCATCATGCTGAGTGTTTCTTCTCTCTCTCCTAATTGCAGCGACCACTATGACCGGACTTAGGTTACTGCTAGATAATAATAAATTGACTGGGCCAAACTATAAAGATTGGCTAAGAAATGTCCAGATGGCTATTACCTATGACAACCTGGGCTACCTCCTTACTACCAAAGCCCCCGCCGCCCCAGGTCCAGATTCCACCGTCGTGGATGTTGATATCCGTAAGACATGGGAAAAGGATTGTGCGAGAGCCAAGTGCCTCGTGTTAGCCTCAATGGATTATGAACACCATATGCAGCACGAGAAGATGGACTTAGCTTCCATCTTCCTCCATACCAAAGTTTTATATGGAGAGCAATCTTGTATCGCAAGATATGAGACCTCGAAGATATTGTTTCAGGCGAGGTTGGCTATCGGGTTATCTGTAGGGGACCACGTCCTTACGATGATTAGCTATATTAAAGAGCTCACGGACCTTGGGACCACATTGGAGAACGAGTTATATACTGATTTAATTTTACAGTCGCTCCCCTCCACTTATGCCCAGTTTATCTTGAATTTCAACATTCAAGGGAAGGGAGTTTCACTTCCAGAACTTCTCAACATGTTGAGAAGCGCTGAAGGCACCCTGCAAGAATCTAGGGAGACACCCGCTCTGCTCATTGGAGAATCTTCCTCTTCTAGATCCAAGACGAAAGCCAAGAGAGAGAAGAAGAAGGCCTCCACCAAGCCGATAGGCGGTGTCAGTAAGGTAGAGGGAAAGGACATGGCAAAAGTTTCAGGGCTTACATTAGGGAAGGAGGAATGTTTCTATTGTCACGGGATAGGGCATTGGCAGAAGGAATGTAGGGCTTGGAAATCCAGAAACCAGGATTTGAAGCTTGTTGTGGCTTCGGCTTCGGGTGTTTTTATGATTGAAAACTGTCTGTCAATTAACTCTACTTCCTGGGTATTAGATACCGGATCATGATCTCATATCTGTAATTCATTACAAGCTTTGAGAAATCGTAGAGTTATCAAGGCAGGTGATATGACTCTCAGGGTTGCTAACGGAATGAGTATGGACGCTGTATCCGTAGGGGAATATCACATAGGATTGACAAGTGGGCAGATTTTGATTTTGTGTAACTGTTTGTATGTATCTAGTCTGACATGTAATATCATCTCTGTATCTTTACTTTCTAAAGAAGGTTGTGATTTTACATTTGTAAGCGATGTTATCAAAATCCACCTAAATCAAGCTTTGATTGGATTAGGTACACTAGATAACGGTATATACGTATTAAATTAAGCTTAGGTTTTCAACGTCCAGAACACACTTAAAAGAAAGTCTCCAGAATTAAATCAGGCTTTCTTATGGCATTATAGACTGGGTCACATCAATGAAACACGATTGACGAAGTTACATAAAGAGAGATATTTGGATCCGTTTGAATATCAGTCCTATGCAACTTGTCAATCATGTCTTAAAGGAAAGATGACAAAGACTCCATTCACTGGACACGGAGTAAGAGCGAGCGAGTTCTTGGGACTCATACACAACGACGTGTGTGGTTCAATGTCTACACATGCAAGAAGTGGTTATTCCTATTTCATTACTTTTACAGATGATTTCTCAAAGTATGGACATGTATTCTTGATGAAACATAAATCCGAGGCCTTTGAGAAATTCCGGGAATATAAGAATGAAGTGGAAAAACAAACCGGCAAAAGTATTAAGACACTTAGATCTGATCGAGGTAGAGAATACTTGAGTGTCGAGTTCCTGGATTACTTAAAAGAGAATGGAATTCTGTCTCAGCTTACTCCTCCATACACACCTAAACACAACGGTGTATCGGAAAGGCATAACAGAACCCTATTGGATATGGTACGTTCCATGATAAGTAACACTGAGTTCCTACGATCCTTCTGGGGTTATGCACTAGAATCAGCTTCATATCTTTTGAAAAAGGTTCCTACTAAGTCAGTGCCTAACACACCATATCAGATGTGGAATGGGAAGAAACCCTATTTTCAGTATCTGAAGATATGGGGATGTCCAGCTTTTGTAAAAAAGCAGCATGCAGACAAGCTCGAGGCACGCTCAGTACTGTGTAAGTTTGTGGGATACCCAAAGAACTCCACGGGGTATTTTTTCTATTACGCAGAGGAACAAAAGGTTTTTGTTTCTCGGCATGCCCACTTTTTGGAAACTCAATTTTTAGAAAAAGAGATAAGTGGGAGCGTAATAGAACTAGAAGAAATTCTAGAACCACAAGCTATTACTGAAAGCATGGTGGAACCAGAAGTTTCGAAAGAACCGGACATCCCCGCGCTATTCTGCAGGACTAATAGGCAGTCTTATCCGTCCGAGAGATACTACGGTTTTCTCATAGACGGGGATAGAGAGGATTGCATCATCGACGATGATGAGCTAACTAGCTTCCAGCAAGCCATTCTGAGCAGAGACTCGGTAAAATGACTGGAAGCAATGCAGACCGAAATGGAGTCCATGTACACCAACAAAGTATAGATTTTGGACATTGCTCCAGAAGGAGTAAAACCCGTAGGCTGCAAATGGATTTTCAGAAAGAAGATTGGTGTAGATGGACAGGTTGAAACCTATAAGGCTAGACTTATTGCAAAAGGTTTTCGTCAAAGACCTGGTTTGGACTATGATGAAACCTTTTCTTTAGTGGCTATGCTCAAATCCATTCGGATCCTTCTTGCCATTGCTGCCTTCTACGATTATGAAATTTGGCAGATGGACGTAAAGACCGCTTTTCTGAATAGAAATTTGGAAAAGTGTGTCTATATGGATCAGCCGGAGAGTTTCATAGTGAGTGGGAGCAGCGGAAGAGTGTGCAAGTTGCTTAAATCCATTTATGAATTAAAGCAGGAATCGCGGAGTTGGAACATCTGTTTTGATGAGATGGTCAAGGAATTTGACTTTATCAAAAATCCAGATGAACCATGCATCTATAGTAAGATTGTAGTGAGAAGAGTGGTATTCCTCGTCTTGTACGTGGATGAAATTCTCTTGATAGAAAATGACATTCCTATACAACAATCAGTTAAAGGATTCTTGTCACAAAGGTTCTCCATGAAGGACCTGGGTGATGCCTCTTACATTCTAGGAATCTAGATCTATCGTGATAGATTTAAGAGGATGTTGGGACTTTCACAGTCAAGGTACATTGACACCATACTGAAAAGATTCAGTATGGAAGATTCAAAGCGCGGTAATTTACCGGCTTGTCACGGAATCACCCTCTCCAAAGAGATGTCTCTCAAGACTGATTTGGAAAGGGATCGCATGTCTACTATACTCTACGCTTCTGCGGTAGGCTCTATAATGTATGCGATGTTGTTTACCATACCAGATATAGCGTACGCACTGAGCGTTGTAAGCAGGTATCAGTCAAACTCAGGGGAGAAGCACTGGGCAACAGTTAAGAACATTCTCAAGTACCTAAGAAGGACTAAGGAGATGTTCTTGGTTTATGAAAGAGAAGACCTCTAGGTCGAGGCCTTTGCCGACTCCAGATTCCAGAGTGACAAGGATAACTCTAAGTCCATGTCGGGTTATGTCTTTACCCTAAATGGTGGGGCGGTCTGTTGGAAAAGCTCCAAGAAGGACACCGTTGCTGACTCGACGATGGAAGCGGAGTATATCGCTGCATGTGACGCCGCGAAAGAAGCGGTATTGATCAGGAAGTTCGTGACAGAACTTCAGGTGGTTCCGTCCATTGTTGATCTAATACCGCTGTATTGTGACTACAATAGCGCTATAGCTTTAGCGAAGGAACTAAGGTCCCATCAGAAGTCCATACACATCTTGAGGCGGTACCACCTGATCAGGGAGATCGTTGATCGCCGGGAGATCGAGATGCACAGAGTAGACACGGAGAACAACACGGCAAATCCACTCAGAAAGGCCATATCTCAGACGCAGTTCGATAGGCTGATCAAGATGATAGGTCTGCGATATGCCAATACATGGCCTTAGTGCAAGTGGGAGATTGTTAGTGAGATATGCCTTAGAGGCCATTATTGTATCATACTGGATTGTATATTACATATTGGAAGCTTGGGATATTCACAGTTATAATAACAGTCTTGCTCGAAATGGTAGTATGCTACTTGGTTTGATTCTATCTCAATATGTGCATGTGTTTCTTTTAGCATATCGCTTATATATATTGGTAGAGTCCTTAGGATCTTTACTTGAATACCGGCGTTGTGATGACAGTCACACTAGTGGGGGCTGGGTAGTCTATAAGCACATCCTTATACAGGTCCCTAGTCATAGGATTACCAAGACGGAGCATCGATACTCCAGAGTAGACTAGTGTATACGCTTCTCATCCCAGCAGGGGAGATGGTCTGTCCCACAGCTATTAGCACGTCGTACTGGAGATAGTATACAGGTGCTCATTAGGTTATGAGTTACACTGGATATGACTCGTCGGGAACTGCTGGTTTGTATTATACCTATCGTCAGGTAGCAATTCCCAGGTGACATGAGTACAGATTAGTCTGTTGACTTGACATTGCTACTTCGTCTCGAGTATGTTCCCACTGTTCTTTGATTACTACTCTATCATGGCTCAAAGGAGTCGTGCAAACAGGTAGTAGTTGGGTGCCATCCCGAAGCACTTGGAGGCAGTAGCGGTTAGATAGGATTCGTCTTTCCCAGTATTGGGGGTAGATATCGCGCTGTGTTCGGAAAGCCATTACACAAAGTCCCTGACCAGGGCAAGTGAGATTTACTGGTAGGCACTCCAGTAGTTTCTTAGGGTGTATTGGGCTCTACTCCGGCACGACTTATTGCACTATTAGGGGTCTGACGTTTACCATCCCCCTAGGCCCAATATGTGAGTATCTCAGACGAACAGACCGGACTGTACGGAGATTGTCACAGACAGGCTCAGTAGGAGTTCAGATGAGTTTGCTCATCGGCCTTCTTATCGACAGATACCTGGATAGAAGTTACGTGCAGCTAGTACCGCTGACGCGCTTGTGGTTAAACCTACTGCTAGAGTACTGTTGAGTGTTTAGAGTCCCATACAGAGGGTTTCTCTGCTTCGGGCGAAACGGTGTAGAGACCGTATGGTTTTACGGCAGGGTTCCGATCACATATGTGTACTGGCTACATGGATGTCGTTTCGAGCGGATAATACTAGTGGGTTTTGGTTTAAGCCGGATCCTAGTATTATATTATTGGATTGTTATTAGCTCACCGTATTCGTATTTTTTGGAATACGAATACGGGTATGTATATACGGTGAGGGCATTCTTGTAATTTGGCAAGACATGCTTCTAGAATGGGACACCTCATTATTGATTTATCTATTTTTATTAAATGGATTCCTGAGGTGGAAATTGGAGGAGATTTTTGTGGCATGGTGTGAGGAATGACTTAGGTATTTATTTATTAGTTTGGCATTACTATTGACGCATGGGTGGGATTTTATATTGTGATTTATTCCATGCGTCAATGAGTAAAAAGTCTTGAGCCATTCTTCACTCATGGAACTCTAGCTCATTTGTTCATCTCTCATTCTCTCTCCAAGTTTCCTCTCCCTCTTCCTCAAATATCCTTACCCCCACATGTGTTGTGAAACAAAGGATCTAATGAGATAAAACACTCCTTTAGTTACTCTACATCACCTAGGCTACTTAGCTTAGCGATCTAAGTACCCTAGTTATCTAGGTTTAGAGATTGAAGCACACACTCTCGGGTGGATCATCTTTGACGCGAAGAGTCCGACGTTGCAACCTTCATCCGTTCTCCGAGGAGCTCAAGGTGAGGAGGAGAACAAGACCCGAAGGACATGGTTTAAGGAGGTATAACTTTCTACCGAGTAGCCAAACCTCCTTGTAATTTTTGTTAGTTAAGGTTTTCGAATAGATCCTTGAGTTTAGTCGGTGTTGAGAGCTTTGTCAAAATCGTTTTTTGAAAATTATGCCTCCCCGCGAACCCGCGGGGTGCGCGACATCGACTTACAATATGCTTGACTAGAGTGCATACATTTTAATATTCAGCGAGTAGTAGTGATTTACGGTTTTACAGTATCCGTCTGCATCCGTACTGATATTAGCTTATCCAGTTGCATGCCGGAACATCACGATAATATCGTACTACTATATCAGTTCAATATGATTATCTAGATTGCATCATATATGGTAATGGACGTATAACGGTTATTACAGATAGATACATATGCATCCTGGTATTAGTTGTGTTTCGATATTGATTACAGTTTTACATTTGGTATCTATTCTGGTCAACATACATTGCATAACATGTTTTTGACACATTACCAGACTTGTTACTTGGATCTTATTACTAATGCCAAAATCCAGATTGTTGTCCTGATGGAAGTAACTCGTTGTCTGCATAGACAATACCTGTACTTGCTTGATCCTGTGTTGGCATTAGATTTATATCGTCAATACCTGACCTGAACACAGAACCTTGGGGGAAAAGGGAAAATCAAGAATGTAACCGAAACGTAACTCAAGAGGATATTATTTGCTGTGATTCCAGGTGTGACGGAATAATCATTGTGCCATAGTCCCGTAGGGGTTTGAACGAGATATATACTGTTGAATTACGATGAGAATTATATTAATTGATTTCAAAGACTTGTAGAATAGATATCCTAGAAGCACAAACTTTAGGATACACATCACATACATACAGCTCACTATTTATACCTGTGTTTATCATATACATTCATGGTTAATCATAGCATCATATCCTGGTTATCACTATTATTTTGATATTATGGCGCACTGACGTCTGGGTTTTGCATGACCCAGTTCCTCTACCTTTATCGCAGGCAGATCAGGAGTACTTTAGCAATCAAGCCGAGTAATGAAGAGCTAGCTATTTAGTTTAGAAACTCTTAGTTTATTTATTTCCACAATTTTATTTCTATTGATGTGAGCCCATATTGGGACGTGATTCAGATACTATTGTTTATTGGATCTTGATTCGTTTCCGCTATATGCATTTCTTGATTTTATTTATTGTGGCAGATGGACATGTGTTACCTAGATTTTATATTTTACTGTTCTTGATATCCGATTGACAGCCGTAATGTGACTGTGGAGGGATGATTCTTATCCACAGATAGCATGGTTGGCTTTGTTACGTGCCTTGTTTACGTATCTTGGGAAGCGGGGTGTGACAATCGGCGTGGAAGGGTCGGCGTGGAGGAGGCCGGCGAGGGAGGTCGAAAAGGGAGAGGGAAGGGGGCTATGAGGAGGGGTTGACGAGGAGTGGTTGATCGACATAGAAGAGGGTCGGCAAGGAGGTCTATACCCGCCAAAATTCTTGGCTCAGAACTTAAATACAAAATCCTGGCGCAGGCGCAAGCAACGCCAGATGCTTCTTAGCATTGCATCATGTGTAAGGCACCTGGCGCCAATGCTTCTTGGCGCAAGCAGCGCCGGGTGTTCTTTGGCGTTGCACCACATGCAAGGCACGTAGCGCCAGCACCAAACTTTGAAGCCTTTGCTTCAAATAGAACTTAAGTTCTGTTTTGGAAAATATTTTCCACATCTTTCATAAACAGAAAGATATATATCTTGTTAACAAGAAATCTGCTGTATATTTTCTAAAAAACAAGAAAAATATTCAGCCTTTTAACATAGGCCTTTGGATCAAAGATTCAACGGTTTTTAAGCACCCCGGTAGACATTAAGATCAATTTGGAGATCTCATATGAGAGATTCTCTCACTTTCTTAACAATTCCCATCTTCTATAAATAAGGGAAGGGGGTGAAGGCATCTATATAAAGAGACCACCCCCATAAGTTTTGAGAAAATAAAGACCCAAGCCTCTTTTTTCGCCTTCCTTCGAAAAACCCTACGTAAGGAGACCAATCTCCATTAAAAAAGAAGGTTAACCTTAAAAAAGAACTTAAGTTTTTCCTCTGAATTATAGATCCTTAAGTTAAATCTTCTTGATGAGAATTCAAGTTCTCATAAAGGGATTTTTGATCTTAAAATCTAGAATTTGAAGGAGGACTTAAGAAAATCCCTCCACTGAAACGATGATAAAACATCAAAATCCTAGTCATCCTCATAAAATAACGATGAAGTTTAAACTTCAGAAGACCCCAAATTCTCAATAAGGAACATTGATAAAATCCAAGATCATAAAAAGTTGATCTTGGTGATTGTTAATGACCAAAAAACATTAACAGAAGATTAAACTTTATGAAACTTAAGTTTCAAAGAAGATAGAGATTAATTTCTGAAAACCTTAACCGCTGCGCCACACGTGTTGCGCACGTGGTGCCAGCGCCAGAAAAATGATGCGCCACATAGGCATGCGCCACGTGATATACACGTGGGCATGCGCTAAGATGAGGGCATGCGCTAAGATGCGGGCATGCGCCAGACATGCCAGCGCCAAAACCCATGCGCCAAGATGTAGGCATGCGCCAAACATGCCAGCGCCAAAACCCATTCCCTGCGTGATATGCATGTAGGTTGTGCCAATATATCATGCACCAAACTATGTTATACAGACCGACCCCTAGCCTAAATTGGTTAAGTGTTGATCTTAAGATCATTTGAGCCCATATGCTCACAATATCTAAGTTGATCTTAGTCTAAAATAAGACTAACGATCTTTAGATAAACTCAAGTATCTTCTGAACTGACGGACCTCATCGATATGAGAAATGAGAATAAATTCATTCCCATTGGTAAACTAAGATACCAACGTGGACCCAAAACTTCCAAATCTAATATGTATGGATTTGGACTAATCCGCGCCCTACGGGCGACGATATAAATTTGTCTCTGTATACAATCCAAGGGAAACCTAAAATAAACTAAAACACGACACATGAAAGAATAAATCTGGAGCGCATAAAGTTTTTATCGCTCTGTGATAACGTAATTAACTGCAGAGGCTTGCGCCTGTAGGAAAAAGCGTCCACACAATCAATAAACCTCTCATCTGTGAGAGAGAATATGAAATCAGCTACATCAGTCGCATCTATCCAAGCCTTTGATATTCGGTGCCATAAATCAATTTGGTATTTTCGGAGAGGTGGATGGATATGTACCATAGCGTCTGCCCCCAGATTCAGACCAGACGCGCTCTTCGCGCCTCAATCCGGTTTCCGGCAGTAAACAGATTTTGGCATGCCCGGTGGGATAATTTTTCTCTTTCCACTCCACACTTCGTGTGTCGTGTTTTCACGGACAAAATCACGATTTCGTATGTTAATGGTTGCCCTTGGGTTTCGAGATACTAAATGTAATGACCCTAAAATTCCTATACACTTTTATTGACCCAATGTTAATAAAAAAGTGTATTTCAATCCTGGTTTCGAGTTATAAGTTATTTTTGATAACTTATATACAAAAAACTTCTTATAGCTCACTAGTTAAGCCTCTACACTGCCGTCCCATAGCCTGCAAGTTTGAATTCCATCAGTTCCAATTATTTTTAATATTTTTCTTTTTAATTTTTTCGGAAGCCCAAGAGTTGCACGTGCATTACACGAAAAAACGAAGAGTTGCAAATAAATCAAACAATAAAAACGAGACATAAATAACCAAATAAGGCATTGCACAAACCCCGAGACCCCACTCTCCTTTTGGGCCACCGGTGGTTAGAGTGACCCCAAATCCCTTCATTTTTTGCACGTGCATCCCTTCAACTCCCTACTACTCCTTTTTCTTATTTGATTTTCCTACAATTAACCAGAGAACCCTAGACCCTTCATCTACCCCTTTACCCTCATTTTTAATACATTTTATTATCTATTTTTAATTTCCTCTACATCTATATTTACCCCTATAAATATCTAGCCTTTCTCCTTAGTTCTTCTCTTAAATTATTATGAAAATACCACTCAAAATTCTTTCTCTCAAGCCTCACTCTAGAAAAGGAAGTTAAGCGTACAAATCTAAGCTAACTCCCTTGCTCAAGTTCATTCCTTCGCGTGTTAGCTACCTAGAGTCCGTTCTTGTGCGCGTAATCGGACCCAAGCTCAAGTCTCCACGCACCGTAGGCCTCGGTTTCTCAACCGAGACTTCTTCTCTTCTTTTTCTCATTTGTACGAGTACAAGCGAAAACCGTAAGTCTCCATCCCTATCTCTCTTTTTCTTTCAATCCTAAATTCAAATTTGTAAGTCTCAACCCTCATAAATTCTCTTTTTTCCTCTTCTTACATCACCATCAAAATACGACTTTTAGTGGCTAACATCACTTTTAATTTAATTGTTGTAAAGTTTTGACATATCCATTATAGTTTCATATTAGTATTAATAAGAAATTATCACTTACTATCATACCACCAATTACATGACATGTTTCACGTACATATCATATGAATTTAAAATGAAAGTTTGTTATTGTTAAAATTACCCTAGAATGCATGTAACGCCAAAATACTATGAACTTAAAGAGTACCCCTTATTCGATAATTAGTATATATACCTTTAGGAAAATTCACGAGGTAACGACCTACCCCACACGCACACTTTTGATTCATAGCACGATATTCTATATATATGATTAATTAAGAGAATAAGTTTTTCGTTAAAATACCATAGTTTTACAAAAGGGTTTCTTAAAATCGATATTTTTTGAATTCTTGGCAATTGCGCTTCTACAATCCTCATTAGGGGACCCGCTAATGGATGGTGTGGATTATCACACATTTTTGGGATAGTAGAGCGAGATGCAGAGCTTCTCACGGAGAATTCGGTCTCGAAAAAAAATAAAAATACGTTTTTTTAAAGAAATACGACTTTTCTAAACAAAACTAAACATTGAAAAAAAGTATATATAATTATGAAATTGTATTTTCAATAAAAACAAATTGTAAAACTATATTTTAAAATGAAAGGTTGAAATTGTAATAAAATACCATCAAGTTTACAAAAGGAGTAGTTTTCATAAAAATACCATAAACTTTTTAAAACTAGGTTTTATAACCAAAATACCACTAAAATTAAAATACATGTTCATAAAAACTCTAAATATTGTAAATAACCCTTGAGGTTTATTTTTAAACAATATTAAAGTATTTTTTATAAAACCCCCTTAAGGGATGCTAACAATATAAATACAATGTAAATCACAATATTAAATATTTAAGGACTCTAGATTAATATAGGTTTAAACGGTATCATTTCTTTTGAGCCCATGGATCCGGAGAAAGTGAGTGCTTGCCTATTCAAATTAGACAACTTAACGGAGTTATCAATAATAATTGTCTTGGAAAAAAACACCTTCCATATGTATCAGTTGTCCGATTACTCCCGAGCTTAAGAAATTCAAGAGCTAAATCCTTTCATAAGATATTTACTCTAACTTGATTATAAACTCAATCAGGACCCAAACTTTAACATAAACTTGAACTCTTGATCATAAACCAGAACACTTGAACTTGAATATCCCAAAACTTGAACACTGGAATACTATGACTTGACATGAACTTAACATGAATATCAAAACAAAAATGGCTGCTATTGAAATTGACTTGACTCGAACCATGAATATAAACTGACATGAATACATGAACACTTGACATGAATACTTGACATTGACACGAATTCAATCTTGCAAATTGATGTATTTATGGATTCAAGCAAGGTTGGTAATTTTAACTGTAACCTAGAATACACGGGGTGTTGGGGTAGTTCAAGTGTGAATCCAACGAAATCTCAGGAGTCCCCCTAGATCATGAACCATGTCTACTGACATAAGTAAGCTATCATGAGGGCCTGTGTTTTCTTGCTCCTGAATTATAGCCTGTTGAGTTTGGAATACTTTAACACTAGGTAGAAGTCTCGTTATTAACACTTGATTCGGACCCGTGGTTCCTTACCCCTGGATTACAGCCTGTTGGGTTCGATAACACTCTTGATATTGGTTGATATTCACCCTTGAACTTACGTTAAATTAGTTTACCCATATAGAGATCTTTTAGGACACTTACATGCACTTTATATTCGCTATATCTACACTATACGGTCATACTATACTATGCTCATATTATTTTGCCATGATATATAGAATTGCATGTTAAATAGAATTTCCATGCTTACATTAAATGAAATGTTTAAACACCATATCTCATAGTTCATTGCTTCATGATATCCATTTTTTCTTTGTCATTATATTTTTATAATTCACACCCTTTTTCATGGGGACTTACCGAGCGAAAGTTCGCTGACGGGCATCCACCCACCTTTGTTTCTTGGAATATTCGTCAGATACTGTGGAGACTTAGGAGGTGGACACCACAGAAGAGGAGCACGATCAGATCACGATTCAGGCCTAAACTAGTTATCATTTTCTTTCAGTTTCTGTATGCCACCTGTTTAGGAATTTCGGTTCTTTCCAGTTGAACTCATGTATTGTAAATGTATCAAGTTTGAATGTAAATAGAGTTGTTGAAATTTAAATCTCATGTTAATTTTTTTTCATTTTATATTGTTCAATTACGCTTAGCGTATTTATTCTGGGAAATGATCTTCTTGAAATAAATACGCCGCGGGTCTCATCACTTACCTGTTCTCGTCTTTTGGGAAACGAGGCGTGACAATAAAGCCAGTGTCTCCTCCCTTTGAAGAACTTAATGGTCTCTTTCTATAACAACTGCAACAGCAAGATTGGTTCTAACACCACCCCGTCCAAGCTGGTTATCTCGGTGCGGGCCATGACCCCGCTACTCTGCATCCCAATAGCCCAAATCGTGTAAGGAATGAATGGTCTTTTCTTCGGGACCATGACCACTCCTCCCGCTTTTGGAGCCTCAACACCGAAAGAAGAACCCGGGAAAAATTCAGTCTTCAACAGGATGACGACTACTACTGCAGGCCCTTCTAAATAGCCTGCCAAGTCTCAAGATTCGGTCTTTGACAGACTGAACGCCAGCTTCGTGGGCCACGCAAAAAAGCCTACCATACCAAAAAAGTCAGTCTTTAGAAGGCTGAATTTTGCTGCCCCAGACGCTTCAGCCGTCCCGGCTCTAGTCAAGAAGTCAGCATTCAAAAGGTTGACGCTTGCAATTCCAACTGCTCCTGAGGTGTCGAATAATGCTTCATCCCCACGACAGTCTGTCTTCAACAGCCTGGCACCCTAAGCTCCTACTCCAGCCCAGCCGAAGGCGTTAGTTTTCCGCTGGCTGACACTTGATGAAGTTCTTAAACAACACATGGGGCATGCTGAAGAAGCTTCCAAAGTTGAAGAAGCTCCTTCCTCGCATGGCCCACGACGTCGCTACTGGTATTGATTAAGGCAAGATGGGAACAACTCCTCGTCTGGGCTGACTCCACCAGCTCCAACTCCTTCTGTCCATGCCGCTGTTCCAATCGGAACAGCTTTGAACCACTGCGGAAGTTCAGACGCAATTCGCCTACCGCAGTACTGAAGAAGTCTCCACCATCTGTGAAGATGCCAAGAGAGCCAAAGCTGACGCGCTCTCCCAAAAGACTTTCCTCAACAATATACAAGGTATAGAAAGAAGTGAGGAGCTCCGTCATCGACATCAATGACCCCCCTTCCAAATATAAGGGAACTCCTCCTAAGGTGGTCCTGCTATGATAGTTCCTCCTAAAATGTTCTCTCACAAAAGTGAGAAGCCAGAGAAAGTCCAAGAGCATGAGGAAAATTCCAAGTGCCGAAATTCCAAGCGTCCCAAGTATGGGGCATGGTAGTTCATACCATCTATATGATGAACTCCAAAGATAAAAACCGCGCTTCCATTAGTCACAAACCGCATACTCAGTCTCTGACAAAAGCTCAGCAGTAACAAGAAAAGCTGCAGGAAATACTTGTTCAAGCAGTAACACTCGTTAGTCCTCCACCCAAAGAAAACCTGGAGGACGCACCCGAAGAATGGACAGAGCAGGAGTCTGATTCTGATTTTCTGAAGTTCTTGAAAAAAAAGATAAAGAGGCGGCAGAAATGGCCCCTAATATGAACAAGATGGCTCTTCTGATCCAAAATATGGCCGGGATGATGGTTCAATAAGAACTATAGGCCAATGAACCACCAGTGATCATCGAAGAAGACAAAGGAGATACTTCATGTCCTCTGCAAGCCCCTTCAACGGCAAAATAGGAGATTGTAGGGTATTTTTCGTCACCCCATTGAGATAGGAATACGTGTCGCTCGTCAGGCATACTACAGATTCTCCCTGCCTAGGGTAGGCATGGGTTTATTGATTGTGGGGATCCAAATCTCCGGCAGCCGCGGGCTAAGCTGCCGTTAATTACCCCTCGTCTTTGGAGCGAGGGAACCTCCGATTGACGGGTCAAACTGGTCATGCGAACTCAATGTGCAGTGTGCGTATGTGTATCTTGAGGGGTTTTGGATATATCGGGGGCCTTGCAGAGTTTACGGGGGTCCCGCTACCAGGTTAGCGGGCTAGGGGTCAAGGGGGCTAGCCGCCCCCTTGCGGGGTGCGGGGCAGCGCCCCATTATAAATTTTTTTCTAACGGGGAAAGTGTTGTGGAGTGTGTGTGTGTGTGTGTGTGTGTAAAAGAGAGGGAAAATAGCGTCCAAAGTATGCGTGGGTGCCAGCGCCTCACGTGTCCGGCACGCGGGCGCTGGGTGTCGGACGCTAGCGCCTCGCGTGCTTGGCACGCGGGCACCGGACGCCAGCGCCTCACGTGCTTGGCACGCGGGCACTGGTCGCCAGCAGGAAAAAGGGGCTTAGCCCCTATATTGGGAGCTGCACTCCTAATTGACTTTTGGAGTTAAACTCCTGAAAAAGAGGATAAAGGGGTTTAGCCCTTGCACTGGGAGTTGTACTCCCGAAAAGAAAGATTTATTATTATTTTATATATATGTATGTTTTTTTTTGTGGAGTTAAACTCCCAAGATGATGAAAGGGGACCCTTTTCTTCTCCCTTGAGCTCTGGGTTTTCTTTTGAGTCTTGGATCTTCCCAAAGTGGGATTTTTGGGATGGGTCTCCTTCTTTCTCCTCTCTATTGGCTGGATCTTGGAGAAAGAAGGGTGAGATTTAAAAATATCCCTTTTTGGATATTTGATGGAAGATTCGCGTTCTCCTTCAAGGGTTTTGTGGTGAAAAACTATTTCTTTTTGAAAAAGGAAGAGTGAAACTCTTGATTTAATTCAAAAAAAGGAGAAAGTTTAGGACCTTGAGGAAGGAGAAGGAGGCACAGAAACCCTAGATTTTGAGGAGAATGAATTCTATCTTTTATTTCATCATAATGTTGCTTTATATAGGCTTACAAGTTTATACTTAGCCCCTTGAGCTATACAAAATTGTATTTTGCCCATCCCATGCCTCATGTGCTCATTTCTTTTGCACATGAGCCATGGGCTTTACAAAAATTTGGCTTTATGCCTATTTTTCTTACATTTATTCATAAAAATTACATCAAAATTATTTATTACATAATTTTCATATTGGCATGAGGGATGCCAGCTACTTCATGTTTGGGCTTGACTTGGGCATGGGCCCGTTTGGTTTGGGGTTGACTTTGATTTTGACTTGGTCAACCGGGGTGTAAATTTTGGCCCCAACAAAGTACCCCCAATCAATAAATGCACACCGCGTATATGGGTCATGTGCATGAAATTGATGAATCTTCTTTTGCATGGAGGTGACTTGATTTGGTTCCCGCTTTTGGGGATGCCAGCACTGCCTTTTTTATGACATGGACGGTCGATGCTTGACGTGTCTCCGAGACGGAGGGTCGCTGCTTGACGTGCCCCCAATGCGGAGTGTCTGTGTTGGACGTTTTCCCGAGACGGAGTGTCTGTATGTGACGTTTCCCTGGCACGATGTTTCACTGGCCGACTTATCCCCAAGGCGAAGTGTCTGTTTGATGTGTCCTCGTCACGGAGTGTCGCTGGTTGACGTTTCCCCGGCATGGAGTGTCGCTGGTCGACGTTTTCCCGATACGAAGTGTCGCAGGTCGAATTATCCCCGAGGCGGAGTGTCTGTTTGACGTATCCCCGGTATGGAGTGTCGCTGGTTGACGTGTCCCCGACACGGAGTATCGCTGGTACACTCCAAGGCGGAGTGTCTATGGTCGACGTTTCCCCGGCACGGAGTGTCGCTGGTCGACGTTTCTCCGGCATGGAGTGTTTGAGGTCGACGTTTTCCCGGCACGGAGTGTCGCTGGTCGACTTATCCCCGAGGCGGAGTGTCGCTGGTTTTGATGTAGAGGCTATTGTCGGAATTGGTTGGCCTGATTTGTTTTGGGGAGGTTCCACTGTCAGGTAGGACTTTTGAGCTTGGAAGCGCTTCCGGATGAGACTTTAGTTTGATTTGTCCGATTCCTGCCTTTTTTGGATGGACCCTTGAATTCGAGGCATTGCAGCGTGGGATTTGGAATTTGGAATTTGGATTTTTGTTTAGCATCAGCATTGCTACACTGGAATGTAGTACTAAGTGTAAATCATCATTTGTCGTGAGAATTTGGGGATTTTGGTTTTGGTTTGGCATCAGCATCGCTATACTGGAATGTGGTACCAGGAGCGAATCATCATTTGCCATGAGGGGATTTCCTTCGTTTCCAGTTTAATGACTTAGGGGTCATCTGTTCCCAGTTTAACGACTTAGAGGTCATCTGTTCCCAGTTTAAAGACTTAGGGGTCTATCAAATCAAAAGTTTGGAATTTTTGGGTTGGGGTTGGCATCAGCGTTGCTAACACTGAAGCACAGGTGCCAGGAGCAATTCATCATTTTCCTTTGCCTGTTGGGGAGTGATGGCTTAATATACAGGTTTAAGTCCCTATCACCTAAGGCTTTTCAATTTTATGAGCCGTAAGTATCCCATAAAAGCATTTTCTCCCTATGAGCCGAAAGGATCTCGTAGGTGTACTTTCTCCTTAGGAGTCGTGGGGACTCCCAAGTGTGTTTGTCCTTTGTGAGTCATAAGGATCTCACAAAGGTGTTTTCTTGTGAGTCGAGAGGATCTCACAAGGTTTGTACTCCTCATGCATCGTGAGGAGACATGAGCGGGTGTTCCCAAATGGAGCATAATTCTAAGGGCGGAGACCGGCCGCTGGACTGGTGATTGCGGTGGGGCATGGGTGTGATGAGAATTATTTGAGCCCGTGGATTGTATACGGTAGTCAGTTTAGAGACCAACCATAGGGCTGAAAGAATTTTAGGAAATTAGATTTTGGTCGGCGTCTGCATCGCTGCACTAGAATATGGTACCAGGAGCGACTCATCACTAGCCGTTGGGGATTTGAATTTTGGTTGGTATCTGCATCGCTGCACTGGAATATGGTACCAGGAGCGACTTATCATTTTCCATTTAGGGATTTGGGATTTGGATTTTGGTTGGCGTCTGCATCGCTGCACTGGAATATGGTACCAGGAGCGACTCATCATTCGCCGTTTGGGAATTTGAAATTTGGATTTTGGTTGGCATCCGCATCGCTGCACTGGAATATGGTACCGGGAGCGACTCATCATTCGCCATTTGAAGGTTTTATTTATTTATATTTTTTTTACCGCGATTGCTTTATCATTTCAGCTTTTCTTATCGCGAAGGTTGTGATTGCCCTATCATTTCGGCTATTTATTCGCAGTTGCCCCATCATTTCAGCTTTTCTTTTATTTACATAACAAAAACTTTTTTTACACTCCCAGTTTAACGACTTAGGGGTCAAATGTTCCCAGTTTAACGACGTGGTGGTCCTGTGTGTTTGCTTATCCCAGCTCCTCGAACTTTGATCGTTGCGGAGCTATGTTGATAACCGTAGCTCTATGGCTTGCTGGTACATCCGAGGACTATAAGGTTTTCCCAAGCTTGTATTGGTTCTCTACCCAATCTTTGAAAACATAGCAGTCTTCAATGGTATGACTCACCATTCTATGATATGGGCAGTATATGGGATTGCCGGTCATGTTCATTTCATGTGGCCTCTTTGGAATAGGCAGTTGCAGACCGTTGTTCAAGGCGTCCTCAAATATTTTGCGGACTTCATCCTTTCTTATGGAGTATACATTCTTCTTTCTCTCCATTAGAGTAGGTGCCCTTTCTGATGCTGGTCCTCAAGGTCGATCAGTCTTTGGTTTGCCTACTGTCCGCTTACCACGTTCAGTATACGTATCAAAGGGACTGGAGGCTGATCGTGGCCGTTTTTCGCAAAGGTGTTCCACTTTTGGGATGGAAGGGTATTGATTGGTTATATCCGGATATCAATTCCTGGCCCATGAACCAAAATTTGA
Source organism: Agapanthus africanus (assembly GCA_030015575.1). NCBI lineage: Eukaryota > Viridiplantae > Streptophyta > Magnoliopsida > Asparagales > Amaryllidaceae > Agapanthus > Agapanthus africanus. The sequence continues at coordinate 114,822,048 of JASDDO010000014.1, forward strand.
TTTTACTGTAATTGCAATCGGGCGACTTGGGTTGTAAGATCCGCCACGATGTTTACCAGTTCGTCGAGTTTGGAATGGACCTTGGCTATCTCTTTGTCTCTGTCCTGAAGCTTCCTTTGAAGCCATTGGAATAATGCTTGTTCTATAGTTCCAGGTATGACAACGGGGTCATCCTGCCTGAGCTTGATTCAACATGAACTACGGGTTCCTTTGGCTTAATGGCCTGAGCAAGCTCTTTATCATTTAGACCGAGCCGATGTTGGATAGCAATAGCTACGTCATTGTCATGGATACAAGGCGTAGGAGGATTTGTTCCTCTGAGCTCCATCATGTAGACCGTATGGGTTGTGTACCCGTCTATTGCTTCTTCATTGGCAATGTTGCTTGTTTGGCTCTTAGCTTATTGCCTTGGTTCGCTCTTTTTAGAGAACGGCAGATGTCTGAGAGAATTAAGTTCCCGAAGGAGTTCGTTCTCCATTTGTATGAAATTGGCGGTCGCAGCTTGACTGTTTGTTAATATGCCAGGGGACAATGATATTTCTCCTGCCTTGTATTGTTTTTTTACCCAATCCTTGAAGATGCAACAGTCTTCAATAGTCTATCCTAGCACTCGGTGGCATGGGCAAAATTTAGGATGATCAGTCCTGTTCACTTCACTTAGTCTTTTTGGTTCTGGTAGCCGTAGGCCATTCTTCAGAGCATCTTTGAATATTTTGGGAACGTTGTCTCTTCTGAAAGAGTAGATCTTATTTCTCCTTTCCTCCAAAGTTGGCTATCGAAATTTGTTAATCTTTGCTACGCCCGCTCTCTGCTTATTTAGAGAATCGGTGCTATGGGAACTTTCGCTTTTCCGGTCGTCATCCCTCCGATGTTTCAGTCTGTTTGTGAATTGGAGACCTTGAGTGGACTCGGGCTTTGAGCGTTCCAACATTTGAACCTTCGTGCTCAGCTCCTGAAATGTTTTGAGGCCTGCGGTGCACAGGAAATGTTTCATCCTGTTATTCAGATTTTCTATAAGAAGACTGACGGATTGGTCTTGCTCTAACGGCGGTTCACATTTGACAGGGAGATTGCGCCATCGGACTATAAAATCCATGTTGCTTTTGTTGTTCTTTGGCTTGGTCCTTACGAGGTCGGCAATGGTGATTTTATCGCTGACACTTATGAACCTTTGCTTGAACATGGATTTTATTTGAGCGAACGTCGTGATCGAGTCATCCGGTATGCTTGCATACCAATCGAAAGCAACATCGGTCAAGCTATTGACAAACTGACGGAGAAGGAGAGCATCATTGTCCCCAGTATTCGCGCATGATGCTTTAAATTGGGCAATGTGCCGGTTCACATTTCCCGTCCCATCGAACCTTTAAAATTTTAGGACGACATATCCAGTGGGAAACTCCACAAGATCGTACCGACCAGGATATGGTCTTCCGCTACTGCTGACATCTTTTTGATCTCCGGCTTCGGCTACCAATGTTTTGACTTCATTGGCGACCAAATCCATGATTTGATTTTGCGTTAGCGAGTTGCTGTCATCGGTAGTCAAGATATTTCCCGAGATAGGCTGCGACTGACTTTCATGCGGCTCGCCCACCTTTGGATTTAAGAGAATAGACGTCGGCTGCCTTGGGACACCGTTCCCCGATTCATAAGCAGAGCCCTGCACTTGATTGGGAGGCTGAGAGGCGACTTAGGCCGTGAGCTGTGAGACGACATTTGTCAAGTCGTCAATCTTTAAGTAAAGCTTGGCCAACTCCTTGTCTTTGTTTTTGAGCTGCTTCTGGAGCTCTTGGAGAAGTTGCTGCTCTGCGGTCTTGGGATGGAAGATTGGCTCTTCTTCGCTTTCCGAGTCTGACTCCTCATGAACCGAGGGATCTCTCTGCTTATCAGCCTCACTGGAAGGGTTTTCATTACCTTCCAGAGGATGCTGATTTTGGGAAGTGGTAGCCACATTCATACCAGATTGGATTTGAGATGTAGTGGCCCCGTCCTTGCTAGTGCTGCGCATGTCCGCCATGTAGACAGTATGGACCACATATCCAGCCATCTTGTTATCTTTGGCGGGTAACCCTATTCTTGGAACTTCATCAAGTTCAGCCTAGCATGAGCCTTAGCCCTCTTATTGGCTCTATATTTGAGCCTTTTTTGTCTTCGCTTCTCGATTTTGAGGGCTTGACGGACATCCATCATCCAGGAAGCCATCGTGAGTCGATTAATGGGGAGCTTAGAGAAGATACCCAATTGAGCAATTGTCAGGGGCACCATTGGAGCTTTCCCGAGATGCCTTGTTGCTTTGTTTGTTTTGATGGCCTTGCCCCCAGCTGGAGAAACGGAGAGTCGTTCGGAAACGGATTTGTACTTGGGCTGAGGTGCCTTCATGACCATGACATTTGGTTTTTTCTCTTGAGGTTGGTTTATCCATCACCGGGGCTTGAAGAGCAGGGACAACGTTAGCTAGCATGAACAAAATAGAGATAAATGGTAGCAGCGGCTCCTCCCACTGTCATCCGAGACTGGCCGGGAGGACCGTCCTGACATCCATCTTCATCGTATAGGAGATAGGAGCTGTGTCAAGAGCTGAACTTGTTCTTGGAGACATTGTTGAGTCTTGATCGCTTGAAATCATGCATGAAAGAGCATTATTTTAGTATAAATATCGATATGTATGTTGATTGAGTTCGCATGAACGTTTAACCCGAAATATGGGAGGAAAGAAAGGTCCCACTGGGCGTGCTAGAATCTGTAGGGTGTTTTTCGTCACCTCATTGAGATGGGAATATGCGTCGCTTGTCAGACGCTACAGATTCCCCTTGCCTAGGGTAGACGGGGTTTATTGATTGTGGGGAGCCGAATCTCCGGCAGCCGCGGACTAAGCTGCCGTTAATTACCCCTCACCTTTGGAGCGAGGAAACCTTCGATTGACGGGTCAAACTGGTCATGCGTACTCAATGTGCAGTGTGTTCTTGAGGGGTTTTGGATATATCGAGAGCCTCGTAGAGTTTACGGGGGTCTCGCTACCCGGTTAGCGGGCTAGGAGTCAAGGGGGCTAGCCGCCCTCTTGCGGGGTGTGGGGCAGCACCCCGTTAGAAATTTTTTTCTAACGGGAAAAGTGTTGTGGAATGTGTATATATATAGAAAAAGAGAGGGAAAGTAGTGTCCAAAGGACGTGTGGGTGCCAGCGCCTCATGTGCCCAGCACGCGGGAGCTAGGCGCCGGACGCCAGCGCCTCACATGTTTGGCATGTGGGCACTGGGCGCCGGACGCCTGCACCTCACGTGTTTGGCACACGGGCACTGGGCGCCGGCGCCTCACGTGCTTGGCACGCGGGCGCTGGGTGCCAGTGGGAAAAAGGAGCTTAGCGCCAGCGGGAAAAAGGGGCTTAGCCCCTGCACTGGGAGTTGTATTCCAAATTGACTTTTGGAGTGAAACTCCTGAAAAAGAGGACAAAAGGGCTTAGCCCCTGCACTGGGAGTTGTACTCCTAAAAAGAAAGATTTATTATTTTATATATATATATCTATATATAATTTTTTTTGTGGAGTTAAACTCCCAAGATTTTTTTGAAGATGATGAAAGGGGACCCCTTTCTTTTCCCTTGAGCTCTGGATTTCTCTTGAGCCTTGGATCTTCCCAAAGTGGGAATTTTAGAGATGGGTCTCCTTCTTCCTCTTCTCTATTGGCTAGATATTAGAGAAACGAGGGTGAGATTTAAAAATCTCCCATTTTAGAGATTTGATGGAAGATCTGCGTTCCCCATCAAGGGTTTTATGGTGAAAAACTATTTCTTTTTGGAAAAGAAAAAGTGAAACTCTTGATTTAATTCAAAAAAAGGAGAAGGTTTAGAACCTTGAGGAAGGAAAAGGAGTCACAGAAACCCTAGATTTTGAGGGGAATGAATTTTGTCTTTTATTTCATTATAATGTTGCCTTATATAGGCTTATAAGTTTACACTTAAGCCCATTGGGTTTTACAAAATGGTATTTTTCCCATCCCATGCCTCATATGCTCATTTCTTTTGCACATGAGCCATGGGTTCTACAAAAAATTGGCTTTATGCCCATTTTTCTTACATTTATTCATAAAAATTACTTCAAAATTATTTATTACATACTTTTCATATTGGCATGGGAGGCCAGCCGCTTCATATTCGGGCTTGACTTGGGTATGGGCCCACTTGGCCTGGCCTTGGGCCTGTTTGGTTTGGGGATGTCTTTGATTTTGACTTGGTCAACCGGGGTGTAATTGGACTCAACAGAGATGATCTCAAAGACGAGGATGGATGACTATATTACCTAGCAAATTAAAGCCCATGCAGCCAGCGAAGCGGTGAACAAACTGGTCCAGACTTGTCGGCTATATCCATCATGGTACGACCAAATCCTGTACCCTCCAGGATATATAATCCTGAAGTTCAACATTTACAGAGGGACCTGCAACCCTCATTAGCATGTCGCGTAGTTTAAAACTATGTGCGGCAACACAGGAGGTGATGATAAGCTACTCATCCGTCAATTTGTCAGCAGTCTTTCAGACACCGTTTTTTAGTGGTCTTCAGAACTCCCCAATGACTATGTTCAGTCCTTTGAAGACATGGAAATACTCTTCACGCAGAGGTCCGCTAGTGCAACTGAACGCACTGTGATCACTGCATTGATAAATGAAAGAGTAAGATCAAGCGAAATGTTGGTCCAATATGCTATTCGGTGGCATAATCTATGGTCTAAGTGCGAGCAACGCATTGCTAAAGCTCTGTTCGTAGGGATGTTCATAGGTACCCTTAATCCCCAAATAAAAGTGTACCCATTCCTAGCCTTTGCCAAACTGACCACCTTTCAAGATCTCATCAGTAAGATATCTCAACTGAACCATATGAGTCAAACTCATCCTCTTTGGGTGGAGATTCCCAAAATAACAAAGGCAAAGACAAGACGGCGTTTTTCGCCAATGCTCAGCAACAACAAAGCGGCCCTAAAGCAATGGGCCGCCAAAATAACAACCGCATGGGTCCCACCCTAGAAGAAAGATTGGGATGCGAATACTCATTTCCGCATGACAAGACGAAAAAGTTTTTTGATTTTGCTTTAAAGAACCGTATGCTATCGTTGCCTGAGCCATGGCGACCACCACAAGATAATGTGATCAACGATTCGAACTACCGCCCTTACTATCGGGTGATAAGCCATCCGATTGAAGACTGCTATGTATTCAAGAATTGGGTCGAAAACCAGTACAAGCAGGGCATGTTCATGTTTTCAGATAGCTGGATGGTGGATTCGTCGCAGAGACGTGTTCCTAAGAAGGCAGATACAGCAGGGACATCTTGCTCGCTGGTAGCAGAAGCTCCATAGGAGATGGTCTTTTCATTTAAAACAAAGAGGATGCTAAAAGATCTTCAAGCGTATCTAGCGATCAAACGGAAAAGCTCACTTGAAACTCAAATTATCAAAGGGATATTAAAGTCGTGCCCCATTCTAAAGACAGATGATAAGGGAAAAATCCACCAAATCAAGTCTTTTAAGAAAAAGAAGAACAAGACAAAGAAGCCCGTGCAGCCTGCCGAATATGTAGACAGCTTTACGGATTTATAGAAGTACATCAACGTGTTGAAGGAATATAATCAGAAGGCGTGCTCGCCAATCACTCTCGAAGAATTTCTTTAGCATCTCTTCGAAAATAAGGATGCTGAGGAAGAAGAAGACTCAGTGGAAGAAGTGGAAGAGCATGTGGAAAGCTGTCACATGTGTTAGGAATATGTATGTCCTAGAGGCCATTATTGTATGATATAGTGGATGCTTGGACATATATATAGGACTTTCTTGTTCGACATGATAGTATGCGATCTGGTTGCTCTTTATCTTAACATGCACACTATTATTATTATTCAGTCTTTCCGATACATGTTGATAAAGCCCTTAGGATGCTGGCTTGACTACCAAGACTATGATGCAGATCATACTAGTGGGGCCTGGATAGTCCACAAGCACATCCTTTCATAGTTCCTAGTCGAGGGGATATCGAGACAAGGCATCGATATTCCAGAGTAGACTAGTGTGTACGTTTCTTAACCCTGTATGGGGCGATTGCTGATCCCACAACCATTGGTGTTTGACATCAAAGATTGTACATATGTGCTCATTAGAGAATGGGTACACCGATCAGGACTCGCTGAGAACTCCTAGATGGTACCATACCTATTGTTAGATAGCAGTTCTCTAGTAACACTTGTACATGTTAGTCTGTAGACCCGAGATCGTCATAGTATCTTGTGTGGTTCCCACTGTGCTTTGATTTCCTTCCTACCACGGCTCAAAGGAGTCGTGCAAACATGTGGATTTTGAGTACAGTCCCGAGTCACATGGAATTGGTGAGCGATAGGAGGGGTTTCATCTCTCCCGGTATAGGGAGTTGATGTTGCACTATGCTTGATTGGCTATAACAGGAAGTCCCTGGCCAGGGCTGATGAGATTTACTGATAAGTGTTATCAGTAGTTTCTTGAACAGTTATAGGCCACACATCGGCATGACTTATCAAGTTACTGGGGTTTGACGATTCCACCCCTAGACTCGATATGTGACATATCAGACGAAAAGACCGGACTGTACGGTAAGTGTTGATTATAGGCTTTACAAAAGTTTGGATAAGTTTGCTTGTTGATCTTCTATTCGTTCAATACCTGGGTAGCCGTTGCGTCCAGCTAATACCGTTGACGGCTTGTGGGTAACTGATGTGATCATTACCTACTGCTGGCGTATTGACGAGTCTTTAGAGTCCCACACAGAGGTTTTCTAGCTCAAGCGAAACGAAGTAGGGCGCATATGGTGATATGTGCGGGAGCTTGATTAAATACGAGTATGTGAAACCGTATTCTAATCTCGCGATATTTGATATTGGTCAGGTTACATGTGATATAACCGAGTTATTAAATCAAGTGTTGATTCAACGATTTGTTATATGTATATATATTTGATATTGTATATTGAATGTTGTCGGTTATATGAGATATAACCGGGTTATTGAATCAAGTGTTGATTTGATAATATGATATACATATAAATGATATTAGTCGGTTATATATGATATAACCGGATTATTGAATCAAGTGTTGATTTAATAATTTGATATATATTAATATATTTGATATATGCATATATATTAACTAATATTAGCTCACTAATGATTTTCTTCTCTTGATATATAATGATATATATTTGATATATGTATTTATATATAAATGGATTATTGTATCATGCTTGATGATACATTGAACATTGGTGTATGAGACTCACACCATGACCTAAAGATAATTGGGGCGATTATTTATTAAGAGGAAAATAAGAATGAGCGGATAAATGAGCAGGGTTTGGATGCTTGTAGAAACCATGAACCATCTCTCATGTTTTGTTTTTACTCGAGATATTTTTCTCACCCAACCTTATCATTAACTCATGGTTCACTCTCTCACTTGATCACAAGGTTTTCATTTTTTTCACCCAAGTTCATCTCCTTCTTCCTCAAGAGCTCACTAGGGTTCTTCTTGAGTTAGAAAGAGAAAGAGAAATAGTTTTCTAAAGTGAAAAAAATTCCCACTTCATCAACCTACACTAAATTAGCTCTTTAGTATAGGTTGGTTCCTTCACTAATACTTGATTAGTGAAGATGTAGCTTGACCTAGAGAGACTTCAAGGTGGATCATCTTCGGCCTCGAAGATCGCGAAGCAAGCTCGATCCTTTCTTCCAGTTGAGCCAAGAGGAGTTCTAAGGACTACTACTTGGTGCTTTAAAAGTGAAGGACTTAGTCTACAAAGGTTGTAACCCTCTTCACTTAGTATAGAACGTGCTTTCTTGCTTAGAAAACCCTAATACTCTAGTTAGATTCTAGGTTAGTGTAGTTTAGCACTCTAGATTTTTAAAATTGCATACTTGATACTTGTATAAACCTAGTGGTAGTGCTGAGACACACTTTCATGGTATCAGAGCCAAGCTAGAGCATTAGGTGATGTCTAAACGATGTTAAAATGTTCGATCGAACTTCGAAACTCATAAATTTCATAGTTTCTGTCCAGATTTTCAAAAGTTGATATTTTTTAGATTAAAAATAGTCAGAAAATCATGCATGTTATTTGATGGAGTCCCAAGAAATACGAAGCCCCATCTCCAGTAAATTGCCGCGAACCACGGCCTAACCCCTGTTTTGGCCGCGGTTCCGCCGCAAGATTATGGAGTTGAGGGTTCGTTTTTCTTGTTCTGCTAAATTTTTTGATTCTAGGTTTTCTCGGTATTTTTAGTGAGGCTTAAGTTGTTGAGGTCTTTGTGATTTGTGGGTGTTTGATGAATCGATCGTAAAGTTTAATATCGTCTAGATTATTATGATATGTGATGCAATATTTGGAATCCACATTAATTAGTTTTGTGAAAACTAGTTTGTTGTTTGTAAATCTAGTATTTTATTCTCTTTTGATCGATGGCCATGGAGTTTCGATTCGGATCAAAACTCCTTCGCAATTTCATATTGTACGCGAATAGTCGCCGGAAAACACTACTAGATAGCTACGCCCCATTGTCCCGGCCAAGTGACTATAGGAGAACACCGTAGCCAAAGTATCCACTCGGGTGATCGCGGCCGCGGTGTTCCGCCTAAGTTCACTTCGTTGACGGCATCGGTGGTGCGACAATCTATTAAAGTTCCCGACGAGTATTCGATCATTATATCGGGAATCTTGTTGAATTACCCGAGTGATTATTGAAAAGTGTTTTAATTCATGACTTAAATGCAAGGTTTATAGGGTTAGGCATGAAATTCGGAATATGTGATATTCCGGATTTAAGATGTCTAAGGAATATGCAGATTCTAATTATTGTAGTTTTCATTTCTCTTCTACGACCGTAAGTGTAATATGTGGAGTATCCCCGATCTCATTGCTATATGTCAACGGCATTCGGGATACGCATATTTACTTACGTTGATGACATGTGATATTATAGTGTTGCTGTGATATGTTATATTGGATCGTCGTGATTGAATAGCCGGGTTTTTTTGCGTGAGATGAGAGTTTTTCAATTTTCATGCATGTAAAAGATATATGTAATATTCTTTTATTGGGACACTTCCAGGTTGAGGTTGCTGTCACCATTGATGTATATTATTGACCATCTCGAGGAGTCAAGGCCGGTTCTCCTAACTCTAGAATTGGCAGGGTCACTTGCCGCTCTTGTAGGGTCTAGGGATATGGGTTTGGCTATTCACCACGACCATGCAATCCGTGTTTTTCATTACTGGCTTAATTTAAAACACAGACTTCCGAGTATATCCAATATTTCATATGTTTGCTTCTGCTGCTTGAGTTCTGTGATGTGATCATATAACTGCGTGAGACGAATGCTATATATATATGATATATAATAAACATTACGTATGTTTTGCATTCTCGCTAGTCCTGCCCCCGCTCTGCCGTTAGTTAAGTAACCTAACGGTGCATGACGGGCCCCGTGGCGAATGCGGATGGCATAAGCGTACGTTCTATTTTTGTTTCTTCTGTGATGTTTAGGAAACATAAATGATGGGACGTCATTAATGAGATTAATGAAAAGATAAGAAACTTAAAGATGTTGTAGAATCAAAATTTTCAAAAAGGTAGCTCTAGTTCTTTCTTCGCATAGTGGTGATCCATTATGAATATCCAGCAGCTCATTCGATGAGGAAAGAGCCTAGATACATTCACCGGGAGTGACCTCTTTAGTAAAACTAGCAAATGTTGCAACCCACTCGGTTTGTTTTGAAAACTACTTGATTTTAAAAGCGGAGCTTAAACCACTCCTTTTTCAAATCACTAGATTCTACAACGATATCAAGTTCATTATGCTAAAGGTTTTCTTCAAAACCAGTCGTAGCCTTCCGTCATTTCAGATAAAGACTATTTAGTATTCATGCTGCGTTTGTTGACCTCCGTTAAGGCGTAGTGTGCGGTAGCTGATTAATACTTATCTGCAACATATGATGCAATTGAATTAGGGTAGTCGTACGGCCTTGTTGACCTCCGTCAAGGGTCGTGCGGGTGGGTTTAATTCAATCACAAAATGACGGGTTGAACTTGACTAGCGGCCTATGGTTTGTTGACTTCCGTCAAGGTCATAGGACTTTAGAGGTAAAAACAGATATCGGGAATTTCAAGTGTTGAAATTTGCAATGAGAATACATACCTTCTATGAGATAGTTGGATCTCGATACCCACTGCGAGTAAGTGTTACTCCTGGGAGAGTTTTCCACTTTACAATTAGCTGATCCAGTTGGTGTCTAAGAAAGGTGTTAATGGGGTTATGCCTGTTAGTGATATATGCCCTAGAGGCCATTATTGTATAGTACTAGTTTGTATATTACATTTTGGAGGCTTGGGATATATACACGGATTTATGACAATCTTGCTCAATATAGTAGTATGCTACTTGGTTTGTATCTATCTAAATATGTGTATATGTTTCTTGTAACGTTTCGCTAATACATTTTGATAGATCCCTTAGGATCTTTTGCTTGACTACCAGCGTTGTGATGGTAGTCACACTAGTGGGGGCTGGATAGTCCATAAGCACATCCTTATGCAGGTCTCTGGTCGTAGGATTATCGAGACAGGGTATCGATACTCCAGAGTAGACTAGTGTATATGCTTCTCATCCCGGCAAGAGAGATGGTCTGTCCCACAGCCATTAGTACGTCGTAATGGAGATAGTATGCAGGTGCTCATTAGGTTATGAGTTACACTGGACGGGCTCGTGGGGAACTGTTGGTTGGTATTATACATATCGTCAGATAGCAGTTCTCAGGTGATATGAGTACATCATAGTCCGTTGACTTGACACTGCTGCTTCGCCTCGAGTGTGTTCCCACTGTTCTTAGATTACTACCCTACCACGCCTCTATTGAGTCGTGTAAACATGTAGTATTTGGGTGCAGTACCGAAGCACTTGGAGGCAGTGGCGGTTAGATAGGATTCTGCTCACCCAGTATTGGGGGTTGATATCGCATTGTGTTCGGAAAGTCACTACACAGAGTCCCTGGCCAGGGCAAGTGAGATTTACTGGTAGGTACTCCAGTAGTTTCTCAGGGTGTTTTGGACACTCCCTCGGCATGACTTATTGCGCTATTAGGGGTCTGACATTTACCGCCCCTCTAGGCCCGATATGCGATACTTTTAGACGAACAGACCGGACAGTACGGAGATTGTCACAGACAGACTCAGTAGGAGTTCGGATGAGTTATGCTCATCGGCTTTCTTATCGACATCAACCTGGGGGCCGTTATGTACAGCTAGTGCCGCTTGCGGTTTGTGGTTAAACCCACTGCCAGCGTAGTGTCGAGTCTTTAGAGTCCCACACAGAGGGTTTCCCTGCATCGGGCAAAACGTGTAGAGGTCGTATGGTTTTACGACAGGGTTCGATCACGTGCGTGTACTTGTGCACGCATGATGATTCGGACAGACAATACTAGTGGGATTTGGTTTAAGCCGGATCCTAGTACTGTACTGATGGATTGTATTCGTCTTCTGTATTCGTATTTTTTGGAATACGGATACGGGTATGTATATACGGACGAGGGGCGTTTTTGTAATTTGTACAAAAATTGATTTTGAAGATGACATGACATAACTGTATTATTCATTTTGGTTTAAATTATTAATACATTTATGTAAAAGGAAATGAAATGGATATTGCATGAATTAGGACATGGGTGCTTAGGACACATGGTGCTCATTCCATCCATGAGTCATTCGTTAGTAAATTGAACCCCTTTTGATAATTGATATTAGTTTTATCTAAGGAATTATCAAAGGAGTTCAGTTTAGAAAAACATAAGAGAAGCCATCTCCTTTTTCAAGCTCTAGCTCACTAGATTTTTCTTTAGCCATCTTCTAATCCCTCAAACCCTAGAACACTCATATGTTGAGTAACCTAGAGAAAAAGGAGACTCCTCAATCCATCTACACTCTCTACACACCCTAGGTCATTTAGTATAGCATACTACTTGACTTAGTTTCTTCGGTTGTTGAAGAAGGAGCCCGGTACACAAGCTCTCGGGTGGATCATCTTCGATCTAAGAAAGTCGACGAGGAGACGACACCCGCACCACTGCAAGGAGCTCGCACAGGTGAGGAGGAAAATGAGGAGAAGAAGGACCAGTTTCGTGAGGTATAACTTCTGTTCATGTAGTGTATACTTCATTTACTTTGTGCTAGTTTAGGTTTAGATACGATCTTGGCGGTTCGTCGATGCTACGAAATATATAATTTTCGTATTTCATATTTTCTGCCTCCCCGCGATCTCGTAGGGTGCGTAGCATGGACTTACAGTGGTATCAAAGCCAACTAAACCTATTCTAGCTTATTAGCAAGTATTAGAACTTCGATCGTCGGAAAAACCAGAAAACTAAACACCGAAAACCCTACTTTCTGTCGAATTTTAAAACTGTCTGGAAAATTATTTCAGTACCATGAAAAATATGTGCAGGGTTTTCTAATATAACACAAGAAAAATGAGCCACTGAATCGCTAAGACGGCCATGGAACCGCAGCATAATGGACCGTTCTGCGGCGGAGTCGCGGCCGAGTCCAGGCCGATTCAACTCATCTTTCTTCTGTTATTTCTTAATTTTGGTGTTTTCTTTTTTGGAATATTTGGTTTCTACCCAGTATGTTTTTGAATGCTGGTTTGCATTTGGGGTGGTTACGGAAAATATGTTTCGATCGAATTTCTATTGTACTTGGCTAATTGGTCCTTCTGTAATGTTATATGTGTTTTTAAATCTCAGCTAATTGCTATATGTCGGTTTGTCTGGGATTGCACATATCTGTTGGTTTGTGTATATGAATTTTGTTGGATCTTCAATGATGAATAGCCGGGGATATGAGATGAGTGTTTTTTTTTTCTTTCATTCAATGTAAATTGTAATTTGATGTAATATTATTTTGTGGGGCCCATCCGGGTTGAGGTTGTAGCCGCCGTTGTATTATTTTCTTTTTTACTGTTTTCTGCTCCTAGGATAGACCCAAGGTGGGGTGCATAAACTATCGGGTTCTTTGAAGTGTCGAGTGGCCTACTCACTTTGCTAAGGGAGGTTGCTTCACTTCTGGAATTTAGCGGGTAGTTTGCCGCACCCGTAGGGGTCTGGGGTGGGGTATGACTATTCATCACGACCGTGGAATCCGTCTTTCATTACATGCTTAAACGAAATGCGGAATTCCTAGTATATCCAACATATTCATCTGTGATCTGGAATGCCTGTTATTGCGTCAGACGAATGCTATTATTATATATGTTATATAATAGACGCTACTTATGTTTTTCATCCGCGCTAGTTCAGCCCCTGCTCTGGCGTTAGTTAAGTAATATAACGGTGTTAGACGGGGCCCAGTGGCGAATGCGGATGACATAGTGGACGTTGTATTTTCGTCTTTTTCTGTAATGATTGTGTAATTGATGGGACTGCATTAGATTAATGCAGAGCAAATAAACCAAAGTGGAATCGTTGGAACAATTTTTAAAACCACTCGTTTTTTTTCAAGATAGCAAACTTTTAAATGCGGAGATTAAACCACTCCTTTTAAAAACTATCAGGTTCCTTCGATTATATCAAGTTCACTACGTTTTCGGTTTCGCCAAAACCATTCATAGCCCTCCGTCATTTCAGTTAGGTATTCAGTAGTATTCAAGCTATGTATTTTGACCTTCGCCAAGGCATAGTGATTGGTAGCTGCTGGATATTCATCTATAGCATAGATAGATGCGTTGGTTTGGGATAGTCGTACTACTATTTTGGTCTTCGTCAAGGGTATGTACGGGCGGGTTTAAATTAACCTGGATAATGATGGGTAGAACTTGACATGTGACTTATGATATGTTGGCCTTCGTCAAGGTCATAAGAGCATGGGGCAAAAATCCACATCGGGAGTTTCTAATGAAACTGAAACTTGCAAGTGTTGCATACCATTTGGAGTGTGATAATTTTGGTAGGATTCCTTCAGCTTTATTACACGATGATATTTGGATCCCGATCCTACTGTGAGTATATGCTACTCCTCGGGAGATTTTTTCACTAAACGATCAATGCTATAAACTAAGTAGGTGTCTAGAGCGGTGTTAGCGGAACTATGTCTCTAGGGAAAAGAGGTTATATAATTAAGGAACTTCGCGAAAGTATTGGAAAATCTCTCTCGAAGTACCAACTGTTGGAGATAGTACCCTCAGAGTCAATTATTGGATCACAGGCACGTGATTGCAATGATTGAAAGGGGACCTATACCGTTAGAACAGTCTTACTCAAGATGATAGTATGCTATCTGGTTTATCTTTATCATCGTGTACTGCTTTAGGTGACCTTACAGGTCACTATTGTGGGTTGATAGAGCCCTTAGGATTCTTGCTTGACAGCCAGCAGTATGATGGCGATCATATACGTGGGAGCTGGTAGTCTATAAGCACATCCTTAAAAGGTCCCTAGTCGTGGGAGTTTCGAGACAGGGCATCGATACTCCAGAGTAGACTAGTGTATACAGTCGAGACCCCGACGAGGGGTGGTGGCCAGTCTCACAAGCCACTGGTGACAGTTGGTTCATCTAAGATGTATACAGGTGCTCATTGGGTTATGAGTACACCGGACATGACTCGCCAGGAACATGCTAGTTGGTCTTATACCAGACGTCAGATAGCAGTTCCTTGGTGACATGTGTACAGGTTAGTTCATCGACCTGAGATCGTCATTTGTCTCGTGTGAGTTCCCACTATCCTTTAATTACTACTCTATCACGCTCAAAGGAGACGTGCAAACAGGTTTTAGTTGGGTACAGTCCCGAGCCACATGGAGGCAGTGAGCGGATCTTCAGGGGTTCGTCTCTCCCGGTATTGGGGTGAGGTCGCGCTGTGTCTAGGAGAGCCATTACACGAAGTCCTTGGCCAAGGCAGGAGATTTACTGGTAGGTATTCCAGTAATATCTCAGGGTGTTCTGGGCTATACTCCGTCACGACTTGTACCGGGTTTGGGGGTCTGACTTTTACCAACCCCCTAGGCCCACCATGCGATGCTCATAGACGAACGAACATGACTGTATGGATATTGTCACTGACAGGCTCAGTAGGGTGTCAGGATAAGTTCGCTCATTGACGTCCCTTTTGGTCAATACCTGGTAGCCCGTTACGTATGGCTAATACCTCTGACGTGCTAGTGGTTAAATCCACAACCAAATTATTGACGAGTCTTTAGAGTCCCCCACAGACCCTTTTCTCAAGTTTTGGGCGAAACGCTGTAGAGCCCGTATGGAGATATGGCAGAGTTCGATCATATACGTGCGGTATTGCACGGATCATGATCGGACGGATAATACTAGCGGGCTTTGGTTTAAGCCGGATCCTAGTATTGTACAGTGTAGATTTTGTCTCATTGCATTTGTATTCGGTTGGAATACAAATGCGGGTATGTATATACAGTCGCGGGGTTTTCCTGTAATTTATTACGGGATCAGTTTTTTGAAGTTGCCAGTTTTCTTTCCGTTTCGGCCATTTTCCTTTGTTTCTTTCTGTGGCTGGAAATTGGTGGAGAGGGGGTTATTTGTAAGCATGCAAATTTGATTAGCGGAGGGTGTTATTTGCAAGTTGTAGTGTCATGATGGTTCTACCATCCCTTGACTTCTATTTCTTCATCATTGCTTGACTTTTGAGACATGATTGCTTACTTTATATGATGAGAAGGGTGATGGAGTGGAGTTTTGATTGTGATCATTGTTCTTCATGATAACCCTTTTCTCTCTCTTGCATATTTGCCCACTCCCTCTCTCATTTTCTCTAGAGCATGAGGCCGGCCATTTCTCTAGAGGGGATGTCCCAATTTTTGTGAAGAGATTTGGTCTCATTTGCTTGCTCAAAAATGGTTTTGGTTCATCTCAAAAGCTCACTACTTCATTTTTTCCACCTTCACTTCCTCATGGCAACTTCATACCCCTTTGAGACATAGCCTACTACACTTAGCCTACAGTATTCTTGGGCACGTCGGCTCGCCAACTTCGTGCCCGAGTTGCCTCGGTCCAGAGGTGGGAGCCCGTAAAAGAACCCGGCGATGTGGTGCCCTTCCGACGAGGAGATGAAGACCGGAGATTCCGCGGGGAGATCGGGACGACGAAGAGAAGACCGAAGGACACGGATCGCTCGGTATATCTCTCTACCCCTTCTCTAGTTAGCTAGGATTAGGTTAATGGCCCGATCCGGGTTCATAGTGCGCGGTGGTGCCGGTTTTAAAAGTTTCGTAAAAGTATCGTTTCCGCATTTTGGCCTCGGATTGACGGCCGCGCCGCCGCCGTGCACTTACACTGGTATCAGAGCCACGCCATTAACCTAGTCTAGCTTGCTCTAACGTGTTTACAAGTTCGATCGAACGGATTTTTTGAAAACCCGCATTTTCTGGTTCAGTTCTCTGTCGAATTTTTTTTGGCTCGAAAAATTATTTGGTACATTGCATAAATACAGGCAGGGTTTTTAATGGAATCTGGGAAAATTTGGTGGAATGATCTTCTTGTTTCGCCGCGGAACCGCGGCCGTACCCCTACTTTGGCCGCGGTTCCACCGCAGTAATGAAGAGTCACTGCACCAAATTTCTTCTGTTGGTTCTTGAGTTGAAAATAGGGGTTTTGGAATATTCTGTTTGGGCCCAGATTTTCTTTGAGTGCTACAGTAGTGCTTGGGGCCCACTTCTGTAAATTTTGTCGATCGAAAATTTTAAACATGTTAGTTCACAGTATTTACATTATATCTGCGACCGTGAATGCCATTTGATCGGTAAATCCTGTCTAACTGCTATAGCCCTTTTAAACGGATTTGCGAACGTGACATTCACGTTGATGTTCTGTGTTATGCTGTGATGTTGCGGATTGTCATGGTGGATAGCCTGGATGCAATGTTAGAACAGTTTGGTTGTATATGTACATTTGATATTGTGGGGCGAGCGTCTGACATGTGGACTGCCGTTACTGCCTGTTTGTATATTATTCTTTTGGGGCACGACCGGGATGAGGTCGCTGTACCCGTTGTATGTATATTTTACTTTCTGTACTAGGATTACCCCGCGGAGGGGTGCACGGATAGCCGGGTTCTAGAGGGCAACGAGCCCGCATCTCATGGCTTTGAGACGGAGGGGGCTTCACTCTAGAATTGGCGGGCTATTCGCCGCACTCGTAGGGGGTACAGGTTGACCCAAGGAGGGGTGCCCAAGTTACCGGATTCCGTGAAGTACTGGGTGGTCCATTCACGTTGTTGAAGGGGGCTGGCTCGCTTCAGGTTTTGGCGGGTAACTTGCCGCGCCCGTAGGGGTCTAGGATTTCATTGCACAGGCTATCCACTCGACCAGGGGAACGTCGGGTTTCAGTAGCGGCTCTATGAAACCCGGGGATCCCAGATATCTGTATTGTTCTGTGATGTTGCATTTTATCATGCCTTGAGCGAATATTATATATTGATATATATACTAGTAGATGTTGTATATGTTTTGCACCCGCGCTAGTCCAGTCCCCGCTCTGTCGTTAGTTAAGTAACCTAACGGGTAATGACGGGACCCAGTGGCGAATGCGGATGGCATATACATACATCATTATTTTCGTTCTTTATTGGTGTGATCAATTGATGGGACTGCATTGATTTGGATCAATGCAAGCTAAACAAACCTATTCTGATGTTGTTGGAATAATTTTTCAAAAAGCTGTTATTGCAAGGACGTTCTCTTTTGTTTTGTACAGTGGTATTCGGTTATGAATATCCAGCACCTCAGTCGACGAGGCAAGGGCCGAGATCCCTTCACCGGGAGTGACCCCTTAGACAGAAGTTTGCGTCAGAGTAATAACTTCACTATAGCCGATTGCCTTTTGCTTTGCATCGTGGTATTCAGTTGGAATATCTTGCACCTCATTCTACGGGGAAAGAGCCGAGATCCCTTCACCGGGAGTGACCTCTTTAGCAAAGGTTTTCGTCACTATATTTTTATAAAGCTATCCGGTTCCTTCAACGATATCAAGTTCATTACGTTAAAGGTTTTTCGCCAAAAACCATTCGTAGCCCTCCGTCATTTCAGACGGGTAGCACGTAGTATTCATGCTATATTTGTTGATCTTCGTCAAGGCATAGTGAATGGTAGCTGCTTGTTACCTTTCTGCTGCATAGATAGATGCGTTGGTTTGGGACAGTCGTATAGCCTTGTTGACCTTCGTCAAGGGCTTGTACGGGTGGGTTCAAATTAACCTGGACAATGACGGGTAGAACTTGACATGTGACTTATGATTTGTTGACCTTCGTCAAGATCATAAGAGCATGGGGCAAAAATCACATCGGGAGTTTTTAAAGAAACTGATACTTGCCAGATATGCGCATACCTTCTGGAGTGTGATAACGTGAGTGGATTCCATCACGTTATCATGCGATGATAGTTGGATCCCGATTCCCACTAATGAGTTGGTTTACTCCTCGGGTGATCTCGGCTAATTCTTCTTTCAGGTTTGGAGGAGAATTTAACGGTACAGTGGGAGGTTTCCTGATTAGATAAATTGACAACAATTCTGAACTGGGTTAGAGTGCATGTTGAGTGTTTCTTTTCTCTCTCTCTCTGGCAGCGACCATGACCCGACCCTAGACTATGACTTAGTGACCAAAATTAACCGAACCTTTTTAAACAGTGGCTTTTGGATTGTCAGAGTTGCAAACCTCATTGACACTCCTACTTTTACCCTTTTCTCCAGGACACCCCGTATTACTACGAACGTCCACTTCCATTGGACAAAACCATCGTATGGTTATATACGAACTCAAAGAAATTTATTCGAGGATGGTTTCAGGTTCTGGAGAAAACGAATTGGACTATTCAGTTGTCTTTTCCTTTTACCTTCTCTCATGTTGCGAGTACTCCTTGGTTTAGGAGATAGTACACCTATTACGCAAATTGGATAGTCTTCTTCCAAACCTTAGGCTGGTGCCGAACGGTGGGGAATGAAGAAAACCAATTAGCATAATGATGGTGTACAGAAGGTATTAAGTTAAGACAAATAAAGGGATTAGAAGGAGGGCAAAGTAAATTGCGACTGCTATTCACGACCAAACCAAGTATTTCATTACCACTCCCACTTCACCTTTGTATTTCTCCAGGACACTCCGTATCACTACGAAGATCTACAGTTTATTGGATACTCCATCGTATGGTTATATACGAACTCGAAAGGAACTTGTTCCAGTTCGGGGATGGATTCTGGTTCAGCAGAAATAGGAATAAGGTTTATTCAGGTGTTTTTGATCTTCACCTTCTCTCGCGTTGCGAGTGCTCCTAGGATTAGGACAGTACACCCATTACGCTTATTGGATAGTTTTCTTCCAAACCATAGGCTGGTGCCGAACGGTAGGGAATGCAGAAAACCATTTAGCCTAAGAGGGTGTACAGAAGGTAATGACTAAAGACATATGAAGGGATTTGGAGAGATGTCAAAGAAATATACGGTTACAGTTGTGAATCTGGATAATGGAAGAGGCATTACTAGGAATACCCGGATACCCCTACGAAACATTTCAATGTTTCACTTTCACTGTGTACTGTTAAAAGAAAACTGATTTCCCAATTAGACACTTGCTCCAGGGTATGTATTTACCAGGTATGATTCTCACATCTGTATGGTTTTACAGATGATGAGTGGGAGTAAGTTATTGGGAATTAGGTAATTGTCCTCATTATATCGGAATTCGTTGTAATTGGTGATATTTGAGGAAACCACCTGGGTAGTTTGCTGGACGGCAAATATTTGGTTTTGAATATCCGCTGTTATGCACCAATTTCAAATTGATACATCTGTACGTCTATTTTTATAGAGTGAGATATACCTTTTTGAAATTATGTCCATGACATTTACCTATATCAGTGGATGGTTAGGTAAGGAGTATTAAACAGCGGTGTAATTCTTCTTAACCATGAGTACGGTTTTCAACCTACGATACACAGGGAATGAGTCATTAGACTCAAGGGACTTATACAGAGTATTGTATGTTGTCCAGTGTCCATTAGGACAGAGGGGTTGGTACTCGTACTAGATTCTGTTTACTTGTGATTTCTCTGGATCTTAGACATGTGTTTCGTAGAAATATAAGGTCCAAGTTTTGAGAAGTTATAGGTATAAGAATAGAGTAGAGAACCAGGTGTTGCAAGTATCGGGATTCTTCAAGGTAATCGAAGATGTAGATACTTGTGTATGGTATTCAGTTGATAGTAATGATTAAGAGAACTTGCTTCTCTTTCAGGTTACTCATAATTGGAAGCATTCTTAAGTTGAGTAACGCCGATCGGTCTCTTTCCATTTAGTTGACATGCACTAGATACAGCTGCATGATTTGAATCTGGTTCAATTAAATCAGTGCCTCTGTTTCTGTATTGGATATAGAGCAGTTCATATCTTGACGTTGTTAAGGTACGGGGGGTTGTCCGACTTATGCTTAAAACCAGACTCTGGATAACTAAAGGCACGTTTCTGTAATGGCTGTTTTTGGGTTGACCCGGGCTATGACGAGGGTTGAATTTCTACCATCTGGAAGATCAATAGTGATATTGTTCTAGACTCGCCACAGTTTTAATAAAAATGGATTTTTTCAGAAAACAGTAGTGGGAGTATGGTAGAACTGGAAGTGATTCCAGAACCGCAATTGATTACTGAAGATTTGATAAGAACCTAAAGATTCAATCTGGTTTGACATTCCATTGGCCACTCCACAGATAAGGTGGGTAACCTCAGGCATCCGAGAGGTACTCCGGTAGCCTCAAGGACGGTGTCAGGGAGGTTCTTGTTTATCCAGATTTGACACTACTGTTGTTCCAGGCTATGAGACCCGGAAGGAGGATGAGTATAGCGTCGTTCTAAAATGGCTTTAGAAGTGTACGTGTATATGACTCTGCCAGAGGGTTGTCGTAGTCAGTGGGAGCAGCGGAAGCATTGGTGGACAAGTGGCTTATGTCTATTTATAGACTAAAGCAGATGTAGCAGAGATAGATCATCTATTCCTGATATGACAGTCATAGGTTTGACTTCATCAGAATAGGGAATGGATCTGTTAAGAAGGTAGAAGGGTGTGATGTCCTGGTATTTGGATGACATACACAGAGTAGGAAGTGATGTTCTTATACTACGGTCGGTTATGCTTTGGTTGTCACACAGTGGTTTCTCTACAAAGGATATAGATATAATATCAGACATTCTGGTTACTAGATCTATGGTTTTAGATCTAAATTTGGGTAGTTTCCCAATCTAGGTACTTAGACAGCATTCTAAAGGTGCTTTAGAATGGATGACTCCAGGCATGATAGTGTACCTGCTGGTGATGGAGTCACCCTCTCTAAAGGTGTCTTATAGACTAAAAGGGAGAGGGATGTGCATGATTGGCAGATCACTTGCTTAGGCAATTGAGTCAATCATGAGATGTCAAGTACCACACCAGATGTTGTTTTTGCAGTAGATGCAATAAGCCGATATTGATCCAATCCTGAAGGAATATTCGGAAGCAGCTTTAGAACATAAGTGGATGTTCTAGGGATATGATAACGACAGCCTCATTCGGGAGACAATTATCATTCCAGGCTTCCAAGGTGACATGGATGACAGAGAGGTTGTCAGAGTTATAGTTTTCCTTCTGACGAGGGGTAGTATTTTGGACAGGTGGTTCAAGCGGATACCGAGGGAGGCATGGCGCAGGATACTGATTAAGTTCAGTTGACGATACAGTCTAAGAAGTTTGGATTTGGAGTTCATTTATGAACTAGGTCCCATCAGATATCCAGACATATTCTAAGACAGGTATTGCTCATTTCGGGAGATGGCTTTCTTCGCGAACTTGAGATAAAGAGAGACATAGAAAGAAACATTAGAGCGGATCCACTCACTGAGGCTATTCCTCGAACGCATTAGTTTCGCAAGCGGGTTTTGTGAGACTGATTAGTAGAGGAGTTGGGTGTTCGGTATCACACGGGCTGTGAGTATGCGACATTGCAATAATTAGCCTTGAGTGCAAGTGGGAGATTGTTGGAGATAGTGCCCTCAGAGTCAATTATTGGATCACAGGCACGTGATTGCAATGTTTGAAAGGGGACCTATACCGTTAGAACAGTCTTACTCAAGATGATAGTATGCTATCTGGTTTATCTTTATCAACGTGTACTGCTTTATGTGACCTTAAAGGTCACTATTGCGCGTTGATAGAGCCCTTAGGATTCTTGCTTGACAGCCAGCAGTATAATGGCGATCATATACGTGGGAGCTGGTAGTCTATAAGCACATCCTTAAAAGGCCCCTAGTCATGGGAGTTTCGAGACAGGGCATCGATACTCCAGAGTAGACTAGTGTATACAGTCGAGACCCCGACGAGGGGCGGTGGCCGGTCTCACAAGCCACTGGTGTCAGTTGGTTCACCTAAGATGTATACAGGTGCTCATTGGGTTATGAGTACACCGGACAGGACTCGCCAGGAACATGCTAGTTGGTCTTATACCAGACGTCAAATAGCAGTTACCTGGTGATATGTGTACAGGTTAGTTCATCGACCTGAGATCGTCATTTGTCTCGTGTGAGTTCCCACTGTACTTTGATTACTACCCTACCACGCTCAAAGGAGATGTGCAAACAGGTTTTAGTTGGGTACAGTCCCGAGCCACATGGAGGCAGTGAGCGGATCTTCAGGGGTTCGTCTCTCCCGGTATTGGGGTGAGGTCGCGCTGTGTTTAGGAGAGCCATTACATGAAATTCTTGGCCAAGGCAGGAGATTTACTGGTAGGTATTCCAGTAATATCTCAGGGTGTTCTGGGCTACACTCCGTCATGACTTGTACCGCTTTTGGGGGTCTGACTTTTACCAACCCCCTAGGCCCGCCATGCGATGCTCATAGACGAACGGACCGGACTGTACGTATATTGTCACTGACAGGCTCAGTAGGGTGTCAGGATGAGTTCGCTCATCGACGTCCCTTTTGGTCAATACCTGGTAGCCCGTTACGTATGGCTAATACCTCTGACGTGCTAGTGGTTAAATCCACAACCAAATTATTGACGAGTCTTTAGAGTCCCCCACAGACCGTTTTCTCAAGTTTCGGGCGAAACGCTGTAGAGCCCGTATGGAGATATGGCAGAGTTCGATCATATACGTGCGGTATTGCACGGATCATGATCAGACGGATAATACTAGCGGGCTTTGGTTTAAGCCGGATCCTAATATTGTACAGTGTAGATTTTGTCTCATTGCATTTGTATTCGGTCGGAATACAAATGCGGTTATGTATATACAGTCGCGGGGTTTTCCTGTAATTTATTACGGGATCAGTTTTTTGAAGTTGCCAGTTTTCTTTCCGTTTCGGCCATTTTCCTTTGTTTCTTTCTATGGCTGGAAATTGGTGGAGAGGGGGTTATTTGCAAGCATGCAAATTTGATTAGCGGAGGGTGTTATTTGCAAGTTGTAGTGTCATGATGGTTCTACCATCCGTTGACTTCTATTTCTTCATCATTACTTGACTTTTGAGACATGATTGCTTACTTTATATGATGAGAAGGGTGATGGAGTGGAGTTTTGATTGTGATCATTGTTCTTCATGATAACCCTTTTCTCTCTCTTGCATATTTGCCCACTCCCTCTCTCATTTTCTCTAGAGCATGAGGCCGGCCATTTCTCTAGAGGGACTGTCCCAATTTTTGTGAAGAGATTTGGTCTCATTTGCTTGCTCAAAAATGGTTTTGGTTCATCTCAAAAGCTCACTACTTCATTTTTTCCACCTTCACTTCCTCATGGCAACTTCATACCCCTTTGAGACATAGCCTACTACACTTAGCCTACAGTATTCTTGGGCACGTCGGCTCGCCAACTTCGTGCCCGAGTTGCCTCGGTCCAGAGGTGGGAGCCCGTAAAAGAACCCGGCGATGTGGTGCCCTTCCGACGAGGAGATGAAGACCGGGGATTCCGCGGGGAGATCGGGACGACGAAGAGAAGACCGAAGGACACGGATCGCTCGGTATATCTCTCTACCCCTTCTCTAGTTAGCTAGGATTAGGTTAATGGCCCGATTTGGGTTCATAGTGCGCGGTGGTACCGGTTTTAAAAGTTTCGTAAAAGTATCGTTTCCGTATTTTGGCCTCGGATTGACGGCCGGGGCGCCGCCGTGCACTTACACCAACACCATCCTGGCTGAAAGGTTAAGCAAGTATTGTACGGTGAGATTAATTCTGACTATTTCTTCTTTTGTGGTTTGAAGAGGGATTCGAGAAACAGTGGGAGCCATCCTGTTTAGATAAATTAAAAACCAATCTAAACTTGCAAGAGCATCATTCTAAAGTGTTTCTTCTCTATCTCTCCTAATTGCAGCGACCAAAAGATGACAGGCCTTAAGTTATTTTTAGACAAAAACATATTGACCGGAATGTCCAGATGGCCCTCACGTATGAAAAATTGGGCTATCTGCTTACTACCAAAGCCCCCGCCGTTCCGGGTCCAGCTTCCAGTGTCGCAGACAAGGAGATCCATAAGACCTGGGAAATAGACAGTGCGAAGGCCAAGTGCCTCGTGTTGGCCTCTATGGACAATGAGCACCAAAGGCGACATGAGAAGATGGACCTTGCTTCCTTCTTCCTCCATACAAAAGAGTTATATGGAGAGCAATCTCGTATCGCAAGATACGAGAACTCGAAGAAATTGTTTCAGGCGAGGTTGGCCATCGGGTCATCCGTTGGGGACCACGTCCTAAAGATGATCAGCTTAATAGAAGAGCTCACGGACCTCGGGACCACGTTGGAGAATGAGTTATACATTGACTTAATTCTACAGTCCCTCCCATCTACCTATGCCCAATTCATCCTGAATTTCAACATTCAGGGTAAAGAAGTATCACTTCCTAGGCTCCTCAATATGTTGAGGAGCGCTGAAGGCACCTTGCAGAAGGCAAAGGAGACACCCGGTTTATTTGTTGGAGGATCTTCCTGTTCTAGATCCAAGGTAAAAGCCAAGGGGAAGAAGAAGAAGGCCCCCACCAAACCGAGATGAGGAGTTAATAAGGTAGAGGCAAAGGGCAAGGCAAAAGTTGGGGGCCGACAGTAGGGAAGGAAGAATGCTTCTACTGTCACAAAAGGGGCCATTGGAAGAAGGATTGCAGGGCCTGGAAAGCCCGGAACCAGGGAGCGAAGCTGGTTGTGGCTTCGGCTTCAGGTGTGTATGTAATTGAAAACTATCTGTCAATCAACTCTACTTCTTAGGTATTGGATACCGGATCAGGATTTTATATATGTAATTCTTTGCAGGTACTAAGAAGCCATAGAGTTTTGAAGGCGGGTGATATGACCCTCAGAGTTGCAAACGAAGCTAGCATGGATGCAGTGTCCGTGGGGGTATATCAGTTAGGATTGACAAGTGGACATGTTTTGGTTTTACACAACTGTTTTTATGTACCTAGTTTGACTTGTAAGATCATTTTTGTATCTTTAATGTCTAAAGAAGGTTATAATTTTACATTTGTAAGCGATGTCGTAAACATCGACCTAAATCATGGTTTGATTGGGTCAGGTACATTAAACAACGGTATATACGTATTAAACCAACCTCAAGTTTTCAATGTCCAGAATACACAAAAGAAAGTCTTCAGAATTAAATAATGCTTTCTTATGGCATTGTAGACTGGGTCACATCAACGAAACAAGGTTGACCAAGGTACATAAAAAAGGATATTTGGATCCGTTCGAATATCAATCTTATGCAACTTGTCAATCATGTCTCAAGGGAAAGATGATAAAGACCCCGTTCACTGGACACGGAGTAAGAGCGAGCGAGCTCTTGGGACTCACACACAGCGACGTTTATGGTCCAATGTCTAAAAATGCAAGAGGTGGTTATTCCTATTTCATTACTTTTACGGATGATTTCTCTAGGTATGGACATGTCTTCTTGATGAAGCATAAATCCGAGACTTTTGAGAAATTCCGAGAATATAAGAATGAAGTGGAAAACCAAACCGGCAAAAGTATCAAGACACTAATATCTGATCGAGGTGGTGAATACTTAAGTGCCGAGTTCCTGGATTATCTAAAAGAGAAAGGAATTCTCTCTCAGCTTACTCCTCCATACACACCACAACACAATGGTGTATCGAAAAGGAGGAATAGAACCCTATTGGATATGGTTCGTTCCATGATGAGTAATGCTGAGTTACCGAGATCCTTCTGGGGCTATGCACTAGAATCAACTGCATATCTTTTGAAAAAAGTTCCTACCAAGACTGTGCCTACCACACCATATCATATGTGGAGTGGGAAGAAACCCCATCTTCAGTACCTGAAGATATGGGGATGTCTAGATTTTGTTAAAAAGCAGCATGCGGACAAACTCGAGGCACGCTCAGTACTGCGTAAGTTTGTGGGATATCTAAAGAACTCCCGGGGGTATCTTTTCTATTACGCATAGGAACAAAAGGTTTTTGTTTCTCGTCATGCCCATTTTTTAGAAAATTAATTTTTAGAAAAGGAAACTAGTGGGAGCGCAATAGAACTGGAAGAAATTCCAGAACCACAAGTTATTACTGAAAGTATGGTAGAACCAAAGGTTTCAAAAGAACAGGACATCCCCGCGCCACTCCGCAGGAGTAGTAGGTTGTCTCATCCGCCTGAGAGATACTACGGTTTTCTTATAGACGGGGATAAAGAGGACTGCATCATTGACGATGATGAGCCAACTAGCTTTCAGCAAGCCATTCAGAGCGGAAACTCGATAAAATGGCTGGATGCAATGAGGGCCGAGATGGAGTCCATGTACACTAACAAAGTATAGACTTTGGACTTTGCTCCAGAAGGGGTAAAACCCGTAGGCTGCAAATGGATCTTCAAAAAGATGATTGGTGTAGATGGACAGATTGAAACCTATAAGGCTAGACTTGTTACAAAAGGGGTTCGTCAAAGACCTGGTTTGGACTATGATAAAACCTTTTCTCCATTGGCTATGCTCAAATCCATTCGGATCCTTCTTACCATTGCTGCCTTCCACGATTATGAGATCTGGCAGATGGACGTAAAGACGGCCTTCCTAAATGGATATTTGGTAGAGTGCGTCTATATGGATCGGCCAGAGGGTTTCATTCAGAGTGGGAGCAGCGGGAAAGTGTGCAAGTTGCTTAAGTCCATTTATGGACTAAAGTAGGCATCGCATAGTTGGAACATCTGTTTTGATGAGACGGTCAAAGAATTTGACTTTATCAAAAATCCAGATGAACTATGCATTTATAGTAAGATTGTAGCAAGAAATGTGGTATTCCTCGTCTTGTACGTGGATGATATTCTTTTGATAGAAAATGATATTCCTATTCTACAATCTGTCAAAGGATTCTTGTCTCAAAGGTTCTCCATGAAAGGCCTGGGTGATGCCTCTTACATTCTGGAGATCCGGATCTATCGTGATAGATCCAAGAGGATGTTAGGACTTTCACAGTCCAGGTATATCGACACTATACTGAAAAGATTCAGTATGGAAGATTCAAAGCGCGATAATCTACCGACTTGCCACGAAATCACCCTATCCAAAGAGATGTCTCCCAAGACTGATTTGGAAAGGGATCATATGGCTATTATACCCTACGCTTCTGCTGTAGGCTCTATAATGTATGCGATGTTGTGTACCAGACCAGATGTTTCTTACGCACTCAGCATGGTAAGCCGGTATCAGTCAAACCCTAGGGAGAAACACTGGATGGCAGTAAAGAGCATTTTTTAGTACTTGAGAAGGACTAAAGAGATGTTCTTGGTGTATGGCGGAAAAGACCTTCAGATCGAGGTCTTTGCTGACTCCAGCTTCCAGAGTGACAAGGATGACTCCAAGTCCATGTCGGGTTATATCTTTACCCTCAATGGAGGGGCTGTCTGTTGGAAGAGTTCCAAGCAGGATACCGTTGCCGACTCAACGATGGAAGCGGAGTATATCGTTGCTTCTGACGCCGCAAAAGAAGAAGTCTGGATGAGAAAGTTCTTAACAGATCTTCACGTGGTTCCGTCCATTGTTGATCCAATACCTCTGTATTGTGATAACAACGGGGCTATAGCTTTAGCAAAGGAACCCAGGTCCCATCAGAAGTCCAGACACATCTTGAGACGGTATCACCTGATCAGGGAGATCATGGTTCGCCGAGAGATCGAGGTACAGAGAGTTGACACGGAGAACAACACTGCAGATCCATTCACAAAGGCCATCGCTCAGACACAGTTCGAGAGGCTATTCGAGATGATAGGTCTGCGATACGCCAATACATGGCCTTAGTGCAAGTGGGAGATTGTTAGTGATATATGCCCTAGAGGCCATTATTGTATAGTACTAGTTTGTATATTACATTTTGGAGGCTTAGGATATATATACGGATTTATGACAATCTTGCTCAATATAATAGTATGCTACTTGGTTTGTATCTATCTAAATATGTGTATATGTTTCTTGTAACGTATCGCTAGTACATATTGATAGAGCCCTTTGGATATTTTGCTTGACTACCAGCATTGTGATGGCAGTCACACTAGTGGGGGCTGGGTAGTCCACAAGCATATCCTTATACAGGTCTCTGATCGTAGGATTATCGAGACAAGGCATCGATACTCCAGAGTAGACTAGTGTATACGCTTCTCATCCCAGCAGGGGAGATGGTCCGTCCCACAGCCATTAGTACGTCGTACTGAAGATAGTATGCATGTGCTCATTAGGTTATGAGTTACACTGGATGGGCTTGTGGGGAACTGTTGGTTGGTATTATACATATCGTCAGATAGTAGTTCTCAGGTGACATGAGTACAGCATAGTCCGTTGACTTGACACTGCTGCTTCGCCTTGAGTGTGTTCCCACTGTTCTTAGATTACTACCCTACCACGGCTATATTGAGTCGTGCAAACAGGTAGTAGTTGGGTGCAGTCCCGAAGCACTTGGAGGCAATGATGGTTAGATAGGATTCGTCTCTCTCGGTAATGGGGGTTGATATCGCACCGTGTTCGGGAAGTCACTACACAAAGTCCTTGGCCAGCGCAAGTGAGATTTGCTGGTAGATACTCCAATAGTTTCTCAGGGTGTTTTGGACTCTCCCCCGGCACGGCTTATTGCGCTATTAGGGGTTTGACGTTTACCGCCCCTCTGGCCCCGATATGTGATACTCTTAGACGAACAGACCGGACAGTACGGAGATTGTCACAGATAGGCTCAGTAGGAGTTCAGATGAGTTATGCTCATCGGCTTTCTTATCGACATCTACCTGGGGGCCGTTAAGTACAGCTAGTTCCGCTTGCGGCCTAGGGTTAAATCCACTACCAGTGTAGTGTCGAGTCTTTAGAGTCCCACACAGAGGGTTTCCCTGCATCGGGCAAAATGTGTAAAGGTCGTATGGTTTTACGACAGGGTTCGATCACGTGCGTGTACTTGTGCACGCATGATGATTCGGACGGACAATACTAGTGGGCTTTGGTTTAAGCCGGATCCTAGTACTGTACCGATAGATTGTCTTTGTCTTCTGTATTCGTATTTTTCGAAATACGAATACGGGTATGTATATACGGACGAGGGGCGTTTTTGTAATTTGTACAAAAATTGATTTTGAAGATGACATGACATAATTGTATTATTCAATTTGGTTTAAATTATTAATACATTTATGTAAAAGGAAATGAAGTGGATATTGTATGAATTAGGACATGGGTGCTTAGGACACATGGTGCTCATTCTATCCATGAGTCATTCTTTAGTAAATTGAACCCCTTTTGATAATTGATATTAGTTTTATCTAAGGAATTATCAAAGGAGTTCATTTTAGAAAAAGTTAAGAGAAGCCATTTCCTTTTTCTTTCTCTAGCTCACTAGATTTTTCTTTAGCCATCTTCTAATCCCTCAAACCCTGGAACATTCATATGTTGAGTAACCTAGGGAAAAAGGAGACTCCTCAATCCATCTACACTCTCTACGCACCCTAGGTCATTTAGTGTAGTATACTACTTGACTTAGTTTCTTCGGTTGTTGAAGAAAGAGCCCGGTACACAAGCTCTCGGGTGGATCATCTTCGATCCAAGAAAGCCGACAAGAAGACGACATCCGCACCACTCCAAGGAGCTCGCACAGATGAGGAGGACAGCAAGGAGAAGAAGGACCGGTTTCGTGAGGTATAACTTCTGTTCATGTAGTGTATACTTCATTTACTTTGTGCTAGTTTAGGTTTAGATACGATCTTGGCAGTTCGTCGATGCTACGAAGTATATAATTTTCGTATTTGATATTTTCCGCCTCCCCGCGATCCCGTGGGGTGCGTAGCATGGACTTACAATGCCCCTGCGGAAACGAAGTTATTTAATTAGTTCCATGCGAAAGCATGGGTAGACTCCCTCGGAGTGCCAATACCTGCCTGGCTGACCGATTGGCGAACTTGTAGGGTGTAATTAATCCCGGCTAATCTTACCTTTTAGGGTTTGAAGGAAGATTTGATAAAAACAGTGGGAGCCAATAACCAATCTGATCTTGCAAGAGCGTACGCTAAAGTTTTTTCTACTCTCTTTCTCTCCAGGTAGCGACCATGACACGTCTTAATCAAGATAATATTATAGATGTGTTGACCGAACCCGCTTATTATACTGAGCTGGGGAATGTTGGTTCCGCTTTTTCTTATGATTGTCATAAGTCCGAGCAAGGAATAGGGGAATACCAGGATTCCCACGCAACCCGAACGAAGAAAAAGCATGCTGATGCATCTTTTTCGGGTGTGTTCATTACCGAGAACTGTTTCTCAGTTTGCTCTACATTCTGGGTATTAGATATCGGATCAGGATCCCATATTTGTAATATGTTACAAGGGTTAAGAAGAAATAGAGATCTGGAAAAGGGTGATAAGTCTCTCGTAGTAGGGAATGGTGCAATTGTTGCAGCCAAAGCAGTTGGCGAATATCACCCAGTATTACCAAATGGTAATACATTGATTCTGAACGACTGTTATTTCGTATCAATAATGATATGCAATATTATATCAGTTTCTTTATTACATAAAGAAGGATATAATTTTGTATTGGAGGAAAATGTTATGAACATTTTCCAAAATCAAGTGTTTATTGGGTTTGGTATGTTGTGTAACGGTATATACGTTCTAAATCAAACGACAGTTCTAAACATACATAACACACACAAGAGGAAAAGTTCAGAAATAAACGAATCTTTCTTGTGGTATTGTAGATTTGGTCATATCAATGCGACTAGACTAGCTAAGTTGCATAAAGATAGATATCTGAATCAGTACGAATTTACATCTTATGACACTTGCGAGTCATGTCTCAAAGGCAAAATGACCAAAACTCCGTTTACAGGACAAAGAGAAAGAGCTACTGAACTCTTGGGACTGATACATAGTGATGTATGCGGTCCTATGTCTAATGGTTCTTCGTACTTTATTATATTCACTGATGATCTCTCGATATTCGGATGTGTTCCTGTTGAAACAGAAATCTGAAGTTTTTGAGAAATTCAAGGAATATAAGTACGAAATAGATAACCAAACGGGTAAAAGTATTAAAGTCCTTCGATCTGATCGAGGAGGAGAATACTTGAGCACGGAATTCCAAGACTTTTTAAAAGAGAATGGGATTCTCTCTCAGTTAACTCCTCCGTATACACCACAACATAATTAAGTATCTGAGCGGAGGAATCACACCCTATTAGATATGTTGCGCTCTATGATGAGTGTTGCTGAGTTACCTATATCCTTTGGGGTTATACGCTTGAAACAGCCGTATACCTATTGAATAGGGTTCCAACCAAATCCGTGCCTACCACTCCATATGAGATATTGGAGTGGAAGAGACAATGTCTTAATTTCATTAAGATATGGGGTTGTCTGGCTTATGTTAAAAAGCGAAATTCGGACAAGCTCGAGGCAAGGTCTGTTCTGTGTAAGTTTGTTGGATATCCCAAACATTCGCGAGGGCATATCTTCTACCACACTGAGGAACAAAAGGTGTTTGTTGCTCAACATGCCATCTTTTTAGAAAAGGAATTTCTTGCGAAAAAATTAGTGGTAATGAGGTAGAGTTGGAAGAAGTTCCAGCCACAAAAACTACAGCTGATGACTTGGTAGAACTAGAGGATTCAATAGTCCCCGATGAAGCTCAGCCACTCCACAGATATAGTAGGGTTCCTCATCCACCTGAGAGATACTACGGTTTTCTCATAGATAGTGGGAGCGAGGATTGCATCATGGAAGATGATGACCCAACTAATTTCGAGCAGGTAATCACAAGTGGGGACTCTGTGAAATGGCTGGATGCTATGCGATCTGAGATGGAATCCAACAACAACAAAGTATGGACTTGGAAGTTGCTCATGAAGAGGTAAAACCCATTGGGAGAAAGTGAATCTTCAAGAAGAAAATTGGTGTAGATGGAAAGGTTGAGACCTTCAAAGCTAGACTTGTAGCAAAAGAAGAAAATTGGTGTAGATGGAAAGATTGAGACCTTCAAAGCTAGACTTGTAGCAAAAGGTTTTCGTCAACGACTAGGTGTCGACTATGATGAAACCTTTTCTCTAGTTTTTATGCTTAAGTCCATCAGGATCCTATTTGCCATTGCTGCATATCATAACTACGAAATCTGGCAAATGGACGTCAAGACCGCTTTTCTAAATGGTGATTTAGAACAGAGCGTGTATATGACACAGCCAGAGGGCTTCGTAGACAGTGGGAGCAGCGGAAAGGTGTGCAAGCTGCTTAAATCAATCTACGGATTAAAGCAGACATCGCGGAGCTGGAACATCTGTTTTGATGTAGTAGTCAAAGAGTTTGAATTCATCAAAAACGTAGATAAACCTTATATATACAAAACTGTTATAAAGAGTAAGGTTGTCTTCCTCGTATTGTACGTGGATGACATACTCTTGATAGAAAATGCTATTCCTATGCTACACTCGGTCAAGCTGTTCTTATCACAAAAGTTCTCCATGAAAGATCTAGGTGATGCCTCCAACATCCTGGGGATAAAGATCTATAAAGATAGATCTAAGAGGATGTTGGAATTGTCCCGATTCAGGTACATTGACACCATACTAAAGAGGTTTAGTATGGAAGATTCTAAGCGTGGTAATTTACCCGCTTGTTCAGGAATCACTCTCTCCAAAGAGATGTCTCCCAAGACTGATTTTGAGAGGGCTCGCATGACAGTGTTACCCTATGC
This sequence comes from Agapanthus africanus, assembly GCA_030015575.1. NCBI lineage: Eukaryota > Viridiplantae > Streptophyta > Magnoliopsida > Asparagales > Amaryllidaceae > Agapanthus > Agapanthus africanus. Next base: position 114,855,278 of record JASDDO010000014.1, read on the forward strand.
TTCTGCAGTTGGGTCTATCATGTATGCGATGTTATGTACCAGACCGGATGTAGCTTACGCACTAGGTGTAGTGAGTAGGTATCAATCAGATCCTGGGGAGAAGTACTCGACAGCTGTGAAGAACATTCTTAAGTACTTGAGAAGGACTAAAGAGATGTTCTTGGTGTATGGTAACGGTGAACTCCAGGTGGATTCCTTTCCCGATTCAAGCTTCCAGAGTGATAAGGACGACAGTAAGTCGGTCTCAGGTTTTGTCTATACCCTCAATGGAAGGGCGGTATGCTGGAAAAGTTCCAAGGAAGATACCGTAGCAGACTCAACGATGGAGGCTGAATACATCGCTTCCAACGATACTGCCAAAGAGGCTGTCCGGATGAAAAAGTTCATTACTGAATTTGGTGTGGTTCCATCCATTGAGGATCCAATACCCTTGTATTGTGACAACAATGGAGCTGTGGCTTTGGCCAAGGAACCCTGGTCCTATCAGCGATCCGGACATATTCTAAGGCGGTATCACCTAATTCGGGAGATAGTTGATCGCCGGGTGTCCTGCCCGCTTCCCAGTGTACGAGTAAGAAGACGTGATGAGGCCCGCTACGTATTTACTCAGAAGTAAACACGCTAAGCGTTTCTAAGCAATATAATATAAATATACACAAGAAGACATGAATGTAAATGAACATCAACTTTTATTTATTAAATATCTCTTTACAAGTACAATTGAAAATGTAAATACAGGAATGGAAAGCAATACCTAAACAATGGCATGAGCTGAAAAGAAAATATATACAAGTATCTAGAGCTCTGGGTCAATGTCGAACTGCTCCAAGTCTTCAGTACCGGGCTCAAACTCCAAAGAGTCCGATCCACCTGACAACATTCCAAAGAAAAAGAGAAGGAATGTCTTCAGCGAACAATCGCTCGGTAAGTCCCAAAGATAGGTAAGAATAGACAGATGGGAATATAACTGGTATATTGTAATCTTTTGTTATGTTAACGCAATTATTTGTAGCTTGGTACAGAATATGCCAGTGTATACGAGAGGAGTCCCACTATTCCGGAGACTAAGGTATACGGAGCATAAGAAACCGTTAAGCCACGGTATAACAGCAATGGATATTCAAGTTAGGTGTATTAAAGTGACCGTCTCATGCAACTTCTAACACATTCCGTACCAGTCTACCCCTTTAAAACCCCGTAATGTATTTTGTATTGATTGCATTGTTTTGTTTTATAGATGGATGACTTGCCAAAATCATGATATCATGTAAACCGAATGGATATAAATGGATAATCATGTAATCAGAGTATATCCAAGGTTCGGTTCGGTCGAGTCATGTTGATATAGATTGAATTCTGGTATAAATGTATTCATGTTGTATTGTAGTTATACTTGAATTAAATTCAAGTCAGATTGATTTCATATTAGACTGAGACTCTGTTTGAGTCAGACACTTTAAAACAAATTGAAGTCCTGAATTAGTTTTGATATTATCGGTAACCGCTGCACATGGACGGCAGGATTTGTGTCTTTTTCCAAGACAATTACCGTATTGATAACACCGTTTTTAGGTTGTTTAACTTAAATAGGCAAGCACCCATATTCTCCAGCACCGTGAGGCTCAAGAGAACTGGTCCCGCTTAAACCTATATTTACTAGGGTCCTTATTATAAATTAATATAACTTGAGGGGGTTTTATGAAAAATAGTTTTGATATATTTTCAAAATACACCTCAAGTATTTATTTATCATCTTTAGGGTTTTCATGGATGTATATTTTTAAAATATAACGTCTTCTAGTGAATAGAACCTAGATTACATTGTATATGATATTTTAATGTAATTTTGGAATTGTATTGATTTGTAATAGCAGTTTCATGAAATTTATGATTACTTTAATTTAGAAAACATGGAATATATATAATGTATACTTAAAGTAGATATTTTGATAATATATATATATATATATTTATAAAAAATAGAACTTATTTATTAAATAGAAATCATATTTTTCTTAAAAATTGTATTAAAAATTCCATCAAGATCGGATGCTCCGTGAGGAGGTCTACATCTCGCTCTACTAGGCCCGAGGACGTGCGATAATCCGCACCATCCCGATCGGGGCACCCCAAAATGGGTTGTAGAGGTGCATTGTAAGGAATTAAATAATACACTTTTTAAAGAAAACGGTTTTTGAATGTTTAGGGTATTTAAATGTAAACTCGTATTTTCCCACAAACTAATGTTACACAAGTCATCGTGCTATGTCAAGAATGTGTGTTGTGATGAGTTAGGTCATTACCTCGTGAGTTTTCTAAAGGTAATATGGGTAAAATGAATAAGCAATATCGTATGTAATCATGATGGTATTTTACTGTAAAGATGGAATAGAAGTTGCTATACATATTATTTTGAGATGAAACTTGTTCTAATGTGTTATTTAATGGTTAATAAACAATATATAAAAATATGGTAAATTTGTTATTAAGAAAAATTTGCATTTTTGATGAAATTAGAATCGGAAGTCGGAATAACTCTGCTACCGACGAGTTTGAATTGAGGATGTTTCAGACTAGAATGAGGGGAGGGGAGAGGGGACGTACTAATTGAAAATAAAGAGGGGAGATGGACGAAGCTTTTGGAATCATCGGGGAGTCGTTTCGTCGCCGGATTCTTCCCGAAATGTCGCCGGAACTTCGACGTTTGCTAACTCCACTTGTATAACTTTGGACTTAGAATTTTTTTAGAGAGTTTTGGTATGGGATTTCTGAATGAGGAGGAGTAAAATGTAGTGTGGTATTTATAGGGAAAATTAGGATTTAGGGTAATGAATTAAAGATTAAAAATGTGCATTAAAAATGGATTTAAGAGAGGAATTATCACTCTTTGGATGAATGCAGAGAAATCAAACAACATGGGGGTAGTGGGGTAGGCGAAGGGGTGCTAAGATTAAATTTTGGGGGCATTCCCTACGGACTAGCCCAGCGGTGCCGGTCCCCCATGCATATCTCGCCGATCCAAACAGAGGGAATAGTGTCTCGATCTTCGCCACGTGTCCATGTCGTCTCAAATACCTCAGTACACATATTTGATTTTGTTGTGACTTTTCATTTTATGTGTTTTGCACGTGTAAACTTTTGAGCTTCTAAAAGTTTAAAAGAAAATCAACAAAAAAATATATGTGGCTGGGGGGATTCGAACACAGGGGATACGTCACAGCAGTGCAAGGCTTTACCAGTGAGCTACAAGTTGTTTCTTGCTGTTCAAAAGCAATTTAAATAGTTATAGCATACACAGGTTTTCAAATACTCCATCTGTACATTAATTTTTAAACAAATTTTCTGTACACCGAAATAGAGTTGTTACATTCTACCCTCCTTACAAACATTTCGTCCTCAAAATTTACATTTATTTTAAGGACTAATCTACAAACAATTGAGGGTATCTTGCACGCATATCGTCCTCATGTTCCTATGTTGATTCTCCTGGTGAGTCTTTTCTCCGCATCACTCGAACCGAGTTTACTTACTTGTTCCGAAGTGACTTCACCTCTTTACCCAGGATTTCAACAGGTTGTTGCTCATAGGATAAGTCTGGCTATACAGTGAGCTCAGAGTGATCAAGAATATGACTGGGGTCACTCACATACCTTCTGAGTTGGGATATGTGGAATACATTGTACACTCCTTCCAATGAAGGTGGAAGTGCCAAGCGATAAGCCACTTCTCCGACTCGTTTGAGTATGTCGAATGGTCCAATATATCTCGGACTGAGCTTACCCCGTCTTCCAAAGAGAATCACTCCACGGTTTGGAGATATCTTCAAAAAGACATGATCTCCCGGTTGGAACTCCAAGTGACGGCGCTTAGCATCAGCCCAGTGCTTCTGTCGATCTTGGGCTATGCGCATTCTTTCCCTGATAGTATGAACTACATCCACTGTTGCCACTATCATCTCAGGTCCAAGGAGTTCTCTATCTCCGATGTCGTCCCAACTTAATGGTGATCGACACTTCCTTCCATAAAGAGCTGCAAAGGATGCCATTCCTATACTTGCTTGGTAGCTGTTGTTGTATGAAAACTCTACAAGATGTAGGTGATCTTCCCACAATCCTCCGAAGTCTAGCATACAAGCTCTTAGCATGTCTTCAAGTATCTGAATCGTTCGCTCAGACTGTCCCTCTGTTTGTGGATGGTAAGCTGTGCTAAAGTTCAGACTTGTTCCCAAGTTAGCTTACAGACTTTGCCAAAATTGCGATCGAAATATGGTGTCACGATCGAAGACAATGCAAACCAGTAATCCATGTAATCTCACGATTTCCTGCATGAGTTCATGGGTATCAGAACTAGTACACTATGAAGAGTTAAATCTTACTTAGATTCATACTTACTTTCTTGTATTTCTTTGTTAGTATCTCAGTAGATTGACCAACTCGAAATGGGATGAAGTGAGCTGACTTTGTGGGTCGATCCATAATAACCCATACCGCATCATTACCTTTCATACTACGAGGAAGTGCAGCGATTGATGTGAAAAAGTGTGTTTGTAGAATAACCGCAATCAATAATGGTGTCGCGCGTAGCTAGACCGAGATGAGTACGGGTCGTCCTCAGGAAAACGTTGAATCTTTTACTCTTACTTTAGACGTGTTGAAAAAAGAGAGGAGGAATAAAGAATTTTGTGGAATGGTTTCTAGATCTACGTTAAGCACTAATGCAAAATATAGATCTAGATTATTTATGGATGTAGTTAATATAATAAGGGGGCTTGTAGGGATCGTTAGGATTTAGTAGTTATGGATGGTTAATTAAAGATTACCCTTTTTATCTTTTAATAGATTTAAAACTAGAACGACAGAGATGGGTGTAGATTAGGGTTTCTGGAGGGAGAAGGGTTCTCACTCTTAACCCCTATCTCGACATGGAACTCCGATCATATCTAGCCTTTACCAAAACAATCATTAATCTAATCTCTAATCGCGGTCGAGACTAACAATAAATTGGTAGCGCACCTGATTAGGATGTTAATGATTCTTTTAGTAAAGTTTATAAACTTTATAGGACGTAAAAAGAGTTTAAGGATCTTCATCATCCATTAATCTACCCTAATCCTATGAATCCTAACAAGCGGAAAATTACTCCCGCATGTTGGGAAAATAAGATGAAAAGAAAGAGAGGGAAAACATAATGTAAAATGCAAAGGAATTAAATAAAACAACTACCTTTATTAATCAACTTGAACAATCTACACTTTATTCCTTAGAAAATGATTACAAAAACTTGGTTTGCTTCTCGAACTCTTCCGAAGGAGGTAGATGAACAGTTGATGATCAGCATGGATGCGTGAGCCGTCTTGGACTTCGTGATCTCTTCGGCTTGATGCCTTCTAACTTTAGCCCTTGGTCCTTTATATAGCCATCAAAGAAGAAAAACTAGTTACCATATATGGTGACTTTCTAATATGGTGACTTTCCATGCCTGGATTCTGAGTCCCTGTCAGTATTGATTTTATGATTTTGGCAGATTTTTGATCCTGACATCTTGAACATCTTGATCTCTTTACCTGAGCTAAATCTTGCACAATATCTCTATGAATAATGTTAGTTTATTTATTAAATTAGAGAGAGTATCTTAATCACTATATATGGTAATAAATCTTTAAGAAACTTGATTAAGAATATTTAATATGCTATGCACTTTATATGGTAATAAATTTTTAAGAAACATGATTAAGAATATTTGATATGCTATGCATCTTTTAATTACTAAAATATTATGCATATATTTTGAAATATTATTCTAACCATTTGTATGATATTATATCTTTTAAGAATTGTGATTAGAATATTTGATATGATATGCATATTTTCAATTACCAAAATATTATATAAATATAAAATGCCTATATTTTCCTTCATAATATTAATTATAATATATAAACGTATGGCAAATAGTATTTTTCAGATAAATCCAAATATATTTAATATTTATAATAAACACATTTTATTATTTAAGAAATGTAAGGAAAATAGTTATACCAAAATGCAATATTTTCAACTGAACAAATACCCCCAAACTTAACTTTGATCGTCCCGAGCAAACTAGTTATTCAAGAGAAAGAGAAAAAGAAAAAGAAAAAGAAAAACCTAAATAGCATACTTTCGTAGGCAAACACGATTGCACTGAGCATGTGCAACAAGCCGTTAAACTTCTAGGTGTCCCTAGTAGGAGGAGTGTTGTCTTCCGAGGGTTTTCAGCGGATTACACCCACAAAATCCTATAATAAAAGAGAGATGGTGAAATTTACATATAAAGATAAGAACCATAAAAGAAATATTTTGAAAATTTAGAGTTTCCAACCACACTAGCTTTTCAGTTGTCATGAGCCCTATCTTAATAGTCATGAAAAAATGTTAAAAATCACATCATCCCTCAATAAAATATCGTCTTTATTCTTCATTCCTACCTTTCATCCAAACATCGATCATATACCCCGACGTGTGTGAATAGAACATCTCTACACTCGGAGAATTCAATTCAAGCTATCATACTCTTGTCCATCTGCCGTAGTTTTTTTAATTTGATGAATATTTAGATTTGCTCATAAATTTTCATGCGACCGTTAATACTTCTTGAGGTACTAACCGACCGATTACTCATGTGCTTGCTGATTAGGTGATAATATTTTCCTCGTCTTGCACCACCTAAGGCTTAGCAGTGACTCCCAGACCAGTTGGCCTTAGGGCACTAGGTGAAGAGGCACCCTCGCTATATCTTTTTATTGCTGCCTTGGCGATAACAAAACCAGTGTTCATTTTTCTTTTCACCATTTTTATATTTTCTTCATTTTTTATTTCCTTCATACTTTGGCTTTTAGACAAGAGCATTTCAAGGTATTCTCTACTATCCCGAGTTTCAAGACGTGTGTAAGTGCATATAGTAGGGTATCAACATTCAAATGTTTGGCTTCCAGAATAGGGACTATTTTTCAGAATTATTTTTATCCTCAGATTAGTGACTTCCTTCATCTTACTAACCCTTGGGACAACGGCTCATAACTACTTATTACTAGTTCGTTTAAGAAAACTTCTAATTTTCTTGGTTTTCTTAAACTATTCCTATCTTTTGGATGTAATTTTTCACTTTCTACTCTTTTGTTATAAAAGAAAATTTTAAATTTTTTTTTTGAAAATGTTGTGCTTATACAAAATATGATGCAAGGTGATGCGTAAATAAGCACAAACCTCCCCCAAACTTGTTTTCAACAGTGTCCTCACTTTTACTATCTGCTGGATCACAAAAACCTGTAAGCTTGGGAGGACATTATTAATGGGGAAAGAATATATGAAAGTGAAAATTCTCCCCCAAACTTTTTTTTGGCTCACAAATTTGAGAACAAAAGTTATGTTCAAGATCCAAAAATATACCCCCCCTAAAACATGAGTTAGACAATACGAAGCATTTAAAGAGGGGGTGAGTCATTTGGTCAAAATAAGACTTTACAGAGACCAAAAGTTAACACCAACCATTCAAAGATTTTATCAGTATAGCGTATAGGTTGGTGGAAGAATGTGTTGTATCAAGTCAAGAAAAAATGGGAAAGAGATAAGAGGTGGTCTGGAAAGGGTTTGAAATTAGAGAAAAGAAAGAATGGGGATGAATGTGAATGATTAGGAAGAAGGAATGGTGACGGTTCAACCTCTATAGGTGGAGATTGATCAATCACAAAATCCGTATTGTTTAAAAATTCAAGTTCGTCAGCAAAAAGTTCTTCAAAACTTTTATCAATGGTGTGATTGAACATTTTGCTGTCAAAGAGTTTTGTGCCAGAATTTATCCTACTTGATTCATCAAAAATCATTGAGGTAGAGGACTCGAAAAACTCATCTACCTCATTTTCAAAAATATCCAAATCAAGTTGAATTTATGGTATTATTGAAGTTGAATTAACAGATTGTGATTCATCAAAACTCACTGAAACTATAGGAACAGAAGAAGAACCGGAGAAAATAGAAGGTGAAATGGGTAAACAAATTGGTGTGTTGAGTGTTGCTGTACCAGATGTGGAAGATGGAGGCTGTATTTCTTCGGGTATACCTTTATCATCAACTTCAAGACATATTTAGGGTTCGGGAAGGCTCAAGATGATGACCACAAGGAAGTGAAAGGATTTGATGCATTTGTGGGACAAAATCATCCAAAATTTCGGGTTCATCAATCAATATATCCCCAACGTCAATCATCTCATTCAAGTGAAGGTTAAAATTCTCAAACACCTCATCAAAAGTATGGTTTTCAATCAGTTTTGGTTCAAGAGTGGAGATGTAGAGATCACAAGGGTTGGGTATGGTTTCACTTGAAATGGACCCTTCACAGTCGGGTAAATCAAACACTACAAAGTCACACAACTTATCAGACATTCTATTTGGTGTACTTGATGAATCTATGAAACTGGAGTTATGGATTTCAGTTTGGAATGGGGAGGTTTGATTAGGATGGGTGTACAGTTCTGTCTCACTACCCAAATTCTCATTTTGTCCTATGCCCGAATCATATACTGAAAAATTTTGGGCAGGTTTGAAATTCTTTGCTTGCATCCACTCTGTTGTTTCCTTCCTAATTTGGTTCGACAATTCCAGAAATTTTTCTAATGTTTGCTCCAGACTAGACTTGGGTTGATAAGGGGTTTCAGTATAAGATTGAAATTCTTGTGGATAATTAAAACTCCCAAATGACTGATTAGAAGAACTGTCTAGAGAAGGTGGAAAAGTCGGATTGGATTGATAGGAATAGAATGGTTGCGAAAATTGGGTGGGAATAGGGTCAACATTGTGATAAAAAGAATATTGATATGGGTTGGTTGGTTGGCTATTTTCAATAGACATCTTATATGCCACAAACCGCCTATCAAACTCTTCTCTGGACAGTGATGGTGATGGTTGATATTGGTCCGGGTTGAAACTTTGGCCTCTAGCCCTAGCTATGTGCTCAGCAATGGACATTCGTCTTGGGGCTTTCTCACTCTGGGTATGAACTGAAACAGATGTAGGATTAGGATATGTTTGATAAGACCTAGACTGAGGTGGCCAACTGTTTCTTCCTGCTTGTTCTATATGATCTCTTAAGGACATGGAAGAGCCAGACGGTATACCGAAGGGATTACGAAAACAAGAAATATCTGGTTGTGGACAGCAAAGCCCGGCAAGTGTTCTTCTGTTTAGGTCACCCATTATAAGAAGAGAAGAAGGGGGAAGGGGTAAAAAAGGGGAGAAAATAATTGGTTTGTTTTGAAAAATGACGGATTTAGACAAATCACACAAAAATGCACAAACAACCCTAGAACTATGGCTACCTAGGTCCAGTCACTAGACCGCTCCTAGACTTCCAAAGGACAAGCCACAGGATCAATCCTCTACCGCCTCTGTACTACCCTTGTAGCCAGGTAAGTGCCAGGTAAGTGGTAAAGAACCACAGTAGTGGGCCTAATTAAAAACCACTAGCCTTTGTCACACTTGCGTAGACACTACAAAAGTAACGCGGATAAGCGATAGATTACCCACGACCTTCCTCTGTCCTTATTGAGCGCGACAGTCCTTAGAGTCTGGTCTAGATATTTTTTAAATTAATGAAGGGTTGATCTAGATGCTCGGTTTGTGATTTGTGGGGCTTAGGAAGGGTGATGAAATCCCCACCTAATCTTGATTTGGTCTTTGACCCTTAAAGTCCGTATTAAAATATGCAAGACAAAACCAATCACAAAACTTTTGCAAAATGATTTTTGAGCGGCGCTATTTTGCAAAGAATTCTGCAGAAAATAGATTTTATTGGATTTGAGAGGAGAGAGGAAGAGTTGAGAAAGATACCAGAAAAGTTTGGAACCCTAGATCTCCTGCTTCCTCAAGTCTATGACTCCAGATCTCCTTGCAAAAAATTCACGCACAAATCGTTAAATATGCAATTTGCAGTTTTGTTTTAATTATGATATGGATCGTATAAGAATTCAACATGAATAGTAAGAATAAAAAATTACGCACGTATCCCCGGCAACGGCGGCATTTGATTGATGTGAAAAAGTGTGTTTGTAGAATAACCGCAATCAATAACGGTGTCGCGCGTAGCTAGACCGAGATGAGTACGGGTCGTCCTCAGGGAAACGTTGAATCTTTTACTCTTACTTTAGACGTGTTGAAAAAAGAGAGGAGAAATAAAGAATTTTGTGGAATGGTTTCTAGATCTACGTTAAGCACTAATGCAAAATATAGATCTAGATTATTTATGGATGTAGTTAATATAATAAGGGGGCTTGTAGGGTTCGTTAGGATTTAGTAGTTATGGATGGTTAATTAAAGATTACCCTTTTTATCCTTTAATAGATTTAAAACTAGAACGACAGAGATGTGTGTAGATTAGGATTTCTGGAGGGAAAAGGGTTCCCACTCTTAACCCCTATCTCGACATGGAACTCCGATCATATCTAGCCTTTACCAAAACAATCATTAATCTAATCTCTAATCGCGGTCGAGACTAACAATAAATTGGTAGCGCGCCTGATTAGGATGTTAATGATTCTTTTAGTAAAGTTTATAAACTTTATAGGACGTAAAAAGAGTTTAAGGATCTTCATCATCCATTAATCTACCCTAATCCTATGAATCCTAACAAGCGGAAAATTACTCCCGCATGTTGGGAAAATAAGATGAAAAGAAAGAGGGAAAACATAATGTAAAATGTAAAGGAATTAAATAAAACAACTACCTTTATTAATCAACTTGAACAATCTACACTTTATTCCTTAGAAAATGATTACAAAAACTTGGTTTGCTTCTCGAACTCTTCCGAAGGAGGTAGATGAACAGTTGATGATCAGCCTGGATGCGTGAGCCGTCTTGGACTTCGTGATCTTTTCGGCTTGATGCCTTCTAAGTTTAGCCCTTGGTCCTTTATATAGCCCTCAAAGAAGAAAAACTAGTTACCATATATGGTGACTTCCTAAAATGGTGACTTTCCATGCCTGGATTCTGAGTCCCTGTCAGTATTGATTTTATGATTTTGGCAGATTTTTGATCCTGACATTTTGAACATCTTGATCTCTTGACCTGAGCTAAATCTTGCACAATATCTCTATGAATAATGTTAGTTTATTTATTAAATTAGAGAGAGTATCTTAATCACTATATATGGTAATAAATCTTTAAGAAACTTGATTAAGAATATTTAATATGCTATGCACTTTATATGGTAATAAATTTTTAAGAAACATGATTAAGAATATTTGATATGCTATGCATCTTTTAATTACTAAAATATTATGCATATATTTTGAAATATTATTCTAACCATTTGTATCATATTATATCTTTTAAGAATTGTGATTAGAATATTTGATATGATATGCATATTTTCAATTACCAAAATATTATATAAATATAAAATGCCTATATTTTCCTTCATAATATTAATTATAATATATAAACATATGGCAAATAGTATTTTGCAGATAAATCCAAATATGTTTAATATTTATAATAAACACTTTTTATTATTTAAGAAATGTAAGGAAAATACTTATACCAAAATGCAATATTTTCAACTGAACATGCAGTCATGAAATCCATAGTGATGTGTTACCACTTCCATTCTGTGATAGATAACGGTTGAAGAAACCCAGCTGTCTTATGATGTTCAGCCTTTACTTGCTGTCGCACCAAGCATTTAGCGACGCTTTTGGCTACTTCACGCTTCATTCCATGCCACCAGTAATCTCGACACAGATATTTGTACATCTTTGTGCCTCCAGGGTGTACTGAATAAGGAGAGTTGTGAGCTTCTTTCATCAACTCTTCCCACACAGAACCTTTGGGTACACACAATCTACTGCCGTATCTCAAAGATCCGTCATCGTGTATGATGAAATTTGTTCGAAGTCCACTTTCTACTTGTTCTCTGATCTTTTGCAACTTAACATCACTTTCTTGAGCTGCTTTGATCTGATTGACAATGGTAGATTGAACTTGTAAGTTCATCAAACTTGAAGTGTTACCTGGCATGACCATTTCAATCTCCATCTGATGCAAATATTGTTGAAGCTTCCACTGTGTGGTGAGATTCATTGATAGTGGTTGGCGACTAAGTGCATCAGAAACTACATTCACCTTCCCTAGATGATATTGTAGGTTGATGTCTTAGTCTGCCATAAGTTCTAACCATCTTCTCTTCCGCATATTCAACTCTTTCTGATTAAACACATATTTCAGACTTTTGTGGTCTGTGTATATGCCCACTCATTCACCAAGAAGATAATGGCGCCAAATATTGAGTGCAAAGATTACAGCCGCTAACTCCAAATCATGCGTCGGATAGTTGCACTCATGAATTTTCAGCTGTCTTGATGCATAAGCTACCACTTTATCGTGCTGATATAGAACACATCCTAATCCTTTACCGGATGCATCACAATGCACTTCAAAAGCTCCAGATTGGTCCGGTATAACGAGAATAGGTGATGACGTCAATCTTGACTTGAGTTCTACGAAATCTCGTTCGCATGCTTCTGACCACACGAATTCTTCATCTTTACGTGTGAGCGTGGTCAGGGGTGTTGCAATCTTCGAAAATCCTTCAATGAATCTTCTGTAATATCCTACTAAACCCAAGAAATTTCGAATGTCCTTCACTGACTTCGGTGTCAGCCATTTGCTTACTGCTGATACTTTAGCTAGATCTACAGAGATTTCTTCGCCTGATACAATATGTCTGAGAAAACCGACTTGATCTAGCCAAAACTCGCACTTTCTATACTGGATATAGAGTTGATGCTGTCTCAAGGTCTCCAGGACAATTCGTAGATGCTCGGCATGTTCTTTCTGACTCTTAGAATACACCATGATGTCGTCGATGAAGATGACAACAAACCTGTCTAGGTACTCTCGGAAAACTTGATTCATTAGGTTCATGAATATAGCTGGTGCGTTGTTCGCTCCAAATGGTATCATAAGAAACTCATAATGACCATAGCGAGTCCTGAATGCCGTTTTCGGAATATCAGACTCTTTGACCTTCACCCGATGATAACCCGAACGAAGATCTAACTTGGAGAAAACGCAAGACCCTTTTAGCTGATCGAATAGATCATCGATGCACGGAAGTGGATACTTGTTCTTTATAGTTATTTTGTTCAGAGCTCTATAATCAATGCACATTCTGTATGAACCTTCCTTCTTCTTCACAAGTAGAACTGACGATCCCCAACTTGAAGTGCTGGGACGAATCCATCCTTTCTTCAATAATTTGTCCAACTGAGTACGGATCTCTTTCAAACCTTCGGGGCTTAACTGATGCGGTGCTTTGATCACCGGTTGTGCTCCAGGTACAAAATTAATGCAATTCAAGAGCTCGGTCAGGAGGCAAACCTGATATGTCTTCAGGAAATACATCATCGAACTCTCGAACTACCTCTGGCTTGTCTTCTTTTTCCTGATGTGTTGCAATTGCTGCTTTCTTCGGCTTTGATTTGTATGTGCTTGGCTCCAGGGTATGGTCTTCACTTTTGAAATAAAAGACCGGATGGTCTGGAATCTCTAACATTACTCTCCTTTGACGACAGTCAATGGTAGCATAGAATATTCCTAGCCAATCTATACCCAAAACGACATCGAAATTCGGTATGTCCAGTACCTTGAAGTCAGCATAGAATTCTCTGCTGCAGAAGACCACTGGACACAGGTCATATCCCATTATTGCCTTTAGAACGTCGTTCCCTGAACTGACATTCCAGCTGAATACGAGAGGTTTGACTGGAATCGCATGAGTTCGGACGAAACGTTGCGACATAAAGCAATGAGATGCTTCAGTATCGAAGAGTGCTAGTGCAGGAAGTGAGGCTACTAAGATCGTACCTAAGTTATGTGGGATCAGTTTTAGGCATAAGATAAAGATATATCGATATAACAAGTATTGAACAACTTTGAAAGATTGAAAGGTTACCAGTAATGACTTGGCCAGTGGCTTCAGCTTCTGCCACAGTCATTGTGAAAGCCTTTTGCCTCGGCATATTCCTCCTTGCTGAAGGAGCATTCCTCTGTCCGTTCTTTGGTCCTTGAGATAAGTTCCTTTGAGCTTGGTGGAACTGACGAGGATGAGGTGCAGCCGGTCTACGAGGTGGTGGAGCTGGGAGAGCTCGTCGTAAAGCAGGTGCCTGGATGGCTGGTTGCTGTAGATAGGTAATTGCTGGTCTGGGTGCAGCATTTGGCTTGACTCTTCAAGGACAAGACCCAATATCATGTGTGGGTGAACCACAGACCAAACAAAGGCGATTTTCAAGCCCGCAGTCCTTCGCCAAGTGTCCATCCCTCCTGCAGTAGGTGCAAAAAGCTGGGCTGGGCCGGTTGATTGGTACTCCCGGTCTCCAGGGCACAAAAGGTGGCCTTGAAGAGGCTCCTCCTGCCATCTGAGTGGCAGGGCGCTTCACCCCGGCAGATTGGGGTCTTCCCTTCATCTTCACTACTGTCTCATATCGACGTGCAGCTTTCAGGGCCAGTTCGTAGGTTGGGAAATCTCCTGTAGCTAAGGCAGCTTGGATCTCTAGATCTAACCCTTGCTGAAATCGTCTGGACCTGATCTCAGCAGTCGGTATCAAGTGTTCCGTGAACCTGTTAAGGTCTTGTGTTATCTATGTAGTATGTGATATAAGAAAATCGAATATTGAGATATATCTTACCTACTAAGCATGGTAAACTCAGCATCGTACCCATCCACAGATTTGGTCCACATCGAACCCTGTTGTAGGTGGATGAATTACTGTTCCATGTCAGATCGGCCAGTCTTTAGAAAGTACTTCGCGTCGAACATGTCGTGAAAAGTCCTCCATTCGATCGGCTGGTCAAGACGGCTTTCTTCTGCCTTCCACCAAACTCGGGCGTTGTCGGTGAGTTGCAGCTTCGCAACTCATACCCAAGCGATCTCTGGCACTTGTGCTGCTGCTAGATCATCCTCAATGCTCTGAGCTCATTCTTCAGCTTCCAGAGGGCTCTTTTTTCCTGAAAATTGATTTGGCTGCAATGCCCAGAATTGCTTTACTCCGGGCGCTTCTGCTTCTGGACGGTTTCGTAATATTGCAGTCTACTGCTGCTGTCCTTTCAGGAGGCTTCGTATTGCCTCAAGCAATACCGTCTGCTAATTAATCGGAGCAGCAACGGTAGGCGTAAGCGGTATAGGTAGTCGTGTGTTGTTGAAGTTGGTGCTGGTATTGTTTGGAGAATCCATAACCTTGAAAGAAAAATAGGGTTATGGTAGATTCAAAGTATATGAAATTGTAAGATTCAAGGAATATGAAATGTAAAGAATGTTTTTAGTTGCTGATTCTTGTGTTATATTGCTTAGTACTTCATGCAGAATTGACCTGCATGTCCATACATAACTGACCTGCATTAGGCCACCAACAAAACCTGTCACGCCCCGCTTCCCAGTGTACGGGTAAGAAGACGCGATGAGGCCCGCTATGTATTTACTCAGAAGTAAACACGCTAAACATATCTATGCAATATAACGTAAATATAGACAAGAAGACATGAATGTAAATGAACAACTTTTATTTATTAAACATCTCTTTACAAGTAAAACTGAAAATGTAAATACAGGAATAGAAAGCAATGCCTAAACAATAGCATGAGCTGAAAAGAAAATATATACAAATATCTAGAGCTCTGGGTCAATGGCGAACTGCTCCAAGTCTTCAGTACTGGGCTCAAACTTCAAAGAGTCCGGTCCACTTGACAACATTCCAAAGAAAAAGAGAAGAATGTCGTCAGCGAACAATCACTCGGTAAGTCCCAAAGATAGGTAAGAATAGATAGATGAGAATATAACTAGTATATTTTAATCCTTTGTTCTGTTAACGCAGTTGTTTGTAGGTTGGTACAAAATATGCCAGTATATACGAGAGTAGTCCCACTATTCCAGAGACTAAGGTATACAGAGCACAAGGAACCGTTAAGCCACGGTACAACAGTGGATATTCAGGTCAGGTGTATTAAAATGACCGTCTCGTGCCACTTCTAACACATTCCATACCAGTCTACCCCTTTAAACCCCCGTAATGTATTTTGTATTGATTGTATTGTTTTGTTTTATAGTTGGATGACTTGCCGAAACCATGATATCATGTAAACAGAATGGATATAAATGGATAGTCATGTAATCAGAGTATATCCATGGTTCGGTTCAGTCGAGTCATGTTGATATAGATTGAATTCTGGTATAAATGGATTCATGTTGTATTGTAGTTATACTTGAATTGAATTCAAGTCAGATTGATTTCATATTAGACTGGGACTCTGTCTGAGTTAGTCACTTTAAAACAAATTGAAGTCCTGAGTTAGTTTTGATGTTATCGGTATCTGCTGCACATGGACGACAGGATTTGTGTTTTTTCTAAGACAATTACCATATTGATAACACCCTTTTTAGGTTGTCTATCATAGATAGGCAAGCACCCATATTGTCCGGCTCCCTGAAGCTCAAGAGAACTTGTCCCGCTTAAACCTAAGTTTACTAGGGTTCTTATTGTAAATTAATATAACTTGAGGGGGGTTTATGAAAAATAGTTTTGATATATTTTCAAAATACACCTCAAGTATTTATTTATCGTCTTTAGGGTTTTCATAGATGTATATTTTTAAAATATAATGTTTTCTAGTGATTAGAACTTAGATTACATTGTATATGGTATTTTAATGTAATTTTGGAATTGTATTGATTTGTAATGGTTGTTTCATGAAATTTGTGATTCCTTTGATTTAGAAAATATAGAATATATATAATGTATACTTAAAGTAGATATTTTGATCATATTTGTATATATATATATTAGGAAAAATTAGGGTTTAGGGTAATGAATTGAGGATTAAAATGTGCATTAAAAAATGGATTTAAGAGAGGAATTATTACTCTGTGGATGAATGCAGAGAAACCAAACAACATGGAGATAGTGGGGTAGGCGAAGGGGCGCCAGGGTTAAATTTTGGGGGCATTCCCTACGGACTAGCCCGGCAGTGCCGGTCCCCATGAACGTCTCGCCGGTCTAAACTGAGGGAATGGGGTCTCGATTTTCGCCACGTGTCCATGCCGTCTCAAATATCTCAGTGCACATGTTTGAATTTATTGTGACTTTTCATTTTATGTGTTTTTCACGTGTAAACTTTTGAGCTTCTAAAAGTTTAAAAGAAAATCAACAAAAAAATATATGTGGTTGGGAGGATTCGAACACAGGGGCTACGTCACAGCAGTGCAAGGCTTTACCAGTGAGCTACAAGTTATTTCTTATTGTTCAAAATCAATTTAAATACTTATAGCATACACATGTTTTCAAATGCTTTATCTGTACATTAAGTTTTAAAATAATTTTCTGTACACTGAAACAAAGTTGTTACACCGGGAGATTGAGATCAGGAGAGTTGATACGAAGGATAACACATCAATTTCACTCACGAAGGCCCTCCCTCAGAAGCAGTTTGAAATACTTTTTGGGATGTTGGGTATGAGATACTACAACAACTGGCCTTAGTGCAAGTGAGAGATTGTTAGGAATATGTACGCCTTAGAGGCCATTATTGTATGATATAGTGGATGCTTGGACATATATATAGAGGACTTTTTTGCTCGACATGATAATATGCTATCCGGTTACTCTTTATCTTAACATGTACACTATTATTATTATTCTTTCTCTCTGATACTTATTGATAAAGCCCTTAGGATGCTGGCTTGACTACCAGGACTATGATGCAGATTATACTAATGGGGCCTGGATAGTCTACAAGCACATCCTTTAATAGTTCCTAGTCGAGGGGATATCGAGACAGGGTATCGATATTCCAGAGTAGACTAGTGTGTACGTTTCTTGATCCTTTATGGGGCGATGGTTGATCCCATAACCATTGGTGTCTGACATTAAAGATTGTACACAGATGCTCATTAGAGAATGGGTACACCGAACAGGACTCGCTGAGAACTCCTAGATGGTACCATACCTATCGTTAGATAGCAGTTCTCTGGTGACACTTGTACAGGTTAGTTTGTAGACCCGAGATCGTCATAGTGTCTTGTGTGGTTCCCCCTGTACTTTGATTTCCTCCCTACCACGGCACAAAGGAGTCGTGGAAACAGGTGGATTTTGGGTACAATCCCGAGTCACATGGAGGCAGTGAGCGATAGGAGGGGTTTCGTCTCTCCCGGTATAGGGAGTTGATGTTTTGCCATGCTCGATTGGCTATAACAAGAAGTCCCTGACCAGGGCTGATGAGATTTACTGGTAAGTGTAATCAGTAGTTTCTCAAACGGTTATAGGCCACACATCAGCATGACTTATCAAGTTACCGGGGTCTGACAATTCTACCCCAGACTCGATATGCGACATATCAGAGGAAGAGACCAGACTGTACGGTAAGTGTTGCTTATAGGCCTTACGAGAGTTTGGACATGCTTGCTTGTTCATCTTCTATTCGTTCAATACCTGGTAGCCGTTACGTCCTGCTAGTACCACTGACGGCTTGTGGGTAACTGATGTGATCATTACCTACTGCTGGCATATTGACGAGTCTTTAGAGTCTCACACAGAGGTTTCCTAGCTCAAGCGAAACGAAGTAGGGCACACATGGTGATATGTGCGGGAACTTGATTAAATACGAGTATGTGATACCGTATTCTAATCTCGCGATATTTGATATTGATCAGGTTACATGTGATATAACCGAATTATTGAATCAAGTGTTAATTCATCGATTTGTTATATGTATATATATATTTGATATTGTATATTGAATGTTGTCAGTTATATGAGATATAACCGGGTTATTGAATCAAGTGTTAATTTGATAATATGATATACATATAAATGATATTAGTCGGTTATATACGATATAACCGGATTATTGAATCAAGTGTTGATTTAATAATTTGATATATATTAATATATTTGATATATGCATATATATTAACTAATATTAGCTCACTAATGATTTTCTTCTCTTGATATATAATGATATATATATATATATATATATTTGATATATGTATTTATATATAAATGGATTATTATATCATGATTGATGATACATTGAACATGGGTGTATGAGACTCACACCATGACCTATAGATAATTAGGGTGATTATTTATTAAGAAGAAAATAAGAATGAGTGGATAAATGAGCATGGCTTGGATACTTGTAGAAGCATGTAGAAGCATGTAGAAGCCATGACACTTCTCTCATGTTTTGTTTTTACTCTAGATATTTTTCTCACCCAACCTTATCTTTAACTCGTGGTCCACTCTCTCACTTGATCACAAGGTTTTAATATTTTTCATCCAAGTTCTTCTCCTTCTTACTCAAGAGCTCATTAGGGTTATTCATGAGTTAGAAATAGAACGAGAAATAGTTTTCTAAAGTGAGAAAAATTCCTACTTCATCAACCTACACTAAATTAGCCCTTTAGTATAGGTTGTTTCTTTCATTAATACTTGATTAGTGAAGAGGCAACTTGACCTAGAGAGACTTCAAGGTTGATCATATTCGGTCTCGAAGATCGCAAAGCAAGCTCGATCCTTTCTTCAAGTGGAGCCAAGAGGAATTCTAAGGACTACTACTTGGAGCTTTAGAAGTGAAGAACTTGGTCTACAAAGGTTGTAACCCTCTTCACTTAGTATAGAACTTGCTTTCATGCTTAGAATACCCTAATACTCTAGTTAGATTCTAGGTTAGTGTAGCTTAGCATACTAGATTTTTAAAATTGCATACTTGATACTTGTATAAACCTAGTGGTGGTGCCGAGACACACTTTCATGGTATCAGAGCCAAGCTAGAGCATTAGGTGGTGTCTAAATGACGTTAAAGTGTTCGATCGAACTTCGAAACCCATAAATTTCATAGTTTCTGTCCAGATTTTCAAAAGTTGATATTTTTCAGATTAAAAATAGTCAGAAAATCATGCAGGTTACTTGATGGAGCCCCAAGAAATACGAGGCCCCATCTCCACTAAACCGCCGCAGAACCGCGGCCTAACCCTTGTTTTGGCCGCGGTTTCCTCGGAAGATTATGGAGTTGAGGGTTCGTTTTTCTTGTGCTGCCCCAAGAAAGATCGTCTTGCTCCTTCCAAAACTCTAGGTAAAAAAAATAGAGATAAAAGAATCTTTTTTGCCTATCATATACATATATAAGGGTTTAACCCTTCAAAAGAACTTAGTTTTTTCTCGGAATCCGAGATCCACAAGACAAATCTCCCATAAAAAGAGAATTTAATTCTCATCGGGAAGACCTTGTTCTTCTGACTCAAGATCCAGAGGTGAACAATATTGTTTTACCACCCCATATGAATAGAAGAAAAGAACATGGAAGAAAGATAAAAAGATAGAATTTATATTTCAGGAACTTAGTTCCTTCAAGATATATTTTTGTCTAAAGATAGGGTTTTTTTATCCCACTAAGAACTTAGTTCTTACATAAAAAGAAGAAGAACTTAGTTTTTGCAGTTGATCTCTGCATGAATATGGTAGAGTCTCATGTGAAAGACACATGAACACACTAGAAAACAAAGGATCACGTGAAAGGCACGTGAAATCTAAGAAAATAACGACTCACGTGAAAAGCATTTGAGCACTCAAAAGGAAAACATGAATAAGCGCCTTATGTAATGTTTACGTGAGCGCCCCAAAAGAAGCCATCCGAAACTTAAAATCTCACGTGAAAAGCACGTGAGCACAGAGAAGGAAAACAAACGAAAGTGCGTCATGTGATATCCACGTGAGCGCTTGAAGCTAAAATGAAAGTGCGCATCACGTGAAAAGCACATGAGTGCCTGAAGCTAAAAAGAGAGTGTACATCACGTGATATCCACATGAGTGCTGTATGAGCGAGTGCTTAGCACTGCTCACGTGAAAGACATGTGAACACCAAGAGGCATAGCTACTTACGTGATAGCACGTGAGTGCCAAGGATACCAAAATACTCTTGTGATATTCACATGAACACCGAAACAGGAAGGATATTATATGTTGAAGCTTAAGCTTCTGGGCCCAGTGCTTAGCATTGTTGGGTTATGTAACGCCCAAAACAAAATGTATGGCCTAATGCTTAGCACTGTTGGGTAGCAGAAAGCCCAACATTTAGTCTAAAATAGACTAACTCCTTCAAGTTTTAAACTTATTCGATTTTAAAATGAAAATCAATCAAGCTCATATATTTTAGGTCGACCTTAATCTAAAATAAGATTAACAATCCTAAACCATATTTTAAGTCAATCTTAATCTAAAGCAAGATTAAGGATCCTTAAACCCCTGAATTGATGGAACATATGACCTAGGTTCAAACCCAAATCTGATATGTACGAATTTGGACTAATCCGTTCCTTACAGGCGACAACATAAATTAGTCTCCATATATAATCCACAGGCAACCCTAAATACAATATAATACAACATGAAGTGATCTGCCTAGAGCAGGAGAAAGTTGTTATCGCAATACGATAGCGTAATTAACTGCAGGAGCTTGCGCCTGCAGGAAAGAGGGTCCCAGCAATCAAAAATCCCTGTTGGGGTCGAAAATTGCACCTCGGTTGACCAAGTCAAAGTCAAGGTCAACCCCAAGCCAAGTGGGCCCAGGACCAGATCAAGTGGGCTCATGCCCGAGTCGAGCCCGAACATGAAGCGGCCGGCCACCCCCATGACGAAATAAAAAAATCATGTAATAAATAATTTTGATGTAATTTTTTATGCATGATTGGTCATAAAGCCAAATTTTTGTAAAGCCCATGGTTTATGTGCAAAAAGAAATAGCACATGAGACATGGGATGAGCAAAATGTTATTTTGTAAAGCCTAAGGGGCTACATGTAAATGTGTAAGACTAAATAAGGCAACATGATGATGAATAAAATATACACTTTTCATTCTCTAAAAACTCTAGGGTTTTTGTGCCTCCTTCTCCTTCCTCAAGGTTCTAAACCTTCTCCTTTCTTTTGAATTAAATCAAGAGTTTTAGTCTTCCTTTTCCAAAACTAAATAGTTTTTCACCACAAAACCCACAAAGGGGAGCTCAGATCTTCCATTAGATCTCAAAAGGGGAGATTTTTAAATCTCAACCCCTTTCTCCAAGATCCGGCCAACCGACAGGAAGAAGAAGGAGACCCATCTCCAAAAATCCCATCTTGGGAAGATCCAGAGCCAAAGGGAGAAACAAAGCAGCCCTCTTTGATCATTTCTATATTTTTTTAGAAGTCTAACTCCATTCAAGATCCATTGGAGTTTAACTCCTTAAATTAATCTCTGTCAGGAGTTTAACTCCATAAGTCAAATCAGGAGTACAGCTCCCAGTGCAGGGACCAAGTCCTTTTTGCTGCTGATGCACAGCGCCCGCGTGCCAGGCACATGGGGTGCTGGCGCTCTGGCGCACAACGCCCGCGTGCCAGGAACGTAGTGCGCTGGCGCTTTGGTGCACAGCGTCCGCGTACCAGGCACGTGGGGCGCTGGCGCCTTCTCCCACACATCCTTTGGATGCCCTTTCCCTTGTTTATATATATATATATATATATATATATATATACATACACACACACATACTCCACGACACTGTTTCTGTTAGAAAAAATTTCTAACGGGGTGCTGTCCCACACCCCACAAGGGGGCTGCTAGCCCCCTTGACCCCCAACCTGCTATCCGGGTAGCGGGACCCCTGTAAAAACTCTGCGGAGCCCCCGATATATCCAAAACCCCTTCAAAACACAACACTGCACATTGAGTCCGCATGACCAGTTTAACCCGTTAATCGGAGGTTCCCTCGCTCTAAAGGTGAGGGGTAATTAACGGCAGCTTAGTCCACGGCTGTCGGAGATTCGATCCCCACAATCAATAAACCCCTGCCTACCCTAGGTAGGGGGAATCTGTAATGCATCTGACAAGCGCGCGCGTATTCCCATCTCAATGGGGTGACGAAAAACACCTTACAGATTCTGGCACGCCTGGTGGGACCGATCTTTCCCCCCATATTTCGGGTTAAGCATTCATGCGAACTCAATTAATATGCATATCAATTGCCTGTATTGAAATCATGTTTTTTTTGTGCAGGTTAAAATTCTCCAATTGCAATCTTCGGACACAGCAAAGATGTCTCCAAGGATCAGCTCAGCTCTCGACACAGCTCACATCTCCTACACGATGAGGATGGATGCCAGGACGGTCCTCCCGGCCAGTCTCGGGCGACAATGGGAGGAGCCGCCGCTACCATTTGGCTCTATTATGTTCGTGTCAGCTAACGCCGTCCCAGCTCCTCAAGCTCCGGTAACAGACAAACCGGTCTTAAAAGGGAAGAGGCCGAATGTCATGGTCGCGAGGGCACCTCAGCCCTAGAACAAATCCGTTTCCGAACGACTCTCCAATGCTCCAGCTGGGGGCAAGGCCATCAACGTCAACGAAGAAACGGGGAATGTTGGGCAAGCTCCAGCGGTACGCTTGACAACTGCTCGATCGGGTATCTTTTTTAAGCTCCCTATCAATCGACTCACGGTGGCTCCGCAGAAAACGGATGCCCGCCAAGCTCTCAAAATCGAGAAGCTAAAGCAGAAAAGGCTCAGATACAGAGCCAACAAAAGGGCTAGGGCTCATGCTAGGCTGAGCTTCATGAGACTCCAAGAACGGGGTCACCCCGCCAAAGATAAAGAGACGGCTAGATATGTGGTCCACACTGTCTACATGGTCGAACATGAAGAAACAAACCCTCCTATGCTTCACAGCCATGGTGATGATATGGTAGACGCTACCCAACGTCTACTCGGTCTAAATGATGAAGAGCTCGCTCAGGCCGATAAGCCAAAAGAGCCCAGGGTTCCTGCGGAATTGAGCTCAGGCAATAAGGATGACCCGGTTGTCATAACCGGAACTACAGAACAAGCATTATTCCGATGGCTTCAGAGGCAGCTTCAGGACAGGGATGAGAAGTTAGCCAGGGTATAGTCTAAGGTCGACGAATTGGCAAACGTCGCGGCCCAAGTCGCCCGATTGCAATTACAGCAGAATCAAATTTTGGTTCATGAGCCAGGGATTGAGACCTAGAGGCAACCAACTGATACCCCCTTCAGCCTAAGAGCGGAACGCCTTCGAAAAACGGCCGCGATCAGCCTCCAGTCCCTCCGATACATACACCGAAGGGAAATCGTCTCTGAAAGAGAAACTGGATAAGATCTATTCCTTCAAAAGGGAAAAATTCCACATGATATTCAAGGACGCCCTAAGAAACGGTCTACAACTTCCAGAATCAAGGAGGCCGCAAGAAGCGAATATGACCGGCGACCCAAAATATTGCCCCTATCACAGAGTGATAGGTCATGCCATTGAGGACTGCTTCGTCTTCAAAGATTGGGTCGAAAAGCAATAAAAGACGGTTGAGATAGAACTGTCTAAAGGCGCGTTAGCAAACAGTCAAGCTACGACCGCCGATTTCAAACAAATGGAGACCGGAGCCCTTTGGGAACCTGATTCTCTCAGACATGTGCTATTATCTAAAAAGGGCGAACAAAAGACTGATCGGCATCAAGGACTAGCATCAGTAAAGGCACCTACTCCATTGGAGAGAAAGAAGAAGGTATACTCCTTCAGGAGGGATGAAGTCCGCAAAATATTCGTGGATGCCTTGAACAACAGTCTGTAACTGCCTGTTCCAAAGAGGCCATATGAATTGAACATGACCGGAAATCCTATATACAGCCCATATCATAGAATGGTGAGTCATACCATCGAAAACTGCTATATTTTCAAAAATTGGGTGGAGAACCAATACAAACTTGGGAAAGCCCCACAGTCGTCAGATGTACCGACAAGCCACAGAGCTACGGTCATCAACACAACTCCGCCAAGATCAAAATTCAAGGAGCTGGGATAAGTGAGCTGACCACCACGTCATTAAACTGCGAATGATAGACCTCTAAGTCTTTAAACTGGGAACCGCTGACCACCACGTTATTAAACTGGGAACAGTCGACCTCTAAGTCGTTAAACCGGGGATGTAAAAATGTGTAAATAAAACAAAAAATATTATATATATATATATATATATAAAGCCGAAATGATGGGGCAACTCGAAATAAAAATCAGCGAGTAAAAATAAAAATGAAAATAAAGCCGAAATGATGGGGCATCCGCGAATAAAAAGCCGAAATGTTAGGGCAATCGCGACCTTCGCAATAAGAAAAGCTGAAATGATAGAGCAATTGCGGTAAAAAAAAGGCGAATGATGAGTCGCTCCTGGTACCATATTCCAGTGCAGCGATGCAGACGCCAACCAAATTCTAAATCCCAATGGCGAATGGTGTGTCGCTCCTGGTACCATATGCAGCGATGCAGACGCCAACCAAATTCCAAACTCAAATCCCAATAGAGAATGATGAGTCACTCCTGGTACCATATTCCAGTGCAGCGATGCAGACGCCAACCAAATTCCACACCCCATACCCCAAGTGGTGAATGATGAGTCACTCCTGGTACCTGTTAGTTATATGTATGCTCTAGAGGCCATTACTATACATAGGATGTATATTGTAGTGGGATACTGGGACATATATAGGGAGGACTTTCTTGCTCGACATGATAGTATGCTATCTGGTTGCTCTTTACCTTAACGTGTACACTGATTGTCTCTCTGTTACATGTTGGTAAAGCCCTTAGGATGTGTACTTGACTACCTGGACTATGATGCGGATCATACTAGTGGGGACATGGTAGTCCATAAGTACATCCTTCAATGTCCCTAGTCGTGGGTGTATCGAGACAGGGCATCGATATACCAGTGTAGACTAGCGTATACCTTCTAGACCCATACAGATGGGCGATGGATGATCCCATATCCATTGGTGTTTGACATCAGAGATGATATACGGGTGCTCAGTGGAGACTGGGTAAACTGGAAGGACTCGCCGAGAACTCCCAGATGGTATTATACCTTACGTCAGATGGCAGTTCTCTAGTGACACCGGTACAGGTTAGTCTGTAGACCCGAGATCGTCATAGAGTCTTGTGTGATTCCCACTGTGCTTTGATTTCCACCTTACCACGTCCAAGAGGGCGTGCAAAACGGTGGTTTTTTGGGTACAGTCCCGAATCACATGGAGGCAATGAGCGATAGGAGGGGATTCATCTCCCCGGTATAGGGAGTTGATGTTGCGCTGTGTTCGATTGGCTATAACCGGAAATCCCTGACCAGGGTTGCTGAGATTTACTGGTAAATGTTACCAGTAGTTTCTAGAACTGTTATAGACCTCATATCGACACGACTTATCGAGCTATTGGGGTCTGACGTTTACCACCCCTAGGCAAGATATGCGACATATCATACGACGAGACCGGACTGTACGGTAAGTGTTACTGGTTGGATTCACAGGAGTGTGAGCGGGCTTGCTCGTTGATCTTCTGATCGCTCAATACCCGGGTGGCCGTTACGTTTAGCAGACCGCTTGCGGCTTGTGGGTGTTTGATATGATCATCACCTGTTGCCGGCGTATTGACGAGTCTTTAGAGTCCTACACAGAGGTTTCCTGGCTCAAGCGAAACGAAATAGCAGCGCATATGTGATATGTGCGGGACCGAGAATAATGCGTGTATGTGATACCGTATTCTATTCTCGCGATGAATGTATCGATTGGTTGTATGCGATATAACCTAGTTAGCGAATCGAGGATTGATTCGATAAGTCGATACATTGGATATTAGTCGGTCATATGCGATGTGACCGGATCGTTAAATCAAGTGTTGATTTAATGATTTAATGTATAATTATATATTTGATATATTACTTTACATTAACTAGTATTTGTTCACTTAAGATGGATTTTCTCACTTGATGTGCACATTGTATATATGATATATGTTTGTGCACTAGTTTGTATCATGTTTGATGATACATGCAAACTTGGGTGTGTGTTTACTTTAAACCATGTTTAGTTAATAGTTAGGGTTTCCATTACCTTATTTATTTATTTACTTATTTATTTTGGCAAGAATAAAATGGTGGCTAACTTTGTTTCATTCTTGAAACTTCATGAAGGTTTGACCATTTTGTTTCTTTCCTTAACCTAACCATTTAACTAAACCCTAGTTAATTCTCTACACTTGTTACACTAACCCATGGTTGCATTATGATAAGATCACTTGATTTATTATTATTCATCACTTGATTTTATTATACTTATCATATTCTTTCTTCTTCTTCTTCTTCTTCAAGAAGAAGAAACCTTGCTACCTTCAATGGTGCCATGAGAAAGATAGTGAGAAATCCAAATCCAAAGTGAACCCACTTCCTATTTCTTCATCCTCTACCACTTGCCATGTATTAGAGTGTGTTATCTTCACAAGTTCTATGACCAAGTGAAGATGGAGCTTGATCTTGAGTTGCCTCGACATAGATCATCTTCGGCATCGAAGTCAACGACCTAGCCCGCTCATTTCTCCGACGAAACCATCGCAAGGGTCCGGGATCCCGGTGATCGCAGCGAAGGGACGTCATCACGGAGCTAAGGAAGTGGAGGACCGGATCTACAAAGGTTGTATTTCCATTCACTTAGTAGCAAATTTGTTTGCTTGCATTAGTTTTCGCCTAATCTCTAGTTAACGATCTTGCATAGGATTCTTAGGCACATGAAAACTTTGATTTTGGCATGGTTGATGCCTTGTGGAACCGCTTGAGTGTACCTGGTAACCCTACAGTACCATATTCCAGTGCAGTGATGCAGACGCCAACAAAATTCCACAACCCATACCCTACCGTAGTATCAGAGCCTAGCTAGAGTTTTAGGCAATGCGTAGACGAAGTTAGAAACCCGATCGAACCCCGAAACCCTAACTTTGAGCCCTCTCTGTCCTTTTTTCAAAACTGTGGATTTTTCTAGATTAAAAATATGCAGAAAAATCAGCAGGGATTTCTAAGAAATACTGTGCCGCACGTGCGCCTGAATCCACTAAAGCGCCGCGGAAGTGCGGCATGAGCATGGCTCGTGCGGCGGTTCTGCGGCCATACAGTCACGTTAGCTTTTGAAAATTGCACAGTAATTCCTATCTGTTAGTGCTGTATTTTCTGGGAATTTTTAATGTATACTCAAGTGTTGAGTTTTCTGGGTTGTATTGGGAGTTCGACGATTCGATCGGAATCTTTAACTTTGTCTGTGTTTTTCCGGATAATTTAGAATATGTTAAAAAGTTCGACCGAATATAAATACCCAATTTTTTCCCTGTTGTGAAATTTCCAAGTGTTGGATCTTTTCGTAGTTTAAGAACGTTCTAAGTAGTGCAAGTAACGCGATGGACCCTCTAGAAGACAACAAACCTTAACTCGATTATGTGACCGTCTTGAACTGCCCTTTGAACCTTAGGGTTTGGGGCAGTACGGCGTGCCACATGTGAGGTGTTGGCTTGACCCTTCTACGGCTGGACCGTTGGTACTGAGGCATGAAGTGAATGTTTTTAAACTTATTTCATGTGTTGAGCTGTTTCGGGAAAATTTGGGTGTTTGATTGTTCGATCGGAAAGTTTAACATTTTCTGTTTATCTGGAATGTGATACAATATTTGGAATCCACAAGTAGTTATGAGATAACTGATTTGGATGCTATAAACATAGCAGTTTAGTCTCGGTTGATCGGTTGCCACGGGATTTTGATGGGATAAAAAGTCCGTCGCAATCGCGTAGGGTACGCGGATACTCGCCGGTAAACTTAATAGATAGCCACGTCCCATAGCCCCGACCAAGTAACTGTAGGAGAACCCTGTCGCCGAAAGCATCCGTTTGGGTGCTCGCGGCAGCGGTGTTCCGCCTTAGTGCACTTCGTCGACGGTATCGGGGGTGCGGCCGTCTACTAAAGTTTGCGACGAGCATTCGGTCAGGATGCCGGGAATCTTGTTGAATTGCCCGACTTGATATCGAAAAGAGTTTTCGATAATGAGACTAAAATGCGGGGTTTATAATTGTTAGGCATGCGATGTCTAAGTAATTCATTTGATTAGGCATGCGATGTCTATGGAGGTTGCGGATCCCAACTGTTGTAGTTTTACACTTTCTTTTCTGTGACCGTAAGTGTAATATGTGATATCGCCGGATTCGTTGCTATATGTCAACGATAATTGGGACGCGCATATTTACTTACGTTGATGACATGTGATGTTATGTGTTGCTGGATATGTTATATTGGATCGTCGTGTTTGAATAGCCGGGTTTTTTTTAATGTGAGATGAGTGTTTTTTCATTTTCATTCATGTAAAAACTTGTATGTAATATTCTTTTATTAGGGGCACTTCCAGGTTGCGGAAGATGTCACCGTTGATGTATATTTTTTACTTTTCCGCACTTGGATAGACCCAAGGAGGGGAGCATAAGTAACCGGGTTCTGGAGTCCAGTGGGAGACCAACTCGAGGAGTCGAGTCCGGGTCTCCTAACTCTAGAATTGGTATGGTTGCTTGCCGCTCTCGTAGGGGTCTAGGGGTGTGGGTTTGGCTATTCATCGCGACCGTGGAATCCGTGTTTTATACAGGCTCGTATTGAAAACACGGACGTCCTAGTATATCCAATATTTCATATATGATTTTTCTGCTGCGTTATCTGTGATGTGATCATGTGATTTGTTCAGATAGATATTGCATATAGTATATATGATATATTATATAGACGTTGCTTATGTTTTACACCTGCGCTAGCCCTGCCTCGCTCTGGCGTTAGTTACCTAACCTAACGGTGCAGACGGGACATCGAGGCGAATGCGGATGGCATAAGTGTACGTCGTATTTATCTGTGATGTTTAGGTGCTTAAATGATGGGACTTCATTAATATGATTAATGAAAGAAAAGAAACCTAAAAGATGTTGTGGAATCGAATTTCTTAAAAACAGATAGCTACAGTTCTTGTTTTGCATCGCGGTGTTCCTTGTAGAACATCCTGCACCTTATTCGATGAGGAAAGGGCCGACGATCTCTTCACCGAGAGTGACCCTTTTAGCAATAACTGGCAGATGCTACACACTCGGTTTGTCTTTTGATTGCTTCTATAGTTTATGCTTTGCACAGTGATATATATGATATATCCCTCACCTCATTCGACGAGGAAAGGGCCGACGATCCCTTCACCGGGAGTGACCCCTTTAGCAAAACTAGAAAAGCCTAAAAAACACTCCATTTTAAAATTATTTGATTCTACAACGATATCAAGTTCATTACGCAATAGGTTTTCAGAAAAACCTGTCGTAGCCCTCCGTCATTTCAGATAAGGACTGTTTAGTATTCATGCTGCGTTTGTTGGCCTTTGTCAAGGCGTAGTGTGCGGTAGCTGAATAGTACTTATCTGCTTATGCATATGATGCAGATTGGATTAGGGTAGTCGTGCGACCTTGTTGGCCTTTGTCAAGGGCCGTGCGGGTGGGTTTATTTCAATCAAGAAATGACGGGTTGAACTTGACTAGCAGCCTATGATTTGTTGGCCTTTGTCAAGGTCATAGGAGGCTTGGGGCAAAATACTATCGGGAATTTCAAGTGTTGAAATTTGCAATGAGATTGCATACCTTCTATGAGATAGTTGGATCCCGATACCCGCTGTGAGTAAGAGTTACTCCCGGAAGAGTTTTACACATTACAATTAGCCGATCAAGTAGGTGTCTAGAAAGGTGTTAACGAGGTGACGCCTCTGGAAAAACGAGCTTTACATTAATTAGGTTCGTGCAAAAGCACGGGGGGACCTCCCTCAAAGTACCGACACTGGCCTGGCTGAAAGATTGGCGAACTTGTAGTGTGTAATTAATCCCGGCTAGTCTTTCCTTTTAGGGTTTGAAGAAAGATTTGATAAAAACAGTGGGAGCCATCCTGATTAGATAAAATAATAACCAATCTTTTCTTGCAAGAGCGCACGCAGAGTGTTTTTTCCTCTCTCTCTCCAGGTAGCGACCATATCACGCCTTAATCAAGATAATAATATGGATGTATTGACCGAACCCGCTTGTTATACTGAGCTGGGGAACGTTGGTCCCGCTCCAACTTATAATTGTTATAAGAAAGAGCAGGAAATATGGGAATACCAGAATTCCTATGCCGTCCAAACGAAGAAAGTGCATATGATGCATCTCCTTCGAGTGTGTTAGTTACAAAGAACTATTTCTCAGTATCCTTTACGTCCTGGGTATATGATACCGGATCAGGATCCCGCATATGTAATCTGTTATATGGGCTACAGATAGGTAAAGAACTGAGGACGGGTGATAAGTTTCATGAGACAGAAAACGGTGCAAGTATTGCAACCAAGTCTGTTGGTCACTGTCACCCTGTATTACCAAAATATATTGATTCTGAACAAATGTTATTAGATACCGAACCTGATATACAAAATCATATCAATCTCTTTATTAGTAAAGAAAGGATATAATTTTGTATTGTTGGATAATATTTTGAACATTTCCTATATCAAAAGTTGATCGGTTCAGGCACGTTATCTAAAAGCATCGACGTTCTAAATCAAACTACAGTTCCTAGTATACAGAACACACACAAGAGGAAGAGTTCAGAAATGAACGGATCCTTCTTGAGGTATTGTAGACTAGGTCATATCAATACGACCCGACTAGCTAAGTTGCACATAGATGCATATTTAAATATGTTTGAATTTACATCTTGTGAAAACTTGCCGGTCTTGTCACAAAGATAAGATGACCACAGCTCTGTTTATTGGAAACAGAGAAAGAGTTAGTAAACTCTTGGGATTGATACATGTTGATGTATGTAAGGTCCCATGTCTACACATGCCAAGACCGGTTCGTTGTACTTCATTACATTCTCTGATGATCTCTTTAGATTCAGACATATGTTCCTGTTGAAACACAAGTCCGAACCTTTTGAGATATTCACAGAATATAAGTTAGAAGTAGAGAACCAAAACGGGAATAAGTATTATGTCCTTTGATGTGATCAAGGAGGAGAATACTTGAGCACGAAATTCCTGGATTATTCTAAAAGAGAATGAGATTCTCTCTCAGCATTACTCCTCTTTATACACCACATCACGTCGGTGTATCGGGGCGGAGCAATAGCACCCTATGTGATATGGTATGCTCTATGATGAGTACTACTGAGTTTCCTATTTCCTTTTGGGAGTTATGCTCTTGAGAAGTTGCATACCTATTGAATAGGGTTCAAATCAAATCAGTTGCTTACCGCTTCATATGTGATATGAGAAGGGAAGAGCCCATTTCTTAAGTTAGTTAAGATTTGGGGTTGTCCGGCCTATGTCTAAAAGCAAAATCCGGACAAGCTCGAGGCAAGGTCTGTTATGTAGAACTGGAAAGAGTTCCAGCTATACAAACTACAGCGGATGATTTGATAGAACCAAAGGATTCAATAGTTACCAACGAACCTCTGCCTCTCCGCCGATTTAGTAGGGTTCCTCACCCACCTGAGAGATACTTCGGTTTCTCGATGACAGTGGGAGCGAGTATTGCATCATGAGATGATGACCCAACTAGTTTCGAGCAGGCCATCGAGAGTAGGGACTCTGTAAGAATGGCTGGATGCTTAGCGATCTGAGCTGGAATCCATGTACACCAACAAAGTATGGACTTTGGTTGCTATATCTGAAGGGTTAAATCCCCATCAGGAGCAAGTATATCTTGAGAAGATTACTTGGTGTAGATGGAAAAGTTGAGACTTTCAAAGCTAGACTTGTTAAAGGTTTTCGTCATCGACCAGGCGTGGATAATGATGAAACCTTTTCCAGTGGCTTTGCTTAAGTCCATCTGGATCCTACTTGCCACGGCTACATACCATGACTACGATATCTGGCGGTTGGGTGTCATGACTGCTCTTCTAAATGATATTTTAGAAGAGAGAGTCTATAAGTACACAGTCAGAGGGCTTCGTAGACAGTGGGAGCAGCGGAAACGTGTACAAGATGCTTTATAGGATAAAGCAGGCATCGCGGAGTTGGAACATCTGTTTTGATGTAGTAGTCAAATAGTTTGACTTCATCAATATGGTAGATGAACCTTGTATATACAAAAAGGTAGTAGGGAGTATGGTGGTGATCCTCGTAGAGTACGTGGATGACATACTCTTGATAGGGAAAGAGTTTCCTATGCTACGCTCAGTCAATCTCCGTTTATCACAAGGATTCTCCATACAGGATCAAAGTGATACCTCCTAAATCCTGGGTTTTGGATCTATGAGATAGATCTAAATGGATATTAGGATTCTCACTAGGTGTAGTAAGATGGTGTCAATCGATCCTGGAGAGAATCACTGGAAAGGTTCCAGGGTGATAAGGACGACTGAATGTCAGTCACAGGCATTGTCTTTACCCTTAGTAAAGGGACGGTATGTTGGAAAAGTTCCAAGCTAGATACCGTGGCTTACTAGACGATAGAGGCTGGATACATCGCTACTTAAGATGCTACCAAAGAGGCTGTCTAGGTGTATATAAGTTCATGAGATGAACCTAGTTCTTCCCATTGTGTGACAATGGAGTTGTGACTTATGCCAAGGAACGTCCGTCCCATCAGTGATCTAGACATATTCTAAGGCAGTGTCACCTGATCATGGAGATGGTTGATCTCCAGGATGATCGAGGTAAGGAGAGTAGACTCAGAGGACAACACGGCGGATCCACTCACAAAGGCCTTTTCCCAGAGAGAGACTTTTATGGGATGGTTGAGTATGAGATACTGCAACCACTGCTACAGATGGCCCTAGTGTAAGTGGGAGATTGTTAGTTATATGTATGCCCTAGAGGCCATTACTGTACATAGGATGTATATTGTAGTGGATACTGGGACATATATAGGGAGGACTTTCTTACTCGACATGATAGTATGCTATCTGGTTGCTCTTTACCTTAACATGTACACTGATTGTCTCTCTGTTACATGTTGGTAAAGCCCTTAGGATGTGTACTTGACTACCTGGACTATGATGCGGATCATACTAGTGGGGACATAGTAGTCCATAAGTACATCCTTCAATGTCCCTAGTCGTGGGTGTATCGAGACAGGGCATCGATATACCAGTGTAGACTAGCGTATACCTTCTCGACCCATACAGATGGGAGATGGATGATCCCATATCCATTGGTGTTTGACATCAGAGATGATATACGGGTGCTCAGTGGAGACTGGGTATACTGGACGGACTCGCCGAGAACTCCCAGATGGTATTATACCTTACGTCAGATGGCAGTTCTCTGGTGACACCGGTACAGGTTAGTCTGTAGACCCGAGATCGTCATAGAGTCTTGTGTGATTCCCACTGTGCTTTGATTTCCACCTTACCACGTCCAAGAGGGCGTGCAAAACGGTGGTTTTTGGGTACAGTCCCGAATCACATGGAGGTAATGAGCGATAGGAGGGCATTCGTCTCTCCTGGTATAGGGAGTTGATATTGCGCTGTGTTCGATTGGATATAACCGGAAATCCCTGGCCAGGGTTGCTGAGATTTACTGGTAAATGTTACCAGTAGTTTCTCGAACTGTTATAGACCTCATATCGACACGACTTATCGAGCTATTGGGGTCTGACGTTTACCACCCCTAGGCAAGATATGCGATATATCAGACGACGAGACCGGACTGTACGGTAAGTGTTACTGGTTGGATTCACAGGAGTGTGAGCGGGCTTACTCGTTGATCTTCTAATCGCTCAATACCCGTGTGGCCGTTACGTTTAGCAGACCGCTTGCGGCTTGTGGGTGTTTGATATGATCATCACCTGCTGCCGGCGTATTAACGAGTCTTTAGAGTCCTACACAGAGGTTTCCTGGCTCAAGCGAAACGAAATAGGAGCGCATATGAGATATGTGCGGGACCGAGAATAATGCGTGTATGTGATACCGTATTCTATTTCGCGATGAATGTATCGATTGGTTATATGCGATATAACCTAGTTATCGAATCGAGGATTGATTCGATAAGTCGATACATTGGATATTAGTCGGTCATATGCGATGTGACCGGATCGTTAAATCAAGTGTTGATTTAATGATTTAATGTATAATTATATATTTGATATATTACTTTACATTAGCTAGTATTTGTTCACTTAAGATGGATTTTCTCACTTGATTCGCACATTGTATATATGATATATGTTTGTGCACTAGTTTGTATCATGTTTGATGATACATGCAAACTTGGGTGTGTGTTTACTTTAAACCATGTTTAGTTAATGGTTAGGGTTTCCATTACCTTATTTATTTACTTATTTATTTTGGCAAGAATAAAATGGTGGCTAACTTTGTTTCATTCTTGAAACTTCATGAAGGTTTGACCATTTTGTTTCTTTCCTTAACTAAACCCTAGTTTGTTCTCTACACTTGTTACACTAACCCATGGTTGCATTATGATAAGATCACTTGATTTATTATTATTCATCAATTGATTTTATTATACTTATCATATTCTTTCTTCTTCTTCTTCTTCAAGAAGAAGAAACCTTGCTACCTTCAATGGTGCCATGAGAAAGAGAGTGAGAAATCCAAATCCAAAGTGAACCCACTTCCTATTTCTTCATCCTCTACCACTTGCCATGTAGTAGAGTGTGTTATCTTCACAAGTTCTATGACCAAGTGAAGATGGAGCTTGATCTTGAGTTGCCTCGACGTAGATCATCTTCGGCATCGAAGTCAACGGCCTAGCCCGCTCATTTCTCCGACGAAACCATCGCAAGAGTCCGGGATCCCGGTGATCGCAACGAAGGGACGTCATCACGGAGCTAAGGAAGTGGAGGACCGGATCTACAAAGGTTGTATTTCCATTCACTTAGTAGCAAAGTTGTTTGCTTGCATTAGTTTTCGCCTAATCTCTAGTTAAGGATCTTGCATAGGATTCTTAGGCACATGAAAAATTTGATTTTGGCATGGTTGATGCCTTGTGGAACCTCTTGAGTGTGCCTGGTAACCCTACAGTACCATATTCCAGTGCAGTGATGCAGACGCCAACAAAATTCCACAACCCATACCCCAACTGGCGAATGATGAGTCGCTCCTGGTACCATATTCCAGTGCAGCGATGCAGACGCCAACCAAATTCCAAATCTCATACCCCAACGGCGGATGTTGAGTCGCTCCTGGTACCATATTCCAGTACAGCGATGCAGACGCCGACAAAGTCCTAAAATTCTTCCGGCCCTACAGTCTGGATTATACATCCTATAAAACCATATACAATCCACGGGCGTAAAACGATCCCAATCTCTCCCAAATCCTACCGGCGAGCTCACATTCAAAGTCCCACCGGCGGTGAAGATTAAAAAAAATATAAAATAATAATAAAAAATAATAATAATAATAAAAAAAGGGTATGTCCGGAGGCAGAATGGGCACGGATGAAAACCCGAAAGGGCTCCGTGAGTAAAAACAGCAGGACTGCCGGCGAGTTTGTGAAAACCCGAATGGGCGCAAACTCGTGAAAAAGAGATGAAACGCACTCGCAAAGTCCTCTCGACTTTGTGAGGAGAAATTTCCCGCGTGAGATCCTTACGACTCACAAAGGAGCAACACGCTTAGGGTTCCCCACAACTCCTAAGGAGAAAATACACCTACGAGATCCTTTCGACTCGTAGGGAGAAAATGCTTTTATAGGACCCTTACGTCACATAAAATTGAAAAGTCTTAGGTGATAGGGATCTAAACCTGTCTCCTAAGCCACCAATTCCTAAATCCTCCCGAGGAAAATGATGATTCGCTCCTGGTACCATATTCCCGTATAGCGATGCTGACGCCAAACAAAAACCAAATTCTCAAATCCTCTCATGACAGATGATGATTCGCTCCTGGTACCATATTCCAGTGTAGCATTGCTGATGTCAACCCAAATCAAATCAAACCAACAACCTCTACGGTGGAATCATGCTTCGTCCCAGAATTTACCCCGTGTCGAAATTATGCTTCGCCTTTGGATATCTACCTTCCCTGCCGGAATTATGCTCCGCACCGGGGACAAGTCGAACAGCGACACTCCGTGACGGGGATAAGTCGATCAGCGACGCTCTATGCCGGGGACAAGTCGAACATCAACGACAATCCATGCCGGGGATAAGTCGAACAGCGACACTCCGTGCCGGGGACAAGTCGAACAGCGATACTCCGTGCCGGAGACAAGTCGAACATCAGCGACACTCCGTGCCGGGGACAAGTCGATCAGCGACACTCCGTGCTGGGGAAGAGTCGAACATCAGCGACACTTCGTGCTGGGGACAAGTCGGTCAGCGACACTCCGTGCCGGGGAAAAGTCGAACAGCGACACTCTGTGCCGGGGACAAGTCGATCAGCGACACTCCGTGCCGGGGACAAGTCGAACAGCGACACTCCGTGCCAAGGACAAGTCGAACATCAGCGACACTCCATCCTGGAATCAAGTCGAACATTAGCGACATTCCGTGCCGGGGACAAGTCGAATAGCGACACTCCATGCCAGGGACAAGTCGATCAGCGACGCTCCGTGCCGGGGACAAGTCGAACACCAGCGACACTCCATGCCGGGGATAAGTCGAATAGTGACACTCCATGCCGGGTATAAGTCGATCAGCGACACTCCGTGCCGGGGACAAGTCGAACATCAGCGACACTCCGTGCCAGGGACAAGTCGAACATCAGCGACACTCCGTGTCATGCCGGGGACAATTCGATCAGCGACACTCCGTGCCGGGGACAATTCGATCAGCGACACTCCGTGCCGGGGACAATTCGATCAGCGACACTCCTTGCCGGGGACAAGTCGATCAGCGACACTCCGTGTCGGGGACAAGTCGACCACCGACACTCCGTGCCGAGGACAAGTCGACCATCGACACTCCGTGCCGGGGACAAGTCGAACATCAGCGACACTCCGTGCCGGGGACAAGACGAACAGTGACACTCCGTACTGGGGACAAGTCGAACAGCGACACTCCATGCCGGGGACAAGTCGATCATCGACACTCCATGCTGGGGACAAGTCGAGCATCAGCGACACTCCGTGCCGAGGACAAGTCGAACAGCGACACTCAGTGCCGTCGACCGTCCATGTCATAAAAAGGGCAGCGCAGGCTTCCTACAAAGCGAGAACCAAATCACTCCGTGCCGG
Organism: Agapanthus africanus; assembly: GCA_030015575.1. Lineage (NCBI taxonomy): Eukaryota > Viridiplantae > Streptophyta > Magnoliopsida > Asparagales > Amaryllidaceae > Agapanthus > Agapanthus africanus. The sequence goes on from JASDDO010000014.1 coordinate 114,893,383, forward strand.
GGAAATGTCCACTACGGACACTCCATCTCGGAGATGCGTCAAACGTCGACCGTTCATGTCGTAATAAGGGCACTGTAAGTCGACGTTAGACACCCCACATGATGCTGGGAGGCGGAAGAGGTAAACAATCATTTTGTTTAAGTTAACATCGACTAACTTTACGGATCTTTGCTAAACCCTAGCTAACAACTATATAGAAGTGATTAGCTATTATGATAGATGATTATACCTAAAGATTCAAGTCCTTCTTGTTCTTGTAGTTCACCTCCTCGTCGGCCTCCTCGATGTGATAGAAGATCCACCCGAGAGATCCTTCTCCAAGCTTTAACCTCTCACTTGAGGTAACTAGGTGGCTTTGAGTGCTAATCAAAGTAACTTAGAGGATATAGAAGAGGATTAAGGATCTATTAGTCATGCTAACCCTTAGATCTCAACACATGAGAGGATTAGGGTTAGTTCTTTGAAGAGAGAGAGAGAGAGCTTGAGGAGAGAGAATGTGAAAGTGAGAATGAAATGAATTATCACTCATTTGTGAATATATGAAGCATGATAATTATCTAAATGAATAAAAAATAATAATATCAACCATGCTTCATTAATTCACTTTGGATGAATCATCTCATAAGTCATTAAGCAATAAATGCTTCATTCACTTATTTGGATGAATCACTCCATGAGTCACTAATCCATTTAATGCAAATTCCACCTAAGCTCTCCACCTCATCTTTCTTCTAGAAGCTTCTCAACTAATTACGAGAATGCCCCTCCCATCCGTGAAAACACGGAAATACTGAGACTGTATAAATCCAATAATCCAATACTAGAATCTGCCTTAAACTAAAGCCCGCTAGTAAAAACTGTCCGAACATCGTACGTGCATAAATACACGTATGTTTCCGAACCCTGTTGTAAAACCATACGACCTCTATATCATTTCTCCCGAAGCAGGGAAACTCTCTGTGTGGGACTCTAAAGACTCGACACTACGCTGGCAGTTGGTTTAACCATAGGCCGCAAGCGGTACTAGCTGTACGTAACGGTCCCCAGGTAGATGTCGATAAGAAGGCCGATGAGGAAACCCATCTGAACTCCTACTGAGCCTGATGTGACAATCTCCGTACAGTCCGGTCTGTTCGTTTAAGACTATCGCATATCGGGCCTAGGGGGCGACACGCGTCAGTCCCCTAAAAGCGGTATAAGTCGTGTCGGAGTGAAGCTCATTACACCTTGAGAAGCTACTGGAAATCCTACCAGTAAATCTCGTTTGCCCTGGCCAGGGACTTTGCGTAATGGCTCTCCAAACACAGCGCGATATCAACTCCCAATACCGGGAGAGACGAATCCTTTCTAACTGCCACTGCCTCCAAGTGCTTCGGGACTGCACCGAACTGCTACCTGTTTGCACGACTCCTTTGAGCCGTGGTAGAGTAGCAATCTCAGAACAGTAGGAACACACTCGAGACAAAGCAGCAGTGTCAAGTCTGCGGACTATGCTGTACTCATGTCACCTGGAAACTGTTAACTGACGACGGGTATAATACCAACCAACAGTTCCCTGCGAGTCCTGTCCGGTGTACCCGTAACCTAACGAGCACATGTATACTATCTCCAGTACAACGTACTAATGGCTGTGGGACAGACCATTTCCCCTGCTGGGATGAGAAGCGTACACACTAGTCTACTCTGGACTATCGATGCCCTGTCTCGATAATCCTACGACTAGGGACCTGATAAAGGATGTGCTTGTGGACTACCCAGCCCCTACTAGTGTGACAGCCATCACAACGCTGATAGCCAAGCAAGATCCTAAAGGCTCTATCAATATGTATTCGCGATATGCTAAAAGAAACATATACTCATATTAAGATAGATACAAACCAAGTAGCATACTACCATTTTTAGCAAGACTGTCAATACAACTGTGAATATCCCAAGCTTCCATTAAGTAATATTAAAACTAGTATGATACAGTAATGGCCTCAAGGGCATAAACACTAACAATCTCCCACTTGCACTAGGGCCATGTACTGGCATATCGCAGACCTATCCTCTCGAATAGCCTCTCGAACTGCGTCTGAGGAATGGCCTTAGTGAATGGATCAACAGTGTTATTCTCTGTATCTACTCTCTTCACCTCGATCTCCCGGCGATCTACGATCTCCCTGATCAGGTGATACCGCCTTAAGATGTGTCTGGACTTCTGATGGGACCTGGGTTCCTTCGCTAAAGCTATAGCGCCGTTGTTGTCGCAATACAGAGGTATTGGATCAACACTGGTAGGAACCACCTGAAGTTCTGTGAGGAACTTCTTCATCCAGACTGCTTCTTTTGCGGCATCGCAAGCAGCTATATACTCCGCTTCCATCGTCGAGTCAGCAACAGTGTCCTGCTTGGAACTCTTCCAGCACACCGCCCCTCCATTGAAGGTAAAGACATAACCCAACATGGACTTAGAGTCATCCTTGTCACTCTGGAAGCTGGAGTCAGCAAAGACCTCGATCTGGAGGTCCTTTCCGCCATACACCAAGAACATCTCCTTAGTCCTTCTCAGGTACTTAAGAATGTTCTTTACTGCTATCTAGTGCTTCTCCCCTGGGTTTGCCTGATACCGGCTTATAACGCTCAATGCGTATGCTACATCTGGTCTGGTACATAATATCGCATACATTATAGAGCCTACCGCAGAAGCGTAGGGTATAATCGACATGCGAGCCCTTTCCAAATCAGTCTTGGGAGATATCTCTTTAGAGAGGGTGATTCCGTGACAAGCCGGTAGGTTACCACGCTTAGAATATTCCATACTAAATCTTTTCAATATGGTGTTTATGTACCTGGACTGCGAAATTCCCAACATCCTTTTTGATTTATCACGATAGATCTGGATCCCCAGAATGTAGGTGGCATCACCCAGCTCCTTCATGGAGAACTTTTGTGACAAGAATCCTTTGACTGACTATAGTATAGGAATATCATTTCCTATTAGGAGAATGTCATCCACGTAAAAGACGAGAAATACTACAGCTCTCCCTACAATGTTACTGTATATGCATGGTTCATCTGGATTCTTAATAAAGTTGAATTCTTTAACAGTATCATCAAAACAGATGTTCCAACTCTGCGATGCCTTCTTCAGTCCATAAATGGACTTAAGCAACTTGCACACTTTACCGCTGCTCCCACTCTGAATGAATCCCACTGGCTGATCCATATAGACGCACTCTTCCAAATTTCCACTTAGAAAAGCCGTCTTTACGTCCATCTGCCAGATCTCATAATCATGGAAGGCAGCAATGGCAAGAATGACTCGAATGGATTTGAGCATAGCCACTGGAGAAAATGTTTCGTCATAGTCCAAACCAGGTCTTTGATGAAAACCCTTTGCAACAAGTCTAGCCTTATAGGTTTCAACCTGTCCATCTACACCAATCTTCTTTCTGAAGATCCATTTGCATCCTACGTGTTTTACCCCATCTGGAGCAGTGTCCAAAGTCCATACTTTGTTAGTGTACATGGACTCCATTTCGGTCCGCATTGCATCCAGCCATCTTACTGAGTCGCCGCTCTGAATGGCTTGCTGGAAGCTAGTAGGGTCATCATTGTTAATGATGCAATCCTCTCAATCCCCGTCTATGAGAAAACCATAGTATCTCTCGGGTGGATGAGACTTCCTACTACTTCTGCGGATAGGCGTTGGGATGTCCCTTTCTTCTGAAACTTCTGGTTCTACCATACTTTCAGTAATAGCTTGTGGTTCTGGAATTTCTTCCAGTTCTATTGCGCTCCCACTCTTTTGATTTTCTAAAAATTCAGCTTCCAAGAAGTGGGCATGACGAGAAACAAAAACCTTTTGTTCCTCTGCGTAATAGAAATAATACCCCTTGGAGTTCTTTGGATATCCTACAAACTTACACTGTACTGAGCATGCCTCGAGCTTGTCCGCATGCTGCTTTTTAACAAAAGCTGGACATCCCCATGTCCTAAAGTGTTTAAGACAGGGTTTTTTCCCACTCCACATCTGATATGGTGTGGTAGGCACAGTCTTGGTTGGAACCTGGTTCAAAAGATATGCAGCTGATTCTAGTGCATAACCCCAGAAAGATCGCGGTAACTCAGCCTTACTCATCATGGAACGAACCATATCCAATAGGGTTCGATTCCGCCTTTCTGATACACCATTGTGTTGTAGTGTGTATGGAGGAGTAAGCTGAGAGAGAATTTCATTCTCTTTTAAGTATCCAAGGAACTCGGCACATAAGTATTCACCACCTTCATCAGATCTCAGTGTCTTGATACCTTTGCCTGTCTGTTTTTCCACTTCATTCTTGTATTCTCGGAATTTCTCAAAGGCCTCGGATTTATGCTTCATCAAGAAGATATGTCCATACCTAGAGAAATCATCCGTAAAAGTAATGAAGTAAGAATAACCATCTCTTTCATGTGTAGACATTGGACCGCACACGTCACTGTGTACGAGTCCCAAGAGCTCGCTCGCTCTTACTCCGTGTCCAGTAAACGGAGACTTTGTTATCTTTCTCATGAGACAAGATTCACAAGTAGCATAAGATTGATATTCGAACGGATTCAAATATCCTTCTCTATGTAACTTAGTCAACCGTGTTTCATTGATGTGACCTAGTCTACAATGCCATAAGAAAGCCTGATTTATTTCCGGAGACTTTCTTTTAAGTGTGTTCTGGACATTGAAAACCTGAGCTTGATTTAATATGTATATACCGTCATCTAATGTACCGGACCCAATCAGAACTTGATTTAGGTGGATGTTTACTACATCGCTTACGAATGTAAAATCATATCCCTCTCTCGAAAGTGAGGACATTGATATGATATTACAAGTCAAACTAGGTACATACAAACAGTTACGTAAAATCAATATCTGCCCACTTGTCAAACCTAGGCGATACTCTCCCACGGATTCAGCATCCACGCTCATTCCGTTCGCAACTCTGAGAGACAAATCGCCTACCCCAATAACTCTATGGTTTCTCAAAGCATGTAATGAATTACAGATATGAGATCCTGCTCCGGTATCTAGTACCCAGGAAGTAGAGTTAATTGACAAACAGTTCTCAATTACAAACACACCCGAGCCGAAGCCACAACATGCTTCGAATCCGGGCTACTGGCTTCCAAAGCCCTGCAATCTTTCTGCCAATGCCACTTCCCATAACAATAGGAACATCCCTCCTTCCCTATACCAAGTCCCGAAACTTTTGCTTTTCCCTTTCTTTCTACTTCACAGACACCGTATATCGGCTTTGTGGAGGTCTTCTTCTTTTCACCCTTTGCTTTCGCCCTGGATGTAGAAGAAGAAGGTCCCCCATTAAGCAGAGCGGGTGTCTCCCTGGTTTCTTTCAGGGTGTAAGTAGAGGGTAGGGACTGTGAAAATAACTCAGCATATGACCCATTTCCTAACGTGGTCTCCATGTCCTTGAGCTCATCAATATAGCTAGTCATCGCAAGGACGTCGTCCCCTATAGATGACCCGACAGCCAACCTCGCTTGAAGCAATTCGTTCGAGGTCTCCTATCTTGCGATACGAGATTGCTTTCAATATAAATCTTTGTTATGGAGGAAGATGGAAACTAAGTCCATCTTCTCGTGCTGCTTCTGGTATACACCATCAACTGAAGCTAACACGAGGCACTTGGCATTCGCACTGTCCTTTTCCCTTGTCTGACGGATATCCATATCCGTGATGGTGGGAACTGGACCTGAGACGGCGGGGGCTTGAGTAGTAATTGTAGGGTTCCTAGGCACACTAATGAGGTCTCACAAGGCATCAACCATGCCAATTTCTAAATTTTACAAGTGCCGAGAAACCCTAATACGGATCGTTGACTAGAGTTTAGGCGAAAAGTGAAACTAGTTAACAATTTAACTAAAAGAAAGAGGCTACAACCTTTGTAGATCCGGTCCTCTACCTCCTAGGCTTCGTGATGATGTCCCTCCGCTGTCCATATCGGATTCCGGACTCTAGCATCGGTTTCATCGGAGAAATGGGCGGGCTAGGTCGTCGACTTCGATGCCGAAGATGATCTACGTCAAGGCATCACAAGATCAAGCTCCCACTTCACCAAGTCATGAAACTTGTGAAGAAAACACCCTATACTACTTGGCAAGAGGTAGAGGATGAAGAAATAGGAAGTGCGTTCACTTTAGAATTGGATTTCTCACTCTTTTTCACTAGTTGCCATTGATGGAGGCAAGCTTTCTTCTTCTGAAGAAGAAGAAGAAGAAGAAGAAGAAGAAGATGATGATAGAATATGATAAGTATTTTCCAATAGAAAATAAAAATGAATACTTATCATATGGCAACCATGATTAGGTGTAGAGAATAAACTATGGTTAGTGGGAATGGTTAGGGTTAAGCATGAGACAAATATGGTGGACTTGTTCAAAGCTTCATGAAGCTTCAACAAGCAAACAAAGAAAGCCACCATATCATTTTCTTTTCCAAAATAAATAAATAAATAAATAAGTAAGTAAATAATCAAAACCTTAACCATTCATATAACCATGGTTTAATTCTTTACACTAACCCAAGTGAGCTTGTATCATCAAACATGATACAAACAAGTGCACAAAAGTATATCACATATACAATGTGCATTTCAAGTGAGAAAATCCATTTAAAGTGAACCAATACTAGTTAATGCAAAGTAATATATCAAATATATATAATTCTACATTAAATCATTAAATCAACACTTGATTTAACGATCCGGTCATATCGCATATGACTGACTAATATCCAATGTATCGGCTTATCGAATCAATCCTCGATTCGATAACTAGGTTATATCGCATACAACCAATCGATACATTTATCGCGAGAATAGAATACGGTATCACATACACGCATTATTCTCGGTCCCGCACATATCTCATATGCGCTCCTATTTCGTTTCGCTTGAGCCAGCAAACCTCTGTGTAGGATTCTAAAGACTCGTCAATACGCCGGCAGCAGATGATGATCATATCAAACACCCACAAGCCGCAAGCGGTCTGCTAAACGTAACGGCCACCCGGGTATTGAGCGATCAGAAGATCGACGAGCAAGCCCGCTCACACTCCTGTGAATCCAACCAGTAACACTTACCGTACAGTCCGGTCTCGTCGTCTGATATGTCGCATATCTCGCCTAGGGGTGGTAAACGTCAGACCCCAATAGCTCGATAAGTCGTGTCTATATGAGCTCTATAACAGTTCGAGAAACTACTGGTAACACTTACCAGTAAATCTCAACAACCCTGGCCAGGGATTTCCGGTTATAGCCAATCGAACACAGCGCAACCTCAACCCCCTATACCGGGAGAGACGAATCCCCTCCTATCGCTCATTGTCTCCATGTGATTCGGGACTGTACCCAAAAACCACCGTTTTGCACGCCCTCTTGGACGTGGTAAGGTGGAAATCAAAGCACAGTGGGAACCACACAAGACTCTATGACGATCTCGGGTCAACAGACTACTCTGTACCAGTGTCACCAGAGAACTGCCATCTGACGTAAGGTATAATACCATCTGGGAGTTCTCGGCGAGTCCGTCCAGTGTACCCAGTCTCCACTGAGCACCCGTATATCATCTCTGATGTCAAACACCAATGGATATGCGATCATCCATCGCCCATCTGTATGGGTCGAGAAGGTATACGCTAGTCTACACTGGTATATCGATGCCCCGTCTCGATACACCCACGACTAGGGACCTTGAAGGATGTACTTATGGACTACCATGTCCCCACTAGTATGATCCGCATCATAGTCCAGGTAGTCAAGTACACATCCTAAGGTCTTTACCAACATGTAACAGAGAGACAATCAGTGTACACGTTAAGGTAAAGAGCAACCAGATAGCATACTATCATGTCGAGCAAGAAAGTCCTCCCTATATATGTCCAAGCACCCACTACAATATACATCCTATGTATAGTAATGGCCTCTAGGGCATACATATAACTAACAATCTCCCACTTGCACTAGAGCCATCTGATAGCAGTGGTTGTAGTATCTCATACTCAACCATCCCATAAAAGTCTCTCTCTGGGAAAAGGCCTTTGTGAGTGGATCCGCCGTGTTGTCCTCTGCGTCTACTCTCCTAACCTCGATCACCCTGGAGATCAACCATCTCCATGATCAGGTGATACTGCCTTAGAATATGTCTGGATCACTGATGGGACGGACGTTCCTTGGCATAAGCCTCAACTCCATTGTCACATAATGGGAGGAACTAAGTTCATCTCATGAACAAATATACATCCAGACTGCCTCTTTGGTAGCATCTTAAGTAGCGATGTATCGAGCCTTTATTGTCTAGTATGCCACGGTATCTAGCTTGGAACTCTTCCAACATACCGTCCATTTACTGAGGGTAAAGACAATGCCTGTGACTGACTTTCAGTCGTCCTTATCACCCTGTAACCTTTCCAGTGATTCTCCCCAGGATCGGTTGATACCATCTCACTACAACTAGTGAGAATCCTAACATCCAATTAGATCTATCTCATAGATCCAAAACCCAGGATTTAGGAGGTATCACTTTGATCCTATATGGAGAATCATTGTGATAAGCGGAGATTGACCGAGCGTAGCATAGGAAACTCCTTCCCTATCAAGAGTATGTCATCTACGTACTCTACGAGGATCATCACCATACTCTCTACTACTTTTTTTGTATATACAAGGTTCATCTACCATTTTGATGATGTCAAACTGTTTGACTACTACTTCAAAACAGATGTTCCAACTCCGCGATATCTGCTTTATCCTATAAAGCATCTTGTACACGTTTTCGCTGCTCCCACTGTTTACGAAGACCTCTGGCTGTGTACTTATAGACGTTCTCTTCTAAAACATCATTTAGAAAAGCAGTCATGGCACCCAACCGCCAGATATCATAGTCATGGTATGTAGCCATGGCAAGTAGGATCCGAATGGACTTAAGCATAGGCACTGGAAAAGGTTTCATCATTATCCACGCCTGGTCGATGACGAAAACCTTTAACAAGTCTTGCTTTGAAAGTCTCAACTTTTCCATCTACACCAAGTAATCTTCTCAAGATATACTTGCTCCTGATGGGGATTTAACCCTTCAGATATAGCAACCAAAGTCCATACTTTGTTGGTGTACATGGATTCCATCTCAGATCGCTAAGCATCCAGCCATTCTTACAGAGTCCCACTCCTGATGGCCAGCTCGAAACTAGTTGGGTCATCATCTCATGATGCAATCCTCGCTCCCACTGTCATAGAGTAACCGAAGTATCTCTCAGGTGGGTGAGGAACCCTACTAGATCGGCGGAGAGGCTGAGGTTCGTTGGTAACTGTTGAATCCTTTGGTTTTATCAAATCATCTGCTGTAGTTTGTATAGCTGGAACCTTTCCAGTTCTACATTACAGACCTTGCTTCGAGCTTGTCCGGATTTTTCTTTTAGACATAGGCCGGACAACCCCAAATCTTAACTGACTTAAGAGATGGGCTCTTCCCTTATCATATCACATATGAAATGGTAGGCAACTGATTTGATTTGAACCCTATTCAACAGGTATGCAACTTCATAAGTGCATAACTCCCAAAAGGAAATAGGTAACTCAGTAGTACTCATCATAGAGCACACCTTATCATATAGGGTGTGATTGCTCCACCCCGATATACCATCGTGCTATGGTGTATACGGAGGAGTAATGCTGAGAGAGAATCTCATTCTCCTTTAGAATAGTCCAGGATTTCCGTGCTCAAGTATTCTCCTCCTTGATCACATCAAAGGACATAATACTTATACCCGTTTTGGTTCTCTACTTCTAACTTATATTCTGTGAATATCTCAAAAGGTTCAGACTTGTGTTTCAACAAGAACATATGTCTGAATCTAAAGAGATTATCAGAGAATGTAATGAAGTACAAAGAACCGGTCTTGGCATGTGTAGACAGGGGACCTTACATACATCAACATGTATCATCCCAAGAGTTCACTAACTCTTTCTCTATTTCCAATAAACAGAGCTGGTGTCATTATATCTTTGTGACATGACTGGCAAGTTTCACAAGATGTAGATTCAAACTGATTTAAATATGCATCTACATGTAACTTCAGCTAGTCGGGTCGCATTGATATGACCTAGTCTACAATGCCTCAAGAAGGATTCGTTCATTTCTGAACTCTTCCTCTTTTGTGTGTTCCGTATACTAAAGAATTGTAGTTTGATTTAGAACATCAATGCTTTTAGATAACGTGCCTGAACCGATCAACTTTTGATATAGGAAATGTTCAAAACATTATCCAGCTATACAAAATTTTATCATTTCTTTACTAATAAAGAGATTGATATGATTTTGTATATCAGGTTCGGTATCTAATAACATTTGTTCAGAATCAATGTATTTGGAATACAGGGTGACAGTGACCAACAGACTTGGCTGCAACACTTGCCCCGTTTTCTGCCTCATGAAACTTATCACCCGTTCTCAGTTTTTCTACCTTTTTGCAGCCCTATGTAACAGATTACATATCTGGGATCCTGATCCGGTATCATATACCCAGGATGCCGAGGACACTGAGAAATAGTTCTTTGTAATGAACACACCCGAAGATGATGCATCAGCATGCACTCTCTTCGTTTGGGCGGCACGGGAATTCTGGTAATCCCCAATTTCCTGCTCTGTCTTATAACAATTATAAGTTGGAGCGGGACCAACGTTCCCCAGCTCAGTATAACAAGCGGGTTCGGTCAATACATCCATATTATTATCTTGATTAAGACGTGATATGGTCGCTACCTGGAGAGAGAGAGAAGAAAACACTCAGCGTGCGCTCTTGCAAGAATATATTGGTTATTATTTTATCTAATCAGGATGGCTCCCACTGTTTTTATCAAATCTTCCTTCAAACCCTAAAAGGAAAGACTAGCCGGGATTAATTACACGCTACAAGTTCGCCAATTTTTCAGCCAGGCCAGTGTCGGTACTTTGAGGGAGGTCCCCCGTGCTTTCGCACGAACCTAATTAATGTAAACTTCGTTTTCCCAGAGGCGTAACCCCGTTGACACCTTTCTAGACACCTACTTGATCGGCTAATTGTAATGTGTAAAACTCTCCCAGGAGTAACTCTTACCCGCAGCGGGTATCGGGATCCAACTATCTCATAGAAGGTATGCAATCTCATTGCAAATTTCAACACTTGAAATTCCCGATAATTTTGCCCCTAGCCTCCTATGACCTTGACAAAGGCCAACAAACCATAGGCTGCTAGTCAAGTTCAACCCGTCATTTCTTGATTGAATTAAACCCACCCGCACGACCCTTGACAAAGGCCAACAAGGTCGCACGACTACCCTAACCCAATCTGCATCATATGCATAAGCAGATAAGCACCAGTCAGCTACCGCACACTACGTCTTGACAAAGGCCAACAAACGCAGCACGAATACTAACTACTACTTATCTGAAATGACGGAGGGCTACGACAGGTTTTTCTGAAAACCTATTGCGTAATGAACTTGATATCGTTGTAGAATCAAAAGATTTTGAAAATGGAGTGTTTTTGAGGCTCTTCTAGTTTTGCTAAAGGGGTCACTTCCGGTGAAGGGATCGTCGGCCCTTTCCTCATCGAATAAGGTGCGGGATATATCATATATATCACTGTGCAAAGCAAAACTCTTAAAAGCAATCAGAAGACAAACCGAGTGTGTAGCATCTGCCAGTTATTGCTAAAGGAGTCACTCCCGGTAAAGGGATCTCGGTCCTTTCCTCATCGAATAAGGTGCAGGATATATCACCTATACCGCTGTGCAAAGCAAGAACTGTAGCTACCTGTTTTATTTTTGAAATTCGATTCTACAACATCTTTAGGTTTCTTTTTTACTTTCATTAATCTCATTAATGAAGTCTCATCATTTAAGTTACCTAAACATCACAGATAAATACGACGTACACTTATGCCATCCGCATTCGCCTCGATGTCCCCTCGTGCACCGTTAGGTTAGGTGACTAACGGCAGAGCGGGACAGGGCTAGCGCGGGTGTAAAACATAAGTAATGCCTATATAATATATCATATATACTATATACAGTATCCATCACAGAACATATCACATGATCACATCACAGATATCGCAGCAGAAGAATCATATGAAATATTGGATATACTAGGACGTCCGTGTTTTCAATACGAGCCAGTATAAAACACGGATTCCACGGTCGCGATGAATAGCCAAACCCACACCCCTAGACCCCTACGAGAGCGGTAAGCAACCCTACCAATTCTAGAGTTAGGAGACCCGGACTTGACTCCTCGAGTTGGTCTCCCACTGGACTCCAGAACCCGGTTACTTGTGCCCTCCTCCTTGGGTCTATCCTAGTGCGGAAAAGTAAATAATATACAAAAGGTGACATCTTCCGCAACCTGGAAGTGCCCCAATAAAAGAATATTACATACAAGTTTTTACATGAATGAAAATGAAAAACACTCATCTCACATAAAAACCCCCGGCTATTCAAACACGACGATCCAATATAACATATCCAGCAACACATAACATCACATGTCATCAACGTAAGTAAATATGCGCATCCCAATTGTCGTTGACATATAGCAACGAAACCGGCGATATCACATATTACACTTACGGTCACAGAAAAGAAAGTGTAAAACTACAACAGTTGGAATCCGCAACCTGCATAGACATCGCATGCCTAATCAAATGAATTCCTTAGACATCGCAAGCCTAACAATTATAAACCCCGCATTTTAGTCTCATTATCGAAAACACTTTTCAATATCAAGTCGGGTAATTCAACAAGATTCCCGACATCCTGATCGAATGCTCGTCGTAAACTTTAGTAGACGGCCGCACCCCCGACGCTGTCGACGAAGTGCACCAAGGCGGAACACCGCTGCCGCGAGCACCCGAACGGATGCTTTCGGCGACGGAGTTCTCCTACAGTCACTTAGTCGGGGCTATGGGGCGTAGCTGTCTATTAAGTTTACTGGCGAGTATCCGCGTACGCTACGTGATTGCGACGGACTTTTGATCACATCAAAATTCCGTGGCAACCGATCAAGTGAGACTAAACTGCTATGTTTATAACATTCATACAGTTATCTCATAACTTCTTGTGAATTCCAATTGTTGTATCACATTCCGGATAAATAGAAAATGTTAAACTTTCCGATCGAACAATCGAACACCCAAGTTTTTCCGAAGCAAATCAACACATGAAACAAGTTTAAAAACATCCAGTTCATGCCTCAGTACCAACGGTCCAGCCGTAGAAGGGTCAAGCCAACGCCTCACATGTGGCACGCCGTACTGCCCCAAACCCGAATGTTCAAAGGGCAGTTCAAGACGGTCACATAATCGAGTTAAGGTTTGTTGTCTTTTAGAGGGTCCATCGCGTTACTTGTACTACTTAGAACGTTATTAAACCACGGAAAGATCCAACACTTAGAAATTTCCCGACAGGGGAAAAAGTGGGTATTTATATTCGGTCGAACTTTTTAACATATTCAAAAATTATCCGGAAAATTCATAGAAAAAATTAGACAATCCGATCGAATAATCGAATCCCCAAAACAACTCCAGAAAACTCAACAGTGGAGATTAAGTTAAAAATTCCCAGAAAATACAGCACTAAAAGATAAGAATTACTGTGCAAATTCCAAACACTGTTGTGACAAACTGGCCGCGGAACCGCCGCATGAGCCACGCTCGCGCCGCGGTTCCGCCGCGCTTTAGACAAATCATGAGCACGTGCACCACAGTAATTCTTCAAATTCCCTGCTGAATTTTTAAAGAATTTTTAATATGGAAAAAACCCAGTTTTTCAAAAAAGTCCAGAGGGCATTTTGGAATTGGGGTTTCGGGTCGATCGGACTTCTAACTCCGTCTACGCATCGCCTAAGGCTCTAGCTAGGCTTGATGCCACTGTAGGTCAGGCAGCCACCCCATCCAATGGGGTCGCCGTGGTACCAACGGGTCCCTCAGCCGCTACTTTTTACGCATGCCCCCTCGTGAGGACCACAACCCGCCGGAACACCTTCCGGTCTCGGGACACACCTGGGGGTAAGAGCCTATGCTTCGCCACACTGTCATACAGTGAGAACCCCCCATAGGTCGACATCCAATGCCTAGTAGCTCTGATACCACTGTAGGGTTCCTAGGCACACTAATGAGGTCTCACAAGGCATCAACCATGCCAATTTCTAAATTTTACAAGTGCCGAGAAACCCTAATGCGGATCGTTGACTAGAGTTTAGGCGAAAAGTGAAACTAGTTAACAATTTAACTAAAAGAAAGAGGCTACAACCTTTGTAGATCCGGTCCTCCACCTCCTAGGCTTCGTGATGATGTCCCTCCGCTGTCCATATCGGATTCCGGACTCTAGCATCGGTTTCATCGGAGAAATGGGCGGGCTAGGTCGTCGACTTCGATGCCGAAGATGATCTACGTCAAGGCATCACAAGATCAAGCTCCCACTTCACCAAGTCATGAAACTTGTGAAGAAAACACCCTATACTACTTGGCAAGAGGTAGAGGATGAAGAAATAGGAAGTGGGTTCACTTTAGAATTGGATTTATCACTCTTTTTCACTAGTTGCCATTGATGGAGGCAAGCTTTCTTCTGAAGAAGAAGAAGAAGAAGAAGAAGATGATGATAGAATATGATAAGTATTTTCCAATAGAAAATAAAAATGAATACTTATCATATGGCAACCATGATTAGGTGTAGAGAATAAACTATGGTTAGTGGGAATGGTTAGGGTTAAGCATGAGACAAATATGGTGGACTTGTTCAAAGCTTCATGAAGCTTCAACAAGCAAACAAAGAAAGCCACCATATCATTTTCTTTTCCAAAATAAACAAATAAATAAATAAGTAAGTAAATAATCAAAACCCTAACCATTCATATAACCATGGTTTAATTCTTTACACTAACCCAAGTGAGCTTGTATCATCAAACATGATACAAACAAGTGCACAAAAGTATATCACATATACAATGTGCATTTCAAGTGAGAAAATCCATTTAAAGTGAACCAATACTAGTTAATGCAAAGTAATATATCAAATATATATAATTCTACATTAAATCATTAAATCAACACTTGATTTAACGATCCGGTCATATCGCATATGACCGACTAATATCCAATGTATCGGCTTATCGAATCAATCCTCGATTCGATAACTAAGTTATATCGCATACAACCAATCGATACATTTATCGCGAGAATAGAATACGGTATCACATACACGCATTATTCTCGGTCCCGCACATATCTCATATGCGCTCCTATTTCGTTTCGCTTGAGCCTGGAAACCTCTGTGTAGGACTCTAAAGACTCGTCAATACGCCGGCAACAGGTGATGATCATATCAAACACCCACAAGCCGCAAGCGGTCTGCTAAACGTAACGGCCACCCGGGTATTGAGTGATCAGAAGATCGACGAGCAAGCCCGCTCACACTCCTGTGAATCCAACTAGTAACACTTACCGTACAGTCCGGTCTCGTCGTCTGATATGTCGCATATCTCGCCTAGGGGTGGTAAACGTCAGACCCCAATAGCTCGATAAGTCGTGTCGATATGAGGTCTATAATAGTTCGAGAAACTACTGGTAACACTTACCAGTAAATCTCAACAACCCTGGCCAGGGATTTCCGGTTATAGCCAATCGAACACAGCGCAACATCAACCCCCTATACCGGGAGAGACGAATCCCCTCCTATCGCTCATTGTCTCCATGTGATTCGGGACTGTACCCAAAAACCACCGTTTTGCACGCCCTCTTGGACGTGGTAAGGTGGAAATCAAAGCACAGTGAGAACCACACAAGACTCTATGACGATCTCGGGTCAACAGACTACTCTGTACCAGTGTCACCAGAGAACTGCCATCTGACGTAAGGTATAATACCATCTGGGAGTTCTCGGCGAGTCCGTCCAGTGTACCCAGTCTCCACTGAGCACCCGTATATCATCTCTGATGTCAAACACCAACGGATATGGGATCATCCATCGCCCATCTGTATGGGTCGAGATGGTATACGCTAGTCTACACTGGTATATCGATGCCCCGTCTCGATACACCCATGACTAGGGACCTTGAAGGATGTACTTATGGACTACCATGTCCCCACTAGTATGATCCGCATCATAGTCCAGGTAGTCAAGTACACATCCTAAGGGCTTTACCAACATGTAACAGAGAGACAATCAGTGTATATGTTAAGGTAAAGAGCAACCAGATAGCATACTATCATGTCGAGCAAGAAAGTCCTCCCTATATATGTCCAAGCACCCACTACAATATACATCCTATGTATAGTAATGGCCTCTAGGGCATACATATAACTAACAGTAATAGGGTGGTCCAGCTTGTCATAGGCAATGGACATCTGGACAGACCTTTGCTAGTCATAAAAGTCAGATTCAATCAACTTGTTATCTAGATGTAACCTAGTCATGGTCACAAGGTCGCTGCGGTTAAGAGAGAGAGAGAAGATAACACTTTAGCATGATGCTCTTGCAAGTTTAGATTGGTTTTTAATTTATCTAAACTGGATGGCTCCCACTGTTTCTCGAATCCTTCCTCAAACAATAAAAGAAGAATTAGTCAGGACCGATCTCACCGTACAATACTTGCTTAACCGTCCAGCCAGGCTAGTGTCGGTACTTCGAGGGAGGTTTTACGACGCTTTCGCGAAGTTCCTTAATTAAATAACCTCTTTTCTCTGGGGGCGTAGCCCCACTGACACCTTTCTCGACACCTACTTGGTTTATAGCATTGATCGTTAAGTGACGATTCTCCCGATAAGTAGCATATACTCACAGTAGGATCGGGATCCAAATATCATCGTGTGATAATGCTGAAGGAATCCTACCAACATTATCAAACTCCAAATGGTATGCAACACTAGCAAGTTTCAGTTTCTTTAGAAACTCCCAATGTGGATTTTTGCCATGTTCTTATGACCTTGACTAAGGGCCAACAAATCATAAGTCGCATGTCAAGTTCTACCCGTCATTATCTAGGTTGATTTGAACCCACCCGTATATACTCTTGACTAAGGGCCAAACAAAGTAATACGACTGTCCCAAACCAACGCATCTATCTATGCTACATATGAATACCCCAGTAGCTACCAATCACTATGTCTTGATTAAGGGCCAAACAAATATAGCTTGAATACTACTGACCATTCATATGAAATGACGGAGGGCTACGACTGGTTTTGGCAAAACCGTGAACGCAGTGAACTTGATATGATCGAAGGAACCTGATAGCTTTTAAAAGGAGTGGCTTAAGCTCTGCGATTAAAAAAATATCTTCTGTTTTAAAATAACCAAGTGGTTTCATTTAAACTGTTCCAACGATTCATCTTTGGTTTATTTTCTTTGCATTAAAATAATGCGTCCCGTCGATTAACCTATCATTGCAGAAAACAACGAAAATACAACGTCCTCTTATACCATCCGCATTCGCCACTGGGCCCCGTCATTCACCCGTTAGGTTACTTAACTAACGACAGAACGGGGGCTGGGCTAGCGCGGGTGCAAAACATAAGCGACGCATATTAGATATCATATATAGATATTGTACATTCGTCAGACGCAATAATAAGCATTCCGGATCACAGATGAACATATTGGATTTTCTACGAATCCGCATTCCTTTTGAGCCTGCAAATAAAGACGGATTACACAGTCGCGATGAATAGCCAAAACCCCACCCTAGACCCCTACGGGTACGGAAAACTACCCGTCAAGTACCCGAAGTGAAGCGGTCTCCCTCAATGACGTGAGTAGGACACTAAACACTTCAAAGTACCCGGTAGTTTGTGCACCCCATCTTGGGTCTATCCTAGGAGCAGAAAAAAGTAAATGAAATAATACAACGGTGGCTACAACCTCAACCCGGATGTGCCCCGCAAAAGAATATTACAACAAATTACAATTTACATTTGAATGAAAGAAACATTCGTCTCACATCCCCGGCTATCCATTTACGACAATCCAACAAGTCCACATTCACAAACCAATAAAAACCATTACAGAAATGTGCACCCCCCTGCTAACCGACATACTAGCAGTTAGGGGAGGATTACGAACACATTAAACACAACACAGATATAATCCAGTTAGCCAAACATCTTAGAATTTCGATCAAGCAAACACATATGATTCTACTCCAAACAATTCTCTGTGCACATAAAACCTGAGCAGAAAAAAAACTTCCCTGAAAACACAACATCAACACAGAAGAATAACTGAGCAAACTTAGGTTGAATCGGAGTCAACTCGGTCGCGGATCCACGGCGGATCGCTTGGATCGGCGGCGGTTCTGCGGCGGTATGGCTGATTCATAGTCCCAAATTTCTTCACAATTCTTAAAATTCCCTGCTTGTATTTTTAAGGGTCCCTGAAAAATTTTTAGACCTTGTTTTAAAATCGGCAGAAACATGGTGAAAATGATGTTTTTTCGGGTTCGTTTTGCGATCGAATTTCTAACGACTGTGCTAACATGTTAGTTATGGTTTAGCTAGGCTCTGATACCACTGTAAGTCGACGTTAGACACCCCACATGATGCAGGGAGGCGGAATAGGTAAAACAATCATTTTGTTTAAGTTAACATCGACTAACGTTACGGATCTTTGCTAAACCCTAGCTAACAACTATATAGAAGTGACTAGCTACTATGATAGATGATTATACCTAAAGATTCAAGTCCTTCTTGTTCTTTTAGTTCACCTCCTCGTCGGCCTCCTCGATGTGATAGAAGATCCACCCGAGAGATCCTTCTCCAAGTTTTAACCTCTCACTTGAGGTAACTAAGTGGCTATGAGTGCTAATCAAAGTAACTTAGAGGATATAGAAGAGATTAGGGATCTATTAGTCTTGCTAACCCTTGGATCTCAACACATGAGAGGATTAGGGTTAGTTCTTTGAAGAGAGAGAGAGAGAGCTTGAGGAGAGAGAATGTGAAAGTGAGAATGAAATAATTTATCACTCATTTGTGAATATATGAAGCATGATAATTATCTAAATGAATAACAAAAAATAATATCAACCATGCTTCATTAATTCACTTTGGATGAATCATCTCATGAGTCATTAAGCAATAAATGCTTCATTCACTCATTTGGATGAATCACTCCATGAGTCATTAATCCATTTAATGCAAATTCCACCTAAACTCTCCACCTCATCTTTCTTCTAGAAGCTTCTCGACTAATTACGAGAATGCCCCTCCCATCCGTGAAAACATGGAAATACTGAGACTGTATAAATCCAATAATCCAATACTAGAATCTGCCTTAAACTAAAGCCCGCTAGTAAAAACTGTCCGAACATCGTACGTGCATAAATACACGTATGTGTCCGAACCTTGTCGTAAAACCATACGACCTCTATATCATTTCTCCCGAAGCAGGGAAACTCTCTGTGTGGGGCTCTAAAAACTCGACTCTACGCTGGCAGTGGGTTTAACTACAGGCCGCAAGCGGTACTAGCTGTACGTAACGGTCCTGAGGTACATGTCGATAAGAAGGCCGATGAGGAAACCCATCCGAACTCCTACTGAGCCTGATGTGACAATCTCCGTACAGTCCGGTCTGTTCGTCTAAGACTATCGCATATCGGGCCTAGGGGGCGGCAAGCGTCAGTCCCCTAAAAGCGGTATAAGTCGTGTCGGAGTGAAGCTCATTAGACCTTGAGAAGCTACTGAAAATCCTACTAGTAAATCCCGTTTGCCCTGGCCAAGGACTTTGCGTAATGGCTCTCCAAACACAGCGCGATATCAATTCCTAATACTGGGAGAGATGAATCCTTTCTAACTGCCACTGCCTCCAAGTGCTTCAGGACTGCACCCAACTGCTACCTGTTTGCACGACTCCTTTGAGCCGTGGTAGAGTCGCAATCTAAGAACAGTAGGACACACTCGAGACGAAGCAGC
Source organism: Agapanthus africanus (assembly GCA_030015575.1). Taxonomy (NCBI): domain Eukaryota; kingdom Viridiplantae; phylum Streptophyta; class Magnoliopsida; order Asparagales; family Amaryllidaceae; genus Agapanthus; species Agapanthus africanus. The sequence continues at coordinate 114,913,357 of JASDDO010000014.1, forward strand.
AGTGTCAAGTCTGCGGACTATGCTGTACTCATGTCACCTAGGAACTGTTAACTGACGACGGGTACAATACCAACCAACAGTTCCCTGCGAGTCCTATCCGGTATACCCGTAACCTAACAAGCACCTGTATACTATCTCCAGTACAACGTACTAATGGATGTGGGACAGACCATTTCCCCTGCTGGGATGAGAAGCGTACACACTAGTCTACTCTGGACTATCGATGCCCTGTCTCGATAATCCTACGACTAGGGACCTGATAAAGGATGTGCTTGTGGACTACCCAGCCCCCACTAGTGTGACTGCCATCACAACGCTGGTAGTCAAGCAAGATCCTAAGGGGTCTATCAATATTTATTCGCGATATGCTAAAAGAAACATATGCTCATATTAAGATAGATACAAACCAAGTAGCATACTACCATTTTTAGCAAGACTGTTGTTTACCGTCGGAAACCGGGAAGACAAACGTCTTGCCTGAATCTGGGAGCAGATGCTATTTGGTGCTATCCGTCTACCTCTCCGAAGATGCCAAGTTGATTTATGACATCATGTATCGAAGGTTTAAACGGATGCGGCCGATGTAGCAGATTTCGTCAGATTCCCACTCGTTGAGAAGTTTTTGATTGTGGGGACGCTCTTCCCTGCAGGCGCAAGCCCCTGCAGTTAATTACGCTACCGCATCGCGGTAACAACTTTCTCCTTCTCCAGATGGTCACTTCGTGTCGTGTGTGTTTGTTTTGTTTGTGGTTGCTCGTTGATTGTATACGGAGACTAATTTATGTTGTCGCCCGTAGGGCGTGGATTAGTCCAAATCCGTATCTTCTTAGATTTGGGTTTGGGGGTTGGGTTTAAGGATACGTTAGCCTCATTTGGGACTAAGATCAACTTAAACGTATGTTAAGGATACGTTAGTCTCATTTTAGACTAAGATCAACTTAACGGGATCGTTTAGATCCAACAAAAGAGCATTTGGACTCTATTGTTTAGTTTAGGGACATTGCGGTCGATCAGTTTAAGAACATTACGGTCCAATGTTAGTTTAGGGACATCTCGGTCCATCAGTAGTTTAAGGACATCTCGGTCCAGGTTAAGGACATCGTAGTCCATGAGTTTAAGGACCCCACAGTCCGGTTAGAGACATCGTGGTATATAAGGTTTAAGGACATCGTAGTCCATGAGTTTAAGAACCACACAGTCCGGTTTAGAGACATCGTAGTCTATAAGGTTTAAGGACGTCGTAGTCCATGAGTTTAAGGACCCCACAGTCCGTGGAATGTGTGGTTGTCGGGACCCGTCACCTCTCTGAAGACGTTGAAGGATTACAACGACAGATATCAGAGGAGTAAAGAGATGTACCCTTGAACCGGTGTGAGTTGGTTGTAGTATCTGTAGTCCAGTTTGGGACTGAGATCTGTTAAATATTTATGAGTAGATGAGCTCAATTAAATATAAGTTGAGAACTTATGGACAGAATTGGGCTATGTCCAATTAAAATGTTTAACATTATATTACTCTGGCTATTGAGCCTTTATTTGGGCTCGGCCCTTTTAAAAATGCTAAGCATTGGGTTCTGACATCTTTTGTCTTGTATTGAATGCATAGCATTCATCAGAACAATATATGTTTTGACAATGCGCCACGTGGTACGCCAGGCGCTTTGCGCCAATTAAAGAGCGCATTGCGCTTCTGCCAAATAGTGCACACGAAAATAACACTTGTCGCGCTTAGCACCAGTTTATTAGCGCATTGCGCATTCAATTTATGACCGCTTTGCGCTAGTTTAGTGATGCACCAGTGAGTGACACGTGGCGCTCTTGGCACTATGCGCCAGCCCATGAGCGCAGTGCACTATTTCAGAAGCGAAAAGCACAAGTTGCATACGTGGTTGACACGTGGCATGTTTTGGCGCTGAGCGCCGGTCTAAGGAGCGCAAAGGCGCAGTTCATGAGTGCAAGGCACTTTCCAATAGCGCAAAGCGCATTTGATCAAATTTACGATCGGAGAACAAGGTTATGTCCTTCTTTTAAAGGAGGCCTTGCCTCAAGGTTCAAGAACAAAAGTTTTTGTTTATAAAAGGGCTCTGCCTTTGTAGATCAATGATCTGTGAATGAAGTAAATACCACTTTTTTGTTTTTGTTTGTTTTTTTTAATGATGAGATCTGTTGATCTCTTTATTTATCAAAGACCTTGGTCTTTAATAGATCTATGATCTTTTTTAGAAGATAGTTCTTCTCTTCATTAGATGATTTCATCTCTGTGTTCAAGAATTATGTTCTTTACCTTGAAAAAATGATCTTCTTTTTGCTAGAAGCTTGCTTTTCTCTCTTTGAGTTTTCTCAAAGTTTGTATGGAGGTTTCTCTATATTTCTGTGTATATCCGAGACTTGAAGTCTAGGGGCCTTTATATAGGGCAAATTGATTTGTTAAATCAGTTAAAGAGATCCTTCTCTGATTGATTTGGGAATATTTCCCACCGTTGGATCTTTGATCCTAAGTCTTCTGTTTTACAGAAAGTAATCTTCTTGTTTTTAACAAGATTGGAAAGAACTTTTCATAACAGAATTTTAATTCTGATTAATTAATGATTTATCATTATTATTAGATCTTTTGATCTAATGATGGGGAATTTTTAATTCCAGCGCTAGCGTACCTACGTTCGACACGTGGCGCGCAGCGCAACTGCGCTAGAGCACCCGTGTTTGACACGTGGCGCGTAGCACGCCTAGCGCTGGATCTGAAGCGTTGCTTCAAGTTTTAAATTTTGAATTTTAAAACAGAGCTTTGCTCTGATTGGGGTGTGCTGCCTAGGGCGCAGCGCACCTGGCGCTAGCGCATCCGTGTTTGACACGTGACGCACAGCGCACCTAGCGCTGGATCTGAAGCGTTGCTTCAATTTTTGAATTTTGAATTTCAAAATAGAGATTTGCTCTGATTGGGGGAAATAAATGCCCCCCCACCGTTGCGCTTATGTGGCCCACACGTGAGCGCAGCGGTGGCAATATCTCAGCTCTTAAATCAACTCAGAAGTTGAAGAGGCGGCTTAACGCCTATAAATAGGATCTTTGGTCCTCTAGATGATTATCATCTTCTTCTTGAGAATTTTCACTCAGAGCCTTGCTCTCCTGTTTAAGAACTTCTTCAAGAGTAAAGACTCTGTTAAAATTTTAGGTAAAAATTAAAACTTTTAATAAACTAGGGTTTTACCCATTAACAGAGCCTTGCTCTTCATAGATCTTTGATCTAAAGAAAACACATTTAGGGTTTCATTAACAAAGCTTTGCTCTTATGAATCCATAGATCTAAAAGAGTTCTTTTCTTGTGGTTTCTTAGCCCATGAACAGAGCCTTGCTCTTTAGATTTGATGAAGAACTCTTAAGAGTTTTTTTTATGGATCTTGAAGATCCCACAATTTTTTAATTAAAAAATTAATTTTAATTAATCCTTGTTGGATTTTTCCATCATCATTATAGAGCCAGGCTCTTTAAGGAATTTTATTCCTTCATGATCAGAGTTTGACAAGTGTCACTCTGTCATAGAGCTTTGCTCTCAAAGGGAGATTTTCTCCTTTTCCCAAGGGATTTGTCATTCAATGAGAATTTTCTTGTGGATTTCCTCGTTAATTAACAGTCTCATCCAATGATGAGGCTGTTTTATTAATTATTAATAGATGAATTGCCATCTAGATTTTATGGGTCCCCCCTTGGTCCCCTTTCCACTGCATTGCAGTGTGGTACAACTTTTAAAGTACCGAGTGTCAAAATTTTAAAATTAAATTATAGTACTGACAATTGACTTCTGTCCTTTCTTGCAGGCGACATGTCTTTCGATGCCTCGTTTCCGTTCGTCCGTTCAGAGGGAGGATTCCCTGGAGCACCTGTAGACCGGGAAGTCCGAGCTTTGATCAAAGATCATGACCCGGAACATAAGAAACTTCACCTCTGGGGGACGTGGTACAACCAGATTATTAAGGGTCGACAAATCTTTTCGTGCGCGGTACCCTCGGAGCCCATTATGGCGATCCACTACGCCAACTCACCCCCGGTGAACTATGCCGTGGAGATGGTTAATTGGACTTCAGAAGGGCTTCTTCAGCCAGCTATAGCTTCGATACCCGTTCAGCCTCCTATGGCTTTAGATACCTTGGGACAACGTATTTGTAAAGGCGAGGCACGACCGTGGGGGAAACCATATAATATAGGTCTGATTCCTCGTCATCCGACCGGTTATCTGCAATGGGCCCGTTACATTCTGTCAGTGATGAAGTCGCAGTTGTTGAGGCTTGGGTTGTATCCCGCCGTTTATGCTTCTCTCTTCCAGTGTCCTATGCTTCCCACCTGGTGGGTTAAGGCATTTCTGGAGCAGTGGAACATTCCTACCCACACCTTCCTTTCGCTGGACCGAGAAGTATCAATCTCCTTAGAGGAATTTGCAGAAGTTTCTGGCTTACCGGTCATAGGGGAGCATTATGAGGAGCTGCTTCCCACGGATGAATATGTTTTCGGTGCCAAGCCAGTGATGACGGGCCTTACTCTGGTGAATGCCGTTCAACACCAATTTCCTAGTTTGATCAAAGTGTTGAATATCTACGAGGGCCTTTTTCTCGAATCTGGGAGCCGTGGAGTTAGTTTCGAGGATTTCATCGCTCGCTTCCTTCACCCAAAAGTCCTCTCGATGGAGGCCGCTAAATTTGCCACGCTTAACGACCCTTTCGGCTTAGGTTTGGACAACCTGCCAACGACGGAGGTAGATCAGAAGAGTTTCTTCCTTCCCAACTCTCCGGTTGTTCCTTTTACGGAGATTGCAGTCCCTGGGATTGATGAGGAAACATTCTTCTTGGGATTTCTTGGGCTATGGTTGAGCTTGTTCGCGCTCCCGATGCACCTTCGCCGTATGAGGCCGTCTGTCTTTTATCCGGCTCACCGAATGACTATTGGGGTGAAAGTGGCTGTCGGGGTCGCCGGTTTAGCCCATTTGTATTACGGCCTTGGTCAAGCGGCGGATACCACTGAGCCTGGAGTGTGGCATGTGAACTTCTCGATGCATTACTTCATGTCATGGCTCGAGCTACATGCACTTGGCGTTTTTGGTATTCACAAAAGGCCTTCATTTTATGACCGGTGCAGCTTCCCCCGGATTATGCAATTAGTCGGCGCATCAATTGTAAATCCATCACCGCGGGATGCTAGAGGTTTGCTCTTTCGTCCCCGCATGGTTGGAGACGGCATGACCTTCACCGATAAGGTTTTAACCATCGGAAAAGAGTCTTCCACAACGGTGTAGTCATTGCAGGACATTTTCAAAGATGGAGCCTCGGTTTTGAAAGCTCGGGAGATCCTCCATTTATATTCTATCAGACCGGGCTTCCTAGTGTTTAGGCAAAATGATGCGGCGCTTTTCATGAGATACAATCCGCATCGTTTTGCCCAACAATTGAGCTATAATCAAGGAGTGCCGCTGGAGGCTTTCTTGCTAGAACCTACTGCTACTGAAGAGGGAATGCGGAACGCGCTGCATCACTTCATGCGCTTAAATACGGGCTCTCACTTCTTTATCAGCGAGCCGAGTTGCGTCCCGAGGATCCTTAATGTGTACACGGCGTGGTACCAGCATTCGATGGGCGCCATCATTAAGGAAGAAAGGCGGCTGCTACTCGATCGCAAAAGTGCACCTCCTGCCGACGATCGTAACGTTCCTTTGAAGCGACGGACCACTGTCCCCCCTCCGCTAAGAGAGGTCGCTGCAGTTGAGCCTCCACGTGTGCTAAGCCCTATGCGCGGGTTGCCCCGTGCTCCTATGGAGATGGTGGAGGTACCATCAGTGCCCCATGCTCCCGCGGAGACGGTAAATTTAGCTTTCCCTGAATCTGGCGTGGGCTCAGATATCGGGACTCGTCGCCCTAAGGTGCCCACCAAGCGTAAGCTCGTGCTTGCTGCTACTGGAGTTCGCGCGCAGAAGAGGAAGAAGAAGTCAGTCCTCTTTCTAGATACTGTACTCGGCCTGTCGCCTCAGTCTCCTTATAATGAGGGCCTTACCGAATATGGGACCAACGAAGGTCTCTTCATAGCGCCGGAAGATACCGATCTCGCGGCCGCTATTGCAGCTTCTGTGCGATCCATAACCCACCAAGCGGAAATAGCCACCCTCGTGCAATCAAGTAAATATCAGTCGCACCTTGTTATTGTATTATATCTTTATTTTCATTATCTTGCCTTGACTGACATTTTTCCATTTGTAACAGGCTTTACCACTGAAGAGGCTCTGGCGGCTTCCCTCAGGACCTTCGAGGAGGAGGAGAGGAACCGCGCTTTGTTGGGCATTGGTATGTCTCGGCTTATTGCATGTTCATTCTCCTTTCTTATAGACAATCTGACCCTTTCTTTATCTTATTGCAGGGACCATAATGCCGATCTCGCAAGGTGATGCGAAAATTCTTCCCGGGCCAGCCACTGAAGTCCCAGCTTCTTCGGCACTGCCGAAACAGTCCATTTACTCAAACGACCGATGACGGAAGCCTTGACGGCTCCTGAGATAACCCTTGGTGCGGGCGATGACGTCCTGTTGCTGGAGGCGTCTAGAAGGTCCGCTTTGACGGCCCGGGCAGAAAGGAAGCGCCGAATGCGTGCAGCAAGGAAGCGTAGTGCTGCCTTAGCCACGGGTGCGGGTTCGAGCGCCGCTACCCCTGCCGCTACTCCTTCAGAGGAGTCCCCGGCTGTCTTGTCTACCTCCTATAGACGAGCAGCACGTGCGGCTCGGGAAGCGGTCGGAAGACCAACCTAAGGTAATGTGACACGGGGTTCCGTTGTCAAAGTTTGAAGTATCAATTCTCATATATCTTATCTTGCAAGGCTGAGTCTTCCCGAAGAGGTGGCGGCGACCGCTGGGCCTGGGGCAGCGGTAGAGGAGGTAGCCGTGTTTGCCGAACCCGAGGTGGCGGTAGGTGAGGTGGCTGCGATCGTTGAGCTCGAGGTAGCGGCGGGTGAGACAGTCACGATCGCCGAGCCTGAGATGGCGGTGGGTGAGATGACCACCACTGCCGAACCCGAGGTGGCGATGGATGAGATAGCCACAATTGCTGTGCCCGAAGTGGCTGCTCCCTGTCAAGAGTCGGGCACCGCTCCAATCATCGCTCTTTCCGCCTGTGGCTCTTTGCCATCTCCTGACGTCGTAAGCGTTACGACGGCTCTGGTAGAGTCAGGGGATGAGGCGACGGGAGGTGAGACAATCCCGATGGAAGAGGATGAAGCAGTTGCTGTATCAAGTGACGCCCTCGTCGCGGTTCCGACTGGCGACTCATTAGGTAGATTTTGGGTCATTGCTTTTCTTTTTATTCTGCAATCCTTTTCAATCTTTCCTGACAGTATTTATCTCGTTTCTAATGCAGGCGTGGCGAGCGCTGAGATCGCGCTACCCGAGGCAGCGCCATCAGCTACCGCTTTGATGGTGACACCTCCTCTACCCTCTCTCATACCATCTCAGATGTTGGAAGGTGTGGATTCGTGACCCACCAGTCTTATTTTTAAGCTGTATAACTTATGTACTGACGTTGCATTACTGCGTCCTTGCAGAAGTCCTTTTTGACCACCTGTATCAGGTGCTTTGCACCCACTCTTCTCTTTCTTGTCAGAGATTAGTCCGCCTGCTGGTATCGGTGAGTATCTTTTCTAAACAACGTCCTTTCTTTAACGGGCAGTCGCATTATTGCTAACTCTTCTTTATATTGCTTGTAGCCTTACAAATTGAAGGGGGGGACGAGGCTGTCGTTGCGCCACCAGTACTCCCAGCTCCCCCCTGTTGCAGCCAGTATAGTAGAATCTACTTTTCGTGTATTTTCTTTATTTCCTGAGCCGACATCTGATTATGATCTATTTTGCAGCAATCACATCAACTCCAGCCCCGTTCGAGTCTCGCATTATGATGCTGGCAGGGCCCTTTTCCAGACGTCCATCCTCCAAAGGTGTTGTGACCAATCTGCGCATGCTGAGCGAATATATCGAGGAGCTTGACGCGGAGACTCCCACATCTGCTGCGGATTTTGCCGTGGAGGTTAACCCTATGTTGGCGACGCTCGTGAACTTTCATGGTGAGGGCGTCGTTGAGTCTTGGGTTAATCGCTGCAGGGAAATTGAGGCTTTCCTACATGAGCTTGAGCTTAGGCGTCCTGCACCTGAGATTCTGGCTGTGAGCACTCAATGGACTGCGTGGATCGAGCAGAGCATTTCTTATTTCCGTCATCTTGAACAAGAAGTGGCTTTAAAGCAGAAGGAATGTAAAGAAACTTCAAGCGAATCTGCTCGACTGCATGCTCAGGTTGATGCGAATGCTGCCCAGTTGAAAGTTATCTTTGAAGGCCTTCTGGGATGAATTTCTGATGGGTTAACATTGAGGCAGAAGCTCGACGTCGTCGAGCGGGATGCACAAGATCGTGAAGCAGCTCAGCGGGCCTTTGAGGAACAACTTTCGTCTTACTTGCAGCAGCGAGCACAGGTCGAAGAAGAGTCGGCCGCAGCAGCTGATCAAGAAGAGGGGCTGAGGGAAGTGCGCGAGCGGCTGATTAGATTATTGAAAGCGCTTCCCTCTCAATAATTTTTTTTGTACCAATTGTAATTTTGAATAAATTGTATTCATTCTTTTATTCTTTCATATGATGTATTTTGTACCCAATTGAATTCATGAATAAAAGATACACATTTTTTTTGCAATGTCTTGTGTCATCTCTCTATTTTCTTCTCTCTTTTGTTATCAGCATGTCACCTTAGAAAACATAGCCAGCAGATAATAGAGTGAGCATCTTGTCTTGGCTTCTTCGAGGGGTAGTGATGGCTTAGGAAGCAGGTTCAGATTTGTTATCTAAGACTTTTCAACTTTATGAGCCGTGAGGGTCTCATAAAAACTTTTTTCTCTACGAGTCGAGAGGATCTCGTAGGTGTATTTTCTCCTTAGGAATCGTGAGGATTCCTAAGTGTGTTTTCCCTTATAAGTCATAAGAATCTTATAAGAGAGTTTTCTTCCTTACGAATCGAGAAGACCCGTAAGTTTTTAATGGGATAGACATGTAGATGACGTATTTCCGCAACGGGGTCATATGGATGACGTATTTCCGTGACGGGGTCATATGGATGACGTATTTCCGAATGGGGTCATGTGGATGACGTATTTCTGAACGGGGTCATGCGGATGACGTATTTCCGAGCGGGGTCATGTGGATGACGTATTTCCGAACGGGGTCATGTTGATAACGTATTTCCGAGCGGGGTCACGTGGATGACGTATTTCCGAGCGGGGTCATGTGGATGACGTATTTCCGAACGGGGTCATGTGGATGACGTATTTCCGAACGGGGTCATGTGGATGACGTATTTCCGAACGCGGTCATGTTGATGACGTATTTCCGAGCGGGGTCATGTGGATGACGTATTTCCGAACGGGGTCATGTTGATGACGTATTTCCGAACGGGGTCATGTGGATGACGTATTTCCGAGCGGGGTCATATGGATGACGTATTTCCGAGCGGGGTCATGTGGATGACGTATTTCCGAACGGGGTCATGTTGATGACGTATTTCCGAATGGGGTCATGTGGATGACGTATTTCCGAGCGGGGTCATGTTGATGACGTATTTCCGAACGGGGTCATGTGGATGACATATTTCCGAACGGGGTCATGCTGATGACGTGTTTCCGAGCGGGGTCATGTGGATGACGTATTTCCGAACGGGGTCATGTTGATGACGTATTTCCGAACGGGGTCATGTGGATGACGCATTTCCGAGCGGGGTCATGTGGATGACGTATTTCCGAACGGGGTCATGTGGATGATGTATTTCCGAACGGGGTCATGTTGATGACGTATTTCCGAACGGGGTCATGTGGATGACGTATTTCCGAGCGGGGTCATGTTGATGACATATTTCCGAGCGGGGTCATGTAGATGACGTATTTCCGAGCGGGGTCATGTTGATGACGTGTTTCCGAATGGGGTCATGTGGATGACGTATTTCCGAGCGGGGTCATGTTGATGACGTATTTCCGAATGGGGTCATGTGGATGACGTATTTCCGAACGGGATCATGTTGATGACGTATTTTCTGTTGTGATGAGACGAATATCGGAGTGGTCTCCAGATTGTCTGTGAGCCGTTGAGATATGGCTTCTTCTTCTGATGGAGCTTGGGGAGGGAAGGCGTGATTTCTTCTTTGCTTACGCCCCTGCATTGTAGACAGGGATTGATATAATATTACCTGTAGGGCAAAAGTTTCAATCTTTTAGAATTTTTTTATTTCATTCCGCGATGCTCTATCATTTCAGCTCTTATATCACGAAAGTCGCGATTGCCCAATCATTTCGGCTATTTTTCGCAGTGCCCAATCATTTCAGCTATTTATTTTATTTTTACGCGCTACTTTTTATTACGAGTTGCCCAATCATTTCGGCTATTTTGCATGCATATATTTCTTTTTACTTGCTGATTTTGTTGCAAGTTGCCCTATCATTTCGGCTATTTCGTATGCATGTGTGGCTCGCAAGCTTTTCGCTGCAAGCTTGGGATTAGACACTGATCAGTCGAAAATATTGCATTTTTAACACATCAATTTCCCTACCATTTGCACTCATCTAGAGGTGTTCGGTATTAATATAGCACATATTAGCAAATTGACTGTAAAATACCAAATAACTTGTGTTAAATATTAAAACCGACATTTCTGAGGGAAATTGAGTGTTTATCATTGCATCGCATAATCTTTGTATAGCGCAACACTTGTCTCGAGAATCTGTGCAGGAAATTCCAGGAGAAAAGCCTAAACTGTGAAAAGTGCTGAGATAAATACGCCAAGTCAAAGACTTGAGATTTGGCAGAAATCAAGAAAGCAAAATGAGATTCCACACATTTGACAAAGGCCATAAATTCAGCCCAATAACAGTCCAGAAGTTCCATGCCCCAAGGCTACTAAAGAGCCGCGGATCCGCGGCCAGAAGGGCCTTGGCGCCGAGGATCCGCGGCTACCTTGCCACGTCATCAGCGTCGTTTCACTTCAGGCTTCCCCATTCAAGAGCTTAACTCCTTTAAGCCACTGCAAATTCCAGAATTCTCCAGAAGTTTCTGACAGAACAGCAAGGCTTACATTTCAAGCTAAACACCTTCAAGATTCCAAAGCAAGCTACTTAACCACCTAAGCCTAGAAGTTTCTCCCTAACCTCCAAGCTTATGAAGGAAGCCAACCCAAACTAACTAACTCTAGAACCTTCTACCTAACTACCAAGCTTACAAGGGAAGCTAAACTAAACCTAGCTTCTAAAGGAAGTTAATCCTTATCAAGGCTATAAAAAGGGACCCTAAGGATTCACACTCAAGGTTGATCCCTCCATCAATTCCCAACACAAGTTGAGTGACACAACTTGTAACCCTAACCCTAATCCAATCACCAAAGCCAAATTCAAGATCTCCGAGTACAATTCAAGCAAGAAGCCTTCAACCTTTTAGGAGCGAAGCCGATCTTCATCCGAGCAAGTGATCCAAGACGATCCGCGACTCACGAAGACGTGCGAAGCCAAATCGACGATCTAGTTCTTTCCTCATTGTAGATCTTGAGAGAATTGTAACAAAATTGTTGATAAATAAAATGTGAAATTCTTTATCTTGCTTTCTTTATATTCTTGCATCATGATTAGATCTCGATTCTTGATTGTGTTCTTTGATATGATGTTTGAGTAAACCTCCGCTCGTGAAGGAGTCGAGAGAATCAATAGACGATGATGTTACAAATTTTGAAACGATTCTTAATTCCTATAAGTTTTGTAAACTTTTGTAAATTGAATCATCGACAACCTAGTTTCGAGCGAGATGCTTTCTTGAATGTTTTCGCTCTTAACTGGTGATCCACGATCGATACTTCAATTTACTAGAGGCTAGCTTTTTGAATGAGATTCATCGAAAAGATAAATGATGAGATGAAGAAACCCTAGTTTCTTCAAAAGATCCTTAAATCTCGATTAATCGTCATCGATCTAGTATCAAATCATTAATGGATAAGAAAACGTAATCACTAGTTTTCATCACGTCTATAGATTCGATCGATTCCTACGAGCCTCACTTCGATTCTTGAAACCTAATTCGATTGGAAATTATCAATTCTTGATTCTTGATTTTAATGTTTTCTTGTTATTAGATCTAGATTTTGATAATTCTTGAAATTCACTTTTAAATCTTGAATTGAATTGTCTTTCTCTTTTCTTTTTAATTTTCAATTCATCTAAGTCAATTACAAGCAAATCTCATTTTCCCTGTGAATGATCCGCACTCGCTAACGCGCTACATACGACACCGTTATTAATTGCGGTCAAAAATTTCTTTGGTTGTGATTTCTTACACTTTTCTTATATACACACCGGAAAAATATTCAATCAAATGGCGCCGTTGCCGGGGATCGTGTGCTAATTTGTTCGTTTTTGAAATTTTAGTTGAAAAGTTTATTCCTTCATAATTTTTACATCAAAATTCGCGCAAACACTAAACGATTCGTTGTGATTTGTTGCGAGGAAGCTGCAATCTGTGGAGTAAGTGGAAAAAGATTCAGATCATTTCAGCGAGTTCAATAAGTGAACAGGAGTTTGTGGAAAATTTTTTGTGCAGGAAACTGAACAAACCACCGCGCATCCGCGGTCTAAGCGTGCTCATTGCGGCGGAACCGCGGCGACACTGTAGCTACAGTGCACGGAAATTTCTCAGGTGACTTCTTGACTCTCTGATCTCCTCCCTCATCTGCTCCAATAAAAAATTTCTGCAGGTTTCTTTGCAAAAATTCGCAGCGCCGCAAAAATAAAAAATTGTGCGTGTTTGATCTTGGTTGTTTGCATTTTGAATACGGAAATTAACGGGCAAAGACCAAATTCAGATTAGGTGGGGAGTTCATTACCCTTCCTAAGCCCCGAAAATCACAAAACTGCATCCGCATTAACCCTCATTAACTAAAAAATATCTAGACATGACTCTAAGGACCGTCGCGCTCACTTAGGACAGGAGAAGGTCGTGGGTAATCTATTGCTTATCCGCGTTTCTTTTGTGGTGTCTAAGGCAAGTGTGTCTAAGGCAAGTGGTTACTTAATTAGGCCCACTACTTACGTAGTGGAGAACCTCCCACTTACCTGGCACTTACCTGGCCACAGGGGAGACAAAGAGGCAGTAGAGGATTGATCTTGCGACTTGTCTTCTGGCAGTTAGGAGCGGTCTAGAGACTTGACCTAGGTGACCATTTAGACTTAGGGTTGTGTGTGCATTTTTGTGATTTGCATCATTTTTTCAAAAATCCGTATCTTTTTCAAAAAAACACCACTTATCATTTTCCCAAATTATCTTAACGCTGCCACTTGTACTAAACCCTTTAGTGCAAGATAGGCTGGACACGGGATTCTAGTGCCCGTCTTGTCCGCGTTCCCCCGATCGACTCCAAAGTCGGTAATTCTACATTTACTTCTTCTTTACCCACCACCACACCCACATCGATGGACTCTTCTCCATCAAACTTCTTTACCACTACTCTGCCACCGTCCGTAGGTGCGCAGAATCCATCCCGCATCTCTCTCCAAGAGAGGTGCTATCCTATGCGAGGTCCTCTTTCGATCTGTCTTTCCATTCCACCAGCCAACGGGGACAATTTTGAAATAAAACCCCAATACATCAATCTTCTACCCAAATATCACGGTCTCGAGTCTGAAGACGCATATGTCTTTATTACCAAATTTGAAAATGTATGCGCAATGATGGGTACTTCACAGCTTTCTGTGGATGCTATGCGTCTTCGTCTTCTCCCATTTACCTTGTGCGATATAGCCGAGAAGTGGCTGTATAACACAACCGCACATTCAATTTCAAATTGGGAAGAATTCGTAAAAGCATTCCTAAAGAAATTCTACCCGAATCATAAAACAGCTCGAGTTCATAGCGAAATCAATCAATTCACCCAGCTTCCAAATGAACCATTTTCAAAATGTCTTGAACGCTTCAAGGATCTGTTAGTTCAATGTCCACATCACGGAATCCCTAGATGGGATCTGTGCAGAATCATCTATGAGGGCATTAATCCTACAACAAAACAGACCCTTGAATCCATGTGTCAAGGCAATTTCATGACTAAAGATGATGGGGAAGCTTGGAAATTCTTAGAAGATTTCGCTGAAAGATCTTTACAGTGGGAGGGTGTGGGTCAATCGTCTAGGGGCAATAACCAATCTGATGTTTTCATAGGAGTTAGAGCTGAAATGTCAGCTATGCAAAAGAAACTCGAGACTATGGAAAATAAATATTTAGCCGCCGCCCTAAATCAAATGTCATTCTCCAAAACTGTATGTGAATGTTGTTCTGATCCTTCTCATTTGACGGAAGAATGTCCACTAAATTCTCCGTTTCAAGGTCATGAGCAGATCAATTCTGCTTTTCAAAGACCTAGAAACGATCCGTATTCTTCTACATATAACCAGGGTTGGAGGAATCACCCTAACTTTTCTTGGAGCCAATCACAAACTCAAAACACGGTTCCAAACCAAAACAATTTCCAATGGGCTCTTCCACCACAACAACAACCACTTCAATTGAGTCAGCACCCCTTCCAAGCACCAAACTTCCAAAATCCGGTCAACACTCCTGCACCTTCCAATCCTTTGCAGTTGACCTGTTCTGATGAATTCTCTGCATTCACACAGACCATGAAATCACTTTTGTCAAGTTTCATGGAAGTGTCGGCTGAGGTTAAGTCTTCTGTCAATGATATAAAGAAAAACTCAGTTTCCCAAGCTGAGAGTATAAGATCGATGGAAGCAGAAATTGCACAATTAAAAGCCGAAATAAGTGCTAGAGAGAAAGGGAAACTTCCAGCTCAACCTTTGCCCAATTCTGGCTATTCACATCATGTGAATGCTATCACCACGTTGAGATCTGGTAGAGTGCTTGACAATCATATCCGTAGAGAGATTGATAATAATGAAGAATCAATCGATGATACACCGGCTGAGACTTTTCCTTCCACTTCTTCTTCTAATTCTAACCCCAGTTCTTCTACCCCACCACCTTCTTCCGAGCCTATTCTCCGTTTTCCCCAAAGCTCGACACCTCAGCCCACCTCTTCTAGTCCACCGAAAACGATCCCCACTCATATTCTTAGATCGTTTCCACCCACACGATCTTCTCCAATGTTGGACCCCGACCTTATTGCCCACGCTCCTTATCCTAATCGGTTAAGGGAAAACACACCGAGTCCACAAATGGAGAAAATCACTGAAATCTTGAAACAGGTTAACATCAACATCTCTCTTCTAGATGCAATCCAACAAGTCCCCGCTTATGCGAAAACTCTTAAGGACTTGTGCACTAGAAAGAGGAAGACTCAAGTGCCCAAGAAGATATTCATGGCAAAAACTGTAGACACGGCCTTTCCCCAACAATTACCAAGGAAACGTAAGGACCCTGGCTGTCCTACTATTTCTATTTCTATTGGGGAAAAACACATCAACCGTGCTCTACTTGACCTGGGCGCTAGTGTTAACTTGCTTCCATATTCAGTCTATGAGCAACTAGGTATCGGAGTGTTAAAGCCCTCGAGTATAACTCTCCAGATGCCTGACCGATCAATCACCAAACCTAGGGGTGAACTGGGGGATGTGTTAATAAAAATCGGAGAATTTGTATTCCCTGTGGACTTTATCGTACTTGATACACAGCCTGTAGCGAACCCACGGAACCAAATTCCGGTGATTCTAGGTCGTCCCTTTTTGGCTACTTCCAACGCTGTAATCAACTGTAGAAATGGCTTTATGAACCTATCTTTCGGGAATAGGTCAATTGAGCTGAACATTTACAAGTTGGGAAGTCAACCCTCCGATCCTCATGCTCGAGTATGTTCTGTCGAATTAATGTATGTCGACAGCAGCGAATTTGACGATCCTCATGATACCGATCTTGACTCTTTTCATATGTTGTTGTTTGACCCAACTATGTATCATACACATACGGACTCTTCCATCGAGTTGTCCGGGTCAACAACTAACACTGATTATGAACCGTTTTTGGAGTCTGAAGATCACCCCGCGCTTTGTGATGACATTATTCTTCGGGGTATTGATGAGACTTTTGAGGAGATCTTCGCTGATGAACTCACATTTTTGAATAACACGGGTGTTGAGATGAATCAACTCTCAAACAATGAAATTGAACCTTCACCCCTTCTTCTGAACTGTAAAAAGAATGTGAGCAATCCATCACAATCACTGCATCGTCTCTCCAAAACGAGACGCAAACACATTTTATTCCACCACTTACCCTTTCCCTACTTCTTATTCCACCAACCGATGCACTGCATTGATAAAATCTTCGAATGGTTGGTGTTAATTTTCGGTCTTTGCAAAGCTTGGCATCGACCAATAATTTTTACCCCCTCTTGTGATTTTTAAAGCTTAACATGTTTTAACTCAAGTTTGGGGGGTATAATCTGGCTCTTGAAAATAAAATTTTTACACAAAATTATGAGCCAAAAATAAGTTTGGGGGAGGATTTTCACGTTCATATTTATTGCCCCCATAAATAAATTTCCTCCCAAGCTTACAGGTTTTCGAGATTTAGCGGATGACAACAGTGAGGACACTGTTGAAAACAAGTTTGGGGGAGGTTTGTGCTTATTTTCGCATCATTTGCATATCACTTTGCATAAGCACAAAACATTTTCAAAACCTATAAAAATTTAATAATTTTCAAAAAAAAAAAATAAAATTTTTGTACATAAATAAGATAATAAAAGAGTAGATAGTGAAAAATTACATCCAAAAGATTGGAAAAATTTAAGAAAACCTAGAAAATTAGAAAATTTCTTATACGAACTAGTAATAAGTAGTTATGAGCCGCTGTCCTAAGGGTTAGTAAGATGAAAGAAGTCTAAATCTGAGGATAAAAATAAGTCTGAAAAATAGTTCCTATTCTGGAAGCCAAACATTTGAATGTTGATACCCTACTATACGCACTTACACACGTCTTGAAACTCGGGATAGTAGAGGGTACCTTGAAATGCTCTTGTCTAAAAGCCAAAGTATGAAGGCAACTAAAAATGAATAAAATATAAAAATGGTGAGAAAAATGAACATTGGTTTTGTTATCACCAAGGCAGCAACAAAAAAATATAGCGAGGGTGCTTCATCACCTAGTGCCTTAGACCAACTGGTATGGGAGTCACTGCTAAGTCTTAGGTGGTGCAAGACGAGGAAAAACACCGTATAAGCAAGTACATGAGTAATCGGTCGGTTAGTACCTCAAGAAGTATTAACGGTCGCATGAAAATATGTGAGCAATCTCATCTAAATATTCATCAAATTAAAAAGTACTGAGGCAGATGGACAAGAGTATGATAGCTTGAATTGAATTCTCCGGGTGTAGGGATGTTCTTTACACACACGTAGGGTTATATGATCTATGTTTGGAAGAAAGATAGGAATGAAGAATAAAGACGATGTTTTATTGAGGGATGATGTGATTTCTGACATCTTTTCATGACTATTAAGATAGGGCTCAAGATAACCGAAAAGCTAGCATAGTTGGAAACTCGAATTTTCAAAGTCTTTCTTTTACAATTCTTATCTTTATATGTAACTTTCACGGTCTTCCTTTTATTATATGATTTTGTGGGTGCAATCCGCTGAAAACCCTCAGGAGACAACACTCCTCCTACTAGGGACACCTAGAGGTTTAAAGGCTTGTTGCACGTGCTCAGTGCAATCGTGTTGCCTACGAAAGTGTGCTAGTTAGTTTTTCTTTATTTTTCTCCTTCTCTTTTTAATAAAACAGTTCACTCGAGACGACCGAAAATAAGTTTGGGGGAATTTGATCAGTCGAAAATATTGCATTTTTAACACGTCAATGTCCCTACCATTTGCACTCATCTAGAGGTGTTCGGTATTTACATAGCACATATTAGCAAATTGACTGTAAAATACCAAATAACTTGTGTTATATATTAAAACCGACATTTCTGAGGGAAATTGAGTGTTTATCATTGCATCGCATAATCTTTGTATAGCGCAACACTTTTCTCGAAAATCTGTGCAGGAAATTCCAGGAGAAAAGACGAAACTGTGAAAAGTGCTGAGATAAATACGCCAAGTCCAAGACTTGAGATCTGGCAGAAATCAAGAAAGCAAAATGAGATTCCACATATTTGACAAAGGCCATAAAGTCAGCCCAATAACAGTCCAGAAGTTCCATGCCCCAAGGCTACTAAAGCGCTGCGGATCCGCAGCCAGAAGGGCCTTTGCTCCGCGGATCCGCGGCTACCTTGCCACGTCATCAACGTCGTTTCACTTCAGGCTTCCCCATTCAAGAGCTTAACTCCTTTAAGCCACTGCAAATTCCAGAATTCTCCAGAAGTTTCTGACAGAACAGCAAGGCTTACATTTCAAGCTAAACACCTTCAAGCTTCCAAAGCAAGCTACTTAACCACCTAAGCCTAGAAGCTTCTCCCTAACCTCCAAGCTTATGAAGGAAGCTAACCCTAACTAACTCTAGAACCTTCTACCTAACTACCAAGCTTACAAGGGAAGCTAAACTAAACCTAGCTTCTAAAGGAAGCTAAACCTAATCAAGGCTATAAAAAGGGACCCTAAGGCTTCACTCTCAAGGTTGATCCCTCCATCAATTCCCAACACAAGTTGAGTGACACAACTTGTAACCCTAACCCTAATCCAATCACCAAAGCCAAATTCAAGATCTCCGAGTACAATTCAAGCAAGAAGCCTTCAACCTTTTAGGAGCGAAGCCGATCTTCATCCGAGCAAGTGATCCAAGACGATCCGCGACTCACGAAGACGTGCGAAGCCAAATCGACGATCTAGTTCTTTCCTCATTGTAGATCTTGAGAGAATTGTAACAAAATTGTTGATAAATAAAAGGTGAAATTCTTTATCTTGCTTTCTTTACATTCTTGCATCATGATTAGATCTTGATTCTTGATTGTGTTCTTTGATATGATGTTTGAGTAAAACTCCGCTCGTGAAGGAGTCGAGAGAATCAATAGATGATGATGTTACAAATTTTGAAATGATTCTTAATTCCTATAAGTTTTGTAAACTTTTGTAAATTGAATCATCGACAACCTAGTTTCGAGCGAGATGCTTTCTTGAATGTTTTCGCTCTTAACTGGTGATCCACGATCGATACTTCAATTTACTAGAGGCTAGCTTTTTGAATGAGATTCATCGAAAAGATAAATGATGAGATGAAGAAACCCTAGTTTCTTCAAAAGATCCTTAAACCTCGATTAATTGTCATCGATCTAGTATCAAATCATTAATGGATAAGAAAACGTAATCACTAGTTTTCATCACGTCTATAGATTCGATCGATTCCTACGAGCCTCACTTCGATTCTTGAAACCTAATTCGATTGGAAATCATCAATTCTTGATTCTTGATTTTAATGTTTTCTTGTCATTAGATCTAGATTTTGATAATTCTTAAAATTCACTTTTAAATCTTGAATTGAATTGTCTTTCTCTTTTCTTTTTAATTTTCAATTCATCTAATTCAATTACAAGCAAATCTCACTTTCCCTGTGGACGATCCGCACTCGCTAACGCGCTACATACGATACCGTTATTGATTGCAGTCAAAAATTTCTTTGGTTGTGATTTCTTACACTTTTCTTATATACACACCGGAAAAACATTCAATCAGACACCGATTTCGGCATCAGCACCGCTACAACTGGAATATTGCCAGGAGCGAATCATCATTTGCTTCTGTCGATGTCAAAAAAAGGTGACTTAGCGAACAGGGTTAGGGTCCTTTCGACTAAGGCTTTCGATTCTATGAGCCGTAAGGGTCTCATGAAAGTATTTCTCCCTGCGAGTCGTGAGGATCTCGTAGGTGCATTTTCTCCTTAGGAATCGCGAGGACTCCTAAGTGTATGTTCTCTTATAAGTCGTAAGGATCTTACAAGAGTGTTTTCTTCTTATAAGTCGAGTGGACTCATAAGAGTTGTTCACCGTGTAGACATATCCCTAGTCACGGATGGGACTTTGTTAGGGAAATATTTATTCGCGCCCGTGGATTGTATACAAGGGTCAGTATTGAGCCGCTTGTAGGGCAGTGCTGGAGGTTGTGGTGGCTGCTTAAGAACAGGTTCAGATCCCTGTAGCTTAAGACTTTTGAATCTTATGAGCCATGAGGGTCCCATAAGAGGGTTCTCCTTACGAGTCGTGAGGATCTCGCAAGTATAATTTCTCCTTAGGAATCGTGGGGATCCATAAGTGTGTTGCTCCTTTGTGAGTCGTAAGGATCTCACGCAGGTGGTTTCTCCTCACAATGTCGAGAAGACCTCGCAAGTGTCTTTTAACGAGATTACGCCCTTTCGGGTTTTCACAAAACTCGCCGGTAACCCTGCTGTTTTTACTCACGGAGCCCTTTCGGGTTTTCATCCGTTCCCTTTTTGCTTATGGACATACCGTTTTTTCTTTTTTTTTCTTTTTTTTATTCATTTCTCTTTTTTTTGTGTCAGCCTTGGGATGCTGCAGTCTACAGTAGTTTAACAACGTCTCGATCAACAGCTAGTTTTAGGACATAGTGGTCCATCGTTAGTGTAAGGACGTTTCGGTCCGTTGTTAGTTTTAAGGACGTTTCGGTCCGTTGTTAGTTTAAGGACGTTTCGGTCCGTTGTTAGTTTAAGGACGTTTCCGTCCGTTGTTAAGGAAGCCGGCTACTACCTATAGAGTTTAGGCTTAGGAAGATAGCGAGCGGACATAGTCGTCGTCATTTATTGTTGACCTAGGCCGTGACTCGTTAGGCGTAGTATTTATTTAGGAAGCGACCGTTTATTGGCCTGAAAAGTCTTTCGCCATGCATGTCCATGAGTAGATAGGCTCCACCCTGGTATACCTTATCTATGATATACGGGCCTTCATAGTTTGTCTCGAATTTCCCCCATTTAGCACGATTGGGGATCATAGGTCTTTTGACTACTAGCAGGAGTTCGCCTTGGCGGAATGTCCTCGGTCTAGTCAATCTTTCGTATGAGCGCATCATCTTTGCTTTATAAGCCTCCAGACTTTGTTGTGCTATATGCCAGGTTTCATCAAGGGCATCGAGCTCCTCAAGTCGAAGGTGAGCATTCTCTTCGTCTGTTAGCTAGTAGAGAACTGCCACTCGTAGAGAGGGTAGCTCTATCTCTAGGGGAAGTACTGCCTCTGTACCGAATACCGACGTGTACGACGTTGTGTTCGTGGCCGTTTTGAACGTAGTTCGATACGCCCAGAGAGCTTCGTGCAGTCTCTCATGCCAGTCCTTCTTATTTCGAGACACCGTCTTTTTCATGATCTTCATCAAGGTCTTGTTAAAACCCTCAGCTAGACCGTTAGCTAGGGGGTTATAGGCTGAGGAGTATCTCCAGTCTATGTTATGATGTTGTGCCAAGCGGCTTATCTTGTAGCTTCTATAGGCTGGCCTGTTATCGGAGATAATCCGTCGTGGAGTTCCAAACCGTAAATGACGTGCGTCTTGAAGAAATGGAGGATATTCTCCGTCTTCACTTCGCTCAGCGGTACTGCCTCTGCCCATTTGGAAAAGTAATCAGTTGTCGCCAAAATAAACCGATGTCCTCTGGACGATACTGGTTCGATGGGCCCGATTATGTCGGTCCCCCACATTTCGAACGACCAGTTAGCCACTGTCGGATGTAGCGGATTCAGATGCTGATGGATGAAGTCTCCATGAATCTGGCACGAATGGCACTGCTTCGCGTATTCGAGGCAGTCTTGGATGATCGTAGGCCAATAATAACCCATCCGTTTGATCTTCAGCTTCATTTTCGGCCCGGCTTGTTGAGAACCGCAGAGTCCGTCGTGAGTTTCTTGGATGACTCTCTTTGCCACTTCAGATGCCAGGCATCTTAACCACAGAGAATCAAATGATCTCTTATACAAAGTATCATTGACGAAAGCAAAAGACAGAGCTCGTTTCATAAGCTGATGTCTTTAGGATGCATCTTCAGGCGTTCGACGGGATTTGAAGTAATCTATAAAGACTTCTCTCCAATCGGTAACCTTTTTCTGGTCTTTTATTTGCAGAGTCATTCGCTCGGTCGCTTCCTTTTCTTCGGACAACTCCGGAGATATTTCTGCCGGTGCGAGAACCCTACGGCTTTGCACAACGATCCTCACGTCATAGAGGTTTTCGTCAGCCAGTTCTTTAGCGAGCTTGGCTAATGCGTCTGCTTTTCTATTTTCCCACGCGGTATGCTTTCTAAAGTGTAGGAAGGAATTTGAGTCAGCAATCGCTGTACACTCTCGCCGTATTTTACCAACTCAGGATTGCACGTCTGATAGTCGTCGTTTACTTGACTAACGACCAGTTGGGAGTCTCCGTATATGAGAAGGTTTTCAATTCCCATGTCGATGGCGATCTCAAGACCTGCTATCAAAGCTTCGTATTCGGCTTCATTGTTCATCCTCGGCTCTGTTAAGGAGAAGGCAAAGCGCATTATCCCTCCTTATGGAGTGACGAAGATGAGGCATATCCCGGATTTGATTATAGGGGTAGTTTGTTTGCGCTTCTTCATGGAAGACGCTCCATCGAAATAAAGTTCCCACCAGGTATCACCCCTGTCGATCGTGTCAAACGCATGTTCGTCTGGCAGTTCACAATTCAAAGGAGAATTGGCAGGTATCGGATGCTCAGCGAGGAAGTCGGCGATGGCCTGTCCTTTCACTGCCTTAAGAGGCCGATAAGTTATCGAGAATTCCATCAAGAGCAAGGCCCATTTAGCGAGTCGTCCTATTAATATGGCCTTCGACATCAAATATTTGAGAGGATCCACCTTCGATATGAGATGGACCTCGTGTGCCAACGCATAGTGTCTGAGCTTCGTTACTGCGAAGATCAACGCCAGGCAATGTTTTTCAATGGGAGAGTAATTACTTTTTGCCCCCAGTAGAACTCGACTCAAATAGTAGAGAGCCCTTTCCTTCCCTTGGTCGTTCTCTTGTGCCCACAGCGCCCCTAAGGAACCTTCAAGGGCTGTTGTGTACAGGACGAGAGGTTTTCCCCTATCGGGAGCGGCCAGTATTGGCGGATTCTGCAGGTATTGCTTGATTTCGTCCAATGCGCCTTGGCATTTGTGATCCCAGATGAACGGGGTTCCCTTCTTCATCAGGTGACTGTAGGGGCGGCACTTGCCTGAGAGATTGACTATAAATTGCCAGATGTATGCGAGCTTTCCTTGGAGAGACCGCAATTGCTTGAGAGTCCTTGGTGGAGGCATTTCCATAATCGCCTTGATCTTCGACGGGTCTATCTTGATGCCTCGGTGTCGGATGATGAATCCCAGGAATTCGCCCAAGGAGAATCCGAACGCGCATTTGAGGGGATTCATCTTCAAGTTGTATTGCCGGAGACGCTGAAACACGATCTTCAGATGCTCTAAATGTTCCTCGTATGATTTGCTTTTAACTACAAGGTCGTCGATGTAGCATTCGATGATTTCATGTATGAGGTCGTCGAAGATCTTCGTCATGGCTCTCTGATAGGTGGCGCCGGCGCTCTTTAGACCGAAGGGCATCACCTTGTAGCAAAATATACCTAAAGGAGTTCGGAAAGCAGTGTGCTTCTGATCCTCAGGATGCATCTTTATCTGATTGTATCCTGATGAGCCGTCTATGAAGGAGAAAACCTCATGAGTGGACGCATTGTCTATCATCGGTTCGGTGACCGGTACTGGGAAGTCGTCCTTCGGGCAGGCTTTATTGAGATCGCGAAAGTCTACGTAGATGCGCACCGTCCCTTTTTCTTCATCACTGGGACAATGTTAGCGATCCAGTCAGGATATTGAACCTCCTGGATGAAGCCGGAGTCGATTAGCTTCTTGACCTCGGCGTTGATGCTCATCTCAAGCTCGAGCCGCATTCTCTTCGGTGCTTGCTTGATTGTCTTAACGCCCGGGGATATTGCTAATTTGTGGACAGCAATCTCTGGATCCAGTCCTGGCATCTCGGAATACTTCCATGCAAAGCAATCTTTATGCTGTATAAGCACGTCTTTTAGTGCAACCACCCTTTCTTCAGACAATAGCTCACAAACGAATGCCGGCCGCGGGTCACTTGTTTTCCCCAAGTCAATTTTCTTGAGGTTATCTGCAGTAGTATGTATTCCATCTTCCAGCTCTTTTGGTGCCGGTGGAAATTCCGAGATTACCTCATTGTCATCATTTTCGAAGCACCAGGGGAGTTCGTCCACATTCTCGGGCTCCTCTTCTGATAGTGTGATCACGTGACAGGTACGAGCTCGCTTCCAAGACCGATGTTGATCTGGTTCTATTCTCGTGGATTTGGGTTCATGCTTTTGTGGCGGGGTTACCCTCCAGCTGCTGGACAGAGCGAACCTGCCTTGTTGATATTGATCTTCGACCCAGTTCTTAAAGGTGAAGCAGTCTTCAATAGGATGACCTACTGCCCTATGATAGGAGCAGTAGTCCGGGTGAGAGACTTCGCCTGCTTTCTCGGGGTGCTTGGACTCCGGGAGGGAAATCATTTGATGTTTTATGACGAGATCGAATATCTTCCTTGTCTTGTCTTGAGGAAAAGAATATTCTCGACTCATCTTTTTCATAAGAGACGAATCCGGACTGCTCGATTCCTGATCGCGTGGCTTCCTAGACCCGCTTTGTCGCTGTCGAACGCCTTTCCCGTTCTTTGATTTATTTCTGCCTCTGCGTCGGGCCTTTTGTACAACGGGTTGATAAGGAGGATCATTTTTATTTTTCACAGCCTGCTGAAGGAGGCGTTGCGTCCTTGTTTTCTCGTAGATGGCCATTTCGCGATTATGGTCGTCTCGAACCTTTTGACCTGCTTCCCTTACAAGCTTGTCCATTTGTTCTTCGAACGACGGACTTGGCATTTTCACGGCGGGAGCTCTTTCTGGTTCAGCGTTAGCCTCTTCCCACAGAGCATCTCCTTCTTCATCAAAGTCATGTATGACGTAGCAGTCGCGGAGTAGCTCTCGTTTCTTGGATTGAACATATCCAAGCCCGGTCGTTTCCATTCTCCCGTTGGGCAACTTTCGTTGAGTTCCGGGAACATTCCATACCCTGTTATGGAACCGTGCTTGTCGTGCAGTTTGCTTAAGGTGTGCACCTTGGCGTCTCAAGAGTCTCTTTAGTCCGTCTGTGTAATATCTGGGCAAACGGATGGGCTGGAGCCTGTCAAGTGTAGAATCCGCGCCATGCCAGATTTCTTTCTCCACTTTTGTTTCCTAGAATCGGTAGAATAATATTGCCTTTTCACCTTTTCGTGTGGGAGGGACGTAGAATGTCTGCAGTTCTTCCACACTGTAGGTATCTGGCGCATCTAGTTCTTCATGATGCTTGGGCGGAACCATGGCAACTTGCAAACTTTGATCTTCATCGGTGAAGGTTTGTATTGATGGCCGAGCAGAGAATACAGCATTGACCTCATCTTCCGAGTCGCTGCCGAAGATCAACATAGGAGCAGACGGTCCCGGCTTGTTGCACTGGGCTGGACCTGAATAAACTATCTCTTCCTCCTCTTCGGTATCACTCCCGAAGACCGGAATAGTGGTGATAGCTTTGTTCTTCAGTTTATGACATCTTTCCGTGTCCTCAAAATCTGGTAAGAAGTATTTTGCATCTTCATACTTTCAGACTTCGTTCACGGAGAATGGGTTCAGCTCTCCTGTTACGGTATACTCGAGACCATCCTTGAAATACTTCATACACTGATGTTGTGTAGAGGGGATGATGTTGTACTCGTGTAACCATGGCCGACCGAGCAAAGCGTTATAGCAGGACTTAGCGTCAATGACGTGAAATTTAATGTCTGTGACGATCAACCCAAAGCGCAGCATCAGTATTACAGATCCGAGCGTTCGCGATGACTGGGAGTCAAATCCGGAGATGGTGATTTTATCACGAGCGAGGTGTTGGATGCTCATGCAGATTTCCTTCAACACTCTCACGTTGAGGAGATTGACGGAGGACCCATTATCGACCAGGATTTTACCTATCTTGATGTCATGACAGTATCCGGAGACATATAGGGGACGGTTGTGTTCGCATGTCCTAAGGAGGAGATCTGCATCGCCGAAGGTGACATCGGCTGTGTGTACTTTTCCAACTCGTCCTTCATCTTTTCTTCGGTGAGAAAAGCTTGGAATCGCTCGGGCTCTTGTAATGCCTTGATCAAAGAATCTCTTGCTTCTTTGGATAGCAAAAGGGCGTCGAGAATACTGAGCTGTGAGGGTGTCTTTCTCAAGTGTGCCAGAACGTTGTAGTCCACCTTACTTTTCTTTGGCGGGTCCTTGACTGTCAGCTCTTTGATGGCTTAGTCATCAAGGATGATATCTTCAGGGACTTTTTCTTTTCCCTTATCTTTTCTATTTGGCCCACTGTTCAAGGGCCCAAGATTCTTTTCGGGCAGCATACGGTTGCGCAGCTGAATATTTTCACAGGCCACAGTAGACTCTTTAAAGAGAGGGCCAAGAGTCATTTCTTTGTCAGAGTCGCTCCTGAAGGTGAGAACTTGCGATCCCCCGGCGTTGACCGTGCGACAGTTTCTGGTAGTTCTTTTATTCTCCTCGGTAGTACTTCCTTACTCCCGACGAGTTTTACGTTTCATCCGCTTGAAATGTTGCCGGTGAGCAACATATCCCCGCCACCATCTTTTAAAAGCGTTGCACTCTTCGGTAGGGTGCGCAATCTTTTGATGGTATAAACAGTAGCTAGGATGCATTTCCGCTTCACCAAGAACGTTTCCTTCGGAAGGTGGCGGCTTCATTCCCATTGATATGGCTTTGGCGAACCTCTTTCTCATCTTGAACCTGTTTTTGTTCGCAGTGGAGGTATTTTGATCTGGCGGGGATATTTCAGCCCTTTCGTCCAGTCGCCGACGCTCAGCCTTTTCAAATATGGCCATCTCACGCTCCCGATCAGCTTTGCTTTTAAGAAGAGCTGTGTTTAGGAATGCATCAATTATTTTATCTGATGGCCCCAGGTGTTCTGGCTCAGGACCTGCCCCCAGTTTTTTTATGCAAGGAGGTTCTTCATTATCTAGCGACGAATGAGAGATCACATGGCAACTTGCCACGTAATCTTCAGATTCATCCGATGAGTCTTCTCCATCATTTCCGTCCTCAAGGACGTGGCTGAGAAACTCTTGAAGTGTGACCGGAGTCCGCGCCTTCTGGTTATACTCTTCCAGCGCGTCAATCTGTTTTTGTAGGTCTGTGCGCTTGTCGCCAGGCTTCACTGGCTTCTTGGATTTCTTCTTCTTCTTTGAAGATTTTGATGGCTGGGTATGAGTGCTTTGGCTATCACCACCAATCTTTAGAGTTGGACGCGATTTTAACATTCCTTCGATGATCTCAGGTTCCAGTGGGTTCTTCCACCTGATTTCCGGGCATGTAAGGAGATCCTTTAGCATTCTTTTCGTCTTGGCTGAAAGAGCGACCTCCCATGGAGCTTCTTCTACGAAAGAACATGATACCCCCGGTGTATCCGTTTTCTTGGGAGTGTGTGGCCGAGGCGGGTTCACCTTCCAGTTCTCAGATAATACGAATTTTCCCTGCTGGTACTGATCTTCTATCCAGCTTTTGAAGATGTAGCAATCCTCAATCAGATGGCCCAACATACGGTGATAAGAGCAGTAGTTAGGATTTCTAATGTCGCCTGGTTGCGCTGGGCGTCTTGGCTCTGGGAGCGTAATGAGCCTATTGCGGAGTGCAAGCTCGAATAACCTCTTCGTCTTGTCTTTAGGAAACGAGTAAGGGCGACTCATTTTATCTTCGAGAGATCGATTTCTGTTATTTTGGCGATCAACTGGTCTCGGGCCAACAGGCTGCTGTTGAGCATTGGCTACGACGATCGCCTTCCCCTTTCCCTTCTCGTTTCGAGAGTCCGGCTTTGGAGGAGACGGTCTATGACCCATCTGGTCCATTTGGGCCAGTTTGTCGATTAAGGCTTGGAATGTGGTCGGCTTAAAGAACATCATGAATTGTGAAATGGTTGCATGAGGGTCCAAAGTTCTTACGAACATGCCTACCGCCGGCGCTTCTTCGATCCGCTGTTCGCATTTCGACCACAGATTCCGCCATCGGATTGCGTATTGGACCCACGTCTCTCCTGGCTTCACCCTGGCATTGATTAATGCCGTTATCGGGGTGCATTCACTAGCACTTGCGAATCACTGGGTGAATAACAATTCCATTTTTGCGAAAGTCTTAATGGAGTCGTTTGGAAGCTCGGAGTACCACTCAAATGCTGTTTCCGACAAGCTGCCGACGAATTGACGGAGCAAAAGCTTATCATCGCCCCCGGTGTTGCCGCAAAGAGCTCTGAACTGGGTGACGTGCTGGTGAGGGTTGCCTGTCCCCTTGTACACATGGAATTTGGGGATTGTGTATCCCGGCGGGTATTTTATTTGGTCATACCAGCTTGGATACGGTCGCCCAGTTTTAACGACTTGACCGGCCGCTTCATTCGCTTGGTGAGCTCGTATTTGCCGAGCAATATAGTCATCCAGAGCGGCCTTAGAAATAGTTTCCTCCTTGGCTGCTGAAAGAACCGGAGGAGGATTAGATGTCTCCCCTCTATCGTCTTCAACAATGATCGGAGGGTCTTCAGCTGGAGGGTCCGGCTGTAACATCATTCCCACCATGTCTTGGAAGAAAAGCGCCATTTGTTTTATGTTGGCAGCTTGTTCTGCTACTTCTCTGTCCTTCTTTTCGAGGACTCTGCGTAGGAAGTCAGCATCGGTTTCTTGTTTATGACGCTGCTCTGATGATGCCTCCGGATTTTCTTTTGGCCCGGTGAGTGCGGCCATTGCAGTCAGCATCTCTTGAAGCTTCTGCTGCTGCTATTCCTGAGACCTTGTTATTGATCGGGTGAGCGGTCGGTGACCCGTCGAAGCGCGGCTTTCCTCTTTTCCGGAAGCCATGTAAACAATATGCACCGTTATACCCCCAGACTTAGGACGTTCGGGCTCAGCGTCTTTGTGGTCTGTCGTAGTCACAGGGGCTTTCTCTGGCCTCCTTTTCTGTTGAGCAGTTGACGTTGAGGGGGCCGTTGCAGCGGACACTCAGGTAGTTGTCGTCCTTTGTGGCTTGCTAGGACAGTTCCCTTCCTTCTGAACCTTCAGCTTCTTCTGTCGGCGGAGATAGTCCTGATCGATCACCGACTCCTGGACCCGTCTCCAGACTTTGTAAACTTTGGAGGACAGCCGTTGAGGAGGCCGGTCCAGCTTTATTTCTGTAACATTCTCCACTGGAGGAGGAGATATTTTTAGTACGGCGGTAGGAGAGTTCCTGCGCACCTTGTTCAGCAGTTCGAAGCTGTTCCCAGTTGGAACAGCGGCACTGACTTCCACCGTTGGGACTGGTGGAGTTAGTCCAGAGGGGGAGTTTCCCCCAGCCTTCCTCACTCGGCGCCAATGGCGACGTCGAGCGCGTCGGGCTGTTAGGATGGTTTGATCTTGAGGGGTGACTTCGTCTTGCCCCCTGCTTTGGAGAAGGGCTATTGCTGGCGTCAGCCTCTTGAAGGCTGAGGTCCGTTGAGTAGCAGTATTTAATCTGTCAAAGACAAACTTAGGAGCGGGAGCCAGAGTGGTTAATCTTGTAAAGACCAACTCTTTAGCAGAAGAAGTCACCTTGACGACTTCAGGAGCAGGGATGGCTATCCTCTTCGGAATAACCTGTTCTGGAATTGTAGGCTTCATCGTGGGCCCACATGAACTTTGGCCCAATCTGGCAAAGACTGAGGCGCTGGGGCTGGACGACCCATTGAGAGGGGCCGCGGTAGTAGCAAGATGATCAAAGACCGACTTCTTGGGAGCTTCTGGTGTTGGTACAGGGGTGATGAGGCTCATCGGTGGGAGCATAGTCCAAAAGAACAATCCAGTGGTGGCCTGAGTCACCTGGTCCACCGGCATCGTGAACAGGGAGGCCGCTTGAGGCCTGTAAGCTATGTCTCCAGATGAGGCGGAACGCGAGTTGCAATTGCAGTTGGAACACTTCACGCAAGTGGATGCCATTGATGTTTCGCTTTCTGCGCCAAGCAAGAAACCAAATCTTAGTACCTCGAACCCAAGGGAAACCATATCAAACCTCGATTTATTCGCGAACGCGACACACAAAGTGTGTAGTGGAAAGAGGAAAAGGTCCCACCGGGCGTGCCAGAATCTGTTTACCGCCGGAAACCGGGAAGACAAACGTCTTGCCTGAATCTAGGGGCAGATGCTATTTGGTGCTATCCGTCCACCTCTCCGAAGATGCCAAATTAATTTATGAGACCATGTATCGAAGGTTTAAACGGATGTGGCCGATGTAGCAGACTTCGTCAGCTTCCCCCTCGTTGAGAGGTTTTTGATTGTGGGGACGATCTTCCCTGCAGGCGCAAGCCCCTGCAGTTAATTACGCTACCGCATCGCGGTAACAACTTTCTTCTTTTCCAGATGGTCAATTCGTGTCGTGTGTGTTTGTTTTGTTTTTGGTTGCCCGTGGATTGTATACGGAGACTAATTTATGTTGTCGCCCTTAGGGCATGGATTAGTCCAAATCCGTATCTTCTTAGATTTGGGTTTGGGGGTTGGGTTTAAGGATACGTTAGCCTCATTTGGGACTAAGATCAACTTAAACATATGTTAAGGATACGTTAGTCTCATTTTAGACTAAGATCAACTTAACGGGATCGTTTAGATCCAACAAAAGAGCATTTGGACTCTATTTTTTAGTTTAGGGACATTGCGGTCGATCAGTTTAAGGACATTACGGTCCAATGTTAGTTTAGGGACATCTCGGTCCATCAGTAGTTTAAGGACATCTCGGTCCCGGTTAAGGACATCGTAGTCCATGAGTTTAAGGACCCCACAGTCTGGTTTAGAAACATCGTAGTCTATAAGGTTTAAGGACATCGTAGTCCAAGAGTTTAAGGACCCCACGGTCCGTTTTAGAGACATCGTAGTCTATAAGGTTTAAGGACGTCATAGTCCATGAGTTTAAGGACCCCACAGTCCGTGGAATGTGTGGTTGTCGGGACCCGTCACCTCTCTGAAGACGTTGAAGGATTACAACGACAGATATCAGAGGAGTAAAGAGATGTACCCTTGAACCGATGTGAGTTGGTTGAAGGATCTGTAGTCCAGTTTGGGACTG